>CM062917.1:44647500-45847500 GCA_031878705.1 Tapirus indicus | reverse complement strand
ATTCTTAAGCCGGTCCTCTCCTGATTGAGTCCATTCTCATACCACTTGTTTCCACCAAAGTTTATGCAGCCATTTGGTGGTTTTCTTAGGTCATTTTTTCAAACAAAGAAGGGCTATATTGGAAAATTGGGGAAGTGTATCATTAAAAAAACAAATACAAATTTATAAAGAACTGATAGGGTAACTAAAAGTAGATTACAGAGTAAAGGCCTAGAGAAAATGAACCTAAACACAATTAAAGGGCAGCATTTGGAGGTCCTTTAATTGCATGGTAATGGGGAGTCAAAGCAGAATCTATTTAGAATCCACAAGGCCTATTAGGAATCCAGAGGACCAATAGCAAGTCAAGCAAAATTAGGAAAAGAAATCAGACTTTAATTGTAAACAGAAGACTAATCATTAGCTGTTCCCTTTCCCTAGAGTAAGTCATGGATAGTTGCCTGACATTTTACATTTTACTTTAAGTAAAAAAAAATTACACAAGTGGCCTACTCATTAGCAGGTTTTTCTGTGTTAGTGGCCATCAGAAATCTAGCTAAAATTTAAGATTAAAAAAATCTTCCCAATTCTCCCACAATAGCATACCCTCCAAATTGTCCTGTATGCATTTCAATCTACAACTACAGACTAGGGACCCCGCTTTGCATACGTGCTTGACGGCTCACCTATGGCTTCATGCCAGATCCCGACTGACATGCAGACCAATTACATGTACGTTGAAAATACAGTTAATCCAAGACTTTTAGAAATGTGTCTCACTGCTAAGTAGCAGAGAACTCTGATCAATAGCTGCCACATTCATGTGATAGAGGTAAATAAGGTCAGCATAAGCTACAATTACATACATACTGATATAGGATCAGATGATCCTGAAATAGAGAATATCTTTTAATAACCATGCTTATTGTATAGCAGTCAAATATGATTTTTTAATACTTAATCTGGCCTTAATACCTTTAACTGTATTAGGGCTCCATTTGGCTAATACATTAGAGCAAACTGTTGTTGAGTTAGAAATGAAATTATGACAGACATTGTTGAAATGGCAGATTATGTCAAAAATTACCAACTGCTAGTATATGGGAAACTACCCCAATCTTTCAACCTTATTTGATTTTACTTTAATACCTTACAATTCCTTTGTCAAACCCATACACTAATCTGCTCTGTGTAGGTTCCAGGAACATTTTTATGGTATAAAAGAAAAAGTAAATAAAAATAGATCTACTTTTTTATTTTAGCTTGCTAAATATTAAATTATTTATTAGGTGGAGTTTTTTTGACTTCTTTGGCTTGGGCACAAAGTTCATATCCCAAGGGCTTCATGTTACAGTTTTAAAAACACTGCATCAAGTCTTTCATCCGTTTAATAAGCATCTGGTAGGTATAAGGTACTGTGATGGGCATTGGAAAGACTACAAATATGTATAAAGTGCCGTCGAACTAAAGAGCTCAAAGGAGGAGAGATGGCTTCCGGGCAAAAGATCAGGAAAGACTTCATGGAGGTGATAGAACAAGAACGAGGCTGTTTGATAGCTGAGTTCCATTCATTTGTTTAGCGCGTATTTGTTAAGCTATAACCTCTGCTGAAAAATGTCATGGGTGAAGGTGCAGGGGCAGATACACTCAAGAATGTTGGCATAACTACCAGCAGACTGGCTAAACTAAACGACATAGTTTAGGGCTGTGATGAGAGAGATATGGCTCTCAAGGTACTGCCTGGACTTGGACTGACTCGTGAAGGGCCCTGAATGCCAGCCTAGGGAGTGTGGGCTTCTCGTCTGGGCAACTGGAAGCCATTAGATGTTTATAGCCAGGAAAGGAACATCAGCAGCAGGTTTAACTTGGGGAGAAAGAAACTGGAGTCAAAGAAACAATCTAATCTGCTGCGTGTAGGTTCTGGGTTGGTCTGCTGGGAACGTTTCTGGACATCAAGACATATTAGAAATAGTAGTAGTGATTTGGAAGTCTTGCATAGATGGTGTTTAAAGTCAGAGATTTGCAAGAGATTATGTAGAGAGGGAGATCATGTAGACTCGAGTGACAAGAGAAGATCAAAGAGACCACACTGGAGAATATGACACTGAAACAGTAGACAGTGGTCAGAAACAGAAGAACTGGGGGGAAATGGTGTCTTAGGCACCGAGAAAACAGAGTTGCATGAAACAGCGAGGGAACAACACAGCTTATACTACAGAGAGGTCACATAGAATGGAAGCTGAAAGTGAGCAATCAGGAGCACCTGATGAACCAAATGTGAGCAGCTGGGTAGTTTTGTGGGAGCAGAAGCCAGAGAATATTGTGGATTGTGACGAGTGAGTGAAAGGGAGGAAGAGACAAAAGCTGGGCAGAATACTCTTTCAAGCAATAGAGCTATAGTGGGCTCTAGCGAGGAACAGCAGTGTCTTGGCCAAGGAAAGAATTATTTAAGATAGGGGAGATCTGGGAGCATTTATATGTTTTAGGGAAGGAGCCAGAGAAAGGGAAAAATTAAAAATACAGTGAAAAAAATGAATCAATTGATATAATAAGAATGTATAATCTAAGAAGTACTTTATAAGAAGCAATAAGTAGAGAACAAATGCCGTGGTTTTCCAGCACCCCTAAAACCCTCCACCACAGAGTCAGCCACAACATTAATATGTTTAGAGAAAAAGACGAAGGAAACAAAAATAAGTCCAATCAGGGCCAGGAATATAAGAAATGAAACATGGTTGTCCAGCATGTTGTGATGAGAAACTTCACCCAGGGTGGCCTGAAAAAAGGTCCAGGATGTCTCTGTGCACACCGACTGCCTCTACTGCCAAAGCACTGCAGATGTTCTGACAATAAAATCAGTTCGAGATGGACATTTAGCCCCTGTTTTCAAAAACTGGTGCTTGTAGTGCCTCTTGAGAAGGGCAGGAGGGATTTTCCAGCTGTGGGTTTGATGGATTCAGCCAGGTCCGTGGAAGTACCAGGAAGAATGGGGAAGGGTGTGTATATACCAAAAAAGCAATAAAGGGTAGGCTGCCTCCGTTCACCTGCCCTTGGCCAAAGTGGTAGAATTCTTGATGGCATTTTAATTTATTCAGTAGAGGAGAACTAGTTAGAATGAGCAAGTAAAATTTAGGGCATTAGATAAATGACTTCCAGTAAATTCCTCAAAAAGTGCCCCTAAATATTTCACTGAGGGAGATGCAGATCTCTCAGATGAAGTAAGTTTACTGTTGAATTTCTGGGGGAACACTTTGAGGACAGCACTGATCCCTAGAAAATCTCCAGTTGCTACCACTTTCCAAAGGGCATCTCCCCATAGACCACTGAGCAAGGTTATGTTGTAAAAGACTCAGGCTGAGGAGAGGCCTACAGAGAGGGCTACGGGCTCTGCAAATTATCACAGGGCCTCTTGGCTTCGCCTATTAGGAGGTTAATCCTAATTCCTGTAAATGAATGAGATTTGAAAATAGGTGTTTAGGAACAGAAGCGGCCCCAACACCACAGCTCACAAAGCAGCCAGGCAAGCAGCTTGTTCAGCCCAGCGTTCAATGATAATAGGTTTACCAAGTGAAATAAAGGCTAAATTGCGGATAGGGGAGAGCATTTTACCCTATTTGACCTCTGAGGAAAGTCACTCATGGTGTCCTGTGGGAAGCAGAGCAGATAGGCGGGAAATGCCAACATGCCCCCCATTTGAGTTGATGGTCCCTTGTCACAGAACTGAAATAGAAAAAAGAAAATGTTTCCAACTACTTTTACAATTATTTTCTTTGTTTTTATTTTATGTATTGAAGTGGGTCAGTGTTTGTCGAGTTCTCCTGCTCAGTCTCCACTATTAGGACGCAGGGCTGTGCGGTGGAGCCCACAAAGACAAACATCAGAGGCCACCCTCTGTCCTCACGACCGCAGATCCACACAGACCCAGAAACCCTGACCGCTTTTCTCAACGAGAGGCTGGCTGAGAAGAACGTGGGTGGAATAAATCATAATTTGGGAGGTCTAAAGTTCCACATTGCTTTGCATGGTTTATTTTACCCAGCCCCCAAATTCTGCTCTTAAAAAATGTTTAAGTCAATCTGTCTATGGAAATAGAAAATTATATGGATTATTAATTCTGTTTATGCCTTTTTGCATAAAGATCATTGGGTTTTCAGACCACTGGTTCTGCACATACATACCCACATCACATTTTAGCAGCCTGCACGCACTCCTTTGCAAATGTTAATGTCTCTTTGTTAATGGGGTTTTTGTAGTGAGCATATATCTATGCCCTATATACAGTTTTTGAGCGATTTTTGCCCTCCTGATTCCCGTTATTTTCTAAAATAATATTTTCCCTACTTGCAAATGGAATACATGTTTATTATAGAAAATTTAGAACATAAAGAAAAGCACAAAGAAGAAAATAAAAATAATTCATGAGCACTACCTAGGGATAAACACTCTTATCATTTTGGTGCGTATACTTCTAATCTGGTTTTCTATGCATAAATACACTTTTTTCCTCCAAAATAGTATTATACTATTATAGTATTATACTATAAAATAGTATACGTAGTATAATACTTTATAAACAGCTTTTTACACTTAGTATGCCACACACATTTTTCTATATTATTAAATATTCTTCCAAGCATAATTTTCAAAAGATACATAATATGCCATACAATCTGTATACCTGAAGTTATTCAACCATCCCCTATTGCTGGATATTTAAGTTGCTGCCAACATTTTGTTATCATTAGCCAAATTATGTTGAACATCCTTTTATCCTTGCTTAAATTCAGAATTATTTCCTTAGGGTAAAATCTTGTAAATTGAGTTGCTGAGTCATTGAGATTAGCCAATAATTAAGGCTTTCTATATATTGTAAAATTGCTTTTCAGAAAGAATATACCAATTTACATTCCTACCAGCGGTATATCAAAGTGCACTTTTCCCCCATTTTTCTACACTGGGTTTCTCATTATTTTTACATCCTGTCTTTTTGGAGTAGAACTTGTTCTGATCATTTTCTCTAAACCAGTAAATGAACGGCATGATTAGTGTTAAATGTGTTCCCATGATGTCTTGCGTAAACCTGTCAGGCAAAACTGGCCATCAATATATTAAATCTGATCACTGAACACTGTTCTAATGTGGCTCCCATATCCTCACTTTCTATGTCTAATCTGTTCTTTTTCATCCACACAAAATGTTTCTGATCAGATATCTAAATGCTCTTAAGCAAAAATAAAGGCAGTTTCAAACGGTTGGGGATAGAGATTCCAAATATGGTTCTATAAAATGTAATGAGGTTTTGAATTGTAAAACTCTCAGTTGAGGGGAGAGTTCTCGGCAATGACTGCGACACTAACAGGAAGATCTAAAGAAAACAGCTCAGATCCCTGAACAGACCTCTGAGGAATGAAAGCTGGGTAAAAGCTAGCAGAGTGAACAGAACAATACCAGAGTAAACAGACTGTACAGATTCCAAGAGATAAGATTGATGAAATCCAGTGTAGCGCTAATATATCCCACCCACATAGTTATATAAATAGGATTGTGAAATAGAGCTTATGGAAATGTGTGCCCTAAAAAAAAAAAGAAAGAAAACAATACAGGCTGTGTCAGACCACGGCAGCAGCCTTGTTTTATGTAATGAACAAACTATCTCCCTAAAGAATCCTCCTAAAACTGGATCTGAGCCTGGTCGGGTAATGGGATGTACTGAAAATAATTTTTTTAACTGGTAATGCTAGTACATATGAAGTTATGATCTACACCCAATTTCTTGTCTCAAACAGTTTGGAACTCAATAATTAGTATGAAACGTAACTTCTAGAAATGTTTGACCGGGGAAACCCATTATTTCTCTGTGAGGCTGTCACCTGGCCTCCATGTAGGCCAAAGTAGTAAATGAGTCCCAGAATGTTTAGGAAAAGCTTACACACTGAACTAATCTTTAATTTATTGACTTGCTACCTCATTGAAAACAAGTAGTATATCAATAAATGGTTTTAGTTAAGGGGCTCCAGGAAGAAATGTGGAGGGTTTGCTGGAATACACTGAGTACACCCAGGTTTATAGAAAATAAAATCGTGAGCTTCTGGGAGAAAATTAATGTCTGGTAAGGACACAAGAGCATCAAATAGGAACTTTAAGATCAACAAACTCAAAGATCAATTTTACAGTGTCTTTCCTTTTTTTCTGCCTTCTTATTTGTACAAAATAAAAAACAGCAACAATAAACTGGAAATTTTCAGATAAACTAATCTAAAAGCAGTAAGTGGAATGAATAATTTAGAACCCTAGGATCCAGCAAAATATGACTTGGTAACTTATGACTTTATGCTTAATTATAATGATCAATTAAAGAAATCTCTGTATGAAAATTAAAAATAGGGAATCCTAAAATGATAAAACTAAAAAGGAAAGTAAAAGAGAGAAGGCAATGATGTAAAATTAAAATAATCCTTAATTCTGAAGATGAAAATGGTCCCTGAACATATTTAAATTACTTCTTGCTCTTGCAGGCTTATATTACTCTTTCAGAAGAAGAAATTGTAAAATTTTCCTTTATACCAAGAGAAAATGTTGCTGAAACACATTTTCTGAGTGTCTATGATATGACATATTAATAATTTGGAGATGTACAAAATTATTTCATCTTAATAAACATGGAAAGTTGATTCTGAATAAAATTTTAAGTAAACTTCATAATATATGTGTGGTATAATATTTGAGAAGTTTTAATTAATGAAGAGCAGACTGACTATGATGTCATTACTCAACGCAATTATTAAAATTTTTGAATATTCTTTTCTTTTTTATTTGAATTAATGTTTATTATATAGTTATCATAGGGTACATAAAATTGCGTATTCTTCTTTTTTCATTTAACAGCATATCAGAAGCATTTTTAATGCTACTGTATGACAGCTACCAAATAGTCCTCCCAGTGTGTCATAATTTTGTATTGTTTTTGTTGGACATTTGAATTACATTTATATATTGCTACACTACAAAAACCACTGCAAAGAACATCTTAATGCATAATGTTTTGACTGCCTATGTAGATTGATTGCAAAACTGCCAGCAGTTCTTCCCCTTCCAGTGTCCATGCCCTCTCGCCGTGCAAATGTGAGCACCCTCCCGCTCTGACTCTGAGCTTAGCCATGTAACTGCTTGGCAAATAGGAGATTAGCAACCCTGATACACACAAGTGTTTGCACATTGGAGTCTGCTCCCTTGCTGTCTTGGGAACTCTGTCACCACATCAACAAGCCCGGGCTAGCTTGATGGATTATTAGACAAATGGCCCAGTTGCTCCCATCCCTTCTGCAGACCTACCATTCACCAGACATGTGAGTGAAGCCATCCTAGATCACCCAGCTGCCAGCCAAGTCACCAACTGAACACAGATTTGAGCAAGCCTTGCTGAAATTGGCAGAGCTGGCCCAGACAAGAAGAAAGGCCAGTGACCCACAGAACTATAAGCCAGATAAATTGTTATTATTTAAAGCCACTTTGTTTTGGAGTGGTTTGTCACAGCAAAAGCTAACTAATGCAGACTTTTTCTATATTTCCTTATGCTACTTTCCCAGAAATGAATTTACTGGTCAAAGGGCAAGCACACTGACTATTGTTTAGTTATCACATTCAGTGATTACAAATTATGGTAAACAATCTACCTTTCAACATTCAGCAGCCCCAAGAATGGCTTAGCCGTTCTGTAACTATTATCTGAGTGGTTCCTAAAGTCTTCAAAGACTTCTCTTCAGTGAGCAGAATGTGGTATTTGACATGCCAGTGGGTTAAAGGAGAACCCTTGCCAGAATTTCCTTAAGACCCAGAATTTGAACCTCCAGCCCTGGTAAAGAGGCACATGTCCCAGGTCCCAGAAGCACTAGTGATGTGGCAAGTTACCTGTCTTTGGGCATCCTTACTCTCAGGTCTGATGAGGTCCACTCCAAAGGAGTAAAGCCATCCTATCTCTTCCTTTCTTTCACTCATTCATTCAAAACATATTTACTTAAGAGTTTATTAGCTAATGAATCAGGTGTCGGGAGACAGCAAGAAAATATTTCCTACCTTCAGGATGCTTTGTCTTCTAGAGGAGAGGAGAAATGTCTAGCCACACAGATCCTGGCAGCAATGTCTGGACTTTCTATTAAAATATATCCTGAAACACACTCTATTTACAGCCACTGTGCTCCTACCTTGATTATAATTTCATTTCTCTTGGCTTTGGTAGTAATGTAAAAGTGATTTAGAACAAAAATAATTTTTATATTGATTACATGTTAAAATAATAAGATTTGGGATATATTGAGTTAAACAAAAAATATTGAAATTAATTTCACCTGGGTTTTTTTTTAATGTTGTTATCTGAAAAATTTAATGTATGGCTCACATCATGTTTCTATTGGACATTGTTGCCCTAGATACTTCCAAAGCCTGGATGAAAAGGATATTGATTTAAACTGAGTAGTAAAGAAATTGATTGAATGAAGTTAACTGCAATTTGGACAGATGAGAAGACTCACATCAAATAAAAGGATAGGGTCAAAGTGTGAATTTGGAGTTCTCCCTTTGACATAGAAACTTGGAAGATTAGCTAAGCCTACAGAGGCAAGTAGCCCTCAAGTCTCATATCCCATCTCCTACCTCTGATCACATCCTGGCCATGACTTGTAACCCACTAACCAACCTCAGCTCACCCATTGGAGGGAATCTTCTAATGGGTAAGTATATTTTCCAGATTGGGAAAGGCTAGAATTAAACATAAATATAATGAAATAAATCAAACCCATAGTACTAACAATTTTGTGTTATGTTCAGGAAGAAGTTTTATCATTAAGACAATCAGTATGTATCTGGTATCAAAGTTTCATTTCTAAGACAATTTGGCATATTAGGGATTCTGACAGGTTATTAAGCTTTGTGATTCCAACATAAAATGTGTAAATAATTTTAGAATTGCTTTGAAAGGATTCAGAGAATTTTACAAAACATGTTAAATAATATTGGAATGTTTCAAAGAGTTTATTTATGTTTATCCTTTGTTTTTACTATGTTTGCAAACTTAATGTAGTGAACTTAACAAGGGTTTTTTAAGTACCTAAGAAGTTTCTCTTTGCCCTGTCAGGAATTCAAAGTTCTATAAAAGAAAATAAAATCTATTAAATATATTGGTGCATTTTTAAATGTTGAAGGAATTTAATTAAATTAGATTTGTAAACAGGATGGGTTGTTTAAGGACTTCTGGTCTTTTTAACTTGAGTTAATTAAATAACTAATCTAAGAAAAAGTGGAGTTATTTGTCCTATTTTAATCGATTTTTATATAGAATATAAGATTTCTAAGTTAAAATTAAAAGCTTAATAAGATAGATTCAACTTTTTAACTTTTATAAATTGTTAATTTAAAATTCAAGTATTATAAATGGCTCTTTCTATGAACAAAAGCTCCACTCAGGACATGGAAAAATCATGCACAGCAGCAAGGGAAGGTAGGTATCCAAAACTTTTGGGGGAAAGCCAAGTCCATCCTTGTGTTGAAATTATACTTGCTTCCTGGATAATGTATCCATTCAAGAATTAAAAAGGCAGTCTTATATAAGGTAAGAAAGTTGTGATTGGATGTCACCTCAGATTCCATATCTGCCTCAGGGGGCAAAAACATCTCTGTCCTTGGAAGCACTAGCCTGGTCATGCCCACAAAACTCAGCTGTGGGTGTGGGCAAACCATCTATGGGCATCCCTTCAACCAAGAGGACCACGTGGGTTCAGGGATGCTGGATTGCTCATACAGTGCAGCATTCCACCTTTGGCAGAGGTCTCAGACAGCACCTCCACATTGCCTGGAACTGGGAATAAAGGGACAAAAAATGAGTGAGGGGTCTCTTGGAGTCCTGAAATTTCTGTCTCACTGTTATTAAAAGAACCAAAATTGGGCCTGTCCCAGAAAGAGGACTCATTCCCATTCTGGCAGTTCCTAAAATAGGGCCTTCTGTAGGCCCACTCTGGCAACCACATTGAAATGCTGACCCACATGTGCCTCATACTTTGATGCCCCATACTTTCCTTTCAGAGAAAAGCAGGAAGTAGGACTGAAAACCTGGTGTGGAGCCAAATTGTAGAGGGACTTATACAAAGACCAAAGGGCATTCACTTTATTTAAAAGACAGTGAGGATGATTAGGCACATATGTGTAGTGATGGATTGTAATTAGTCTTTGGGTGGTGAACATGATGTAATCTATACAGAAATCGAAATATAATGATGTAAACCTGAAATTTATATAATGTTATAAACCAATGTTACCACAATAAAATAAAATAAAAGACAGTGATGAGTTGGCAAAGATTTTAAAGCAGACAAGTAAATTTATAAAAAAGGTACTTTAAGAAGAGCAGTCTTGGGGCTGGCCTGGTGGTGTAGTGGTTGGGTTCATGTGCTCCACTTTGGTGGCCCGGGGTTCACAGGTTTGGATCCCAGGCATGGACCTGCACACAGCTCATCAAGCCATGCTGTGGCAGGCATCCCGCATAAAGTAGAGGAAGATGAGCATGGATGTATATTCAGGGCCAATCTTCCTCAGCAAAAAGAGGCGGATTGGCAACAGATGTTAGCTCGGGGCTGACCTTCCTCACCAAAAAAAAAGAAAAGAGCAGTCTTTTCCAGTCACATACATTCAGGGAGAGCATAGAGGTAAGAGACAAGTTAGGAGGTATTGCAAGAGCCACTCAGGATCTGAACTAGTGTTGTGTGATTTGTAGGGTGACTACCTAACTTATGGTCCTAACTGGGACACTTTGTGAGTGAAAGAGGGTACTAATGGAATGAGGTGCTGGGTGTAAATTTCAACTGTCCTGAGCAAACTGGGATGTGTGATCACCCCAGTCAGTGGGAAGACAAAGGAAGAAAGATGAAAGAGAAATGTGAAGACAGAAAGCAAAAAGACTTATTGATTCACCAGATTTAAGAGGTCAAAAGGAAGGGAAGAATCAGATATTAGCACTGAGCTCCAGTTTTCTCCAGTTTTGGAGAAAACTCGTACTGTTAATAGAAACAGGACACACCTGGGTGCTAGGGAGGGAGAGGAGGTAACCAGGGGGAGATGTTGAGCAAACAACAAATGCTGGATTAGAGCCTGACCAAGTCTGGATATGGAAATATGGGACTCATCTCCATAAGGAGGGGTGGAAAAGAAGACAGAGAAAGAGAGTCTTTGGAATACATTTACTGTAGGGGGCAAAGAGGAAGGATAGTCAGTGAAGGAGTCAATGAAGGGGTCATGGACGTACAAGGAGGAAAATCGGGCATCATCACCAGAGCAAAGGCTTTCAAGTGAATTTGGAGAAAACAGGAGAACAATGGTACCAGGCACTACAGGAAACACCAGGTTGAGAAGAATGAAGCCAAAACTACTAGAATAGCAATCAGGGAGTTACCAGGGAACCTCAAGAAATCTCTTTAGAGAGATAGGAACTAAAGGTGGATTGCAAGAAGGTAAGTAGTGAGTGGTGATGAGAAAATAGAAAAACAGAGGATAGACTATTCTCTTTTCAATGTTTGGTACTGAAAGGAAGGAGAAAGATGGAAGGGTGCTGAGGGGTAATCCAACCCTGTCCAGAAAACATATATCCAACAGCAAAATTCTAAAGCTTAATTCAAGTTCTCTACCAAGGTAAGAACTATGTGTGAACCACCTGATTCTCTTGGGCTCTGTCTATTCATCTTGCAGAGAGCCTCACAAAGCCCATATAATAACTGACAGCATGTTAACTTCTGTTTGAAGTCTCTCAATGATTGTAAATTCTGGATCAATTGTTTTGGTTGAATTCAAGTCAAGTGGTTCTTTGTGTTATTGGAATTTTGTCAAAAATCTCATTTCTCATTCAAATTTCCATTTTAGTGTTATTTAGAAGTGTCAACTTAGATACATGCCATCTTAGAAATATAATTTTAATTTGTAAGTTACCCAAGTAGAGGTGTACTTATACCTGAAAAAAGTGGAGAGAGGGGAAAGGAAAAGGAGGGCGGGAAGAAAATAGAGAGGAATGGTAATTCACTATAATTTATAAATATGAAAGTAAATAAAAATCTCTCTAGACATGCTCATTTGAAGACTTGGTCATTAATCAAGACAATACTCAATAAAATTAAAATTTACTTACATTATTTATTGTCCTGTGTCCTGCCCACCCACCCCAATCTCTAGTCCCTTTTCCTTCACTGTGTAGCTCATAGTTACTTTCAGGTTACAGCTGAATATCACTTCTCCATCACTGCCCTTTAAACTGGGTTAGGATAACATGCCACATGTGACTTTCATAGTCCTCAACATGCTTTATTGTGATTATTTGTTTACTATCTTCTTCCCCAGCAACCAATAGTCTGAGAGGTTAGGAGCCATGGCTGTCTTGTGTACAGCTGTATCACCACTTTGCATAATGCCTAGTACAAAGTAGGTGCCCAATAACATTTAGTAAGCAAATAAACACATAAGGCTCTGAAAAACATGATCATCTATCAGTCCGGGTTCTATCTCCTGTTCCTGACAGACTTTAGCATTATTTTTTTAATTTACAAAATGAAAGGTGGTACTACTTCAAAGCAACAGTGATACTTAAAGATGATCTGGTTTAAACGCATTTTTAGCAACAGATCTTTTTTTTTCCCCAATACACAATCTTATAAAGCCTCCAATAACTAAGTGAGGTAAGGGAGAGCTTCTGTGGTTGAAACACAGGTTGAAAGAACTAAAGTCTGTTCTGCCTCTCATTTTCAAGCAAGTGCACCCAAACTCACATCACATAGCTCTACAGAAACTTGGGGCTCCACGGAAAACAATTTGAAAACCATGGGACTGGATTAATATCCACAATATACTAAAAGCACCTGGAAATCAATAAGAAAAATGACAAATTAACCAACAGAAAATATTGTGCAAAGGTTCTGAAAAGGAAATTCACTGAAGAAGATATACTAATGACCAATAAAGATATGTAAAGGTGATGAACTTCTCAGCTAAGCAGGAAAACGTAGGTTGAAACAACAAGGAAAAAGACTTTACCCATAACACTGGTAAAAATGCAGATATTCATATTATCGAGAAGGTGAGAAACCACTGTAACGGAACTGGAAATTGAGTAGCCATTCCAATTTTAAATTGTATTTGCCCTTTGACCCAGAAATATTACTTCTAAGAATCTATTCTACAGAAATTCCAAACATGTACATAAAAGTAAACATTCTTGAACATATCTTTGTGCATTTTCCTTTTTTTGTGAGGAAGACCAGCCCTGAGCTAACATCCGTTGCCAATCTTCCTCTTTTTGCTGAGGAAGACTGGCCCTGGGCTAACATCCATGCCCATCTTCCTCTACTTTATATGGGACGTCGCCACAGCATGGCTAACAAGCAGTGCGTCAGCGGGCACCAGGGATCCGAACCCGTGAACCCGGGGCTGCCAAGCGCGGACTAAACCGCTGCGCCACGGGGTCGGCCCTGTGCATTATTTTTAATAAAGAGAAATTGGAAACAACCTCAATGACTATCAGTAGAAGATTTAAATAAATTATTCATACTATGGGAAATTATGAAATCATTTTTTTAAATGGTAGATAACAAAAACAATAATGATAAAAGTGATAGCCAGGGACTGGCCCAGTGGCATAGCGGTTAAGTTCGCACACTCCGCTTTGGTGGCCCGGGGTTCATAGGTTCAGATCCCAGGCGTGGACACATGCGCGGCTTATCAAGCCATCCTGTGGCAGCGTCCCATATAAAGTAGAGGAAGATGGGCACGGATGTTAGCCCAGGGCCAATCTTCCTCAGCAAAAAAGAGTGATAGCTGATGTAATGGAATGTTAAATTGGAAGTCTTAACTGAGGCACCAAGATGCTTTAATATAGCATACCAAAGTCAGATACCAGTCTAATTTTCAATGAAGATAATCCAAAAACCTATTACTGAACTCTTACTCTATTCGAAGATTAAAAAGTAACAATTTTGGGGAAATTAAGAGGATTTGGGAATACTTTTTGGCTGAAAACTGTTGACGTACAATGAGTATCACCAAGGCAGAAGGGTTTGAGATGTTCCCTGTATATCTCAAGTTAAGGGCGACGGACTCCAGAGAGATTGTTCAGAGAAAAATGAACATCCCCTGAAGTGAGGGGGATAGAGTGAACTGGTGTCTGGTCCCATCTGAGACATCAAAAAGGAGAGGCAGGCTGTCTAGCTACCGATGGATGAGTTGAAGAAGGTGGCGGTGTGGGGGGTGGCCTGTATTACCAGAGTTTATGGAAACAAAAAGACTTGAGTGATTCCCGTGGGCCAAAAGTGGGCTGTGGGGAAGAAACAACCAGCCTGATGTCTTCTTGGGGCCTGTCCAAATGGGCCAACTGAAGGGTGGCCTCAGCAGAGAGAAGCTGAAGGTGGCTATGTATTTGTAGGGACTGCATAATGGGAAAGCAGCCAGTTGGAGGTGAGTTCATCATTCTTATCAAGGGAAATGCAGGTGGGAAGTCCCCAGTGGCTGAGAATATCCCAAAAGAACCCATGCAAACATCCATAAGAGAAAGGGTCCATTGTTGAAAGGTGCCAGACTCAGAAAGCACAAAATCATCCAACCATGAAATAACTTTCCTGCCTCCTCACTGCTACTTCTTCTCCCTGCTTCAACCCTGGAAGTGTCAGAGAACATAGAGAGTGCCAGAAGAGGGGTGAAAGGATAAGACAGAGAAAGAATGTGGAGAAAAAAGAACTTGAACTCAACCCACCTTTCCCAGGAACAGACTTCCCACCTACAGCAAGTCCTAGCTGAATGAGGGGAGAGGTTTGAGGTTTAATTGTAAATCAAGTTCAGAGGGTTTTTTTTCACGTGGCCCTGGACATTCTAATTTCTGAACTGACACTATGTTTACAGCTTAAAGTGACTTTAGGATCTTTTATTACTTAAAAATGGTCAGAAGAGGTGCGGGACTCAACCAGGAGCAGAGGAAAAGCATCCCCCACTGAATGGAAATTTCAATGGTCAGGAGATACTAAACGATGGCTTTCTGATGATAGCCCTGGCTGCTCCACGTACTGATGTATTAACACTTATCAATTGCTGACTTTGCCAAGCACAGTGCTGAAGACTTCATCGCTTATGTCAGTTAAACTGTAGATACTGTTGTAGAAAGAAGACACTAAGTGAATAAATTCAGCAAATGCAGGGCAATAGAATCCCATTGAAGTTAAAAACAAACAAAACAAAGTGTGTGTGTGTGTGTGTGTGTGTGTTTATGTTTGAGTGTGTATATTTGAAAATGTTCAGGAAAATGATGATAAGGTGTATTAGTCAGGGTTCTCCAGAGAAACAAAACTAACAGGATATGTATACATATAAAGAGAGAGATTTTTTTAAGGAATTGGCTTATGCTATTGCGGAGGCTGTTGAGTCAGGGAGGAGTTACAGTTCGAGTCCAAAGGCCATCTGCTGGCAGAATTCCTTCTTGCTCGGAGGATGTCAGTCTTCTAATAACGCCTTCCACTGACTCGATGAGGCCCACCTACATTATGGAGGGAAACCTGCTTTACTCCAAGTCCACCATTTTAAATGTTAATCTCATCCAAAAAACACTTTCATACAAAATATCCAGAATAATGTTTGACCAAATATCTGGGCACTGTGACCCAGTCAAGTTGACACACAAAGTTAATCTCCATAGAAGGATACACACCAGACCATTGATAGTGAATAGATACCTCCGGGGCAGGGAGTGAAAGTGAAGGGAAATTAGGTGGGATCTTCACTTCTCACTCTCTATGTCAGTACTCTCTTCACCTGTAGACCTGAGTAAGGAGGAAAGTGTGCTGCTCCTGCTCCTGCATTATAGACAACCCCACTGTGACCCTTCCGTGGCCATGCCTCTTTCCCAGAGCTAGGAGGTCTCAGGGCCAAGGGTATATGCCTGCCCAGAGTCCTTGCCCACAATATTGGACTGTGTTTCCGGCACCTGGGACTCTGGAATGCCCTGTCTAGGGGCCCAGAAGCTGTGCAGGGCTCTTCCCCATGTCCACCCTATCCAGGGCAGATGCACCCCCGTCGTGTGTACCCCTAATCCTAAGAATGAGAAGGGGCAGGTGTTTGTGGGGTGGGAGTTGAAGGTGGAGTTGGATGTGCAGACTGGGATTCCACACATGGGTGCATGAGGCCCCTTGCGGTGGGAAGAGAAGACGAGGTGGGGGGATGGGGCAGGGCCATGCCATGTTTTGACAGAGAATTCTGAAGAGTTTGAGAATTCTTCATTTGAACTCCATCTTCCAATTCGTTAGTGTGGTATACTTGTCAAGGGGAAATATAATTTAAAACAATCTTCTCCCAACCCAGAAATCCTCTCCACAAAGGTGGTAGAGGAGGAAAACAGTTTTATTACTGAGTAAGTGTTAAACCAGAATGTGATGTGTGTCACGGGCAATGCAAAGATTGCAAAGAAGTCTCACCCTTTTATACAGCCAGGCAGATACAACCCACTACCTACATGTTCTCAAGATAAACAGTAACTAGTCCTCAAGTCAGAGGACTTGACAGCACCATTTATTACACATAGTTCATCCTAAATTCATCTGGTATTTGGGGTAACTATCAGGTTAGCTAATTGGTGTTAATACAAAAGAAAAATCAACTTTTCCTATCTTTATGACAGAAGGTAGCTTTGCAATGGAGAGTAAGGTACCCACCAAAGTTAGGCTCCTACCCTCCCACAGAAACTGGGAGATAGGGGCTCTGTCTTCCTTGATGATTACATTTCAAAGAGATAGCTCAGGTCCTTGAGGAAGACATTTCTGGGTCATACAGAGATGGACAAGAGACTTAATTGGCTTCTAAAAAGATTTATACACATTTCAAAGAGACAGATAAAAAACTTACAATGACAAGTTTTCTAAAGTAAATGCTCTAAGAAAAAGGAGGAGAGGGAAATGTCTTCCTTTATTTTTAGCATTAAGCCTCTTATTTTTAATTACGCCTCTTATTTTTAATTTTATTTGTCCTTACAAATAGGATGTATTTTACGTAATATTTGGTTACCTTAATTTATAACTTTAGGTATTTAGACACAGTACATGTGGACCTCCATTTGTTTTCTTTCAGGACCCACAGATGTTAGAGGCAAGTCTGCCAGTATATTCCTTGTAGTTTTTATTCTAACAATAATGATATATTACTTTGGTCATTTTTAAATGATTTTTTTTTAATTTTTAAAAAAAGGAATTGAGGGGCCAGTCCGGTGGCATAGTGGTTAAGTTCGCTTGCTCCTCTTTGTTGTCCCGGGGTTCACAGGCTCAGATCCCAGGTGCAGACCCACACACCACTTACCAAGCCATCCTATGGCGGCGTCCCATATAAAGTGGAGGAAGATGGGCACGGATGTTAGCCCAGGGCCAGTCTTCCTCAGCAAAAAAAAGAGGAGGATTAGCAACAGATGTTAGCTCAGGGCTGGTCTTCCTCAGCAAAAAGAGGAGGATTGGACGGATGTTAGCTCAGGGCTGGTCTTCCTCACCAAAAAATACAAAAAAAGGAATTGATATCGTTTAGCTGTTTATTTTACAGGTGAGGAGACTCAGGCTCAGAATCATTGAGCAACTTGCTCAGGGTCACTCAGGAAGTTAGTAAGAGAACTAATCAGTCCTCCCGGTAACGCTCAGCTCTCTTTCCATTAGTCATGCTACTTCCCATTCACTCGGATCATGTACTATCATTTCAGGCAATCTTGACATATCCTAGTAAGTCTTGATAAGGCCTAGTAGTTAAACAGCAACAAGGACCTGAAGAAAACTTCATGTTGAATTTGCATACTTGAAACTCGAAAAAAACATGTTTTTAGCAGAAAATTGTTGTCTAAACTAGACTTCAATTAATATATCAGAGGGGGTCATTTTGCACTTCCAGAGTTAAAGATTGTTTAAAAAGTGATATGTCAGCTTCCCCTCCCCCTGCCAGCTCCAAGATTCCTGTAAATCCCTAAGGCTCACATTCCCCAAGCTACCTCTGACTCTGACCTCTCTTCCTCCCACTCTCCACTTCACTTGCACAGCAGCTCCTCTGCTCCACACCAAACTAAACCTGGAACTCCCTCGAACTCACTGTATGCCTTGTGCTAGCAGACTTTACTGAAAACCACCCTTCTCCTGGGAATCCAGCTTCCCCTCCTATTTCTCATTCCCCTGTTCACACACACATCTACACATCCAGGCCCAGACTCGCATCTTTTCTCCCTGATTCTCTGTTCTCTGGCCTCCTTCTCTCAAAACTCAATTCCTTTCATTTCATTATGCAAAGCAACTTAGGTCTCACCCACAACTCACCTGCTGCCTTTGCACGCCCAAGACTCTGGAAGGACTATCTACTCTGGGACTCACAGTTGAACAGCATAGAATGAGAAGAGACTGTAATTCAGGGTTTTTTTCTCTGCCGTGGAAGGGAGTCGTGCAGAGATTTCCTTTCCCGCTGTATCAGTTAGGATGCTTTCAGCTGTAAGTAATAGAAAATCCAATTCAAACTGTTTTAAACAAAAAGGGTTTATTATATATCACGTAACAAGAAGTCTAGAGTTTGGGAGTTCTTCCATCTTTTTTGCTGTGTCATTCTCATCTTACTGGCTTGGTCCTTAAAGCTGTCCTCTTATAGTCACAATATAGCTGACATAGTTCCAGAGATCAGATGTAGACGCACAACAACGTAAGGCTGAAAAACACACACATTTCCTCACATGAGTCTCTTTATCTGTAAGGAAAAGCCATCCAGCGTCTCATTGACTGCAACTGGGTTACATGTTTCCCCCTCAAATACTTTGGCAAAAGAACTGAATCACCAAAATTGCCTTAAACCAATCATGATTTGCCTCCTGGGACTGAGAAGGGCCATTTCCTGGGTACATTTGCCTGGTTATCTATTATTATGTGATCAACCATCCAAAAACTTAGTGGTTTAATACAACAATTTACTGTTATCTCTCATAGCTTTGTGAGTTGACTGGACTCAGCTGGGCATTTCTGGGGGCTCTCATGTGGCTGCAGTCAGATAATGACTAACGCTGGAGTCTTCTGTAGGCTCAACTGGGCTGGGATGTTCTCCAAGATGGCTTCCTTGCTCATGTATCTGGTCCTTCAGGACTCTTCTATATGGCCTCTCTCTCTAGCAGAATAGCCTAAACTTCTTACATGGCGGCCACAAAAGACAGGAAGCAGAAACTTCTAGCCCTCTTTAATGCTAAACCTGGAACTAGCTATATTCTATTATGTCAAATTCTTCTGCCATATTCTATGGGTCAAACCTAGTCCGGACCAGACTGTGGAGATTCCACATCTCAATGGGGGAGTGGCATGTGGGCATGGGAAGGGAAGGAATTCATGGCAGCCTTCTTTGGAGTCAAGTTACCACAGAATTTCTGACCAGGAAATGAGAGAACTGCATAGACACCTTGGATGTGTTCAATCCCTCACTCAGTTTTACCTACTATAATTTTTTTAAGTCATAAGACATTTTAGCTAATAGAAATTCAGAGATCATTTTATCCAACAAACCATTTTACAGATTTAGAAGCAGGGATTCAGAGAAATTATATGCTATGTCCAAGATAACAGTCAATGGCAGTGCCAGGACATTGACCACTAAGCCCTGGGCATTTCTCAGTCTCCCATTCTGCTTCCACAATTCTAGAGTTCACATCTTCAGTTGTGTAGTAGTTAAAAGAGCACTGTATTAGGAGTCAGAGACCAAGTTCTATGTCTAGTTTTGTGTAACATAGACTGTTAGTGGCCCCTCAATATTCAGCCTCACATTTTCTGTGGTAAAAGACCTCTCTATTTTATTTAGGGCACGTGCTTAACTAGAACACTACATTTCCCAAACTCCCTTGTATCTAGATGCAGCCATGTGACCAAGTTCTAGCCAATAAGATTTCAACACAAGTGTATGACTTCCAGGAAACCTCTTTACAACCTAGTCTTCATCCATGGCCTTTTTCTTCCCTCTTCTTACCCTTCCTCCCTTCTGATGCCTGACTCCACTGTGATTGCCAGAGCACTAGCAGCCATTTTGGACCACACAGACAAGGGCCACACCCAGGGAAGTGGAAGTAAACTGAGCTTCTGACAACTCTGCACAAATGCCCGCAAGTGATCTTATTTTTCCCCCCAAATTTTCTTCCTCTCAGCCTCCACAGTTTCCAGGTGCAGCTTTACTACCCTCCCAGATACGAAACCACTCATCTTTGGCATCATCTTCATCTCCTTATTTCTGTCATCAGACAACAAATCCTTCACCCGGTCTTTCTGATTTGTTCATCACTACATGCTTTGGCTCGTCCCTCCTAGCCTGGCTCTGCCTGAGCGGCTATCTGATCGGTAGTGTTAGTGACAGCAGCAACTAAAGCCACTTGCCAACCTCGTAAAATAACGCTTTGCCCAGTCTTGGTTGTATCCTCTGTTTTAGTCAGTCACTCTCCCTTGTGTTCTCTGTGAGCAGTGCATCTTACAAAGCAGAAAAGAAATGGCGGGCATAGCACCTTCCTCCAATAAAGGCCCAGTCTTTCCAAAGAGACAGTATGCCATTCAGTCATTCACTCAATCAACTTTTATTCCATGTTTATTTTGTGCCGGGACCTGAGCTGGTGCCAAAGATTGAAAGATGACTGAGACATGGCCCCTGCCCTCAAGGACCACCCCTTCCAGAGGAGAAGACAGCCATGTATAAATAGAAACAAGAAACAAATAACTAGATGAAAATTTATTTTCAAGAAGAAAGTCCCAAAACCAAGTTTCTGTTTGCCATTCAAGGAAGAACAATGCAAACACCACCCAGAGTCTCTCAGGCCCAGTCTACATATTTAGAAGAGAGTCCCATAGAGCCCATGCAATAACCTACAACACGCTAACTTTTGCTGTAATCTCTTTGTGGTTGCAAAATGCCCATCTACCACTTTAGCTAAATGGGATTTGGGTGATTACATTCCTTCCAGCTCTAAATTTCTGTGTTCTAGGAAATACATAACTAATGACAGTTATGGTTACCCAGACACATATACATGAGTGCTGAGAGGTGCTTAAAGTGATAGGAGTGTCTAGAGATGAGCAAGTTAATCCAGGAGGGTTTAACAGAGGAACTATCCACATAGGCATTCCAGTAGAATGAGCATGCTTTCCTGTCAATAATACTTCTACGTGAATAACAGCAAAAGAGTTTCCACATATATGTCTCATTAAAAAAGAAGACAATACCATTTAATAAAATGTTATGGTTTCATTGCACATATTTATTATCTACACCCCCACTGTTTCTAAACATGGATGTGAAATCACTTATAAGGAAAGATATCTATACAACAGAAGGATTTTGTAAAAGATAAGAGAGCAAGAGACTTAGAAAACTAAATTAGAATGACCGAATTGATCAGAATATTTACCTCTGAGCTTTCTGGTAGCTAAGGCAAAATGTAAAACATCCTGGGTTACACAGTACTCATTAACTGATTTAAAAAAGATTTTTTTTTCAAGATCACTTTTTAATTTTTGAGGAGAATTTATTGTACAGATCTTTATGAAAGGAACAGCAAACAATTTGAGAAGAATATATTCAAGAGCACATTTACAAATACCTTAAATCAATGCTCAATAAAACACCAAAGCATAGAATCAAATTTTAGTCTGTGCAAGACTACCCCAATGTAATGTTGCTGCTAACTACAGAAACCTACTTTTAGAAGAAATGAAGTCCTGTTCTAGAGACATTTTTGAAAACTGAATGTCCTAAGCTCACATGCCCACCCAGCTGAGCTGTCACCTTGCACAGATACACTTCTGTGTGATCTAGACATTTGCAATAGGACCGAGAGGGGTTCTTCTGAATTCTCAGTCAACACTTGCTGACCGCTTGACCAGGATAAGACAAACCAATCCACCAAGTACTAGTACACAGGGTCACAAAGAATCCTCTGATAGGAACAGCCTTCATTCTCAGCAGGCTCATCCTGAACTCCACTGAAAGCTATTGGCAGCACTGGATAACCTTCCCCAAGGGACCAGGTGCATTTCCACAATGCCAGATGACAGACTGGAGCTGCTGATGCTTCTTCATTCTATCTCCAAAAGTTCAAGAACATGGATTCCTTTAGTTCCCTGGATGGGTGCTGGTTTGTCCCTTGGACATCTCAGGCTTGGTCCAACCCCGATCACCAGACTTCTGCCCAGGGGCTACCTACCTTCCCATCCCTAAGAAAGGAACAGCAGTACTGAGCACCCAATGTCATTCAAAGAACGGGGACGTCAGAGACCAAAAGTGGACCTTCCAGAGCGAGACAGAATTCCAACAACTGCTTTCCAAACTTGGTTGGCCTAGAGTTTTCTAGAGGATTTAGAACTCAATTCTTACCCTGAAATATCCAGACTCCCCTAGATCCACAAAGCAGATGCAGAAAGCCCCAGTGGGCTTTCAGCTTCTTTCCCTGAATCACTCTGGGTCTCACAGATCCCAAGTGCAGCCAGCAGAGGAGTGCAGGTCTCTGCCTTTGCACGTACCTGTTCCACCAGGAGGGACCTGCCTCTCTCTTGTTCACCTGTCAAAGTCCTATTCATCCTTCAAAACCCAGGTCAGGCATTACCACTTGAAAACATTTCCCTGACCACTCCCTCCCTCCATGAGAATAAATCACACCCACTCTGTACTATTTCTGTGCTTTGTATGGACTTTATTACTGCCTGTATCATTTTGTGTATTTATTTCGCATGCTCAACTCTAAACTCCACGAAGGCAGAGATCTTTACCCCTCTTTGTAATCCCCAACGATAGCAGAAGGCTGATTATTTTCTAGGGGCTTATTTAGGGTTTGTTGAACAAAGAGTTTTAAGTATGATTAAAAATTCATAGGGATTTGCTGGGCTCCCAGATAGCCTGGGTAAGGTCTTCATATGTCCGGTGCTGCCTACCATATTTCAAATTAGATTCTTGAGAGCCATTAGAGTTAATCTTTCAGAATTTAACACGTGCACTGGTGACAAGGTGGAATAAAGAAAGACTGTACGCTCAGTGAGGTTATAGAACACGTTGAAGGAAAGTGTTTAGGAATACTTATCTCTACTGTTGCCTGCTTCTCCCGATTCCTACCCCAGGCCCACTGAATTCTTCCACTACTATGACTATTCTACTGAGAACCTGTTTTCTCCTCAGCTCATGATCAGAAGTCTCTCACTACAAATGGACAAAGACTGTTTGCTTAAACAAACTTTGGTCAGGCTCCTGAACCTTCTCCTAAGCCCATCTGTGCACTTCTTGTAAAATCTAGTTTAAGCAAGAGCCCTACTAAGTCAGTCTAACCAGAATGCCCGCGCTCAATATCTGATCACCTTCAACAGCTGACCAGGTTCCTTATCCTCCAGCATCCACCTGGTGAGGTCTGATCACCTGGCCTATCTTCGGTAAGAATCCTGTTAGATCACTTTAGCCAGAACCTCCCTGATGTTTCCACTTAGTAACTGTCCATCCACTGACCCCCACATCCACTGACCCCCACCCTACTCCTTAGCTATAATTCCCACTTGCCCATGCTGTATTTGGAATTGAGCCCAATCTCCCTCCTGCACTGTAGAATCCCATTGCAGTGTTCCCTATACCTATCATGATGGTCCTGAATAAAGTCTGCCTTACTATCTTTTACAAGTGTCATTGAATATTTCTTTTCTTTAATAGAACCAGAAGGAAAAGCTTCAGGCTCTCAACTATTTGGGGAAAAAAGAAAATCTACTAATCTAAATCCAAGAAGAAAGATCCAAATGTGTACTTTCAAAGTAGGTTTTTCTGTTCTTAGGAAAAAGAAAATCTTCTCTTCTCTGCTGGGAATGGGAGCAGAAAAGGGAAAGGGATGACACTGGGGGAGCGTTTGAGAAGAAAACTGCTGGAGCCAACAGCACCGAGCCCACCCTCTCGCTCCTGTGTTTGAGGACCTCCCACTGACAGCAGCCAACAAATCACCCAGGCATTCTCTGGCTTGGAGTGACTCGCATAAGGGCACCAGAATTTTGCCTACCCTCCTCTCCCCACCCATCCTCTTACACAATCCATGTCCCATGTTGGCCCAGGACATTAGTAAGCTCCTCTCAGAATAGAGACTAAACGTCATCTCCTTCAGGGTGATGGCAGGAAGAGAAAGCCCCCTCACAGGCAGAGACTAGACGGAATCACTTGAAATCAGCCACCCACTGGCACAGCAGTGGGACATGTCATCACCATTACAACAGCCTTGTAATTGTGCAATGTTCTGAAATATGGAACCTTCCCATGTTAGACATCAGGTAACTCAGGTGTCGAGGTTCCACTGTTCCCTCCAGGACTCTAGTTAAATGATCTATGGCTTGAGGAGGGAGCCGTAGTCTTTGTCTCCAGGAGACAGTGATTCCTGTTTTTCTGATTATGAGTCTTTCAGATCCTATCATCCAGCTTCCCGCTAATACCCCAAGCGCTAACATTTTTAGTACTGGGGGCTCACTTCAAAAATGTGGTTAAAGTTAAAATCTAACCTAAAATATACATTTTCTTACTTGGTGACTGAGGCGTGAAATGGAATCATGTGGGATAAGGAAGTGGCAGAGTGGAACAAAGAAACAGTACCAACAACACAGAAATTAGTGTTTTCTGAGCTCTGGGAAACACATGTTTGAGAAAGTTAATTCCCTGGGAAGTACTGGCTTCTATGTTGTAGTTTTTTTCTGTTCTACTCTACCACTTCCTTATCCCATGTGATTCTGTTTCATGGCTCAGTCACTGAAAAGAAAATGTATATTTTAATTTTGAAGTGTGAATTCTGAAACATCTTTGAAGTGTGCGTTGATGCAACAAAGCTGAATCCCTAGGCCTGACAGATCAGTAACGGAGGTGAGATGACTGAAAAGAAAGTTGAGAGCTCAAAAAGTTGATTCAGCAAGAAAATTCTGGATGACATTTGATGGCAAGAAGAAAATAAGTGGCAAACTAACCTACTGTTGTTCAAAATCAGGTAAATCTCAAGACCACCAAAAAAAGTAATTCAGGCACCTCTAGAAGGCAGGTGGTAGCAATTAACAGAACAAAGGGGGTTTTTTGCATTGATTTTTCTGGGAGAGAAGCACTGCAGTGTTTGAGCCCAATTAAAAGAATTCTAAAATTAATCGTCTCACTTGCAAAGAAGAACAAATCTAAAGGAAAGGTGTGTACAATAGGTTATTGTTGTTTTTTTAATCAGAAGTACAGCATTTTAAGTGTCCAGTCACATTTTTTTAATGGCGAAGAGAGTTACAATTGCTTTCCCAAGACAATTATTCAATAATTCTCACACTGTTTTGCTGTTACAGAGAAAATCTTCGGAGAGAGGGAATTGATAGTCGTAGAGGCACAAGAGCTGCAGAAGTCTCACCACAAAAGTGCTCCTTATGTCTAGTTGACAGTTCTACCAAAGTCAATGGCCATCTGGGGCTTGAATGTCACTCACTATTTGTGGTTTTTTTTAATTTATTTATCATCATTTCTTTTTGTCTTTCTAGAAAGAAAAAAATCAACTTATTGTTTCCTGGGTGGTAAATTTTAATCTCAATGGGAAAGAGCTTTAGGCTCAGATGTTATCCTAACACTATAATAACAATAACAACATTTGTGTTACTCAAGCAGCCCCCTTGTTCAAGGAGAGACATGATTCCTGAGATAGTCATCATCCTTTGGTTTATTGATTACAGTAGGGGAGAAAGAATGTTGATCTCTCAAGTCGTCAGGGCACATCTGAGCGATCTCAAGATTCCAAAACTTGATTTGATAATAAAAAAAATCCTACAGTGTTGTATGTAGAATGTCATGTTTATCTAACAGGCCTGAATGTTCTAGACTCACCAAAACAAAGACATGACTGAAGAAGAGAAGCCTTGGAATAAAAAGACAAAGAATCCCTGGATAGCAATGGGCCAGCTGTCCCTCGTAAAGGCCTTCAGTTGAGGGCACATGTTTCTGGACTTTTTTCAGCAAACTAGTTCAATTATCTATTAAACCTCTCCTGAACCTTTCAGCAGCAACTTTTCACTCCATCTGTTACTTAAGACAAAGTGAGACAAATAGCCCAAAAAGGAAAAAATAATAAAATCTGTAGTAATCCTTGCTAAAATCAACAACTTAGAACTTTTCCCTTAAACACAAATTACAAATTTTTCAAATCATGACTTTGGCCGCTTATTTTTATTTAAGAACAAAGTGTACCTAATCTGAAGAATGTATACATATGTGCGAATGGCTCAGGAACCACATGTATAAATACAGAGATTAAATCCCTTTAGTATTTCGCATATTTGAGTTCACATGAGTCAATAAATTTTGAAGTTATGGGTTTCTAGAGCAACAAGAATTTTCCAACTCCTCCACAGTGAATATTTTATACTTTTAAAAATATATAAGCAAACCCAAATTGAGAGACATTCTACAAAATAACTGATGTGTATTCTTCAAGAACGTCAAGGTCATGACAAAGACAGACTGGGGACTGTTCCAGATTGAAGGAGACTAAAGAGACTTGACAATTGAATATAATGCATCATCTGGGATTTTCTTTTGCTATAAAGGACATTATTGGGAAAATTAGCAATTTGAATAAGGTAGATTAGATAATAGCATTATATCAATGCTAGTTTTCTGATTTTGATGATTGCATTGTGGTTATATAAGAGAATGTTCTTGCTTTAGGAAACATACATTGAAGTATTCAAGGGTATAGTGGCATCGTGTCTCCAACTTACTCTTCAAAAAACAGTTCAGAAAGAACTAATGAAACGCATATGTTTATATATATATACATCATACACACAGGATGGGGGTTATAAAGCAAATGTGGTATAGTATAAACATCTGGAGAATCTACTGACGGGTATACAGAATCCTCTGCACTATGCTTCCAAGGTCTCTGTAAATCTGAAACTATTTCAAAATAAAGAGCAAATAAAAAATATTTTAAAATAAAAATATGTAAGTTTCAAATTTATACTTCATGCACTCCTATACGGCCTGTAGCAGTATTTAATAAGAGGAACACATTAAAGGGTTAAGGCTCCTACTAGGGTGTTTTATCCTAAAAATACGTACAAAGGAGCACAATTTCAAGAAGGAATTATCTAACAATAAGAAGTTTAAAAAAAAAAAAACAGTGATTGTTACATTCACAGCCTGATATCTGGAAAGAGACTTAGAATGTGGACAAATTCCTTATGGGTTAGCAATAAATATATTTTAAAAACAGGCTTGCTTATTTCAGAAAAGGGAAAAAATTATCAAAGGAATTATCCCTCCAAAATATCAGTACCTTTTAAAAGAGCAAGATTTCTCCCCACTCCCTACTGTGCTAAACATAAAAGGCAGTTTGGGGAGAGGAATTTGATGGGAATGGAAGTAGCAAAACCCATCTTTTTTTTTTTTTTTTGTGGGGAAGACCAGCCCTGAGCTAACATCTGTTGCCAATCTTCCCCTTTTTGCTGAGGAAGACTGGCCCTGGGCTAACATCGTGCCCATCTTCCTCCACTTTATATGGGACGCCGCCACGGCATGGCTGACAGGCAGTGCGTCGGCAGGCGCCCGGGATCCGAACTCACGAACCCCGGGCTGCCAAGCGCGGACGAAACTGCTGCGCCACCAGGAGGCCCCCAAAACCCATCTTGATAGAAGTCCCAGCACAAAAATGCTCTAACTGCCCTGGCTTGGGTTCACTGGGTGATGGCTCTAACAAATAGTTCTCCAGGAGCTTGAAACAGTTCTTCAACCTCCTTTACACCAATCAGTGGATCCCTCCTTCTGAAGATGAGATTCATGCTCTCTTTTATTTTAACTCCAAATCACAGAATAGATGAAAATATCAGTGCAGGTGAATGCATTTGGAACAAAGAACTCAAATAATGGCCCTAGACAGTCTGCAAAATCCAGTGGCAAAACCAAGAAGAGTATATCCCTCTTGGGTTATGTTTAATGTATTAAATATTAGTAATTTGGTCAGAAAATTAGTAATATGACTTTTTAAAATGTCTCTAGTTTTTACAATAATGTCTAGGAGAATGGGTTGGTCCCCTCACTCCCGTAAAGTTCTCCAGGCTAAAATAAGAGGAATTCATCATAAAATATGAATAAATGGCCACATTACCAGTCCTATTTTTTTCAATTTCAGTAAAATTTCAAAGGTAAGCACTTCATTTTCCAATCTAAACATTTTATTAACATATATATTTGCATTTAATTTTATGAGTATGAAAATTCCTCAGTAGAAGACAAAGCAAAGTTAAAAGTTAATGCAAATGGAGCCTTGTTTTAGCCTTACCTGAGTATCTCTGAAAAGCCATGTGAACTGGCTTAAATTTTTCATATTTCCATCTAAAAAATATGAACCATTTTTCCTCTAACTTGATTTCATTTTCCTTGCTCAATGAGAACTCTCCTCACATTCAGTTTGAAGTTTATGGCTTCAGCTCTTTGAGTTATATAAGCCCCAAAAGATCAGAGCACCTTTTTTAGAGAAGACAGTGTGTTTCTTTCACCCTCACGTGACTTACATATTGCTAAATTGACCTAGCTGAAGCTTTAAAAAAGACTCACCCATCAGTTGGTTTGGAAAGCTTTAACCTGAGAGAACATAATCCATGACCTAAAACGAGACTGTTCGGTTGCATGTTCTCAAATTACCTTTATTACATGTTCTATAGTAACATATATGACCATTTATGAAACTTACAAGGTCTTAAACTCACAAGGTTTAAGAATTTAATCCGATTATTGTTTATTTGATTTTGCAATACCCTTTCTAGACTTAAAAAAAGCAGATCTAGGGGGCCAGCCCAGTGGTGTAGTGGTTAAGTTCACATGCTTTGCTGCAGCGGCCCGGGGTTCACAAGTTCGGGTCCCAGACGTGGACTTATGCACCCACTTATCAAGCCATGCTGTGGCAGGTGTCCCACATAAAGTAGAGGAAGATGGGCACGGATGTTAGCTCAGGCCCGATCTTCCTCAGCAAAAAAAGATGGGGATTGGCAGTGGATGTTAGCTAATCTTCCTCACACACACACACACACAAAAAGCAGATCTATTAATGTGATAAATTAATGTTTTAAGTAAAACTTTTCGTTTGAACAAATTGGGCCAGTAGTTGCAAAGCAACTATATTTGTCTCCCACTGTCTGTTAAATCTGCCCTGTCTGGGGCTAGTTTTCTCCATCTCCTTGGATGAAAATTAGGACAGGTTCTGTAGCTTTTCTGGATATTCTTAGGTGAGAAAACTTCCTCTGATGAGTCTAGCCCCCACATAGTCTCAGGTTATTAATAAAATGTTCAATCCTTGATACTTGTCAAATTTTCCAACTATGTTTAAAGTTAAGTATTCTTTCCTGCTGCAGCTAAGCCTGATTCAGGCTGGACATCAACAGTGGCAAAGATGAGCACGATTGACTTCTCTATCTACTCTACCCCCGCTATCCCTCCCCTCCGCACCAGACCCAACTCAGCCCTAGCTGAGGTTTCAGCTCTCTCAAGGCTGGAAGAGAGTGGGAGAGGAGAAGGGGGTAAGAGCAGCAATATGCTGTGAAACTGTCGTCTGGAAGACTTTCAGAGCTGACTCTTTCTCTCAGGGGTTCTTCAGTGGGTTCTTGGGCCTTAGAGGATCTCTTACCTTCAATTCCCATATTTTGGAGAATGTATTTTCTTAGGCTGGGAGCTTACACCTCCTCCCTTGGTCTCTGCCATCTGGCTGTTCTCTTCCAGTAACTTCCTGCCAAGGTCTCCTTACCCCTCCAGGTGGACCTTTAGCTCAGGAGCTCAGACAATCCCACACCAGTTCTCTCTCTTTCATGGCCCACACTGTTTCCAGAGAGACCATCAGGCATTTGCTGCTCTACAAATCTTGACTGTGCTGGCTGTCCCCCACCCAGTAACCAATATATCTCCCCTTCTGTCAAAGCAAGCAACCAGTCAGCCCTGATGAAGTATCTTTTCCTAGGCATGAGATGAGAGTAAACAACCCTCCCTCCTCTCCCCTCAGAACTGTAGAATATTTCCTAAACTTGCCCCAAAGTTCCTTTTCTTATTTCCAACTCTCCTTGCCACCAGAGATTTGGGGAACAAGCATAGACCTCTGAAATCTACTCTCCTCTTTATGTTTTTTCTCACCCTTCTCCAATTTGTCTAGAAGTAGCTAAATGTGGTCTACAAGTAACTGCAAATAAAGTTGGCCCTGCAATTAATTATAATAATATAGCATAATTGGTTCTCTATAAAATAAACTAATATAATGCTATTTACTCCCTTCCATAGATAGCTTTGTATTTATAATATTTAATTTCCCTCACTTCTATTTTGAAAGAAGAAAAAACATATGATAGGGGTAGAATCTATTCTACCCAAACTATTGCATGAAAATATTCATCCCTTAATTTCTCTCCATCTCACAAAGCAAATTATATGATTCTAATATTTTTAAACAAAATAAACTTTAGGAATGATTTGTTCCAAACTGCCTACATAAGTTTCCTATGGCTGTTGTAACAAATTACCACAAACTTAAAACAGCTTAAAAGCTTAAAACAAAAGAAATTTTTTCTTTCACTGTTCTAGAGGCCATAAATCTGAAATCGGTATCATTGGGCCAAAATCTTGGTATTGGCACCCTTCCGGCTCAAGAAGAATTCATTCCTTGCCTCTTCCAGTTTCTGGTGGCTGCCAACATTCCTTAGCTTATGGCTGCATCACTTCAATCTCTGTCACCATGGTTGCAGTACCTCTTCCTCTTCTTTTGTGTGAAATCCCCCTCTGCTTGCCTCTTATAAGGACACGTATGATTACATTTAAAATAATCCAGGATAATCTCCCAATCTCAAAATCCTTAATTTAATCATATCTATCAAGACCCTTTTCCCATCTAAGATAACATTTACAGGTTCCATGGGTTAGAACTTGATATCTTTAGGGACCATTATTCAGCTTACTACACTATCCATTTTAGAAATGAGGAAACCAACAAGAGAAGAGATGTTGCCCAAAAGTTGTGCAACTAAGTAGAAGTAAAGTCAACACAAGAGCATAAATGTCCTGATTCCCAGCTAAGTACAGCCCCCTTCATGACAATGACTCCGTGATTTTTTTGATTGTTTTTACTTTGGTAAAATTACAAAATATGTGTCCACACACATATTTGTTTTTCAAAATTGCCATATAATGTATATGCTGTTTTTGCATGAACTTCTTTCCGTGTCAATTATTATTCTTTCACTTTATTTTAATCACTATGTTGTGTTCTGTTGCACCAGTTTCTCAAAATATATGTCACCATTCTCATATTACTGAAAATTTAGATTATTTCTAGTTTGTTCTGCCAATGAATATCTCTGTACTGCAATGAATATGCCTGTACATCTTTGCATTTTTGTATATATTTCTGATTTCTAATGACAACATCGGTACATTCTGCAGGGTTTTTTCTAGCTCTGATCCACACTTCCCACACTGAGAAGTCTTGCTACTTCTTTTCTATCACTGAAAAGTGATGGAGTATGTGCATTTTTGAAGTTGTGAAGCAAACTGGCCTCCAGAAAGAACAAACACCAGCAGTGTTTTTACCAACGATAAGAATTGGCATTCTTCTTAAACTTTACTTATCTAAAAAATTTAAAATGGTATCTTACTGTTGTTTTAATTGGAGGTTGACTAATCTTTATCCACTTGTGTTTATTATTTGATGTATTGCCTACTCTTTTTTGTCCTATTTTTCTATTGGAATTTATCGTTTTGATGTTCATTTACAAAGCTTCTTAAATAAGTATATTCACCCTTACTCACATAAATTCCAAGTAGTTTTTTTTTCCAGTTTATCACATTGTTTTTGAATGCTATTTATTGCATTGTATTTTCTTCTGATATATGAAAGTTTTAAATTGTTTCTTGGTCAAATGTACCATTCTTTCACTTAAAGTGGCCACAGTTCCACTTGGTGCCCATAGTTCTTAAAAGAGAGTGGTAGGATGCATGATGGGAACAAAAGGGAGGCACTGGCTCCAAGCACAACCACAGTGATTCCATAGTGGTGAGACACACTGACCTTCAGGGAATGTTAAAGCTGGCAGTGTCAAAGGTGACTAGATATCATGAGGTTCAATTCTTTTCAAACTTTGGAAACATGGAATTTCAAAAGAAGTCTCAGGGTTGCCACCAGGAATAAAGGGAAGACTGGGCGTGTGGCTCAGGACTTTCCACTTAGCCTTCAAACAGAACAGCTCAAATTTTATCTGCTTCACTATTGGACTTCCACAAAACATTTCATTTTTTTTAAAGGGTTTCTCTGGGAACCAAAACTCTGATCAAAAGCAGTACACTTATTTACAAAAGGCACTAGATGGCCTTCACTCTCTTATGGCCCTCATTGTCTTGCTCTGTAGTACCCATTCCATAAATGGTGGTTGAGTGAAGTACTCGGCCAAGACAACACAGCCGGTTACTGCTAAGCTGAGAGTGGCACCTAGGTCTCCAGATTCCCAGCCCAGTGTTATTATAGCCATTGTCACACTGCTTACAGTTTTTATAGTCCTAAATTTAATAAATATTTGCTGAATGATTGTGCTAATCTCTTGTTCCATGGAAAAATAGATTTACACTTCAAGGAAAATACATTCAGCTCCATTGTCATGGTTGGCCATGGTTGGCTACCCAGGCTTCTCCCAAGACTTAGCCTTGAGTTGAGATGGGATAGAGGGTCCCCTAGCTGATGAACTTGGAGAGGAGTGTCAATGGCAACACCCAAGAGGACCCAATTTCCAAAAGCCTTTTCATAGAGATTTCTGTTTATCACAGACTTTTGTTCTTTTAGTACCAAATTTTGCATCACCAGAAGTCCCTTTTTCTAATGCAAATGTTCCTGGGTAGGTCAACTCATTCAGTCATTAAAATCTCCAAAATGATTCAGAACGGTGCTTCAGAAAACTTGACTGTGCATAGCATTTATCTTGGGCTCCTTTAAAAAGCAGCTTCTGATTCAGTCATCTCAGGTAGGGCCTGAGTTTCTGCATTTCAAACAAGCTCTTGGGTGTTGTGAGGTTCATGGCCTGAGGATCGTGCTTAGAGTGGTCTATCTGAAATTAGCAAACTAGTCTCCAGAAAAGACCCAGAGGGAATAAACAGAACATGGGGCATAAATTTGGTGGCAATGAGGAGTTTGCATAAGCTCCAGACTCAGAAAGGCCAGGCCTTGTGAGCTCCGACTGTGGGAGGTCCTGAAAATCCTCTAGGAAGGGCCTGAATGTGGTCACGAGGCACTGTGGGGATCAGAATTGGCCACCCCAAAATGTGTTTCTTTGGCTTGATTATTTTTGAGAACAAAAGACTGAGAAAGAAATTTTGACCTTCCCCCTAACTGCCTAAAGGAATTTAAGTTAGAAGGCCTGTTTCAGGAACGAGCTATCACCACACATAACTACAGTATAATATAACTAGGTGTGATAGGCAGAAGGGCACCAGCAAGCCCATTTTTACCAAAGTCCTATCTCTCCAGTCACATTGCTTATAGGTGGCCCAGCAAATGGTTATTTAGCAAACATTTGCATTTCCATCTCCATGTAAATTGTCTTCCTCCCCTTTGAGGGCCCAAACCACTACCTTCACATCCTCTTTCGTCTTTAACTAAAGATGGTATTTAAGACGGTGGCTTCAGCCATTCTGGTGAGTTACTCAGTTTTCCCTCACGTGTACATGTTATTAAACTTTGTTTGATTTTTCTCCCGTTATTCTGTCTCACGTGACTTTAATTCTTAGACCAGCCAGAAGGACCTAGTAGGTAGAGGAATTGTCTTTCTCCCCTACAGCACAGAAAAGGCAGGGCACCAAAAACTCTGTTTCCAGAAGCTGCCAGTTTAAAAAAAAAAAAAAATACGCAAAGCTGGGTTCAGCAAAGGGAATGGGTGAGTCTTATAATGAGCCATCTCTATGCCTAGCACCCACCTGGGCATTGACAAGAGCCTAGAGTCTGGATTGTTTAATAAGACCCACTTTTCAGGCTCCCCTGACTGTTAAGTTAACACCTTACCGGGGTGACTAAATGGTAAGGGTACACTGGAGTCGCACCTAGCTCTGTGGAAGCAGCAATATTACGTGATTGGAGATGCTCTTCATGAAGGCTGGGGGACAGGCGCGTTCGCTCAGTTGGTTTCAGTGAGACTTTCACAGAGCTCCTTAAGCCGTTTGCCTCATAGCAGGCAATATTCAGTCTTCCTCCCTCTGTGGCGTTATGCAGGGGCTTGGAGCTTCATTAGCCCCAGCTTAATTTTTACCAGATCCCTGCTGAGCATACACTGAAGTAATTTTTTTAATTGGCCATTTTTTTCATATTTTGTACTTTTCTTTCTTCTTCTTTTTTAAAATTTACACAAATACTATCGCACAAGGGAGATGAGTCATCAGTGAAGTTTGAAGTTTTATTTGCTAGGACATTTTTAAGGCATTGTGGTAAAGAATATTCTCTCTTTTTAGACCCATACAATTTAGGAAGATCTACATATTTTTTAACGATGGGGAATATCTTTGTATAACAAAACAAAGAAAAACTAGCTCTAAAATATTTTCCAAAGCACTGTATATGCAAAATTATATCATTCATTACTTTGCCAAATAAGGTATAATTTTTATTTCTAGAAATGATGGTTACGTATTTTGTACGTATCTCGAAAATATCTTTTTGCTTAAAAAAAACAGATTGTTTCAACTATTTGTCAGTCACAAACTTGAGACAAACTAGAGCTAATCTCATTTTTAACTTCCTGAGTTTGTTGACACCACTCTGCATTTCCATCATCTTGAAGACTATCATGAAGACTCAGTACTGAGTGATGGAGGTGTTTCAGTGAGTCAGCAGGTAGCCCTCCTCCTCACAGAAAAACAAAATTTTTTTGCTGGCATTCGGTACATTCTGCAGGGTTTTTTCTAGCTCTGATCCACACTTCCCACACTGAGACGTCTTGCTACTTCTTTTCTATCCCTGAAAAGTTAATGTTACTCTAAAATGTCCCCTGTCACAGCCTAGATTCTCCCGAGGCGCATACTCCCTTCCATAGAATGGGCATTTTTGCAATTTAATATCTTACATTTGATTACCATTGGTGCATATTTAAGTGTTGTCTTGCTCATCTTGTTTATTACATATATGTATTAAAAACTAATAAAAGCAAAATAATACAAAAAATGAGCATTTCATTTTGGCATCCTCTCTACTACAAAACCCTGCAGATGTTTGGCTGCCTGTGATATATTCTGGAGGATGGAATTTGCAACTGTTATAATTAAGCAATACCATTAAGTCACTCGAGAGTAAATTAGAAGCTAAACTGGGGCTGTGTGCTCAGGAACCCAAGATTATGGGCTGAGATCTCTATTCACGTACGAAATCAACCCCCTTCAAAGTGACGCTGAAATAAAAGGTGTTATTTCTATTCCCCACCTCCAAAATACCTAAGTGTATTAAACGTGTCCCTAATATTGATTTGGCATGCCAGTTGTAATCTTAAATTGTAGGGGGAAAATGTTTTAGTAAATAGAGCTATTTCTGTTTTGTTACTACTGTTTCAGTTGTAATGGGCAAGAGAAATGTGTAGGTCTGGATTATTTCCAGGGATTTGGCTGAGTTCCATGGACTCAGTAGTGGTATAAAAAAAAAGAAGAAGAAATCAAGAGAAGGAAAGGGGAAGAAAGGAGTCCTAATGCATCCTGTTGCGGTTAGAATTAGATAAGGGGAATGTCACTTCTCCGGGTTTTCCCCAGGTAATACCATCTGGAGAGAGACGATCAAATCCCAGCAACCAAAAATACAAATTGTCAGTGATCTGAATAGGACATTGATACAATAGTTGTCACCAAAGGCAGCCTCAGCAATGTATAATCCAATATACTTAGAATACTAACAATTAAAAACGTTAACCACTTACCTAATAAAATTAAAATATGTAATCTTGAACACGCCACCCTGCCGAACTCTTCTCTTTGACAATAATTTAAATTGACCAGACTAATACACAATGGTCCAGCCCCCTGCTACTGGCTACTCAAAGTATGGTCTCAGGAACTAGCCCCTTGTTACTGAAAATATGGTCTCTGTAACAGTATTATGAGAACAGTCTGGAAGCTTGTTGGAAATGCAGAATCTTAGCCCCACTCAAGGCCTACTGAATCAGAATCTACATTTTAACACGATCCCCAGGTGATTCATTCACATATTTAATTTTGAGAAGCACTGATCTAGACTTTTTGCTTCTTACCTGTTTTCAGACAGCCAGGGCAGCCCAAATTCACAAAGACTTTTAGTCACAGGACAGTGGTGTCTCAGTATTGTGTCCTTTCTCCACTTCCCCACTTTTCAATCACTTCCTTGACTTTCAATGTGGCTGATCTCCCAGAAGTCACAATCATTGTGGCAGCTTCACAGATACCACTGGTCCAGAGAATTGAATCCCCTCTCTTCTTTTCAGAAGAGCTGCTTCCACTGAGCTCCTCACAGAAACATTGACAAGATATCGATGCTATACCTTTTCAGTTTAGTCCTTAGACCGATCTTTCTGCACCTGAATTGCGGTTAGGATGGATAGCTTTTCTCCCCATATGTGACATATGTCTCCCCTGATCTTGCAATCTGCTGCAACTTGGCAGCCCAAGTTTATGAAGTTTTCTATTCTTCTTCCAGTTTTTCTTCTACGACTATTACTCTGCTTTTCTTCTCCATTTGTCTGGGTTTAATTGGTTTTGATCTGATAGTCTTTATGCAAAAGGAAACTCTTTGTAAAGTGACATTTGTCCTTTTATACACAGCTAATCAGGAATGTGTCCTCCCTAGGATGACTCCAAAGGCCTTCTCCATGGCCTTCTCAGGCTCCCACTTTGTCACTCTACCCTATCAATAGAGATGGAAATATGTTTCCCATTCTCAGTGATTCTGTTGGAAGGTTGCAAAGGACATCCACACATGAGGACATACACCCTCTAATGATCTGTAAGAAATAGGAAAAACAAAAACACAAACCTAGCTACATGAGGTCCATTGCATCATGTTCATACAGATGATACAAAAAGATTTAATTATGGCAAAGTCCAATCGATCACTATGGTAACTAATATATCAACCAAAAGGCCAAGGTCTGCTTTGTACTCAAGGCAGCTTCTCTAGATTCTTCTCCTCCTCCCCAAAACATATTTGCTTGTCGGCTGCCTCTGTGATTATGTTCAATTCAGGAATTGGTTACACAGGGTTTGCTTTTATTTCTCCTTGTCAATTTCAGTATTGCTATGACTTCCGCAATCTCAAGATCATGAATCACTTGAGCAAATAATGAGCCAATAAGCTCAAATCCAAAGGAAATTTCCACAAAGCTGTCTTTTGACTCTATTTTCATACAGAGTGAGGTGTTTCTTGTCAAGGGATAATAATCTGAGAAACAACATCTGGCCAGATCCACTACTTGGCTTCAAATTGTATACTATTTTAATATGTTAGAATAAACATTCTTTTATTCAATAAATATCTATTGAGTGCCTACTATATGCAAGGAACAAAAGAATAAAGGAACAACTCTTACAGCTAAATGATTTTTTTCTTATTTCTTCAAGCCTGTTCTTCTCAAATCCATCACAAGGGCCTCCCAGCTAATTGAAAGGTCTCCATGGCTCTCCCTACTCCTAAACTGTTCACATCAGCCCTGGGAGCACTATCAATTCAGAGCCTTGAACACTTTTCAACTCCCCATGGAGGCACTCTCCCAAGCATCTAAAAGAGAGAGCTCTTGATGGCAAATCAAACATAATTTTAGTTAATATGTTTCTTAGTCATCTCAGTCTAATTTTTGTCCTTCCCCCACATGGACCATTTTTCATACTACTTTCAATGGTAACAATTTCTCAGCCTCTTGAAACTCTCTGTGCTTAGCACTGTGGGACCTAATCAGGTCTTCCGAGCAGCTCCACGCTGTGCTCCCAGCGCTCCGGGACAGTGGAAGACAACTCTAAAGTAAACCGGGGGGAAATATGTTTTTCTTTTCCTATTCCCAAGTGTGTAGTTGGTTCTCAAAAACTTTGCTCCTGATCTAGTAGCCAGTCATAAAACCCTATGATCATATTGAGAATCGCTGCCCCCAAGATGCATCGAAAGATGCTGACAGACTTCTGATACCAGATGGGGACCTGCCCAAGACAAAGGAGGGGCACTCCAGAGAACAAGTCTCCATGCTGAACGCTGGATTTGTATGTCACTGGCTGAGCAGAGAGATGTATATGAGCAAAAAAAAGTCCCATTTTGATGAAAGCCCTACTGGTTTAAGCTACCTGCTCCAATTTGGACTGTTTTCCTATTGAGATGTTCTTTAACTTGGAAGAATGTTTCATTCTATCTTCCTAAATGTTCCCTGGTAAATTCTTCTCTTTTGCATCTGGTAAGTTTTTTGTTTCCAGAGCCTTTCCTTCTAAGCTTCCCTGGAGCTTCACACAACCTCTTTTAAGAGATACCATAAGAGAAAGCGCAAACAGAATTATAAAGTTTAGACAAATGCTCCCTGATTCTAAAATGAGAAACAAGATTCAGCCATCGCTATTTAGAAAAACAAACCCTACTAATAATAATATGATGCTTCTGATACATTCCCTACTTCATACTTTGTAAATTAGTCTGCCATTCTCATCAGTCGCCCCTCAGGGTTGGCGAGAAGAGCATTGGTGCCCCAGGTAACATTTTTTTGGCAACCCCTCCCCAAAACAACAAAGCCAGTCCCCCACTGCTCTCTCCTCTCCATTCCTCAGGTCGCCCCATCTCTCTAATTGGTATTCATCCAATGCGGAACAGTAGCTATCAGTACTCGATGATTAACAGCCTTGTGAGACCTTGTGCTAGCAGCAAGAGTTGGCTCTTGTATCCACCATTTAAAAGGGATGCTTGAATGTGAGATTCTTGTTTCAAAGAGGTACAGATGGATGGCATTGTGTTTCCACCATCTGAGTGGGCCATGGGAGCAAAGGATGTGTGGTGGAGGAGGTACACTCAAACCCCTCCACAGTGTCCCTCCCAACACTGCTAAATCCTGGGGAACTTTTAAAGCTTGATTTGATTCTACATTACTCAAACATTAATAAACCACTTGATTGTTCAGTTTCGCGATACCGCTTTGTATTTCAAAGGGCCTTATTATCTTCATTCACTTTTTCCCCCACATTGATTTTTGTATAATCCAGCCCTTTTTACCCCACCACCCCCAAATTCAGGATTCTTGCCCCAACTTGCACCAACTTCACGTCATAGGAAATTGGATATTCATCTAAATTTGTAGACTTACTACGGAGTAACCCAGAGTTACATGCAGAATTCTACTTCTATTCTGAATGACCCTGAAGGTCTCTAGTTTCAAAGAATTTTGCATGTCAAGATTATGATCCCACCATATGGGGCTCTTTGCTTTGCACTAGAGTTGGGCATAGAATTTCAGAAACATGTTTTGGGTCTCATGGAACTACCAAGTATGTTTAGATTGTACCAGATTTTATAAGCCACGGAGCAAATTGTAAATACTTTTGGATACTGGCACACATTTTATGAATAATTCTGGCAGAGTTTTAATTCTCTAGGACTTCAGGGGTTTGTTATATTCCTTTTTCGATTATTTGTTCATTTCCATGTGGCCTTATTTCTGCAAACATGATTTCTTGAAAAATGGAATTAGGTCCAGATTTAGCAAATACAAAAGGATGATTTGTAACATTTCTCTCATAAGCTGGTTCTGAACAAAAGCAAAATGAACTCATTTATACTTAGTGAAATATAATTGTAAATTTACATATACAAGTTGAAGGGAAATTTGATATTCTAAATTTCACCAGTCTCCACAGTTGCTCTCCTAACCTCTTCAGGTTGACTAGGCCTCTCTCTTCTGGTCAGACTTATGCTCAGAACCCCACAGGGCCAGTATACTTAGCTAGAGGAAGCAATGACTAAGTGGCCCTGTGACAAGTTCCTCTCAGTAGAACAATTTCTTATTAAAGTGCTTCACACTCACCACCCTGCGTTGGTTCTGCAGTCTGACTCAAGGAGAGAGGAAATGGCTCTACTGGCTAATGTTAAAAAAAAATTCTGAGTTGTTCATATCATTATGTTCCCTCTGCCTAAAATACTCCTCAAGCAAATGTCAGGATGGCTCACTCCCTCACCTCTTTCCGGTCACTCAGTTGCCACCTTCTTAGGGATGACTTCCCTGATCACCTATTTAAAATTGCAACCCCTCCACCCCCAAACTCCTATCCTCCTTCTCTGCTTTCTTTTTCTCCAGAGCCACTGCACACGCGCATGCACACACACACACACACACACCACTAAAATGTAGCTGCCATGAGGAAAGGGATTTTTGCCTTTTTTGTTCATTCCTGTATCCCCAGTTTCTAGAATAGTGTCTAGCACAGGAGAACCCTCAATAAATATTTGTTGAATAAATGAATGAATACAAATCCATAAACAACATACACATCAATACGCTCTCGCAACTACTTGATCAGTGTAAAGTCACACTCCCATATTCGCTTTTCCCCTAGACTTTGTCTCATTAAGACTGAGCCTGTACTTCACGTTCCTTTTAACCTGCTTTCATCTCTATAGAAAGGTTGGAAGTGGGAGAAAATGCATTTCCTGAACTCCACACTTTCCTGGAAGTAATTAGGGAAGATTCTTAAGTGACTAATCTATGCCTTTATTTCCTCAACAGGCTTTGTCTTCAAGTCCCCCAGTCTAGATTCTGTCCCCACCACGCCGTCAACAGCACTGAAATTCTCACTCAATCACTAAATCCAAATGGACAATATTTCACTTCTTTCTTCTTTCCTTCCTTCCCTCTTTCCTTCCTTCCTTTTTTCCTTCCTTCCTCTCTCTCTTTCCCCTCCGTTCTTCCTTCCTTCCTTCCTTCCTTCCTTCCCTCCTTCCTTCCTTCCTGTCTTTCACCAGCATGCCACATATCCTGGGGTTGGCTGCTCACTTCATTTTCTTGCCCTTCTGGTTTCTGAGACACCACTGTCTCTGATCATTCCTCAAACGGCTGCTTGTGCTTGTCTGTTAAATGCTGGGGTGTTCAGGGCTCAAGCTACCCCCTGTAACCAATGACTCCCAAATCTCTGCCTCCAGCTCAGCTCTTGCCTCTCGTGTCTTTGCGCTTTTATTTATACTTGCTCACTTACCACCTCCATTTGATGTCTCACAGCCCTTCATACTCCACATGCCCATGTCCCCTCTCACTGAAGAGCCTACCATCTGCCCAGTCGTTTAAATTAAAACCTTAGACCTTCCTCTCAGCCTCAAACTACTTTGATATGAGAGTAGTCAGCAAACAAGGATGGAAAAGCAGGGGCTTTAGGGGCAGACCAAATGCGGACTCAAATCTGGATTCTGTGTGACCTTAGGCAAATGAATTAAATTCTCTGAGCCTTAACTTTCTCAAATGTAAAATGGAGATATTTGTTATCTAATAACTTACCTTTAAGAATTGTCAAAAGGGCTCATTTAAATCACTTTAGAAAAAAATTGTATCAGGTGCTATGCTAGGTATTAGGGCTCAACAGTGAACAAAATAAGCTGCCCACACTCTGGAAGACAGTTCTAGGGACAATGACTTTAACTATGTAAGCATCTTATCCTTAATCTAATGGAGTCCAGAACACGGTAGTTGCTCAATAAACTGAAGTTATTTTCATTATTATTCCAGTCACTAAGATCTATCAAATCCACCCTATCAATACCTGTTAAATCCATACTAACCTTCTTCCTCCCCTACCTTGGTTCAGGCCCTTAACATTTCTTGTCTGAATTATTTGTTGGACTTTCTCTCCTGCTATAGACTGAAGGTTTGTGTCCCCACAAAATTCCTGTGTTGAAACCTAATCCCCACGGTGATGGTATTTGGAGATGGGCCTTTGGGAGGTGATTAGGTCATGATGACAGAGTCCTCATGAATGGGATTAGTGCCCTTATACAAGAGACGCCTGAGAGATTCCTCACCCCTTCTGCCATATAAGCACGCAGCAAAAAGACAATTATCTATGGATTAGGATGCAGGCTTTCACCAGACATCGAGTCTCCCCTCTAAGCTGGGAGTGAGCTCTGCCTCATGAGGCTCACTCAGAAATGAAAAATGGGTGGTTTCTCCAAAGCAAAATTAGCATACAATTATAACAAGGGAAGGGGAATAGTAACTAACACCCAATATACAACCCCATGATCATAAATAATGCCCCCCCTTTTTCTTACAGTTTTGGCAACTAAAGATCAGAGAGGTTAAGCCACTTGTTGAGGATCACAGAGACCAGCTCTCTCTGGTATGGCCATTGCTTCTTAACACCTGTCTGTTCCCTTTGTCTTACCCTATTTCCTCAGCTGTCTAACTCCAAAACGTGCTTTGAAAGTCAGCTCAAGTGTGACTTTCTTTTGGAAGTCTTTATAGATGCACTGTCTCTCCTACCCAAGCTGATAAACTGAAACTCCACTGAGCAATCCCACCCCCATAACTTGCTCTCTATTCCTCCATGAGCCTTGACTTCTTGCCTGTCTTCACCAGAAAAACTATAACTTATTCATCCATACGTCTCAGTTCCTGGTAGGTACAGGGCTCAATAAGTTTGTCGGATAAAATTGAGCTAACATGGTGCTTTAATGTCACAAAACCATATAAGATAGATTTTTAGGCTCCATTCTACATATGAGGAAACTTGAGGTTCTGAGAAGTTCTTTGTAACTCTCATCCTCACAGGGTCTTGGGCAAGCCAGTGTGGGAACGAGGTCACCAAGGGTCGGTGCTAGGGCTGGATAACTTAGCGAAAAGAGGCTAGGAGTGAAGTGAGTTTGAACGGCAGTGAAGTGAGTTTGAATCTAAGTTCTAAAGAATGCTAGGAGTAAGAGAGGAACAAGACAGAAAAATAGGATGCTTGGGAGCATGAGGACATAAACCAAGCAAGGAGGGTTCTCTTCTTTGCCACAAAGAAGAGAGCTGTTGACATGTTCAAGATTTATATAGACTGGCTGTTGGGTGAGATTGGTCTGGAAAGGTTGAGGCTGGGACTCCAGCTGAGGTCCTCTCCTCAAAGTCAAATGCTGTTTTTTATAGCATAAAGCTCTTGGTTTCCTTAATCAATTTCATGAATTGTAGATGTCATTCTCATCTAACAGTTTAATTAATAACTTCCCTGTGTAGCTCAATCTTGGAAGATGATTAGGAATCAAGAATATTTACTGAAATAATTTATCTCCACTTTTATGCTAGCAGCTAAAGGGTAGGGGAGGCAGAAGAAAATTAGGAGGTATGTGACTTCAAATACCATGGTTAAGAGGGTGCACCTTCTGTTCCTGGAATTTAACAGGGCCTTCCGCTGCTGCCTAGTCTTGCCAGGGACAGAGGCTCCTAGTTCTGGAAGAGCAGCTGAAGAGCTAGCTGCTCAGGTCAGATGCATTGTTCTTACCAAGCCTTCCAAGAAGACACGCATGCAGTGGGCAAGAAAACTGCCTTCCAGGAAGGGCAAGTTATGGAGAGAAATGACCCTGTGCTTCCTGGGAGAAGGTAAGAATGATTCACAAGAGGGCAAACATGGGTACAAATGACACAATGACAATATTTGGGCCTACTGACTTTTTTATGATTCCTGTTTTGGGAGAACTACTTTAAAATCTCTCACTGGCCAAGGCAGACCTGGTACTGTTAGCTGGACCGATTAATTTTACATCTGTTCTAACACAAATAGCCAACAGGCATATTTTTTCCAGATTCCTAAATATTGGTGAATAGCAGTGGAATTAATTCTTGAGTACATGTGAGAACATCTCTCCCCCTACTTATGGCCCATCATGTGTTTTTCTTACAGATGACACTCAAGCAGAGATTCCATTCACAGTCCCTGATTTCTTACTAAGGCAACCTGATCCTTTGGAAAATTGGAACTAAAACATTTTGGAGTTTCTGTTACATGAACTACAAAAATTGTGAAATTCACCAAAACTGTGATCTTGGATTTGGTTTAGATAAGCTCCTAATAACAGAACTATTATAACAAACTATTTGTTAACATTTGATTTTCCTAATGGGGTTTACTCTGAGACTAATTTCTCCATCCAAGTCTAATCCAAATGGGGAAAGGGGATATATATTCTTTTAAGTATTACATTTCATTCGTTACTTTAGTATTGAATTGAACACTATTCAAATAGTAAGAATAGAATACCACTGGAATCCTAGGCCTTTGGAGAATATGAAGATGAATTAATTACAGTCCTTGCCCCCAAGAAATTTGTAATCTAACAGGAGGATAAGACAATAGGCTGTGATAACTTATATAAGAGAGCTTCAAATAATGTGGATTCAAAAGAAATAGATGGGTTGAAAGATAAAGGTTGCTGCACTTGAGAAGGTCCTTGAAGGATTTTAACAGGAATATATCGAGGGGACGGGGAGGAATAGAAAGTTGTGGAAGACATCTCAGAAGGCAAGAAAACACAGGACACTCCCATCCCATTGCCCATGGTCCTGAACACTGATCTATAAGAACTGCATGACTCATCCTTTTCTGAAAAACCAAATTGAGTATTAAAACTGCTCCATAGAGTTTTAAAATTTCGTTTTGTTTTAATCATCACTGCTTTGATCACTAATCAGAAAGCAAATTCTTATTGTTATCTAGGCATAACAATCAAAAGAACCTGAATAAATCAAGCTAGTTTAATAGCTAATGTGAACACACTGGATCTTCTATTTATGATTCACTTTGTTATTTGCCAATAACCCCAAAGTTGTCGCCCAGGAATAGACAACATGTAAGGAGAGCTCAAAGTCAGAACTTGCCCCTCAGTCCATGCAAACATGCTGTCACATCAGACCACTGCCTCAGCTTTACCAACAGATGATCCAGCAACCATTCCCCTGAGAGATATTTGGAGTAACTATTTGTGAAGTTTTGTCACTCAGTGTTCATCTTTCCTTTCCCAATGGTATATCTTTCCTTCAGAAATGTTGCAGAGAAAAAGCAAGCATAACATAATATACATGATAATAACCCAGGAGAACTAACTGTAACCAAGGAGAGGGGCTTCATCTAGCATAAGAGATGCAAGGGCTTAATACTTGAACTTGGACATCCTCAGTATCCTTCTATATCCTCTGGGTTGCCCTGCCTGAAAAATGGGGCTAATTCAACTCAGCTAGATAACTCACAGACACGATGGGAAGATTAATTATTCAGGGTTCGTTGAGTGCTTTCAATATGAAAAGCACGATGTATGTCACAAACAGAGGGCTGTGACTTCAGGGAAGACCATAAACAGCAGGCACAGATGAACTTTTAAAAAACAAAAGCCCTATTCTCATGTAAATACTCAATAATAAAGGCTATGGAAAGAAAGCTGCAGGAAATATAAAATATAAACACAATATTTTCCATGAGGAGTCAGCAGATTTTATCAAGTTAATAAATTATTACAATAGAGTATATAAAATCAAACTCACGCAGAATCAGACCAGAGAATATAATGTGTGGCTGCTGGGATTATCTGGTGGGAAAGATCTCATTGATTTTTGTGGAGCACTGGATCTGGGAGATTTTTAAATTAGACGAGGATGATGACCCAGTTTGGGTGGGAAAAGCTTAGAGGAACCCAAGGAAGAATACAGCCCAAGAAGTCTCTGGAGGTACAGTTATTTTTAACCTTTCAGACTTGCATGACATGAAGAGAATTTTGAAAATTGAATGCAAAAAGGAAACATTTTAAGAACTTCAGTATCCATTTCTCATTGTCATGACCCTAGCATAGAATTTAAAAGGACAGGCAAAGTTTATTTACAATTAAATAGGGATTTGAGAAGAATAAAATTGAGCTTGCTTTTTTATTTTTACCAGAATATGAGGAAACAAAGTTGGATAAATTTTCTCTCAGACTGTGATTTGACTAAGAAATCCTTGTACAAAATAAAGACCATAAGCATCAAATACACAACATATTAGAGGTAACTATACTGAATTTAAAAATCAGTGAAAACATTATAGGAGCTCTAAGAAAATATGTGTATCATTAGCTATTGCCAAAACAATGCTGCATAACAATCACAAAAACTAGTGACACACGACAGTAAGCACTTGTTCTCATGGTTCTATGAATCGATTGGGGTGGTTCTGCTTCACAGACAAGACTGGACCTGCTCCACATGTCTCTCATTCTCCTTGAACACGTGGGCTAGCCAGGGCACGTTCACCTCAAAACTAAACTAACTCAGAACTAAAACTTCCACCCCATTCCGTTAGCCAAAGCAAGGAATATCGCCAAGCCTGAAGTCAAGGAGCAGGAAAGTACACTCCATCCATGTCATGAGGGTCCAGCAAGGATGTGAATAAATACAAGGAAGGCTGAAGAACTGAGCCTAAGAATTCAAATCACATTTTCTTTCAAAGTTGCATATCAAAAATCCTCTGGAAAAATGCTCCAGAGACAGAGATCAAGATGGACCTGAGGTACAGAAACAAACTTTTAATAGAATATTTGTTATAGTGATGATGTTTTCAATTTCCTTTCCATCTAAATGTACATTTTCATTTGTGCATATGATAATTTGGATGGTTGACATTAACCTAGTCTCTTCTTACTAATAAAAAAGAAAAAAAATCTATGAGCCAACCCTGATGGTCTAGCAGTTAAAGTTTGGCACACTCCACTTTCGCAGCCTGGGTTTTGTTCCCAGGCACAGAACTACACCATTTGTCTGTCACCAGCCATGCTGTGGTGGCAGCTCACATAGAAGAACCAGAAGAACTTACAACTATACACAACTATGTACTGGGGTTTTGGGGGGGAAAAAAGGAGGAAGATTGGCAACAGATGTTAGTTTAGGGTGAATCCTCCCCTGCAAAAGAAAACAAATCTAAGGCATTTTTCTTTTTAAACTTAAAGAACTTTATAATGGCTCTATAATATGGAGAGTTTAGCTTCTTTGAGCAGCATTCACCACACACTAAAAGATTTTGAGAGTTCCATTTCTGAATATCACAAGTAAACTTTTAAAAAGAGTTCTAGCAAGTTACTGCCTCCAACCATAGAGGTGAATTTGGGAGTTTCAAGCTAAATGAGGAATGGAGGCAGCTGCCCCAGGATTTCTACACCATCTTCATCAACTCAGTAAAGCTCATAACAGGCCCTCAGAAAAGTTAACTACTAAACACACTTTTGACCTCAACTACCCAGAGAATATTTTCCATCTGCAATATCAGCAGTCCTGGTGTAAGTTATCATCTTTTATCACTAGGATTATTAAAACTAGTTTCTTAAAATACAACTTTAAGCAATCAGATAGAAATATTGCTAACACTCTGTGTTGGTAAAGAAACAAGCACTCTTCTACACTGTTGGCTGGGGAGTAAATTTATGCACATTTTTGGAAGGCTGTCTGGCAATGTGTATCAGTTAGTTAAAGGATATGTAAAAATATCACACCTTTTGACCTAGTAATTCCACTTCCAGGAATTTATCTAGAATAATTAGCAAAATACAAAAAGAAGGATACATAGAATGTTCATTGTTCTATGGTTTAAATAATAAAAAAGTAGAATCTACTTAAACTTTCATCAATGGGGAATTTGTTCAATAAGTAATGGTGCTTCTATACCATGGAATATCAGATAGCCATGAGAAAAGGCAAAACTAATCATGTTAAAATACCCAAGATATATTATTGGCTTAAAAGTAGCAGGTTAAAGACCAGAATACTATGTATAACTTTTATATATATATATATTCATATATACATGTAAATTCCATTTGTGCTTATGTACGTATGAAAAGCTATATAGCAAACTGTTAATGATTATCTCTAGGTTGTCTTGATGGAGTGGGGGGATGATTACTTTTGTTTTTTCTCCATAAACTCCTACATTATTTGAAATTTTTATAAAGCATATGTGCTACTTTTATCATTTTTTTGACTAAAAAATACCTTTTCACAATTTTCACTTTCTCTGTCCTCCATACCACCTAAACACAATGAAACCCCACCAAAATCCCACATGTGCAGAAACCAAAAAATTTGATTGAGTAAAATGTGTTATTGTAAAGTTAATGAAAGTTTGGGGGAGGCTGTGCATCTAGCCACTGATAGTTCTGGGTCAAGTCCTGGATCCAAAGGTGGTTTGGTCGAGGTCTAACTTGTCTACCACCAGCAGTGTCTACTCTGGTTTAAATATCAATAGGGACAATTTTGGGCTCATGGCTGGCTGGGACTTCAAAGGCAGTGCCAACCGTCCCACCTATCTGCTGGTTAATTGATATCCATTTCACAGCCATAGAGATGAGTCTAGAAAACTACTTGGATGTGGTAACACACTCTTTGCCTCCCCACTTCCAAAAATTGGGTTACCTGCCCCTCCCCTGGCCAGGCTTCCATCCCAACCCACTGGCCCCCGGCCCCCAGTAGGAGAAACTTAGCCTGCCCCTGTTTGAGAAAGGGGCTGAGAGAGGACAAGAGCCAATGCCAATCACTCTATCTGATTGAGCTTATCATGAGGGTCTTGTTGCGTGGTTTACCATACTTCTAAATCATACGTCTCTAACCAAATTGCTTTCATGCATTTTTTTCTATGCTTTTTCTACACCATTGCCTTCCATACTCTCCCAGGGAGATTTTTTTCCCCCAGTAGCCCTTAAAGAGGTACCTCAAATGCAGCCTCTTTTATATGAAGCCATAAAAATTCCCATCCTCAACTTAGAAGATGCTTCACTGTCTTCTCTGATCTTACCCATTACTTTGTACTTTTATCATTGCACTGAGAACACACTGTCTTGCCCTGTAATTCGTTGTGTACATTTCTGCCTTCCCAAAAAGTAGTAAGAGCCTTCAATAACTCTCACCATCATCCTCATGCCTCACCCTTTTCTGCTTGCACTACACTCACCCAGCAAAATCTCAACACTGGGTCAAGTCAACCACCTGCCATTTGCACTCCTACACTGACACCTCTGAAGAATAGTTAAATAACAATGCAAAGTGCTGTCATTACCCACTCCATGGTCTCCAACAGTGACTGGACCCTGAGCACTGCCCACAGCAGCCCTTCTCCCATTGCCTACATGTAGCAGCTGCTCCAAACCTTCCCACCCTAGTCAAGCTCTCTGCCCCCCACCCGGTTCCTCCCCACCCTCAGCAGCTAATTTGGACTACTCTTTGAGAGAGAGAGAGAGACGACTCATCAGGAACTGTCTCGATCTCTTCTCCCGTTCCACCTCTCCCCAACTTATACCTATGTGTGTATCCACACTACAGTGGATGCTCAGATCCCCTCTACTGGCAGGTGCTCTTGTCCCTCAGCTTCTCTGAGGGCAAGTTGTTTAAAATTCACAGCTAAAACCTTCCCTGGAGAATTGCCCTCAGCCAGACAGGACCCACCTAGTCTAGAAGGCTATGCCCCACTCCCCTGGTGGACAGACACCAACCAATGAGTGACTGGCCCAGGGAAAAGGCCAGTCCCCTGCCTCAAGGTAGGTAACCTTATTTATGGTGCAGTTTGTGATGCAGCCCCTCCCTCCACAACCAGAGTGATGTTAGTTGCCAGTGAAAATCATGCTCTTGCTTAGCTTTCTTCCCCTGCCCTATCCTAACTTCTCTCCTTCACCTTCTCCTGAGAGCAAATCACTTGAACAAGAATCTCTGTCCCAGGCTCTGCTCCTAGGGAACCCAACCTAAGACACACACTGATCCTTATTTCCTTTCCTCTTGTCAGTGTGGAAGAGATGACTCTCCTCCATCAGAGATCAATGTGCTCTAAATCCTGCCCTCTCCTTCCTCATCAGACACTTTGTTGCATCACCTGTTCCCCCTCTCTCCAGGAGCTTCCAATCCTCCCCTTTCCATGGCCTCTTTCCATATGAATTATTCAAGATCATCCTTTCTTAAAAATAAACTAAACAAAAAACTCCATCAACCCTTTGTCTCCCTCTTATCTTCTTTCTGGCCTTCATAGACGAGACATATTGAAAAAACAATCTGTAGCTATTGTTTTTATTTTTTACCTCCTAGAGTAGTGTAATTCTCTAAGATACAGAGTATTGAAGAGGAAAAGATTTTAGGAGAATAATGAATTCGTTTTTGACATGTTAAGTCTGAGGTGCCTATCATATTAAACTTAAAATGTCTAATAGGCATTTGATATTGAAGGTTTCAAGTGATGTGCTGGCAAATATTTAACTGGCTCTCTGGTGGAGGGGAGGAATGCACGCACATATAGGTACATAAATTTTTATACATTTTATGGATATGAAGGACATGTAGTGCCCAATTTATACATAATAATAAAGTATATAATACTCTTTATTATAAACTCCACATCACCAATCAATTTTCACAAAATGTTTTTGTTGACTTTTGCCAAGCTCTGGTATCCAGAGCCAACCTATGACTGCAATTGATGAATGAATGCAGTTATGATGTGAATATGGCTGACATTATGTTTATGTCAAAAATTAAGAGAAAATGAAATAAGGAAGATGTGAGTCAGAACTTCTCTTGTTGAGCAATTTCTTTGCTGAACTGGATAATAATTTTTGATTGTTAGAAGAATATTTCCTCGATTTTTTCACAACATAACAGCTATAGACACAACACACTATTAGGCTTAATCTATATTATTATTTTTTTCAATCACTTCTTAAGTCTAGACAATCAATAAAACAATAAATTAAGCCCTGGTTTGTAGCACTTCCAGATTTCCATGGTGTGAATCTCCCACTGTGGCAGTTTTCAAGTTACCAACATGACACTGCTGAATGCAGAGTTGGAAGAGACACACAGTAGCATACCATTATATGGTATTTCTAACATACAAATACCATAGATGGACAAAATCTCAAGAGCATTGATAATAAAAAATATAGCAAAATTGTTAGAAAGTAATGCATTTTAAGTATTTCTTACCTCTGCTTTTAATATTGTTTAACAGCTACATCATAAATTAGTATGAGAGAAGCCATCTTAGGGAAAGGAAGCAATATTGTAACTATATATGGCCCTGACTCACTAGTCTCTGTGAATACATTCTAGCCTGCATGAAGCCTAGATGATTAAGCACTTCTCACTTTTGCAAAATACCTGATCTGCTAGTTCTATGACTCTTGCTTACGTATATCTCCCAGCTGTGATAAGACAATAAGTTTGTTCTTTGAGTTCCCCAGGAACATGATGACCTCCTGAAAGAAAACTTCTGCATTGGTACCCATCACAAATGACAGAAGAAAGAGATAATGAGGCACCTTGAAGTTCATCATGCCAGATGGTGGACATCCCTAAGCCCTCTCCTTCCCTACCCATTTCCCCTATATAACTGCCTCAAGATTCTGTATGATTTTAAGATTTTTCTTTAGTTCACTATTCTGCCATCTTCCAGTTAGGCTAACTAATCATATAAACGTTCCTTTCTCAACCACTGGCTCATTTGTAATTGATTGGCACCAGATTGCAGTGAGCAGAATGAGCCCCTTTTTGCTCGGTTACAACATAATTTATTTAATTATAAATGTATCCAATTTTAATAGTAGCTGGGTTTAGCAACTGACTCACAAAATTCCTAAAAATTTAACAATTGGCCCTCATGAGCTGGTTCAAGCTGGCTGCAGCAAACCACTGGTTTAAAGTGAAGTGGAGAGGTCTGGGCTGGGACAGAGTGTATAGGTAGTAGTCAAACCAGGGATATAGATGGAATTCCCCTAGGGAGAATAAGAAAGTAAGATTAAATAAGATTTGGAACAGTGACATTAGCATCATGGTGGAGTGACCCTTACCCTTTGAATCTCTGCCCCCTAAGACACAACAAAAACATCTTTCACATACCAACAGAGGAAAATCAAACACTACAAAGGACTTCTAAGAGACCCATGCCATGGTACACATGACAGTGGAGGTGCAGGAAGCCCCAAAGGACTTGAGGAGAGGTAAGGAAATTTACTCCCCCTCCTCATTCGATCAGCAAAGTCAGACAGCATGGCTCACAGACAGAGAGGAGGGAGGGGTGGCCCTCTGTGGGAAAACTATCGCCCTCCAGGTGCTCTCACAAACAGTTGAGAGATTCCCATGGGGAAGTGATGATGAACTATTGCGGGGGTGCAGTCAACCTCCAAGTGCCCCAGGAGAGCAGGAAAGCAGATAGCGAGGAAAGAAGGAAGCCCCCAGGATGGGCAGGCAAAAGAGAGAGACCCTCCACCCACACACCCTGCACTTCAGCACAATCCCTCCAAGGACTGCAACGGGTTCAGAACACAGAGCTCGTGACCTCCATCCAGTGGCTGCAGGTGGAAACTGCAGGACCAGATATCCTCAAGACGAGAAATAGCAAAGGAAAATCAGCCGGCTCTATAAAAAAGCATCTTAAGTCTCCAGACCAAGAGGAAAATGACAAACACCCAGAAACCAACCCTGAAGGCACAGAAATCTATAACCTAAATGACAGAGAATTCAAAATAGCTATCATAAAAAAGCTCAATGAATTACAAGAGAACTCAGAGAGACAATTCAATGAATTCAAGAATTTCTTCACAAAAGAGACTGAAACCATAAAGAAAAACCAATCAGAAATATTAGAGATGAAAAACACAATGGACAAGATAAAGGAAAATCTGGAATCTTTAAAGAGCAGAACTGACAATATGGAGGAAAGAATTAGCATTATCGAGGATAGCCATGCAGAAACACTCCAGAGAGAGGAGAGAGAACTAAGACTAAAAAGAAATGAAGAAATTCTTCAAGAAATATCAGACTCAACTAGGAAAAGTAACATAAGGATAATAGGTATTCCAGAAGGAGAAGAAAGGGAAAAAGGAGCAGAGAGTTGTTCAAAGAAATAATAGCTGAGAATTTCCCAAACCTGGGGAACGAGTTGGAAATAACAGTGAATGAAATCAATAGAGCACCTAAATATATCAACAGGAAAAGACCAACTCCACAGCATATAGTATCAAAGCTCCCAAAATTCAATGACAAAGAAAAAAGATAAGGGCAGCTAAACAAAAAAACAAAATAACATACAAAGGAAACCCTATCAGGCTCTCAGCTGATTTCTCAACAGAAACTCTACAGGCTAGGAGACACTGGAACGATATATTTAAAATCCTGAAAGACAAAATTGTTTGGCCAAGAATACTTTATCCAGTGAAAAATCCTTCAAATATGGTGGAGAAATAATAACACTCCCTGATAAATAAAAGCTAAGGGAGTTCATCACCACAAGACCCCCACTACAAGAAATGCTCAAAAAATCCCTTAGCCTGAAAAGAAAACAAAAGAGAAAGGGTATACAAAGTTTTTGGCAAAGAGAAAAACAAGGAGACTAAACCAGAAAAGCTGCAGTTGGAAAACATCAAAAATGAATATAAACTCATCATTTTAAACACACACTCACAACACAAGATGGAATAAGTAGTGACAACAACAAATTAGAGGGAGAAGAGAAAGGGGATGGAATCGACTTAGTCTAAGGAAACAAAAGGCAGAAAATGAACTATCTCATCCATGAGATTTTTTATATAAACCCAATGGTAACCACTAAACAAATAACCCAAATAGAGCCACACATGACAAATAAAGAGAAAAATAAGAGAATCATCATGCAGAACTATCAAACTGAATTGGCAGTCCAAAACACATGGGACAAGAAATGAAAGAAATGCAAAAGAACCAGAAAATGAATGGCAAAATAGCAACATTAAACCCTCATATATCAATAATCACTCTAAATGTAAACAGATTGAATTCTCCATTCAAAGACAGAGTGGTGGGATGGAGTAAAAACCAAGATCCAACAATTTGCTGCCTCCAGGAAACACATCTTGGCTCTAAAGACAAACACAGACTCAAAGTAAAAGGATGACAGACAATACTCCAAGCTAATGGTAAACAAAAGAAAGCAGGAGTTGGCATACTTATATCAGACAAAGTAGACTTCAAGATAAAAAAGGTAATGAGAGACAAAGAGGGAAAATATATGATGATAAAAGGAACACTTCACCAAGACATATCACTTATAAATATCTATACACCCAACACAGGAGCACCAAAGTACATAAAACAACTATTTAAAAACCTAAAAGGAGATATTAACAACAACACAATAATACTAGGGGATCTCAACACCCCACTTACATCAATGGATAGATCATCCAGACAAAAAGTCAATATGGAAACAATGGACTTAAAACAAAAATCTAGACAAGATGGACTTAACAGATATACACAGAGCACTCTACCCCAAAACAGCAGATTACACATTCTTCTCAAGCACACACAGAACATTCTCAAGGACAGACCATATAGTAGGAAACAAGACAAACCTCTATAAATTTAAGAAGACTGAAATCATAACAAGCCTCTCTTCTGATCATACTGCTATGAAACTAGAAATTAACTGCAAGAAAAAAAAACTAGGAAAGGGACAAAGATGTGGAGACTAAACAACATGTTACTGAACAACCAATGGATCATTGACGAAATTAAAGGAGAAATCTAAAATTATCTGGATACAAATGAAAATGAAAACACACCATACCAACTCATGTGGGATGCAGCAAAAGCAGTCCTGAGAAGGAAATTGATAGCAATACAAGCCCACATTAAAAAACAAGAAAAATCCCAAATAAGTAACCTTAAACTACACCTAACAGAATTAGAAAAAGAACAAAGCCCTGAATCAACAGAAGGAGGGAAATAATAATATAAATAAAAATACAATAAAATAAATAAAGATGAAATAAAATAAAAATAATAAAAATCAGAGCAGAAATGGAAAAAAACAGTAGAAAGGATCAATGAAACAAAGAGCTGGTTCTTTGAAAAGGTAAAAAAAACTGACAAACCCTTAGCTAGACTCACTAAGAAAAAGTGAGAGAAGACTCAAATAAAATTAGAAACAAAAGAGGAGAAATTACAACGGATACCACAGAAACACAAAGGATTATTAGAGAATACTATGAAAAACTATATGCCAACAAATTGGACAACCTAGAGGAAACAGATAAATTCTTGGACCTGTACAACCTCCCAAAACTGAATCAGGAAGAAATAGAGAATCTGAACAGACCAATCACAAGTAAAGAGATTGAAACAGTAATCAAAAACCTCCCCAAAAATAAAAGTCCAGGACCAGATGGCTTCCCTGTAGCATTTTACCAAACATTCAAGGCAGATTTAATACCTATCCTTCTCAAATTATTCCAAAAAATAGAGGAAGATGGAACACTTCCTGACACAATGTACGAGGCCAACATCACCCTGATACCAAAGCCAGACAAGGATAATACAAAGAAGGAAAATGACAGGCCAATATTACTGATGAACGTAGATGCAAAAATCCTCAACAAAATATAGGCAAACCAAATACAGCAATACATCAAAAAGATCATGCACCATGATCAAATGGGATTTATACTAGGGACACAGGGATGGTTCAACATCCGCAAATCAATCAACGTGATTCACCACATTAACAAAATGAAGAATAAAAACCACACAATCATCTCAATTGATGCAGAGAAAGAATTTGACAAGATCCAACATCCGTTTATGATAAAAACTCTCAACAAAATGGGTATAGAAGGAAAGTACCTCAACATAATAAGGGTCATATATGACAAAGCTACAGCTTACTCAACGGGGGAAAACGGAAAGCCATTCCTTTGAGGACAGAAACAAGACAAGGGTGCCCACTCTCACCGCTCTTATTTAACATAGTACTGGAGGTTTTGGCCAGAGCAATTAGGCAAGAAAAAGGAATAAAAGGACTCCAAATAGGCAACAAAGAAGTGGAACTCTCAGTATTTGAAGACAACATGATCTTATACATAGAAAACCCAAAAAAATCCATTTGAAAACTACTAGAAATAATCAACAACTACAGCAAAGTGTCAGGGTATAAAATAAACTTATAAAATTCAGTTGCATTTCTATATACTAATGATGAACTAACAGAAAGAGAATTCAAAAAGACAATCCCTTTTATAATTGCAACAAAAAGAATAAAATATCTGGGAATAAATTTAACCAAGGAGGTGAAAGACCTATACAATGAAAACTATAAGACACTATTGAAAGAAATCAATGAAAACATAAAGAAATGGAAAAATATCCATGCACATGGATTGGAAGAATAAATATAGTTAAAATGTCCATACTACCTAAAGCAATCTACAGATTCAATGCAATCCCAGTTAGAATCCCAATGACATTCTTCATGGAAATAGAACAAAAAATACTGAAATTCGTATGGGGCAATAAAAGATCCCAAATAGCTACAGCAATCATGAAAAAAAAAAAAAAAAAAGAACAAAGCTGGAGGCATCACAATCCCTGATTTCAAAATATACTACAAAGCTATAGTAATCAAAACAGCATGGTACTGGTACAAAAATAGACACAGAGATCAATGGAACAGAATTGAAAGCCCAGAAATAAAACCACACACCTATGGACAGCTAATCCTCGACAAAGGAGTGAAGAACATACAAAGGAATAAGGGAAGTCTTTTCAATAAATGGTGCTGAGAAAATTGGACAGCCACATGCAAAAGAATAAAAGTAGACCACCTTCTATCGCCATACACAAAAATCAACTCAAAATGGATTAAGGACCTGAAAGTGAGACCTGGAACTATAAAACTCCTAGAAGAAAATGTAGGCAGTACACTAGTTGACATTGCTCATAAAGGGATCCTTTCAGATTCCATGTCTACTCAGACAAGGGAAACAAAAGAAAAAATAAACAAGTGGGACTTCATCAGACTACAGAGCTTCTACAAGGCAAATGAAACCAGGATCAAAATGAATAGACAACCCACCAGCTGGGAGAAAATATTCACAAATCGTATATCCAACAAGCGATTAATCTCCATAATATATAAAGAACTCACATAACCAAACAATAAAAAAACAAACAACCCGATTCAAAAATGGGCAGAGGATATGAACAGACATTTTTCCAAGGAAGATATACAGATGGTCAACAGACACATGAAAAGATATTCAACATCACTAATTATCAGGGAAATACAAATCAAAACTATGCTAAGATATCACCATACACTCATTAGAATGGCTATAATCATCAAGAGAAAAAACAACAAATGTTGGAGAGGTTGTGGAGAAACAGGAACCCTAATTTACTGCTGGTGGGAATGCAAACTGGTGCAGCCTCTATGGAAAACAGTATGGAGATTCCTCAAAAAATTAAAAATAGAAATACCTTATGATCCAGCAATCCCACTCTTGCGCATCTACCCACGGACATGAAATCAACAATCCCAAGAGGCTTATGCACCCCTATGTTCATTGCAGCATTATTCATGATAGCCAAGAAGTGGAAGCAACCCAAGTGTCCCTTGACTGATGATTGGATAAAGAAGATGTGGTATATATATACAATGGAATACTACTCAGCCATTAAAAAAAGACAGAATTGTCCTATTTGCAACTACACGGTTGGACCCAGAGGGTATGTTAAGTGAAATAAGCCAGAGAGAGAAGGACAAACATCACATGATTTCACTCATATGTGGAATATAAACTAACACACGGACAGAGAGAACTGGATGGTGGTTACCAGGGGGAAGGGGGGGTGGTGGGTGGGCACAAGGCGTGAAGGGATGCATTCATACAGTGACAGGCAAATAATGTACAACTAAAACCCCACAATGTTGTAAACTATTAAGACATCAATAAAGAAATTTTTTTTAAGATTAAATAAGATTTAATAAGAAGATAAGATAAGGTAGTGAGGACGAAACACTGGAGGAAACCAACATCAAAGGGTAGACAGTAAAAAGTGAGCATGAGGAGATGAGAAATAGCTGATGAAGAAGTAGAAATGGAGGCAGCAAAAGGCAGTTAGGGGGGCTGAGGGAGAAGAGTGACATAAGAAAGAGGGAGTGGCCAGCAGTATGAAATGACACTAAGAGGTGATGACCAGGAATGAAAATGATCAATTCATTTACGGGATCATTTGTTCTTTCACTCAGCATTTACCGAGAATTCATTCTTGCTGAGCGCTCTGAAGTGCTTGGAAATCCAGTGTATTAAAGTGGGACCTTTTAGCCTTACTTTAGGCTGAGGCCCAAAATACACTCCAAAAAAGGTGCTAGCCCACCTAGACAGGGTTTTGCTAAGGAAGAGACTAAGACTTTTTTCCCAGCACCCACCTTCAGGGCATAAAAGGAGTAAGTGATGTGAGAATGGAAACTTCTCTGAGGAGAGTTTGTGACACCCCCATGCATATCCCCTTCACTGAAAGCCCAGGATGCCGTTCAGAACTGCTTTGGAATGTATTACCTGCAGTTACTGGAGTTTGGGGGACACAGTAGCCTGGTGACTGACTCACTCCAGAAAAATGTGTGCATGTGAGAGGCAGGTTGAAGTGGTGGTCTACAGACACAGGGCAGGAGCCCACATCTGGGAGGTATTGGCTCTAACAGGAGCCTCAGCCCAGGCAATTTTGAATATATCCCAACTGAGAGGGCTCTGTCAGAGGGCTAGGTGGCGTCTGCAGAAAGGTTGGTGGTGTATGTTTGGATGCAGAGGTCACAGCTACCCACTTACTGTATAAAATTTTCTTCCTTTAGTTTCTGTGACATAATTTCTCCTGGTTCCCCTACCTCTTGATTTCTCACATTGCCTCACTAATCCTCTTTATCTACCCACTCCCCCAATTGCTTATGTGGCCGGGAGTTCAATCCTCCTTCTGTGCCATGAACTCCTCGGGTCATCTCATCTACCTCCATGGCTTCAAATATCACCCCTGTGCTTTATGACTCACGACTCTCTAGCTCCAGCCCCACCCTGTCTCCTTGGTTCTGTACTTGGATTTGCAATCGTCTATAAGTGGCTCCAAATTAGCTACTGCATGGGCTCCCCAAACTTGAACCCTTCATGGTGCCTCTAAAATCTTTGTGGATGTTTAGAAGTTTCTTAAAAACTTAAACATTCATTTACCATAAAACTCAGAAATTCCACTCCTAGATATTTACCCAAGAGAAATGAAAATACATGGACACACAAAGACTTTGTAAGCAAATGCTCATAGCAGCATTATTCGTAACAGCCCACAACTGAGAACAATGCAAATGTCCATCAACTGATGAATGGAAAAGCAAAATGTGGTGTATCCATACAGGAATACTACTCAGCAAAAAAAGGAGAAAAACTACTGATATGTACTACATGGATGAATCTCAAAATCATCATGCCAAGTGAATAAATTCAGGAACGAAAAAACCACATACTGTATGACTGCAGTTACATGAGATTTCTAGAAATGACAAAACTATAGCAACAGAAAGCAGGTCAGTGGTTGCTGGGTCACGGCTAGGAACAGGCATTGTCTACAAATGGGCATGAAGAAATGTTTTGGAGTGATGGAAGTATTCTAAAACTGGATTGTGGTGATGGCTCCCCAACTGTACGAATTGACTAAAGCTCGTGGAGCAGTATACCCAGATTTCTCACTGTTAATACTTCATTGTTACAAAAAAAGAAGGGAGCCAGACCATGGCTTACTGGTTAAGTTTGGCACACTCCACTTCGGCGGCCAGGGTTCAGTTCCTGGGCACAGACCTACACCACTCACAGCAGCCATGCTCTGGCAGTGACCTACATACAAAACAGAGGAAGATTGACACAGATGTTAGCTCAGGGTGAATCTTCCTAAAGCAAAAAGAGAGCAGTACACTTAAAATGTTGGTACTCCATCAAATACTCAATTATTTAAAAAAATAAACAAAAATGCAATATTTGTACATCTGTATGAGCCCTACTGAACTTATCCAAATATGTAAGAAATATGTAGGAAACCCTTTAAAATTATTAAGCAATAGATAAATAGATAAAAGAATAAGAAAATACAAATGGCTAACACAGGAAAATATTTCAATTCAACCATATTAATAACCAAAGAAATAAATATTAGAAAAAACTGCCATTTTTATCTATGAGATTCACAAAGATTTATCTATCTTTAAAAAAATGCTAAAAATTGGCAAGGGTGGGATAATATATACTCAATCCATTCCAGGAGTGTAAATTAATAAAATCTAATTGGAAAGAAATGTGGCAGTATTCATCCAGAGCCTTAGAAAATGTTTATATCCTTTGACAAGATAATCCCACTTCTAGGAATCTATCCTAAAGAAATAACCCCAAATAATGAGTTTACACTTCCACAGCACTTACTATGTGCCAGGCACTACTCTATCTAATGTATTAACATGTAGTGACATTAGGAAGTTTGAGTAGTATATGTATATTAACTCATTTAATCCTTACAACAACCCTGAGGTTAGTAAGTATATTATCTCTAATCAGGGATGTAGCAACTGCTGCACAGAGAGGTTCAGTCATTGCCCAAGGTTTCCTAAGTAGTAAGAGAAGGAACCAAGATTCAAACCTAGGCAGTCTGACTCCAAAGTCTATGTCCTTAACCACTCTGCTATATTGCCCCTCTATAGACTAAGCATATGTACAAAGATGTTCACCTCAGCAATTTTTTTTCTTTTTTGCTGGAAGATTTGTCCTGAGCTAACATCTGTGCCAATCTTCCTCTATTTTGTATGTGGGTTGCCACCACAGCATGGCTGACAAGTGGTGTAGGTCCATGTCTGGGGTCCGAACTCACAGACCTTAGCTGCCAAAGTGGAGCACACCAAACTTAACCACTATGCCACAGGGCCAGCAATATTGATACCAGAAATTTCCATAAGAAAATATTCTACAACAGGAGAAATGATTAAGCAAAAGATAGTAAAGATAATATAGTATGCTTAATTTTAAAAGATTGGTTTTTCTATCACAGGCTTTTTATTATTTAGGTTATTATAGGTTCTAAGAAATGTTAGTCTATTTAAGAAAATGAAAATAATATGGTGTGCTTTTAAAAACATTTATATTTTAATTCATCTAGTCGAAAGCACTATTAATTATAAGAGTAAGACACACCATCATTTCATGTATTATCAAGAAAGAAAAAAAAAATCTCAATTTCAGAGATGTTAAAATGTAAACTAAATGGGTCTTAGATGAGAGGAAATACAGTATATTCAGTTCAAACTGGAAGGTACTATTTCTTTCTGAAGATAATTTTAGATCTGAGTTTCCAAATTTGAAGTGATATAATATAGCTTATCCTTTTCAGCCTGAATTTTCTTACATCTTCCTTTCTCCATTGTGGCAAACTCATTGATGTGTCAACCCAAATATGAGATCCCACACATGTTACTAAGGAGCTCTTGCTATCTATTTTTCATAGAAGAGAGATTATTACAGGTCAGGCCAGAAGCCCATCACCCCTCACATAAGAGAACTATCTACTAGAAGAACTTGGAAATGCTTAGAAGCCATAAAATGTTAACAAAGGAAACAGGTTTAACAGACAACTTGATTGAACATGGTTGAATGAATATTATGCAGTAAGGAAAGCCACTTAGAATGTAACAGATTGTTTGGGGAGGGTAATACAGAGGGAGGGAGAAACACTGGGAAATAGAAGCAGCATTGTTAAGGTAGGATGGGCATGCAGCCAAGGCTCCGAGAGATGTGAAGAGGGGAGGCCGAAGGAAGTTCATGATGGTAAGATCATTATATGTATCATATAGTCGGCTATATTGATGGAGCAAAATAGCATATGTTTTCCTAGCAAGTTGTAGACTCCTAATGGTTTAGTTCTGGGCACAGAATAGAGGATACCAGAGACCAAAATAAAGAGGAATGTTGTCATCAATGTCATAATTCCTCTGTCTGCATTCCCACAAAAATATACTCCCCCAAGATTTTTTTTATTAACAAGGGAAAATAGGACAAAGTTAGCTATGCTTACCATTTTATAACCATAAAATTATTGCAATGCCATAAGTCATTAATAAATCACCAGTATGACCAGGCAACTACCCCTGGCCTACTTAAAAATGAAATGTATCCTTCTATTACATAGCTTAAGTAAAGACATTTCATAAGTTCACAATCCCTTATCTGAAACTCCTAAGACCAGATGTGTGCATATACGGTATATTACATGGTACCTCTAGGGGAATCTGAGTCAGATAAAGACAGACTATAAATAATCTTACTATAGGTCAGGCCAGGTTTTGCAGCCAGACGACCTCAGGATAAGTCAGGATTGTGGAATTGTGGAGAAGGCATTGTGGATCTGTGTTAAGGCCCTGACTTTTATCTCTACCCCATCTGTTTTATTACTTCATTTACAATATATGAATCCTAAATTCCTGCATACATCCTAATTCATAACCAACAGTCTTGATACTCTCTTTCAACCAGTATTTATGGAACTCCCATTACATATTAGGCATTACTCTAGGCACTGAGTGACCAGCAATAGACAAAAACAAAGTTCCTGCCTTCACAGAGCTGACAATGACTCCCTTTGGGCAAAGAGACAATTCATAAATAAGCTATAGGTGATTGAAGAATTCAGTTTGATTCCTAAATCTAGTCATGGCTCCTAAAGGGGCCAGAGACCACATCCTACATCACACCTATTTATATTTTGTGACATTAATGTCAAATGTAGGAAGTTCATAATCAGGCTTGCTCTTCAGCTCTTTTATGGTATACTTTTAGCAAATATTTGGAATATATAGCACATTTGTAGTCATACCCCTCTTTCTCTTCCTAAAACTGCTTACCTGTGCCTTAATATTTTTTCTAGGTCAATTTATATCTTTTATTTTCAAAAAACCAGATTTGGTTCTTTTTGGTGATCCTCTATTTTATTGTCTTATTTCATTAATTTATGCTATTATCTTTATTATTCCCTTCAAAATCCTTCCTTCTATTTATATTGTTTTATCTGCATTTAATTTCGGCTTCCTTATCTGTATTCATGAGTTGAAATTATTTTCCATCTTTTTTTTTTTGGTGAGGAAAACCAGCCCTGAACTAACATCTGTTGCCAATCCTCCTCTTTTTGCTGAGGAAGACTGGCCCTGGGCTAATATCTGTGCCCATCTTCCTCTACTTTATATGGGACGCCACCGGCATGGCTGACAAGCAGTGCGTCGGCTGGCGACCGGAATCCAAACCTGCGAACCCCAGGCTGCCAAAGCGCAAACTTAATCACTGCGCCACCTGGCCGGCCCCATTTTCCATCTTTTTTGTTTTTATATAAAGGCATTTAAGGCTATCAATTTACTTCTAAGAACTGTTGTATCAGCATCTCACAAGTTTTGATACTGACAACTTTTATTGTAGCTCAGTTCTAAATTTTTTAAATTTCCACCGTGGTTTGTCTTTTTAACCACAGTTGTGTAGGTTTCTAGCACATGTACTGTTGTCAGGCAAAGTGACTTATGTAAGTGATTCTTTAAAATTTGATCAGACTTCTTTTGTAAATTAGCTTAAGGTCAATTTTTGCAAATATTACACGTACCTGAAAAAAGTGTATATACCCTGTCAGGTACAGGATTCTGTATTTATGTAATAGATTTTCTGCATCAAGTCTATCCAGTATGGTAGCCACTGACAAGATGTGGCTACTGAGCACTTGGGAGATTAGCAATGTACTGGTGTGTGAAATACAAACTAGATTTCTAAGACTTACTACGAAAAAAAGAATGTGAAATGTCTCATGAATTTTATATATGTTGAAATAGCATTTGGATATATTGGGGTAAATAAAATAATATTAAAATAGTTTCCCTGCTTCTATATTTTTAAATGTAGCTACTAGAAAATTTAAATTACATATGGGGCTGACATTATATTCCTGTTAAATAGAATTGTCCTATACCCTTATTGTTGTCTGTTTGAGCCAAGTTTCTACTAGAAGTGGATTAAAATCTTTCCACTATGGTTTTGGAGTTTTACAATTTTGCTTGTAATTCTCAGTTTTTGCTTTAAATGTTCCAAAGTTATTATACCTTAAATAGTTTTTCTATTTATTACTACTTAGGATCCTTTCTTATTCCTATTAATGCTTTTGCTTTGAATTTTTTGATATTAATATACCTGTTTCTATTTTCTACCTTTTTGTTTTTATTTTAGTATTACCTCTCAATAATAATATAGTTGGGTTTCCTCCAATAATGTCTTTTAATAAAGAAGTTTAACCTGTTCACATTTACTGGGACTACTAATGTATTTAGATATAATTCTACCATACTCTTTTATGACTTTTTGCCACACTTTTCCCCTTTCTTCCTTCCTTTATTCCCTACTTCCCTTGGATTAGCATATTTCCACTATTTCTTCTTCCTTTTTCCTCTCCCTCCCTCTTTTCTGGCTCTTAAATTTCTGAATTATATTTGTCTTTTTAAAATAATGACTCTCACATCTTTTACAGTCATATTTTCAACATTACTCATCATTTTACCTGAAAATTTTCCAAGTCTTTCAGTCTTTCTGTTCTCCTGAACATGAAGGCCCCTTAGCATGCTTTATCTATTCATTCATCATGCTTATCTTGTATCTTTTTATTGTATCAGCTATCTATTGCCACAATAATGCTGCATAACAAAGAACCACACACACACACAGAAATCAGTGGCACACAACAATAAGCATTTATTTAGCTTAAGAGCCTGCAGGGTCCAGCTGATCTGAGCTAGACTTGCTTATGCACCTGTGGTCAGCTGGCTGGTTGGCTGGGTGGCTCTGCTGATCTTGGTTGGAGGTTGGCTGGTATTGGCTGTGTTGATGTGGCTTTGCACCTAAGTCTCTCACATTCCTTCAGCAGGTTAGCCTGGGCAGATTTCCATGGCAACGGCAGAGGTACAGAGTGGAGGCAGAACTGCACCACTGCTTTTACAAAACTCTATATGTCACATCTCCTAACATCTCACTGGTCAAATCAGGTCACACAGCCAAACTCAGAATCAAAGGGCAAGAAAATTAACTCTGCCTCTTCAGTGAGAGGAACTGCAAAATCACATGGCAAAGGGGCATGAGCTCAGAAACAGGTAAAGAACTGAGGTCATGAATGCAATCAATCTATCATATTTACCTTTTCTTTGCACCCCAAAAAAGAAGTGATGTTTCCTATGAATAATTACATTTGACAAATTTTATGTAACACTATTCTTTTTTTACATCCTATACCTTCTGATTATTTTTTGTTGAAGTACATTTTCTATGGATGATAAGCTCTCTTGGTCTTTGTAAGTCGGAAAATTTATTTTGCCCACACTATAGAAATTATAGTTCAGCTGAGCATAACATTTAGGTTGAATTACTTTCCCTCCGTACTTGACTCCTATATCTTGATTGTTGCAGAGAATTCTCCTGTCTAAAAGTTTCTTTATAGGTAATGTGCCTTTTCTCTCAGGTAGTTTTTAGACTTTGATCTGAACACCATCATAATGTATCTGGATATGGATTCATTTTTCTTTACCCTGATTAGACTTACAGCGAATTTACAATCTGAGTATTTACAGAGTCAATTGTGGAAAACTGTCAGCTTTTATTTTATATGTATTGCTTTTCTACCAATCCCTCTCCTTCTTCTGGAGCTATCTTATTAAAACTTTGCATTCACTTCTATCTCTCTTAAATGTTCCTTCATGTACATATTTTTAAATCTTTTTGTTTCTTTGTGCTTTGGTATGGGACTTCTCACACTACCATCTAATTCACAAATTTCCTCTTCAACCGTGTCCAGCCTACAGTTTATGCAAACTGAGCTTATTTCAGTGACTATATTTTTTATTTGTAAGACTTCTCAATAGTTTTTATATACACCTGTTTTATTTCTCCATGTTTTTGTTCTATAATTTCAAGTTTGAGAATCTATATGAATGAATGGATTTATTTCCTTGAGTATACTAAACATTCATATTTTAAAATGTCAGACTATTCAATAAAATTAGTTTTATGTGGTAGGAATACATGTTCTGCTAAGTATTTTGTTGACATATTTTGAAATTTCAGTTCATGGGTTTATTTAAAGTAGAAGGTTTTACTTGTCTTATTTTTTCTCTTCCCTACCATTCCTCTTGCCTTCTGTACTTCCACTTGTACTCTTGGACCCACACACAAAGTCCAAAACCAAACCTCTGAGAACTTCCCTACAATGATTGTTTTAGGAATATTTTAGACCTAATTACCAAGCTCCAGAATACCCTGGTTCAGCTCCAGATCAAGGGGCTAAATATGTGTTTTCTAGCATCATTATGCTCAGCTTTGTCAAAACAAGGCGCTGGGTAGTGGTCAGCAGCAGGAAGCTTTTTTTTAAGCCTCGTTTTATAAGTGGGAACAGTGGGGGAGAGTCATATTCTAATATCTGATGTCAGGCAGTAACCTGGCTCTGGTACTTGATCTTGTGTAATACCTTTAGTCTCTATTACTTCACAGGAGCCAATTTTTGTTCCCTACACACGTGGTGGTGGTGGCAGTAGTAGTAGTAGTAGTATGTGCTTGGTGAGGGCACACCAAAGCATGAAGTAATGCCTACTTGTCCAGAAGTCTACATGGAATGTTCAAACACACACACTCACACCCACACCAAAACAAACCAAAAAAACGCCATACACATTTTCTCTGGCCTTAAGTTACTAACCTTCTTGTTCATTTTCTATTTCCAAAGAAATTTTTAAGTCAATATGACATATTTTCAGTGATACTAATGATTAAATGTAAACTGTTATCTTCCAACAGACTGCTACAAATTATGGTTCAAGCCATTTAATCATTGGAACATTTAGGTAGTTTTATTTCAAAGAACCAGAGTTAAGTGCCACTGATCTGCAGCTTGGAATTCAATTCCTTCTTATGAAAATCCAGTTATAACTTATTAAAACTCAAAATGCTTTTGGGGGGGGTATGGAGGATGAATGACTTTCAGAATAGCCTGAGAGTCGTGAATAAAGAAAAACATTGCTGTGTTTATTTAGAGAGTATTACCCCTTGGAGCCCACGTTTGCACTAATGCATTTTACATTAGCGTGCCGCATCAGGAAATCCTGACTTTTTGGTGCCAAGGGGGTAATTAATATCAGTTCATGTTTTCAAAATGGTTGTGTTTATGTGGGAATGAGGACTGAGCACTAACATGTTGAGCTTGAAGTATGAAAGCTTGCTGTGAAGCGAGATCTTGGGAAAGAATGGAATACTGAAATTAATGAACAGGAAACAGGATTTCTAGGGATAGAATAATATTAGTACTGAAAAGAAAGCCACAGCCACACTTCCTTGCTCCTGATTTACTAAGCATTAACAGAAATAATTCCCTAATATAATCATATTGATAGAAGATAAAATCCTTGATAGCTAAAAACAGTATTTTTGATCCACTGACATCAGGAGTCCTGAAAGTTAAAAAATTTGATGATGTGTATGAAATAGTATATGAAAAAACAATCATTACTAAGACATCAATAAAAAAAAAAAAAGAATAAAAAAAAAAATCATTATTCCAAAATGTCCTTCCATAGCTAATATAGTGACACCTCCTATAAAAATAAAATTCTTTATATTTGACCAACACTGAATACTAAGAGCCACAATAGGTATACAATCAAAATGCTTCTAGTACATCTTTTTTTTTCCCCCAAAAGTTGGCAGGAAAACTAGAATTAAAGTACACACTTCGTATCATGAAAGTCAGAAAACTAAGGAAACAGCAAGAAAGCATTAGAGGAAAAAAGTCCAAAGAACAAATTAAAGCGGTAGAAGTCAAAATAAAGTTAAAAATCTACAAGATTTTATGAAGTCCTACCTAATAGAATTCTCAAAATAAGTACTTAGAAAACATGCTATCTATAAAATTTATAACTACAGAGATGCCAAAAAGATGATAAATATTAAGTATATTTTTACTAATACTTTAAAATTAACTAAATCCATTTTTACTAAATACAACATTCAATTCATTCCAGTGATAGAAAGCAGAGGATGATCTTAAAGCGGATATAAAGAATTTTGTCCTACTTCATTAGTCAAGAATATGAACTGAATGGACACCACACACACAATACACTAACCTGTCATCCCTAAAAACTATGACTCCATACAATATACATCATAGGGGAGTTATGAACTGGCCCTCCACCACATGATCCTACATTAGAGCACAGGCTTTGCTGCTATAACAAAGAGCTTAATAAGATAGAAGTGCCATTTCTCTCATGTCAAAGTCCAAGCTGATAGGCAGTAGAGAAGTGGGCTTCATAAGGCCATTCAGGGGACTTTTGATTCTATCTGGTTGCACTGCCATTCTCTACAGTATTTTTTTAATCTCTAAAGCCAAAGCTTCCCACTAACATGTCATGTTCCAGCCCTTGGGAAATGGAAAAGAGAAAAGGGAGCACATTTTTAAGGACGTGATCCTGAAGCTGCACACATCACTTCAGCTCACATTCCACTGACTGAACTTGAAGTCATATGACCACACCTAGTTGCAAAGGAGGCTGTTAAATGTAGTCACTAGGTAGGCAGCCATGTGCCCATCCAGAACTTGGGGATTATTTTTAAGAGAAGAGAGAAGGATACTGGGGAATAATCAGTATTCCCTAACAGAGGCCAAAAATGATGAAAACTTCTCAAAATATTCAGGATTTTTATTCACCTATTTTAACATTAAACAATTATTTTCAATGTACTGTCATGAAAAACCTCTCAGTATATTATCGAATTAAAGATTATAGCCTCAACATAAATGCATCACTCACATATCTAAGCTCCTAAACTATGGACCTCTATCAGGAAAAAGATAAAAAATATATACACACATTTATCCACATATATACAAATATATAATACACACACAGCATATATATATATATATATACACACACACACACATATATATGCACATATATGTATGCATTGTATATATGTGTGTTTGTGTTTATATCCCCCTTTCAGTCTCAAAAGTTTCCCAGATTGACCAATAAATTACACAATCATCCTATTCATAGGTCTTGATTAAATTAATGAAAATTATATTGTATTGTCTATTTCTGACACTTGGAGTTTTAAATAATAAAAAAGATTCTGTACTGATGTCTTAATTTCTTTGTAGTAATCAAATTGAGATACTTTTGGGCAGCAATGAAGATAATTAATTAGTAGTGTACAAAAAAATTAAAGAGCTTGAAAACTTCAACAAACAAAATTCTCCAAGAGGTTCTAGTCATTCTATAAAAAAAACATATTTCTGTAATTTTCTTACTTTTAAGAAGCCAGTCATTGTTTATACCCTCGCAGTTAATTCTTACCCAATAAAAAACACCTTGCTAGGGGAAAAAAAAGAAACCTCTTAACTTTATGCCAGTTAAATGAAGTTACACTTGAATGAAACTAACTAGTCTTTGAAATGGCATAAATCAAACATGCCTGAACACTAATTCATGTTTTAAATAAATAACACAAGGTGACATCTCAAATCAGTTGGTTTATTCAATAAATGATGTTGAAACAACTTGTTATTCATAAAGGAAAAAAGTTAATGCTCTAAATCATACATTGTACAATAAATTTTAGGAAAATGGAAGTATGGAGAATATTCTTATAAATTTAGAAGTCAGAGAGGTTGCAGGAAGCTATGAAATTGGCTATATGAAATCTTAAAACCTTAATACAGTGAAAGACATCATAACCAAAGTTAAAAAACAATGAACAGATTGAAGAGATGTGCAATATATAGAAGACAAAGGATTAATATGTGCATATAGAGAACTATATTCAATTATATGTATTTGTGGATATGTATTTACATTATTTCCTCTCTCTCTTACACAACAAACTCAGTAGAAAAATGGACAAAGGATACTAAAATGCATTTCAGCAAAAAATAAATCTGTCATTAAGCATTTGAAAAGATGCTCCAACTTACAAATAAATCAAATATAATTCAAATTAAATTCTGAGGTAGCATTTTTCAAACCTACTAGAATTGCAAAAATTAACAAGGCTAATAATTTTGTGTTGGCAAGGATGTATCTTTCAGCGAGACACTTATTTTGTTTTTTTTTATTTTTGGTGAGGAAGATTGGCCCTGAGCTAACATCTGTTGCCAATCTTCCTCTTTTTTGCTGAGGAAGATTAGCCATGGGCTAACATCTGTGCCCGTCTTCCTCTATTTTGTATGCAGGATGCCGCCATAGTGTGGCTTGATGAGCGGTGTGTAGATCCGCACCTGGGATCCAAAACTGTGAACCCTGGGCCGCCAAAGCAGAGCATGCAACCTTAACCACTATGCCACCGACTGGACCCCAGGTGGGCCTTAAAATGCACATAGCCTTATAGCTAACATATTAGAAATTTACTATGGAAAAATAACCCAGCAAGCATACAAAAAGAAACCTTGCCAGGTAGTTTGTGAAAGCTTTGTTTTTACAATAGTAAAAAGTTAGGAACAATACAGGAAGAAGGAGCATTCAAGATATTTCTAACTTAAAAAATAAAAGGACGTTACAAAACATTATGGCAGGTATAATTCCATTTTTGTTTAAAAAGATATATGTTGGCTTATGTGTGAAATCAAGTTGGAAGAAATGTATCAAATCTTTTAATAATTGTTACCTTTAAGAGATGAAATTATGGGGAATGTTCACTTTCTATATAATCTATTTCTGCTAATGTCTTTATTTAACATGAATGACTTTTTAAAATGAAAGAAAAGGCAGTGCTTTATACATAGAAATTCTGAGATGGTTTCTAATTCATTGTTAACACTGAAAATACAAAACTTCAGGAGCAGAAAGAGTCGTTAAGTATCAACGTGTTTTTTAAAAGAGTACTTATCTTTTAGAGATACTTACTGAAATAATTAAATGACATAGTATTTGCTTCAATTTGTGGGTTGGTGTATAGACAACACAAAATTGGCCATGAGTTGCCAAGTGGATAAGTTGAGTTACTGGTACATGGGGCTCATTACTCTCCACTTTGGTGTTTATGTTTGAAAATTCAATGGAAAAATTAAAAACAAAACCCAAAACAATGTGTCTTGACAACTCTACAAACTAATAACAAAATATTCTCGAACAACTAAACTAGCACAATTAAATATTTTTAAATGTTAATCAATAATCACCCTGCTCTTTTCTTAGTAACATTTTGCTTCCAGAATCTTATGGGATGGTATGATATTTCTTCACTATAATACATTTTGATAAAATAAAAATTTCAGTTTTAGAATATATAGACTATATAGGAATGTAAAATTTGGTAGGAGGCTACCAGTAAAGTTATTTTTCTTACTAGGTATCAAAGGAGTAAGGTAATTTTTGTCACCACCAATTAAAAACTTTTACGAAATAGGACTGTTATAAAACAATTAAACCTTGCAAATGCACTATTCTCTAGGAAGAAAGTCCTGGAGGAAATTCTGCTTATTAAAATTGCAATTTTAGTTTCCATTAAAAGGAGAATAAGACAACAGAAGATGGGTTGGCAAGACAAATTATTTCTTAATGTCAGTTGAGCTTATTTCAAATGAGATAACATATCTACACCAGGTTGGGTTCAGTACAATTTTGTCTCCTCAACTCATTTATCTAACTCAGTCATCTTGATTATAGCCTCATGGACTTCATTTTCAGAGAAGGAATTCTGTAACAAACAGCCCACACAACATGCTGATTACTGAACAGTTAATTCTAATTAACTTGGGCATGGCAAGAGAATTTTGATAAAGTCCTAGAATACAAATATAGTCTGCTTATACTGGACTAACATATAAAAAACCCACAGCTTAGTCTCCAGACAAAACAAGAGAGTCAAAGAGATCTAATTTAAAGAAACAAATGAGAAAATTAAAATCACAAATAATTTATTCTTCCGTTAGAGTTGATACAGTTTTAAATAGCAACAAAGTACACAGTGGTGGAAAATTGGCACAGAACCTATAAGCATTTCAATCACAATAAGGCTGTCCATGCTTTATCTGTTCAAACTTGATGTCGATTTTCTACTGACCAACTTGAAAAAAACCTATTCGGACCTTAAAACACACACACTCTCTCTCATACACACACAGAGACAAATTGAAATTCCTCCTTTTGACTGCAGTATGTAGAGAATAGCACGTTTTGCTTATTCAAATTTATGGCACCCCTTCTGTTTTGTTTCCAGTTGGAAGTGATAAAAACCAATTCAATTATAAAGAATACATCTTATTCCCTGGGCATAGGCAACTGTGATGAAAATAGCAACTTACCTTTGGGCTAGATGTTTTCAGATTATGCTTAAATAACTGTGGTTATAAACTTCTCAATGCATGATTTCCTGCCCAATGCAATATCCCTGAATTTAACTAAACTAATCAGGCACAGGACAGTCTCAAATATGATTAAATATGCCATGCTAATAAACAAAGTGATCTAGAATGCAACCTCTATGCTTTTAATACCGATCAGAATAAACCTCATCAATAAGCATTTTCCTAAACATCTTTGTGTTACATTAACCAACACAAAAAAGGGAAAAAAGTGTCCCTTTATAAATGGCATTATTTCCAGTTAAGAAAGTTGAAATAAAGGTTTGTAAAGTCTCCTGAACTATTCTATTACATAAATCAATTATCACTGTAATGTTAAAAAATAAAATTATTGGATCAATGTTGACTTTTCTTTGACATCATTTATAAAATGCTTTGATATTACTAAGTTCCCGGACTACTCAAACAAAGTAAAATTAACACTTCCATTTTCAGTTATTGCTATTTTAGGAGAGGACTACCACTTCATTTACATGAAACTGTTACCAAGATTCTTCAGATCCCACACGAAGTAATTCTTATTGCCTCACATTTGAAAACTGTATTATAAATGATCTTTATAAAAAGGTTTTAGTCCACAAAACTGGAAAGCTTTTAAAAAATGTCTTTACTCAAAACTGTATCACAGTGCCCTTGATTATCTAACAGATAAAAGGGATGTGAATTTCCTCTAAAGAACGTAACAGCGGACATAATGGTGTGCTTTGTCTTCTCCCTCACTTTTATCTATAGTAGACCATTTTGAGACCAACACAATCAAGCATCCACCATGCTCCATTCCACATTAACAGAGGATTTCTGATTTTGTCCAGTGCGTAGTGTACCGCCTTGCATATTCACATGAAATAAACATAATATACAAAATATTGCTGCTGTAAAAAGTGTACATTTCCCTCTTCCCCTTACAAAAGAATCTGTGGAAAAGTATTAAATTCCCTTAACCTTCATAAACATACAAAGCTGTTCACACCTTTCAGTCTGTAACAGTCCATTTGAAACACAGTTCTGAAATCACTGCAAATTGGTTATGTCACTGTATTTTCTGTCCAATGTTGCCATCTAGAGTAGAAATGTGAAATTGAGCATTTTTGAGCTACTAAAGCCTTTTACAACTAAGCCACAAAGGCTGCTTACTGATGAAAACAGTCACTTATCCACAAGGTTTTTCCAAAAACTAGACGGAATGGAAGGATCTCTTCACAGGAAGGTGTCCACAGTGCTGAGGTGACAATATGGCTGCCAACAGATACTGGCTATTGGAATGTAAGAACTTTTTCACTGCTGGTAATTTCCATACTGTCCCTAAAAGATAAATTAAAAAATAATTAGATAATAGTTTGACCATAATAGTGTGACATAAAAAATTACAAATAAATCTTAACATTGTCATACTACAAAAGCAAGTACATCTACAACAAACAAAAATTGTTATATATTTAGGTATACAGTATCTCTGTAATTTCTTCTGATATTATATTCAATTGCAAATGGATTTCAGTCTTTGAGCCTAAATAGTACCCGTCACATAGTGGAAATTTAAATGTTTGGAGAGTTTTGTTGAACTAAACTGAGCAAGAATGAGATGTTCTGGTGTTCAAGAATGGAAAGATATCTGGGAAATAAAGGGAAAAGAACCTGCAGTCCATGCTAATGAATCTGGGCCTTTCCCTGACGCCAATGAAGTGTCAGCAAAGGTATTCAGACAGGCAGCTGGTACTTAAAATCAAGGGAAGTTTGTTTTGCTTTTGTTGCTTTTAATTAGGGAGACTTGAAGGGCCTACAGGTTGACAGGACGAGAGAGAAAAAGAGAGTAGGATATACAAGAGGTGCTGAATGAAGTAGTAAAATTCTACAAGGGAGGTTAATGTCTAGTATACAACTGTTAAGGTTAGCTTTTGCAGAAGAAAAGGAACATCTTTTCCTGTAAAACAGAAGAAGAAAAGAGAGCTATATTAGAAAAAACATTTTTCTAATGTATTCTAGAAATACATTCTAATGTATTTCTAGAATAAAATTTCTTAGGTATGTTTAAAATAGATGCTTATAAAAGCACTATTTTCCAAAAACAGTACTCACTGGAAGCAAATAATCAGCTAATTATTTCCTTTGGCTAAATTTCCCCCTCCAAGTCACATTTTTTATATCAAGAAAGTATTCTAGAGTGGAAATACTTCTGTACCATAAAAAATAGTACCCTAAAAGTTTACATTTCCATAGAAGTAGATATACTGGAAAATCTATTGAATGTAACTCTATATCTAATGGAATAATTCACTATAAATAGAATTAAGGTATTTAAAAATTATTAATGTACTTTACATAGTTATATCCAGCAAAATTTAAAGTCAATGCTCATGTTGAAATATTTATGGGTGAAATATCAAACCGAGGATTTGCTTTAAAATATTCTGTAAGGAAAAAGAAGAGCATTGGGAGTTACATAAAACAACATTGGCAAAATGTTGATAATTGCTGAAGTTGGTTGGTGGGTACACAGGGATTCATGATACTCCTCTTTTTTGTATTTGTTTAAAGATTCCTATCATATAAAGCTTAAAATAAGAAATATAAGTAAATGCTTAGCATACAAGAACTTATTATTCAATTGTTAGATTACCTGCATAGTAAAGCTGAATTAAGTCCCACCTTTATTGTTAACTTTCTATTTGACCCTAAAATAAGCTCTTTAAGACTCAGTTTCTTCACCTATAAGGTGGGACTCTCATATCTCCATCTCTGGATCTCAATTTTCTCTCCATTCATAGCTATGTTAATTCCTACCTCATCTGTCTGTAAGGACACTTAAATAAGAGAGGACATGAGAAAGGACTTTTAAAAATTATAAAGAATTATAAATAAGCAACTCTCAATGATGGAAGGAAATGTTCCCGTAGTGAATGTGTGTAATGAGATACTAATGACGAAAGTGAGTTGAACAAATGATGTGAAAGCAGAAGAGAGGTTAAGAACTGCGGTACTGCATAAATATAAGGTATGATTTATGCACTATATTATGAATTACTTGAGGACAGGGACTAGGTCTTAACCATCCTTATGCCCAAGTACTGAAGAGTGCCTGACACACAAGACTTCTTCAATAAAGTATTCTGAATATTATATTCAAGCTATTATAAACATTTATTGAACAAATATTATATGCTCATCACCATAATAAATTTGAAAAACAGGGAAGGTAAGATTTGCAAATAAATAATTAAAGTGCAATTATAGAACACTAAGTTCCACAAGAAATCAGCAAGGAAAAGGTTAACACAGCTAAAATATTTCAGAGAATGTGAGAGCCTTAAGAAAACAGTAAAATTTGAAGAGCAGAGAAAAGAAAAAGGCAATTCAAATAGAAGGAATAACTAAAGCAAAGGCATGGTGAAAAAATAGGTATAGAATGCTTAGAGAAGTAAAGAATAAAAAAGAATATACAATAACAAGGAGTAGAAGCTATTAATTATTTGGTAACACAGAACTTAAAGTAATGAAAATAAGAAATCTGGCTAATATTAACAATAGCTAACTCTCAATATATCTCAATAACTAAGAGTGTACCATGTGTCAGGCACTGTAACAGTTACTTTGTGTCCATCTATAACCGATACAGTAAATATTATACAGACGAAGCTACTGAGGCACTGAGAATTTAAGTAACTTGATCACATTGCTAGGACCAAATCAAATCATAAGCAAGCCCCCAAAAATACACTGAATATTTGCAACCATTAGCAAATTCCAGGGTTAAAAGTATGGGTTTTGGAGCCAGAAACCAATTTCTAGTATTAACACTACCACTTAACAGCTTCTTGTCCTTGAGCAAGTTACCTGAATCCTCCCTTTCTTGATTTTCTCATCTGACAAGTAAGGGTAATTATAATCCCTGCTTCAAAAAATTACTCGGGAAGAAAAACATGAAAATGCTCTGCACACTACTCAAGTACTCACTGATATTACTGGAGGCAGCATGGGATAGTGAAGGCTCTAATCACTCAGGATTTGTTATCCAACTCCCCTACTTCTTAGCTCTGTCATCTTGGGTAAATCATGCCAACTCTATAAGCCTTGGCTTCTCTCTCTGCTTCTTCCTTTTTTTTTTTTTTTAATTACAAAATTCCTCTGACCAGAGTGTAAAGAATGAATGGGAAAGAAAGCAAGAAAACAGTGTGGGATGAAGCTACAAGATCTTAGTAGTCTAAACTAAGATAAGGCCATAGTTAGAGAGCAGTGGATGGATTCCAGAACGTTTGAGAAAAGACGATTAACAAGATTTTGTCATTTATTAGGTGAAGAGAGAGAGAGGGAGGAAGACAAATATCAAATATAGCACCTAGCATCCTAGCTTGGTAATAATACTCTGCTCTTTGACAGAAAATACAGAAAGGAGGAATAAGTTTGGGTGGAAAAATTATGAATTTGTCTTGGTTATGTTGACATCTCAGTGGAGATGTCCACTAGGCATCTGATTTTCAGAAGAGAGGGTCAGGCTAGAAACAGAGATTTGGGAGTCAACAGCATGGCACACTGAAACCATGTGTCTAGGGAGTGTACTGAATGAGAAGAGAGTCCACAGGCTAGAAAACTGAGCAATACCAACCACCTTTAAATTTCTTTCTTTCATTCATCTAATCATATAAAAGTCTCACAATCATTCTGTCTCAATACTTTTTAGGGGTTGGTTTCTCTCTCTATTCTCATGATCACCATTAGAATCTAAAGTATACAGGCCACATTTATTCACTTAACTTATACTTTATTTATTCACCAATGTTTACTGACTAGTTGATATGTTCTACTAGGTGATGGAGACTCAATAGTGATAAAAACAGACGGTGATATCTTTGAAGAATTGACATTCTAAGGGAGGAAAGTATGACAATAAACAATGACTACATAATCTGTCATACGGAGATAAATGGCATGCTGAAAAATTGATAAATGCTATGCTGAAAAACCATCTACACATACTTAATGAACTTTCCCACTAAGATCAGGAACAAGGCAAAGATGACCCTTTCCACGAATCCTTTTCAACATTGTACTGGAATGCCTAGTTTATGCAGTAAGAAAAGGAAATAAAGATACACAGATTGGGATGGAAGAAATAAGACTGTCTTTGTTTGCAGATGACATGATCATCTAGGTAGAAAATCCCAAAGAACCAACAACAACAACAAAAACTCCTGAAACTAATAAGCAAGGTTGCAGGGTACAAAGTTAACACACAAAAGTCAAACACTTTCCTATACACCAGCAATGAACAATTTGAAATTAAAAACACAATATCATTTACATTAGTACCCCCCAAAATGAAATACTTAGATATAAATCTAAAAAAATAAGATCTATATGAGAAAAACTAAAAAACTGATGAAACAAATCAAAAAAGAACTAATTAAAGAGAGACGTTCCATGTTCATGGATAGGAAAATTAATATTGTCAAGATGTCAGTTCTTCCTAACTTGATCTATAGATTCAATGCAATCCCATTCAAAATCCCAACAAGCTATTTTGTGGATATTGACAAACTGATTCTAAATTTATATGGAGAGGGAGAAGATCCAAAATAGCCAGACAATACTGAAGGAGAAGAAAAAAGTCAGAGGACTAACATTATCTAACTTCAAGATTTACCAAACAGCTACAATAATCAAGACAGTGTGATATTGGTGAAAGAACAGACAAATTGATCAATGGAACAGAATTAGAGAGCCCAGAAATAGACCCACATCAATTAATCTTTGACAAAGGAGCAAAGGTATTACAGTGGAGCAAAGACAGTCATTTCAACAAATGGTGCTGGAACAATTAGATATCCACATGCAAAATAATGAATCTAGATACAGATCTTACACCCTTAACAAAAATTAACTCAAAATGGATCACACACCTAAATGTAAAATACAAAACTATAAAACTCCTAGAAGATAACATAGGAGAAAACCTAGTGACCCTGAGTTTGGTAATGACTTTTTAAATACAACACCAAAGCATAATCCATGAAAGAATCACTGATAAGCTAGACTTCATTAAAATTAAATTTTTCTACTCTGCATTAGACTGTCTAGAGAATGAGAATACAAGCCAAGACAATATTTGCAAAAGACACACCTGATAAAGACTGTTATTCAAAATCTACAAAGAACTTTTAGAACTCAACAATAAGAAAACAAACAACTCAGTTAAAAATTGGGCCAAAGACCCAAGAAACACCTCACCAAAGAAGATATAAAGATGGCAAATAAGCACATGAAAAGATGTCCACATCATATATCATTAGGGAAACAACAAAGAGACACCACTACACACATATTAGAATGGTCAAATCCTGAATACTGACACCACCAAACGCTGACGAGAATGTGGAATGACAGGAACTCTCATTTGTTGCTGGTGAGAATGCAAAATGGTACAGCCACTATGGAAGACAGTTTGGCAGTTTCTCACAAAACTAAACATATCTTACCATATAATCCAGTAATCACGCTTCTTGGTATTTATCCAAATGAGTTGAAAATTTATGCCCACACAAAAACCTGCACATGCAAGTTTACAGCAGCTTTATTCATAATAGCCAAACCTTGAAAGCAACCAAGACGTCTTTCAATAAATGAATAGATAAATAAACTGTGATACATCCAGACAATTGAATATTATTCAGCACTAAAAAGAAATATGCTGTCAAGCCTTAAAAAGATTTTAAATGCATATTATTAAGTAAAAAGCCAATCTAAAAAGGCTACAAACTACATGATTCCAAGTATACGATATTCTGGAAAAGGCAAAAATATGGAGACAGTAAAAAGATCAGTGGTTGCCACAGGTTAGGGAGGAGAGAGAGACAAATAGAGGGAGCACGAAGAATTTTCAGGACAATGAAACCATTCTATATGATACTATAATGGATATATTTCATTATACATTTGTCAAAACCCATAGAATGTACCAAGAGTAAACTCTAATGTAAACTATGGACTTGGGGTCATAATGATTTGTCAGTGTACATTCGCTGATTTTAACAAATATACCACTCTGGTATGGGATGTTGATGGTGGTGAGACTATGCATGTGTGTGGGTAGAAGGTAAATAGGAACTCTCAGTACTTTCTGCTCAATTTTGCTGTGAACCTAAAACTGCTCAAAAAAATAAAGTCTATTAAAAAAAAATTAAAGCACGTTTCTGATTAAGACAGATCTACCCTCTAGTCTAAGACAACCAAAAGCTACACAAAACATATGAAATAATCGTTTTCAGGACACAGGACAGAAGGCAACAAAGGACAGCGATCTGTAAGAAATGGGAAACAAATAGGTGAGCCCTTTGAGTATTGAATCTGAATACATTGAGAGTTTCCACACTACAGTGTATGAAGGGGAATTGAGGATGAATCTGAGTTAAGAAGATAAAGTTTTGAGTCTAGAGAGAAAAAACGAGCTAGAGTTCATAGAACCGAGTATCAGAGAATGAAGAAATCATAGAGGACTGTAGAGATCTGCAGAGGAACCCTCTTGAGTATTCAGCATAGTACTGATATGCAAAAGAATGCAAGGAGAATACCCAAGACTGAGGAAAGAAACAGCCAAAAGGATTAGAGGAAACAATACCCAGCGTTCACACAGAGACAGAAATAGTGTTTATTCCCACCAGCCAGAGTGAAAAACCTCATAATTCAGTGACATACTCAAAGGGTCTTACCTTAGTGGTGACAATAATTAGCCCAGGACTGAACACTGCTCTGTTCCTGCCTAACAAATCTTAAAAGCAATCCTCACAAGATCAAGCTGTTTCTAAATTACTTAACTGCAACCCAAAACAAAATGCAAGAATATTTTTAGGAATACAAATATATTCATCACCCAACAAAATAAAAGGAATATTCACAATGTCTGGCATCCAATGAAAGACTATCATGCATGCAAAGGATGAGGAAAATATGACCCATAATGAGGGGGAAAAAAATAAAAATTGACCCAGATGATAGAATTAACAGAAAGAAATATTAAAACAGTTATCATACTTGTATTCTATATGTTCAAAAATTTAGGCAGACACAAGGAAGATATAAAAAAGACCCAGGGGCCAGCCCAGTGGTGTGGCAATTAAGTTTGTGCATTCTTCTTTGGCGGCCCAGGGTTTGCTGATTCAGATCTGGGCCACAGACCTACTCACCGCTCATCAAGCCATGCTGAGGCAGCATCCCACATAGAAGAACTATAACTCTACAACTATGATACACAACTATGTGCTGGGGCTTTGGGGAGAAAAAAGAAAAAAAAGAGGAAAATTGGCAACAGATGTTAGCACAGGGCCAATCTCCCTCCAAAAAAAAAAAAGACCCAAATCAAACTTCTAGAGATGAAAAATACAATGTCTGCAATGAAAAATACCTGGGAATGGATTAAAAGCAGATTAGACAATGAACAAGAAAAGATCAGTGAACTTCAAGACGTAGCAACAGAAATGACCCAAAATAAAACAGAAAAAAAGAATTTAAAATAATTAACAAGAGGATCAGTGAACTACAGCACAACTTGAAGCAGCCAAATATACATGTAACTGGAGTCTGGAAAGGAGAGAAAGCGGTAGAAATAGAAAAAATATTTGCTCAGGGTTTTCCCAAATTTGATGAAAACCATAAAGCCACAAGTCTAAGAAGCTATACAAACCTCAAACAGCATAAGAAAAATGAAGAAATCTACAACAAGGCATGCTGTAATCAAATTGCTGAACACGATCTGAGCAAGGGAAATTTTTTTTCAGCCAAATAATCTGATAAAGGGAAAATCCTAAAAGCAAGAGAAAAAAAGATACACTAACTACTAGAGAAGCAAGACATTAACAACAGATGTCTCCTTGGAAAAAATTTAAGCAAGAAAACAGTGAAGCCACATCTTCACAGTGCTGAAAAAACATTGTCAACCTAGAATTCTATACCCAGAGAAAATATCTTTCAAAAATGAAAGAGAAACACTTTTTTGGACATACAAAAGCTGACACAATTTATCACCAGAAAACCTGGATTACAAGAAATGTTAAAGGAGGTCCTTCAGGCAAAGGAAAATGATACCAGATGGAAATATGAACCTATACATACAAATGAAGAGCACCAGAAATAGTAACTACAAGAGTAAACATGTTTCTTATGATTTAAAATATCTTTAAAGGATAATTGATTTTTTAAATAAAACAAATCCCATATACTATGGGGTTCATAACATACGTAGAAATAAAATGTATAACATTAACACAAAAGCCAAGAAGAAAGAAATGTAAGTAGACTATTGTAAGGTCGTTATACTAAACATAAAGTGGTATAAGATCACTTAAGGGTTCTGACACATGCTATAACATAAGTGAACCTTGAAAACATTATGCTAAGTGAAAGAAGCCAATCACAAGACACCACATACTGCATGATTCCACTTATCTTAAATGTCCAGAATAGGAAAATCCATAAAGACAGAAAGTAAACTAGCTGTTTCCAAAGCCTGGGTGTTTGGAGAGAAATGAATATACTCAAAAAAAAAATTCCATTAAATGGTAGACTCTAGAATGGTGAATTGAATGGTATGTAAATTATATCTCAAAAGATGATTTTTTTAGAAACAGAAAAAAATAATTCAAAATAAAAGAGGAAAAGGAGAGCAAAGAACAGATGGGACAAATAGAAAAAAAAAATTAAGATGAAAGACTTAGCCATATCCATAATCACATTAAACATAATATTCAATGCCCCAATAAAAGGCAGAGATTGTCAGATTGGATAAAAAAGCAAGACCTAACTATATACTGCTTATGTGAAATATAATTTAAACATAAGAACACAAATATGTTAAAAATAAAAGGATACAAAAGATATATTATTCTAGCACTAACCAAAAGTAAGTTGGTGGCTATATTAATAGCAGACAAATATTTTTCAGAGCAAAGAATATAAAGTATAAAGAAGGCTATCTCACGATGGTAAAGTAGTAAATTTATCAAGGAGACATAAAAATCCTAAAAATGTATACACCTTAAAAACGTAGCATTGAGCCAGCCCTGATGGCCTAGTGGTTAAAGTTCAGTGCACTATGCTTCAGCAGCCTGAGTTCAGTTCCCAGGCACAGAACCACACCACTTGTCTGTCAGTAGCCATGCTGTGGCGACAGCTCACACAGAAGAACTAGAAGGACTTACACCTAGAATATTCAACTATGTACTGAGGCTTTGGGGAGGAAAAAAAAAGAGAGGAAGATTGGCAACAGATGTTAGCTCAGGGTGAATCTTTCCCAGCAAAAAAAAAAAAAAAAAAATAGTACTAAAGTACATAGAGCAAAAATGAATAGAACTGCAAGGAAAAATAGACAAATGCACAATTACAGTCAAAGATTTAATACCCCTTTCTCAATAACTAATAGAGTAGAAATGAAATCAGGTAAGACAAAGGAGACAATACTGTCAACCAACTTGACCTGACATTTATAAAAGACCCTCAAAGACCATATTCTGGGCCATAAAAAAAGTCTCAGTAAATGTAGAAGAATTTAAGTCATAGTAAGTATGTTCTATTATGATGATGGAATTAAATTAGAAATCAGTAACAGAAAAATATCTGGGAAATCTCCAAATATTTGAAAACTAATTTATATACTTCTAAATAACTCTTGGGTCAAAGAAGAAATCAAAATCAAAATCTGAAAGCATTTTGAACTGACTGAAAATAAAAACGACATAAAAATGTCTAGGATGCAACTGAAGAAGTACTTAGAGCATCAATAAACACCTACATTAGGAAAAAAGACAATTCTTTAATTAATGGGACTTCAGCTCTTACCTTAAGAAAGTGGAAAAAGAACAAATGAAACCCAAAGTAAGCAGAAGAAAAGAATGAAGATCAGTATAGAAATCAATGAAACAGAAAATAGGAAAAAAAAAATCAATAAAACTAAAAGCTGGCTTTTTGATATCATTATTGTTGATGCAGATAAAAACCTGTAGCCAGATTAATCAAGGAAAAAAAAAACCAGAGAAGACACAAATTATCAATATCAAAAAGTAATACTATCACTGATTCTAGAGATATTAAAAGGACTATGAAAAAATTATTCAATAGCACAGATGAAATAGACAAATCCCTCGAAAAATACAAATGTTTACTCAAGAAGAAATAAATAACTTGAAGACCTCATATCTAATAAAGAAATTAAATCTGTAATTAAAAGCCTTCCCACAAAGAAAAGTCCAGGCCCAGATGGCTTCACTGGTGAATTGTACCAAATATTTAGAAAGAATAATACCAATTTCACACAAATCCTTCCAGAAAATTGAAGAGGGGTGAATTCTTCCCAACTCACTCCATGAAGTCAGTACTGTTTCAACAACAATCCCACATGTAAAAATTCTTAACAAAATTTTAGCTGATCAAATCCTACAATACATTAAAATAATAATATATCATGACCAAATGGAGTTTATCCTAGGTATGCAAGATTAATTTAAAATTTGAAAATCAAACAATGTGATTTAACATACTAACAAACTAAAAAAGGAAAACCATGATTCCTTCAATAGGTAAGGAAAAATCATTTGACAACATCCATTCCTGATAAAAATTCTCAGCAAACTAGGAATACAGGCAACAACCTCTACCTGATAAAAGACCTCTAAAAATATCCTACAGAATGTTATGTACGGCTGAAAGGCTGATGGTTTTCCCCCTAAGATCAGGAACAAGACAAAAGATGTCCACTCACATATCTACTCGCTATTTCTATTAAACATTGTATTGGAGGTTCTAGTAGGGGGGAATACAGTGGTAGAGGGAGAGAATACTCTGGAAACAAGAAAACTCTTAATCACAGACAACATAATTTCTCTGTAGAAATTTTGATGGAATCTACAAAAAAAGCTACTAGAAATAATAAGTGAGGTTAGTAATGTCACAGTTTGAATAACATATCAATATACAAAAATAAATTGTATTTGTATATAACTAGGAACTAACAACTGGAAATGGAAATCTAAAAAACAATTTTCGATAGTGTCAAAAATAAAACATACGTAGGGATGAATCTGACAAAAGCTGTCTAAGACCTATACACTGAAAACGACATAATACTCCTGGAAAAAATATCAATTCTCCCCAAACTGATCTACAGATTCAAGCCCATTCCAATCAAAATCTCAATAGGCTTTTTTCTAGAAACTGACAAGCTGATTCTGAAATTCATATGGAAATGCAAAAGACCTAAAATGCCAAAACAACTTTGAAAATGAACAAAGTTGGAAGATGAACCATACGTGATTTCAAAACTTATTATAAAACTATTGTAATAAAGGCAGAGTGGTATTAGTGTAAAGACAGATCAATATATCAATGTAATAGCATAAAGTCCAGAAATAGACACATTTATGGACAACTGATTTTCAGCAAAGGTTCAAACACAATTCAGTAGACAAAGGATAGTTTTTTCAACAAGTAGTGCTGAGAAAATTAGCTATCCATTTGGAAGAAAAAAACCCATGAAAACTTGACACTATATATACAAAAATTAACTCAAAATGGATCACAGACTTAAATATAAAGCCTAAAAATAGAAGACCTCTGGAAGAAAGCACAGGAGAAAAATCTCTATGACCTGAGGTAGGTAAAGGTTTCTTACATACCAAAAGCAGAATCCATAAAAGAAAAAAAATTGATAAATAGGATTTCATCAAAATTTTAAAGTTCCTCTCTTCGAAAGATACTGTTAAGAGAATGAAAAAACAAAACAATTTGCAAATCAAACATCTGATAAAGGACTTTTACCTAGAATATACAAAGATCTCAATACTCAACAGTATGAAAATAAGAACTGAATTAAAAAATGAGCAAAAGATTTGAACAGACATTTCAGAAAAGACACATAGATGGAAAATAACCACATGAGAAAATGGTCAACATCATTAGTCCTTAGGGACACGCATATTAAAACCACAATGAAATACCACCACACATCTATTAAAATAGGTAAAACTGAAGACTGATGGTAGGAACATAAAATGGTACAACCATGTTGGAAAACAGTTTGGCAGCTTCTTAACAAGTTAATATACACCTACCATATGATCCAGCCATTCCATTCCACTCCTAGGTATTTACCCCCTCCCCAAAATGAAAGCATATGTCTACACAGAGGCTTATACATGAATATTCATAGCACTTTATCTGTAACAGCCCCAAAGTGGAAATCCAAACTTCTACCTATAATTCAAATGATAAACAAGTTGTGGTATATCCATATAATGAAATATTTATTCAGCAATAAAGAGGAATTAATTATTGATACATACAATATGAATAAACATCACAATAATTACACTGAGTGAAAGAAGCCAGACAAAAAAGAACATACTATATGATTCTATTTATATAAAATTCTGGGGACCAGACCAGTGGCATAGTGGTTAAGTTCATGTGCTCTGCTTCGGCAGCCCAGGGTTCACAGGTTCAGATCCTGGGCCCAGACCTACACGCTGCTTATTAAGCCATGCTGTGGCAGGTGTCCCACATAGAAAGTAGAGGAAGATGGGCACGGATATTAGGCCAGGGCCAATCTTCCTCAGCAAAAAGAGGAGGACTGGCAACAGATGTAAGCTCAGGGCCAATTTTCCTCACCAAAAAAAAAAAAAATCTGGAAAATGTAAACTAATCTACAGTGAAAGCAAGTCAATTAGTGGTTGTCTAGGGAGGGTTTGGTGGTGAGGGAAGGGATTTCAAAAGGGCACAGAGAAACTTTTAGGAATGATGGATATTTCATGATTTTGATTTTGATGATGACATCACAGGTGTCATACATGTCAGAATATATCAAATTGTACACATTTAATATGTGCAGTTTCTTGTATGTCAATTTTACTTCAATAAAGCTGTTTAAATATGTAAAGAAGGGTAGGGAAATATAGTGAGGTAATGGAGGGTGTTACTATTTTAGAGAGATGGATAGTGAAGGACTCTAACATGATATGGCAACATATCAGAGCAGACATTTGACGAAAGTGAGGAAACAAAGCATTGCAGGTATTAGGGGAAAGAGTTTCAGGCAAAAGAAGGAGCAGCAAATACTAGAGTTCGGAGGTAGAAACATACTTGATGAGTATAAGGAACAGCAAATAGGCCAGTGTGACAAGCAGAGTGAATGAGAGCAGTGAGTAGTTGAGGGATAAATGTAGAGATGAGGTGGTGGGGGAGGAGGTAGGGACACAAGTCACATACTGCCTTGTAGGCCATTATAAGGTCTGGCTTTTACTCTGAGTGAGACTGAAGTCACCACAGGGTTTTGAGCATAGGGGCGGCATAAGTGACCAACGTTTTTAAAAGATCACTCTGGGTCCCATGTGGAACATATCCTGTAAAGAAGTCAGGATGAAAGCAAGAAGACCAGGAAGGAGGATACTACAATAGTCCAGACGGGTAATAGTTGTGACTGACTTGGGTGAGAGCAGGAAGTTGTAAAAAATGGCTAGATACTGGATATATTTTGAAGGAAGAGGTGACGAGATTTGCTATTTGACTAGACATTTGATTTGCAAAAAAGACGGGAGTCAAAGATGACACCAGGTTTTTAGCCTGAGGAACTGGAAGAATCAAGCTGCTGTTTACTGAGACAGGAAAGACTGATGGAGGAACAGCAGCCCCCTAACAAGGCTTTCTCTCTCAGTTTCCCCCCTTTTAATTCATCCTACACACTGCTACAAGATTCAACTACCTAAACCACCACTATAATTATATTACTATTGGGTTTAAAAGTCTGTATTAGTTTTCCATTTCTTTAACCATCTTGAAGAAATGAACTACTGTCCTTAAAATAAAGAGACCAACAGGTGTTTGGGTTGGGGGATACAGATAATATGAAACATAAGATAAATGTGAGGAGACTACTGACACTAGAGTAGCTAAAATATTCCCCTCCTCTTAACTTTTTCTAGTGGGGAAGGAAATGTGGCTGGCAATTACCCAAATCATGGGTTTTTATCTACAGTAGGGTCCTAAATTACTGAGAATTTTATGGGGTGGAATAATTATGATAATAAAAGACATATATATCTATCATATATATCATTTATCATACATGATATCATATATCATGTTTACCAAGTGCCAGTCACTGCTAGATACTTTATATACATCATTTAAAACCCTTTAAAGGCTTCACACTGATGTCAGGATCAAGTCCAAGTCCCCTGATATGGCTTATAAGAGTCTTTGTAATCTAATCCAATTTCTCTCTCCAGTCTTGCCTCTTCTTCCCCATGCTTGTGCTATACTGAATCACACATCTTAACACTAGTCCGCTGTGAATGCACTTCTTTCTGACTAGAATATCCTTCCCTCCTCTACATCTACCTGGCTAATACCTACTTATCCTTGGGCCCTGGCACTTACAGAATACTTCCCAAGGAACACTTTCTCTGTATCTGGGTTAGGAGCTCCCTTCTATAAAAAACTTGCCTTTCTTCCTCCAAGTACTTCTCATGCTATATTACAGCATCTGCTTACTTGTCTAGACTTAAGTTCACAAAGGCTGAGTCCATGTCTATCTTATTTCCCAACACACCCCAATCTTAGGTTCTTGGCATATAAATGTTGCTCAAGAAACATTTACTTAATGAATGATGTTAAGTCTAGGGGATTTAGAAATATGTTGATTTAGAGAAAAAATGGTTAGTTTAATTCATGACATACTGAAGTTGAGGGCAATGGCAAGACATCAAAAGAGAGATGTTCTGTACCACAGCTGAAAAAATGGAGCTGAAGTTGGGTTGAGAATTGTGGGACAAGGATACTAAAAATACAAGAGAGGGTGAATACAGAGACTAAGAAAAACACTGAGCCAAGGATTGCTACTTGGGTAAAAGAAAGACGAGAAATAAGCAAAAAAATAAAGAGGAGTAAGCCCAGTGGCACAGTGGTTAAGTTTGTGCGCTCCACTGAATTCAGTGGCCCAGGGTTCACCAGTTTGGATCCTGGGCGTGGACCTACGCACCACTCATCAAGCCAGGCTGAGGCGGCATCCCACATAGAGCAATTAGAAGGATGTACAACTACGACCTACAACTATCTACTGGGGCTTTGGGGAGATAAGAGGAAAAAAGGAGGAAGATTGGCAACAGATGTTAGCTCAGGGCCAATCTTCCTCAAAAACATAAAAAATAAAAAAATAAAGAAGAAATCACTGGAAATGTAAAAGGAATAAAATAGTACAATAATATAGAAGCTAAAGAAGACCATTCAAGAACGAAAATAGGAAAACGTGTCAAATGCTAAAGTGAAATCAAGGAAGATCAAGACAGATAGTTACTCCACAAGCCATAGTGACCATGTCTGTTTTACTCATCTAGGAGCTAATATAGTGTCCAGCACACATAAAAAATTAACAAATATTTGTTGAATGAGGGAATAAATGACCAGAACATCACTTTTTAAAAAGTTAACTTATGGATTAAAATGAGCCTAAATTTTATCTCCTCAGGAATCTTGCCTTTAAATACTCACTAGTCAAGACTTACTTTTAAAATTTAGATAAAACCTCTGCCAAATCCTTTGGTTTCATTCTAGGGTATTTTTTTTTAAAAAACATTACTCAGCTCGGTGGCATAGTGGTTAAGTTCACGCGCTCCGCTTCGGCGGCCCAGGGTTCGCAGGCTTGGATCCCAGGCACAGACCGATGCACCACTTATCAAGCCATGCTGTGGCGGCGTCCCATATAAAGTAGAGGAAGATGGGCACAGATGTTAGCCCAGGGCTAGTCTTCCTCAGCAAAAAGAGGAAGATTGGCAATGGATGTTAGCTCAGGGCTAGTCACACACACACAAAAATATTACTTGTTTGTCCTTACCTTTTTAGTTTAAGTCTCTTATATCTCTTTTATCTTCATAGTATATATAGATATAAGTATATTTTTATATATACTTAAATAGGAAGTGTCAGTACAAGGGGGTTGTTGGCTTGAGAAAGTATTGATAAAAGAACTGCTCATGCTTCAAACTCTAATTAGCAGTGCATATGAGTTGTTCCTCAAACCAGATCATCAACACTGACCTTGGAACCTTAACTTACAAAAATAACCTATTTTAGGTCGCTAAAGTGGTGAGCAGATCAGATTATCCTCACTAGAAAGTCATATTAGACAAACCTGAAATCAATTTAAAGAAACTGCCAACATAATAAATCATTTCCATTATAATTTAGAGTACATATGAAAAGATTCACAAAACAATGACTGTGGCACAGATGATTAAGTCTGAGAAGTTTACTGATGAAAAAAAGGAACTTAACCACTAGGTTCAAGAGAATACAGTTGTCTTACGATGAGATACACCTCTACATATTTGAAGGTGGAAGGAAAGATATCAGGGGAGAAAGAGAGATTATTAATATTTGAAATAATGGATAGGTGTACAGAAGGAGGTAACAGAGAAAGGTGGCAAATATCGATTTAAAGAGAAGGGATATTATGTAGGTGAAGGAAGTGTGGTGGATATGCTGGAGTGAAAATGAGAGCTAATAAGAGCATTGACCTAGATGGTCTCCACATCTCAGAAGGTCAATGCATAGTCTTCAGCAATACACATGAGGAAGATAAGAGAAATTAGAGGCTTTAAAACAGGGAATGATGTTTGGAATAGCTAAGGGAAGTATGCCTGTAGGTAAAGACCAGAGAAAGAGAGTGAGAAGATGAATGAACATGAATGAACACTGATGCCTAGAGATAAGACGTTTTACACATTATATATAGTATGATCAGCAGTGCTACCATTCCATGAAAGAGACTTTAAAAGGTAAATACTTTTTTGTTAATGCATGTATTATGAACAGGAGGAGGGAAAAATGAGCCTTCGAGTGGGAAAAAAAAAAAATGTTTAACCTAATCAAGAATCAACAAACAATGGGGCAATCACACAGTTGGACAAATAACTTACCTGGTCATATCCATAAGGCCTCTGCTGTGGTGGCTGTGGTGGTCCAGGCTGTGTTGGTCTATACCCTCCATACTGCTGACCTTGTCCCTGTGGATAGTTAGGATACTGAGGACCTGGACCACCCTGTGAAGGACCTGCAAAGTAATTAACACAAACAAAAGCCCAGATAAAAATATAATAAGGCCCTAGAACTCTAAAAAGGGTTCAAAACTAGATATTAGTATATTTTTATATCTAAACTAAAAAGGATAGTTTGGTCTTGATTTTCCCAAAGGCTTTCTGAAATAAATTCCAAATGTTATAATAAGAGTGAAAATATTGTAAGGATACCACCATGTACCATACGCTTTGATTCAGCGTTACTGTTGTGCTATGTGTTAGCTATTAAAAATGTATATGTCAAAAACAAGTAAAAGAGGGGCCGGCCAGGTGGCATAGCAGTTAAGTTCATGCGCTCTGCTTGGGCGGCCCGGGGTTTCGCAGGTTCGGATCCTGGGCGCGGACAGACGCACCACTTGTCAAGCCATGCTGTGGCGGCATCCCATACGAAGTAGAGGAAGATGGGCACGGATGTTAGCCCAGGGCCAGTCTTCCTCAGCAAAAAGAGGAGGATTGGCAATGGATGTTAGCTCAGGGCTAGCCTTCCTCGCTAAAAAAAAAAAAAAAACAAGTAAAAGAGACTCCAGAGTTATAAATCAGCTTAACTCTAAATTAAGAAAAATCATCTATATCTCTATTAGAAAGTTAACCAGTATAAGCAAGAGGTAAGCAAGAAGCAAATTCAAAATAAAATAATGAAATAATTTCTGAATAAAGTTTGGGAATCAATGATATTTACAGCTGTATGACTCTAGATTTACATTTGCAATCACCAAAAAGAATCACCAAGGATGATTTTACCTGTAAATCCTAAAGTCATATTTGCAGTCACCGAAAGAATGCTTTATGCCCTGTATTGACAAACTTATTATCACAATACTTTCAAACAGAAACTAAAGACGACTTGAAAAGCCACAAGTTGCATATGAAAAAACTTGATTCAAAAGGTTACACCCTGTGTACGAATCACCTTTAACACTTAACCCATAAAAATGAATGATTTCAAATTCCAGAGATGGCAAGGGACTAATTTGGCTTGCCAAACAAATATGTCTATTTCATAAACTCTACTATTGTCTATCACAAAGCATGCTTTATAAAGCATAAGCTGAAAAGCTGTGATACTTATAAATATTTTCTATAACAGACACTCAAAACCTTCCATACACTGACTACAGAGTAAAGTGCCAAAAGAGAACAATAAATTTTCAAGCTTAAATAACTTCCACTGGTCTATTATTTTATTTATTTAATTATTATACATTCAATTATTAAAACTCTAAATTTTCTATCAGAATCCAGTTTGACAACCGAGGCCGATGGATAAGCAAAATGGGAACAACTTTAGCATTCTCAATATCTAACAAAACAGCATATGACTACTTAAACCAAAAATACTGAATTTCTTTTACTCTCTCTTCCCATCGAAAATATTTCTCTTAAATTAATGAGTTTACTTGATTTAGTCACATCATATTTGTTTTCATGCAAGTACAATAAAACCAGAAACTCTATTTATTCAAACTACAAATATTCAATGGTCATGAAATGGAAATACCATTTGAGAAGAACAAGAAAGTCCCTTTGTATAGACAAGAAATCCATGGAGTATTTCTAAAGTCATATCTAGAATTAGGGAACAGAACTTATCATTTTGGGGAAAATGCCTGACTCCCAATACCTGTTAGTGCCATCGAGTCGACTCTGACTCCAAGCAACCCTGTGAACCTGAATACAGCAGAGTGGAACCCTGCCCGGTGTTTTGGCACCATCCTCTCACCTTCCGGGGCTATATAAGACAATGCTCTCTGCTGCTATTTATAGGATTTTTATGACCAATTTTTTTGGAAGTGGGTGGCCAGGTCCTTCTTCCTAGTCTGCCTTAGTCTGGAAGCTGTGCTAAAACCTGTCCACCTTGGGTGACCCTGCTGGTATTTGAAATATCGGTGGTATAGCTTTCAGCATCACAGCAACATGCAGCCACTATAGTATGACAACTGACAGATCGGTGGTGTGAGGTTCCTAGACTGGGAAACAAACTTGGGCCGTGGTAGTGAGAGTGCCAAATCTTAACCACTAGACCATCAGGGCTCGCCTCCCAATACCCGACTGAATTTCAATGCATATGTTGAAGCCACAAGAGAATTTCAGCCTGATCTTGGTTCTTAGATTTGCTATCACAGATAGAGAGAGGTGCCCATAGTAACAGCAGAGCTTAAATCAATGGATAAAATAAGATGACATTACTGATTAAAAAAGAGACCATGTTAGCAAGAGATGATAGATTAATAAGCAGCTACTTCTCTATCATTAGAACCATATTTTCCTATACCTAAAGTAGTTATAGTAGCCTGAAATTTAACAATGAGTTATCAAGTCCTTATCATTCCCCACTCGCAATCTAATAAAGTCATTTAAAATCAGATATCCAGCTAGGAGATATAGTGCATATACAATAGGAAAATATGGCTATACCTACCTCAAATTCTGCAAGATACATAACTGCAGTAAATACACACCTATGGAGGTGTATGTTGTTATTTAACTAGACAATGACAAAAACATTTTCTTTATGCATTGCAAATAGACCACATTGTACTCTAAAAAATCCATGTTATTTTTTTATTGTAACAGTCATTAGTTTTAGAAACAAATTTGCTAAGCGGCTTATGTAGATATGGTTAATAATCACCCAACTCAGTTTTCCAAGCACATACAAAGCTACTGGCTGGTAGCGAATGCCAAATAGGTTTAAGAATTCATTTTTCTTGTCTTTTAAATGACTACATATCTTACCTTTGGTCAATGAACCATCCCTAGTTTATGTTTCTTTTTAAATGGGTTAATAGTTTATCTAAAACACAACATTTTAAATAAACACTGTAATGATAGACTGAGCTAAACTTGTGAATTTTCAAAAAGGATAAATATCTACTTCAATATTTCAAAACATTAATCATCTTGTTTTTTGGTGACAAAAATAAACTGCAGTAAGCAATTACCGTAGCCCTGCTGCTGTCCTGGATAGCCCTGCTGCCCTGGGTACTGCTGTTGCTGGGGTGGATATCCCTGCTGGGGAGGCGGTCCTTGGTAAGCATCTTGCTGTTGGCCGTATTGTGAATTTCCTACAGGATAATTGGAGAAGAGGAAAGAAAAAAAACTGAGAAGTTCGCTTAACTAACTTTTTTCCTCTAATATGCATAGCCAACAACACAAGAACAAAATGAAATGCCATATTGATTTTTAAAAGTTAACAAAACAAAGAAAAAACTCAAACCAAACAGAAGGATTTCGGCCAAACAAACTGCAGTTAAAGCCAATTTTGCAAGGTTGAACTGCAGCATTTCAGCGTCTCTGCCATACGAGCATTACATTTACTGGAACATCACAGTCATAAGATCATGACTATGCTAAATAAAATAAAAAAGACAAAATTAAAGACAGCTACAAGAGCACACACTAGCTACACAAGATCAGCAAGCTGTTTCCTAAAGGCACTATACTTATATGTAAAAGTATACATATGTAAACACACACAAGAAAAAGAATTGGATCCATGGATTTATGTTCAAATAGAAAATTTCCACTGAGGAAAAAATTATTTTTAAATGTTTTAGTCTTTTTATTGTTGTTAGAAATGGCAAGTCATGGTTACACATTTTAAATATTTTGTAAGGAAATTATTTTGATTGTTCTGGGCTCCCTGTAACTTTCAAGACAGCCAGCAACTAGTATTCTACAAGAGCTTTGCATGGGGGAGAAGTTGTCTTATGCAAGAATTTTCGTTCCTGTAGAAGGGGACATATATGTGTACGTGTGTGAAGGTATATAGATACCTCCTTCGTAGTAATGTTGTGAGGAATCCTCATAAGGCCTATCGTAGCCTTGTTCAGGATACGACGGTTGCTGATAACCGTAATCATTATGACCTACATCAATTCGACAAGAGACAGGAAGAAACGTTAATGGCCACTGAGTGAAAACCCTAAATATATTTAAACTTTCAAATAAAATTGAAAAAAAGAAAAAGAAATGGAAATACATAAAAAGTAATTTCAATTGCATTAGCCAAATATTTACCAATGTGATTGTTTTCATTTTGAGATAACGTGCAAATCTTTTTAAAAGCAAAAAACAGTAGTTTTAGAAACATTACACTTAGTCTTAACTCTGATAATCCTCATCAAGGGGGAAAAAAAACTATCTTCCATTTTTTTTTTTTAAAAAAAGAAAGAATGAAAGCATTTAGGCCTTTCACATGTAAATAACTTGAATTAAATTAGAATGAACAAAGGAAGCAATTATCATATTTTGTCAAACACCTGTTCTGCTGATCGCCAATTCCACAGCATATGCTAAAACAATGCAAAATATAAAAGAGCTCCATAAGTTTTTTTCCCCTGAAAGAAATTGAAACAAATTTTTCACATTCCATTTATTTGCATAAAGTATATGTATCTCAAAGTATTTTCAGATGCAAAAATATATTGCTTAATGTTGCCATTCTAGAAGCCTTTAGAAAATATTTCTAGAGTACCATAAACATACACCTTCATAAAATTAATATTGTGTTCAGTGCCAGAGTACACCTTTAGTTTTAAGGCACAATAAATTTCACCTGCAAGATGAGGGGACTTAAGGAAAATCAATACTCTAATCCTTTTAACTAAGTTGCACAAAAAAATGCAGCAAATAACCTTTCAGTTAGCTAAAATCTAAACTGAATTTTAGAATATTGCCTAATTAAGGAAGGAGGACTAAAGTTTTGAATAAATGTTATACTCAGTGCTCTAATATTCCGATGTTCCCAAACCACCTCATAAATATCTACATTAAGGGTTGGCAAACTAGGGCTTATAGTCTAAATATAGCCAGTGAACTGTTTTTGGAAATAAAGTTTTATTGGAACACAGTCATGCCCATTCATATTTTCTATAGCTGTTTTCATGCTACAGCTAGAGTTCAGTAGTTAAGACCAAAACTGTATTGTCCACAAATACTAAAATATTTACTCTGGCCCTTTAGAGAAAGTTTGCCAACTCCTAATCTACATATTTACTGGCATAAGTATTTGAACATAATGAGAAAAAAATCCAATGCTGCTTAAGAAAATTAATTGTTGTTATAAATGGAATAAATATTCTATGTAAATCTCAGATAAATACATTAATACACACCTATGCAAAAATGACTCCATTTAAATTTAAAAATCCCCTGATGTAATAAAATGAAATATTTATAGGAACCTTAAAGTTCAGGTATTTACAAAAATAACTATCTGTCTATTTTGAATAGAAAGGTCATATCAAATTTCACATTTCAGGAAATACTCCAGACTAAAATAAAAGTGTCAAATACAACTCAATTACTTAAAATGTATTTTAAAAATTAAACAAAAAATAACTTATTTTCAACAAACTTCCTAATACATAAAGTTTAACAACACAGATTTCACCTCTTTAAAATACCTACACTCTATAAACTTATTAAGTTTTTCATTAAAAAAAATCTTAATAGAATGTCTACATGTAAAAGGAAAAAGAAAAAAAAACATTCTGAATAACTCAGGACAAGAAAATCTGAGATTAAAAAAATATGTCATTTTTCTAACCAGAATTATCTGGACCTATCAATACTATTATTAATAAACATTTATTGTATGTAGAATTCTACAGGCTCTGCCTGTAGAATCAGAGCCTCTAAAGTAAAAACCAATGTCTTTATACTGATGTACCTTCATGCTTTATACATTTATGAAAAATGGTGGGCAAAATGAATTTTTAAATACACCAAATTATATCTTCTTGCTAGCTTACATTAGGTTCTACTCAATGGTCCCAACACTTTAGCTCTGTAAGTTCTTAGTTTCCCCAAGTTTCTCTGCCTAGTAGTTTACCCTAAATACCCTAAGGAAGCTTACTATGTAAATGAAGATTTTGGCAAATCCTTTTCATAACAAGACAAATCATTTTACAATGTGAATAATCACCTCTAATTTATCAGTTTTACATGTTTGGATTATTTTTTTCTTCAACATTGTATTATAAAATTTCCAAACATGCAGAAAACCTGAAAAATCTGCATAATGAAAGCCTGCCTGTATGCCTGCACTATTACTAAGTGCAGTACAGCTTTACTAACCACCTTTTCACAAGCCACCTTCCCACTAAAAAAATAACAATAACCACTAAATAATTAAAATTAAAAATCTGGTTTGCAAATCCCTCTCCTATTCTATTAACTTTGTATACAGCTAAATGATGGCTATAATTTAGCCTCTAAAATTTTTCTCAAATGCAAATGCTAATGTATATAACCCATAGTTCTTTGAGAAGTATGCAACATTAAAATGATGAAACTTGGAAAAATACTTGAGAACTACATTCTCTATGTACTTATACAACGTAAAAAAGTAAACCAACGGGTGAACTTTATGGTACGTGAATTATCTCAAACAAAGCTGTTATTTAAAAAAGTAAATCAATAACATTTGCTTTGGTTCAAATGAACAATTCCAAATACAAAAGGATCCTCTTTTACATGAGAAAGGATTCCAGTGACAGGAGATTCCTGATGGTACTAATATAGAAAAGCTAAACAAAATACACTTTGAAATAGATTATAAACTAATGCTACTACTGGTACTTGAGATTACTGAAGCGTGTCTAAATTCAGAAGAAACAGCTTTTTAATTTCTTTATCCTCATTAACATGTTTTGAATACGCTATCTACATTAATATTGGGCAGGGATAGAAAATGGGAAAGGGAACATTAGGAGAGATTACCATCAGGGTAATATTGCTGGTTCATGCCTTCTGGAGGACCTTGTCCGCCATGACTGTATTGGTCCCCATAATAGTCTTCCTGGCCTGAGTACTGCTGTGGTGGGCCTGAAAAACCACAACCAGTCAAGATGTAAATAATTTGTTCTCCATGTCATCAAAGATTTTCTTTCTAATCTGATGTTATGAGATTATTTCTCAGCTGTGGATTCCCTCCCATGCTTTGACATTTCAGATACTTTTAACTATTCCTATACACACACAAACACACAGCAACACCATATACCACATTTCACAAAAATTAATGTTGAGACCATACATGAAATATAAAACACCAACTCAAAAAAACAAACATTAATTTCAAATTGGTAGAAAATTAACTTCCTTTTTATTTTTATATTAGAGCAGTGTGAAATAAAATTGGACTTGTTTCTGACCGTACATTTAGTAACTTCTCAAAAATAAAACAGCATTTTCTACTGTAAATTAGTGAGATTTTAATATAAAATTTTATGATGTAAACTTTTCCCAAAAAAGAATAGAGAAAAGAAAGCTGTACACAAGGAAGTTTCTATCCACTTTGTGACCCTTTGTACCTACTAAAGCCACTACCTTTTAGGAAAAAAATAAAATGTAATAAAATCAAGAAACAAAAAGCCCTGATTTTGTCTAGATGAAAAGTTCATTAAAATTTAAAGCCTTTCAACTATTGTCATTTATATTAAGCTAAAAAATTTCCAAATGGAATCTTACCCTGTTGAGGCGGTCTATAGGGAGGAATCTGTCTCTGACCCATCATATGATTGCCTTGGTTAACTTGACCCATCATTCCCATAGGTGGTTGTTGGCCTTGGTAATGCTGCCCACCTCCCTGTGGCATATTGTATTGTTGAGAAGGAGGCTGCTGATGCATCATTGGACCTAAAAACAGACAAAGCATATGCACATAATATTTTTGCATATAATTTTAACATCTTAAAATAAATACAAAAGTCTTTTATCATATAATCCCCCCAATATATAATTTATTGTAATGAAAATTGACTTCCAGTAATAAAAACAAATCTTTGAATTAAAGTTCACATGCCTAAAATGATCTGCAAACAAGGGAAAACAACCAATCCATGGTTGTTGATTTGAAATCCACTGGACCTAGTCATTTTTTTAAAAACAAAGTGGATACAATATATGAACATCTTGAACATATTTTTCATTACACACTATATATCTACATTTATCTACACAATCTTTCTAGAAAAGATAGAATTTTTATGCTACACAAGAAAATACACCAAAACAAAGTAAACAACATAAAGTCACATAGCAAATCAGTGGTCAAACTAAGGGAAAGAAATCTAATTACCGGATATCCATTTTTTACCTCTTTTTCAATGCCCACTCATATAATGGAAGATAGGGAAACTACACAAACATTTATAAATATACTTACATCAGTGGAATTTCATAAACTTTAATTTTAGGACAAAATTTTAAAGGGTCTTCTTTCCCTTTTCCAACTATAAAATTTATAAACTAAAAAGGTCCTGAAATCAAAGGGCTGTAGTGCTTCTTAATAAGTTCTAACACACACAAAATCAAAATCACGTAGGCAGAGAACTGAAATAAGCCACAGAGAAATCAGAATTACCGTTTCCAAAGTGAGCAATACTGAGGTAGTCAAACTACCACTGCTATAGTATCACAATGTCAACAGTAAAAATAAATCACATGAAATAATCAACAATGGCCATAAAGTTCTATGTTGCCATCTAACAATGTAAGCAGCTCCTCAGAGGTTCACTGGGCCAAGTCATGGTATGTGGAGCTCATCATTCTACCATTATAACCATTAATGTCTCAGAAGTATATATGAGTCATCCCCCAGTTTACTGCTTAAATAACTACATACTCTCCCTTTACTGACTTGGGGGCAATTTAAGAAAAAAGTACAAAAGGCAAAGGACTAGAGAGCCTGGAAAAGTTTTACGGGCAAAATTGCCCAGATGAGCCAAAAGCTCACTGTGTAATTAAATTAAAATTCAAAACAAAACAAGCTCACCTCTTTAAACATATTACTGACCTACAATAGCAGGAACAATGAAAGCAGAAAGAATTCAGTTCTTTTCCAATCTGAAGAACTGTATTATCTGAAGAAGTACTTTATCAGAGCTAACTCTTTTTTTTTCTATTTGCCTTCTTGCGTTCTTCTACTTCTTTTCAAATTCCTTTTCCCTTCTAATTTTATTATCATACATACAAGCCTTTCAAAGCTTACTCTGGGATTTTTCTTTCAACAAGGAAATAAACTCTTAATAGTAGGGATAAGGTGGGTAGGTGGAGAGTGGTGAGGAGGAGAACTGAACATTGAGTGCACTTAACACTACCAGACACGCTTTCACAATTATTTCATATAAACCACTAACAAGTACCAGAGGTAAGGATCTTAATATTCAAGCTTTAAGCCAAGGAATCCAAAAATCAAGATTATATAACTAACAGATATCAATTGGAAGTCAAACAAAACTCAAAACTGATTTCAAAGCACATGTTTATCCCACTATTCTTCACTGCCTCTGCTCAAGCTATAGCAAATTTAGCAGCTCAGAAGCAAACTGTGCAATAAAAAAGTTCCATAACACTAACTAGTTTAATTGAGGTTATAATATTTAAAATATATTTTGCATATAATAAAGTATTGAATACTAGCATTCATAATTTAATAGGCAGCATGATTGGGCAGTTATGTAATTCATTTTCAGTAAATGAACGTTTGCCTTGTCTTCCTTCTCCAACACTATTAAGACCTCTTGTCTTAACAGAAGGTAACTAAAGCACATAATATGCATTGGAATCAAAATTAAAAATAAGGAGGAAGAAAGCAAAAACATAATAGCCGAAGGAAAATCCAAAAGGATACAAAAACAACAGAACTCTAAGCTTTGCTCTAAAGGAGAAAAGTAATTCTAGCTTAAGCCCTAGATAGAAAAGACCATGCCACTTGTGCTTTATCTTTTGGGACTGTCAGCAGTTCCAATCCCAAAGAGCTCAATTACCACCCTTCTTTTATTCTCTGTCACTTCTCTCCCTCTGAGGATCCTCGACATCATTCAGGATCAAGCCTAAAACCACAGAGAACGGAGGGGGATAGCACTGCTAAAACATGGTGCTTTTCATCTTGTTCCTTGAAGCCTTATCCATTAAAAAAAAAACTACGACTTCAATTCTGAGTGTTTAGGAAGCATATTATTTTCCTTATGATAACAAAATATGCTACACTGGTAGATGTGTGAGTATTATCCCTTGAGATACTATCAGAAATAAGAGAGCTAAATCTCAAAAGGTTACCCCAAAATAAGTTCTAAAAATTTGCACTACAGAGTGAAGTTAGATTACAAAATGAGTCTATTATAACAATTTCCTACAAACAATTGCATCATACGTTACTATATGATTAAAGGTTATTCTTCATCTTTGCATAAATCATTCTGATGCTAAGATGCACTACCAAGTGTGATATTACATATGCAAAGATCCTACTAATGTCTTAATTATCTACAATGTTTTCATAAAAATGTTCTGAAAGGACATATAACAAATGTTCACCACCACATTATTTCTTTCCATTTTGAGTTTTATACCCTAATAGATATTCTATGGAGACAATGTCCTATATCTTAAACACATGTAAAATATTCCCAAATCACCATGTTTTCATATTGCTGGAATTCTTTGCTCCAGTTAAGATAGTTAATACTTAATTGTATTTTAGTCATTGGTCAAAAAGAAGAATTTTAAGACTCAACTATAAAGATAACATTAAGTTTTAAACAATCTCTGAAGAATTTACAATTATGTAATTTTTTAAAATTCTGTATACACATACATACCTATACACATGTATTCACATCTTCAAATGCAAATTAACGTATTAAAACTGTATAAATCATATCATTAAACTATGAATTATTTTAAATAGAAGTTAAAAATGACAGCTAACAATTAATCAGCACTTATTATGGGTCAGGCACTAAGCTAAGAGCTTTATGTCTATTATTTATCCTCCCCAAACCCTATGACACACGCAGTATTATTATCAACTTCATTTTACATGTAAGAAAATTTAAGGCTTACAAACATTAAGAATCTTACCTAAAGTTGCATAGCTAGTAAATGGTGAGAACTCTAAGCCATGCTCTTACCCACTCTGTGCACTTCCTCCCCAAAGTCAAATCATACTCTCCTATGTAATATCTCCCAGGAAAACCATTCTTTAACATATCACTACAATGTAAAAATCCTTAAGAAATTTCTTCAGCCCACCTAGATCTATATTAGACCATGAAACTGCATAGATTAATACCCTCCCCAAGCCTATTTTCTCATTCATATTGCATCAGCTACTGCTCACATTTTACTACTTACTCCTTAACTATTCAGTCTGAAACTAAATCATTTATAGCTCTCACTTGAAAGTATTACTAATAGTTTATTTGTAAGAAAAAAAATCCCCGTATTCCAGCAAACTCAACCTGCTAATCTACTACCTATTAAATGGCCATTTAAAATGAACAGGATTCTTTACTTACCTAAAACGAACATCTGTCCTCATCAAGAGTTTTAAATAGTTCATAAGACATTTAGATACAACCCCAAGGATAAAAGAACAAGAGTCAAGTAACTAAGAAAACCCCAGAAGCTTAGAAAAGTCACTGCAACCAGCACAAGCTTAGCTGAGTTTCCTAGCAACCAATGAAAAACATAGAACCATAATAGACTTTAGCTAGTAAAAAGAACAACAGTTCATTAAGAGATACAAACTTTTCATAATACGAAACTTTGAGAAATTCTCATGAAAGTATTAAATATTAAAACATAATAGTACAATAACTTTTGTTATTGTCATTTATTTAGTAATACAGACCATCCTTATATGTAGTTCCTTACATTAACCATTTCTTAAAGCTGTGATTCTAAACCATGGGCGATTTTGTCCCCCAGGGGACATTTAGCAAAGTCTGGACACATTTTTGGTTATCACAACTGGTATGGGGGGTGCTACTGCCACCTAGAGGGTGTACAGGACAGAAATACTGCTAAGTATCTCAATGCACAGGACAGGCCCCCACAACAAAGAATTACGGAGCTCAAAATGTCAATTGTGCTGAGTTAAGAAATCCTGAATTCTCAAGGGCATAAGTTTAAATCACAGGCATTTCCACAGACTAGTCTGGAAATTAGATTATGTATGTAGCTTTCTGGTGATTGAAAATTAGAAAAGAGATGTGTTGTGGCTTTATAAATCCAGCAAAATAACAGGGTAGGCAATTTCTTAAGACAACCTCTCTTAAATAGTTTCAACTATACTATATAATAATAGTAATTCAAAAACAAAGTCACTGCTAAACATTTACTGTAGACTAAAAAGAACTCCAAAAGCCCTGGATTTATGTGGCACAAGTGACAATCTGAGGTGAAAGTAAAGATCCTATCTTGCCCAAGTAGACAGCCATGGAGATGGGCTATTTTAGAACATACAGCTTTTTTTTTTTTTTTTGTGAGGAAGACCAACCCTGAGCTAACATCCATTGCTAATCCTCCTCTCTTTTTGCTGAGGAAGACTGGCCCTGGGCTAACGTCCGTGCCGATCTTCCTCTACTTTATATGGGACGCCGCCACAGCATGGCTGACAAGCAGTGCGTCGGCAGGCACCTGGGATCCGAACTGGCGAACCCCAGCTTGCCAAGCACGAACTAAACCGCTGCGCCACTGGGCCGGCCCCTAGAACATATAGCTTTTATGTCATTTAGCATGAAAGCCAAAAAGTTCTGAACCATCTGACACAGAAGAGATGATCCTGCCCAGAAAAATTCTGAGGGAATAGACTAAATAAGCATGACTTAGAATATTTATTAAAATGTAATTTCTAAAATTAACCACTAGAGACTCAGGTTTAGCAGGTATGAGATGGGGCAGACAAACCTTATTTTAACAAGTACCCCCAGGTGATACTGTTCCAGGTAGTGCTAAGACCACACATTTAGACAGGGTTATAAGGGAAAGAATAACCAATTATTCCCTTTTACCATAAAAGAAGACAGAATATAGTTCATGTAAAATGTTGAAATTGGAGCAGGACTGCATCCCATAAGGGCACCTAGGATATTAGCTATGAAATGAATCCTAAGGGGTTTGTGTTACAAATATGTTAAAACTCACTGAATGATACACTTAATATTTGTGCATTTCACTGTTCACAAATGTTACCTAAAGAAAAAAGTTAAAATTAAAAAGTGTTGACCTCTAATAACATGCAAACTAAGTGTTTATGGGTAAAGTGTACTGATATCCACAAATTACTCTGAAATGTATTTTGAAAAATAAGATGCACTGATGGATGAGTAGATGGATGATTAATAAATTTAGTAAAATACTAACTGCAGAATACAGACGGTGACTATACAGGTATCATCATTCCTTCAACTTTTCTGTACGTTTGAAATCTTAAATAATAAAATATTGGGAGGAAATATAAAAATTAATCCTAGAAGAATATATAAAGACTTCTCAAAACTCAACAGTAAAAAAAACAAACAATCCAGGGAATGGCCCGGTGGCGTAGTGGTTAAGTTTGCATGCTCAGCTTCAGCGGCCCGGGGTTTGCAGGTTCGGATCAAGGGTGCGGACATAACGCACCGCTCATCAAGCTATGCTGTGGCAGCGTCCCACATAAAAAATGGAGGAAGATAAGCACATATGTTAGCTCAGGGACAAATCTTCCTCAGCAAAAAGAGTAGGACTGGCAATGGATGTAGCTCAAAGCTAGTCTTCCTCACACACACACAAAACATCCAACTAGAAAACAGGCAAAAGACATGCAGAGACATTTCACAGAAGAGGATATACAGACAGCAAATAAGCACAGGAAAAGATATTCACTATCAGTAGGTATTAGGGAAATGCAAATTAAGATCACAATGAGATATCACTACACATTTTTAGAACAACTAAGATAAAAAATATTAACCAAATGCTGGCAAGGATTTGGAAAAAGCACATCTCTCACACACTGCTGGTGGGACTATAAAATGGTACAATCACTCTGGTAATCAGTTTGGCAATTTCTAAAAAAACTAAACGTTTTGAAATGTTTAAAAAGCACTAGGGTATTTATCTAAGAGAAATGAAAACTTATGTCCAAATAAAACCATGAACATGTACACAATTGTTCATAGAACTTTTATTTGTTAAAGCCAAAAACTGGAAATGACCAAAATGTCCCTCAATAAGTAAATGTTAAAACTGTGGTACATCCATACCATGAAATACTACTCAGCAATAAAAAGGAATGAATCACTGATACACGTAACAACTTGGATAGACCATTATGCTGAGTAAAAAAAGCCAATCTCAAAAGATCACATACTGTATGACTCCATTTACATAACATTCTGAAAATGACAAAACTATAGAAATGAAGAAAAGAGTAACAGCGGTTGCCAGGGGTTAGAGGTGGTTGGAGGGAGGACACATAGGATCTCTCTATATTACCTTTGCAACTCCCTATAAACCTATAATTATTTCAAAATAAAAAGTTTTTAAAAATGAAATTGAGCTTATAATCAGTTGAACAGAAACTCATCTGGATTTTTGTCTCCCAAACCCAAATGTTTGGGTATAATAACTGACAATCATCTGTTTTATCTGACAGTAACTAACAATTCCTTCTTTGGTTCGTTCCTGGAATGACAGTTGATGGATAACAACACTGCAGACAAGGATGCTGGTTTTCTACTTTGCTATGGCAGGAGGATATCTAGCTAATCTATCAGTCAACAAGTAGGATAAAGTAGCGAACAAAATAAGACACAGTTCCTGATTTCAAAGAACTTAGAGTCTAGGGGAAAATAATTTAATGGATATTTACAAATAATTATGTAATTACAAGTACTCAAACTGCTGCTACAAAGAGCCTAAGTACAGGAGGCTACTTACTATACATAAGTGGACTGTACCTTGCCCATGGAGTAATTTAAAACATACAGAGTGAACTTATAGGTGATATTTATTTTATGCTCTATGCTTTTCTGTATTTTCTAGATTTTTCATATTAAATATTAGTTATTTTTATAACCAGAAAAATGTCACTGGGGAAAAAATTACAACCAGAAAAACTTATCCAATATAGCAATATTCATCAATGTAGAAACAAAAATTCTAGTCTAAATTACAATGTAATGGCTCTAAATACCAAAAACTATAGCAAACAGAAACCTGCAATATTTGCTATATTGCATAGATGTACGAATTTTAACAGTGAAGAAAAATGAGTGTACACACAATTCTCATTCATTCAAATCTACCACAGAGGTTAAACATGACATTTCTATGGAATAAAAAATTTGAAATAATCTCTTCATTTGTAATTACAGTTGTCTTTGAAAAGAGAAAAATTCAGTATACTAACACGATGTTTTTTTTTAATATTGAAGATTTACTAAATTTATTAAATTGGGGATTCCTACAGCTCCTGAACCTGGGTGGGGCATTTGGTCATGCCCAGAGGGACTAGAGATTAAAGACTGAGATTAATAATGTGGGCAATCAATCAATCAAATCTACACAATGGAGCCCCAACTGAACACTGAGGTTCAGGAGAACTCTTTGTTGGCAATACTCTGTATGTACTGTCACACACTGCGACCAGGAGAATACAGCATCGTGACCCATGGGGAGAGAAACTCCGTGTTTCGTAACTCTTCTGGACTCTTCCCTATGTGCTTTTTCTCTTGGCTGATGTTAATCTGTATCCTCTCATTACAATAAATCACAACTGGGAGTATAACAGCTTTCAGTGAGTTCTGTGTGTCCTTCCAGGAAAATTATTGCATCTGAGGGTGGTTTTGGGAACCCTAGAACTTGCAATTGGTGTCAGAAGTGAGGGCAGTCTTGCAGACCATTCCTTGTAACTTTGCAGTTGGCTAAATTCTCGCAGTTGTTATCAGAGGTGAGGGCTCTGTGCCCTCAAACGCCTCACAGCAACTCAAATACACTGCTTCTCAATTGTCTCTTTCCTCTCTCTCTTGCATCATCAATTTTCCCCTTTGTGAGGATCATTCTTATCAGTATACAAACATGATTTAATATCTTCCCATAACCTTACATCTTCCTTTGGCAATTAATCCTATTTTGTTTTCCTGTATCAAAAAATAACTGAAAAGAATTGTCTTTACTCTCAGTTACCACTTTTCTCTTGAACGTATTGCAGGCAGGACTTTGCCCCCATCCCTCCACCAAAACTGTTCACCACGGTCACACAATCCAGTGGTTAGTTTTCAATCCTCATCTTGACCAATCAGCAGAATTTGGCATGTTTAATAATTCCCTCTTTTTTTTTTTTTGTGAGGAAGACTGGCCCTTAGCTAACATCCGTCGCCAATCCTCCTGTTTTTTTGCTGAGGAAGACTGGCCCTGGGCTAACATCCGTGCCCATCTTCCTCTACTTTATATGGGATGCTGCCACAGCATGGCTGACAAGCAGTGCGTCGGCAGGCGCCTGGGATCCGAACCTGCGAACCCCGGGCTGCCAAGCGCGAACTTAACCGCTGCGCCACCGGGCCGGCCCCAATAATTCCCTCATTTTTAAATACTTTCTTCACGTAGCTTCTAAGATACTACACTCTCTTGGCTTCTCTCCCAACTCACTGGCTACTCGTGCTCAACTTCTGAGTCCTCCTGAAAGAAGCCCATTATCTTTCCAATGTCAAAATGCTGAAGTGCTCAGGGATGGAATCTTCAGATCTCTTCTCTTCTTTACTTATCTTCATTCCTTAAATGATCCCTTCCAATCCCATGGCTTTTAATACCCTGACCTCTCCCCTAAACTCCAGACTAACAAATCCAACTGCCACTGATATATCCACTTGGATATTAATAGGTCACTCAAACTTAACTTGTGCCAAAACTAAACTATTACTCTCCTAAATCTGCTATTCTCCCAGTCTCTTAATCTTAGTATATGGCAACACCATTCACTCAATTACATTGATGGTGAAGTCATGATCAACTCTGTCCTCAAATCCAACCCACTAACAAATCTTAGCAAATGATGGCAGCTCTTCCTTCAAAATATATGGTAAATATCCCAAAACTGACTACTTCTCATTACTTCCATAGTATCACCCTATTCAAAGCCACTATCATCTCTTACTCAAATACTACAGTAAGAGCCTTTTAATAGGTTGCCCTGCTTCCAAATTTGCCGAGCTATAGTCCATTTTCCATACAGCAGCCAAAGGTATCTTTTTAAAACATATACTCAGATCACGTTATTCCTTTGCTCAAAGCTTTCCAGCAGTATTCCCTCTCTCAGAATAAAATCTAAAATCCTTATGGACTATAATATAAGGTCTTTCGTAACCTGGCTTTCAACTATATCTTGGATCTTATCTCTTATGACTCTCCACTTTTACTCACTCAGCTCCAGCTAGACTGGTCTCCTTGCTATACCTCAAACACACCAATTATGCTCCAGCCTCAGGGCTCTTGCTTGCTGTTCCTTCTGCTTGTGCAATGCTCTTTTTCCAGCTCTCTGCTCACCACCCTAAGATAGCCCCCAAATCCTCATCTTTCTCTTTCCCTTTATTTTGCTTATTTTTTTCATAGCACTTAATCATTATCTGACATAGTTGTACCTTATACAAGTCTTCTTTAAAAGAAATAGGAAGGTCTTCACCTGATAACATTTCTATAACTTAATAGCCTTTCCCAAAGTGGATTCTATAAAACTTTACAGTCTTCACTTTACATGGTAGTATGGGCTGTATAAATGACCACGCAAACTGAAATCATGCAAAATGATCTTGATAATCACTGCAGAAAAGCACAATTTTTCCACGGTCTTCAAAAATTTCTGTCAAAACATTAAAAACTTGGGGCTGGCCCAGTGGTGTAGTGGTTAAGTTTGGTGTACTCCGCTTTGGCGGCCAGAGTTCACAGGTTGGGATCCCGGGCACAGATCTACACCACTCATCAAGCCATGCTATAGTGATGACCCACATACAAAATAGAGGGAGATTGGCACAGATGTTAGCTCAGGACCAATCTTCCTCACCAAAAAAATAAATTAATTAAAAACTCTATTAATGTCAGTTACAAATACATAGGGACATGAGAAAAACTAATATTTATTTACTATACTGTAATTTAAAACATTAGAAATACTGAGAACTGAAAGTTTTACTTCTTTGTAAAAATCTTATCAAGAGTAGTTTTTGAACAGTGTGTTTCCCTTCTCCTCATAGTATAACTGACAATTCAGAGCTGGCATCTTTTCCATAGCTTGGCAAATTGTCATATTCCTTTCTAACTATGGATCTGCTTCCAATATTTTATCCTTTATACTTTCAATGTTGTGAAATGTCTCCAAGAATTTCTTTAATATGAAGTATTTTGCCAGCCTCACTTTCTCTGGGAAATCATTCTTTTCATCACAACCAGTTTTCTCATTTGTGTCAATTAGTTCACCTTCACTAAGTACCTGCAGTGAATATGTGAAGTCTCTCAAATGGCAGCAGTGTCAACATTCTCACAGCCAGCAATCTCTTCTATAACTCTGTTTACAATGGATTTCATTTCTGGCAGTCTTAGTTTTCATTTCTTTGCTGTACTTTTATCTTTTTTGAGTGGTACTTTTATCTTTTGTGGCCAAGTCCCTCTTTGAATTAATCATTTTTGTAAAATATTTGTAGGTTTACCACTGGGAGCCAAGGAAGCAATACAATTACACACTTTGCTGTATGTGCATAAACTGACAGATGCACAGTGACCAATCACGGACAGAATCTGAAAGTGACATGAATGGTCACTGATCATGACAAGCATCTGTTATTTATGCAGTGCTTTGAGTACTGAAGAGAGAGCAGCTAAGTTTGTACTTGATGCAACTACATACAGTTAATATACCATGGTCACTGAAACTTGAACCACGTTGTTGGGGAACAGGTGTTATTTAACTAAATTGTACTAACTGAAATTCATGCATATCAGAACTGTGCAAAATGAGGCCTGCCTGTATTTCCATAGGACATGTTTCTTCATGCACACAATGAGGATAATAACCCTACCTACCACCTCAAAGATAATGTGAGGATTAAATTAAAGAAGACATGTAAAGCACTTCATCACAGTACTGGGCCCTAAAGAGCACTCACTGAATATGAGCTCAAATTTTTATGAGTAATATGCCCCTCCTCTCAAAAAAAAAAAAAGAGAAGAGAAGGGAAAGAACTCCATGTAATACGCTGTGTTAACCAAAATCAAATCAGTTTCCTTACTGTAGGACTTCTCAGAACTTTTAACATACTAGTAAGCATGCTGAGTCCTCCAAAGTATTTTACCAATTATAATATAAGTCTATCTGGACCACAATTTAACAAATATTGGAACAAAGCCCTGACATAAGTAAGAAATAACTACACTTTTTCATAAAAGTAACATTACCATTTCAGAATCCTACTACTAGAATAAACCATTTTAAGAAGTTAAATTCAGGGCCCTGCCCAGTGGTGTAGTGGTTAAGTTCATGCGCTCTGCTGTGGCGGCCCAGGGTTCACAGATTTGGATCCTGGGTGCAGACCTACGCACCACTTACCAAGCCGTGCTGTGGCAGGCGTTCCACATAAAGCAGAGGAAGATGGGCACAGATGCTAACTCAGGCCCAATCTTCCTCAGCAAAAAAGAGGGGGATTGGCAGCAGATATTAGCTAAGGGCTAATCTTCCTCAAAAAATAAATAAATAAATAAAGTTAAATTCCTATATCCTAAAACTTACAAAATGTTTTCACATTTGCTAAATAAAGGGTGACTAGCTTTAATCTATAAAGAACTTCTTCAAATTAATAATAAACAAACCAAATATGGAACACAAATAGGCAATTCATAGAAAAAATGCAAACGGCAAATTCTATGGTCTGAATGTTTGCGTCTCCCCAAAATTCATAAGTTGAAACCCTAATGCCCAATGGAATGGTATCAGGAGGTGGGGCCTTTGGGAGGTAACTAGGTCATCAAGGCAGAGCCCTCATGAATGGGATTAGTGCCCTTATAAAAGAGACTCCCAAGAGCTCCCTTGCCCGCTCTACCAAGCAAGGAAACGAGAAGTCAGAGACCGGGAAGAGGGCTCTCACCCCACCAGGCAGGCACCCTGATCTCGTACTTTCAGCCTCCAGAACTGTGAGAAATATACTTCTGTTGTTTACAAGCCAGTCTCTGGTATTATGTTATAGCAGCCTAAATGGATAAGACAGCAAATAAACATACAAAAAGTTACACAAGTTCACAAATGAAGAAATATAAATTTAGACAAGATTACATTTTTCCTCTTTCCTTTAAAATCCTTCTTTCACCAAAGATTAAGAAGAATGAGTGTCATTGGGTATGTAGTGAAATGAGCACTCTCATATTCTGTTAGGGATGTGATGTTATGCAACCTTTGTGGAAACCAACTTAGCAATGTCTCTCAAATATTTTAAGTGCTTGTATATTTTACCTAGCAATTCTATTTCTAGAATTTATTCTACTAAATTCTTGCACAAGTACTCAAAGATGTATGTACAAAGATGTTCGTTTCAGAAGTATTTCTAATAGTAAAACATTAGAAACATCTATCAGAAGGGGATATGCTTTTGTTAAATAAATTATGTTCCATCCATATAATGAATGCTATCATTTAAAATATGAGGCAGATCTATATAGGCATAAAGAATGAGATAAATCTATAAATACTGATAACAAAGAGGCAAGGAAATACACTACCACAATACACACACACAATTAAATGCTAGACTTATCTCAAGCACATCTGCTTGGTACAACTCTTATCAGATAATAATCCACCGTATAATAATAAGGGTAAATATAACACTCCTGGCTAAAATACACACTCTTTGCCCTTAGTATTTACATAATAAAGGTACTGAAAGAAAAACTTACCTCCACTTTAATGTCAAACCATTATCATTTGCAGCTTATTAGCTAAATGAATCAGGACTTTCTTAATACTACTCAAACAAAACTAAAACCAGCAATAAATCAGATGTTGTCCCTGAAATGAGACAACAGGTGATAAACCAATCTCAAACATCAAAAGATGTTTATTCTGACTGACTAGTTTTATATAAATTATGCAAACAATTATCGAATTAGGATTTTTACATGCATCATCTCACTTAATCTTATTTAAAGAAATTAAGCAATTTAGTCAAAGCTCCCACTGCAGTAAGCTACAGGGCAAAGACTTGAATCCAGGTATAAAGAATTACATATGTGGAACTTGTGAAATACATGCTTTAACACAAATATAACAATTTGTGAAACTCCTTATATTTGAATATGTACTTAGTAAAATCATGTTAAATGAGGAAAGCTATAATCACTAATACCTGGGAATGAAAAAACAGGCTGATTCTATCAAATTGTAACTGTTGGCCATCTTTGGAAAGCCCTGTCATTCTAATTTGACTTTTAATATTCTAATGAATATACTTGTTGTTTTATCAAAGAAATATCTTTGAGGCACTAACTCTGTCTTTCCAGGTTATCATATGACATTTGGTTTCAATTTCTAATCACTGAAGAAATAAATTTGTATGCCTACCCTCAGGCATTGTTCTGGGCATGAGAACAAAACAGTGTGAACAAAAGAGACAAACTTCCTCCCCTTTTGGAGCTTTCTGAATTCCAGTGGAGTTGATGCTCTACATGTAAGTAGGTAGATCCAATTACGTAAGAAGATGGTGGTTCACTTTGAACACAAGTCTTACTCAAAGTGCAAAATGATAATCACTGAACTTTATCTGGATAATAGTGAAAATTACACGGGAACGTTTGTGTTGGATTGACTGTTATATAACATTTTGCCAGCAGTTTAAGAAACAAGTTAACATTAAAAACTTGCTAAACCTTTCACCTGGAAGCAGTAGACCCTCTAGGAGAACACAGAGAAACATTATACTATAATAATAAATGTAGTTGCTGAATAAAAAAAATATTTCAGTCTTCTCAATTCACAGATATGTATAAAACACTACAAATCAACTAAAAGTAGGCAACAATTACAATGCCATTGTCATATAAGATGATTCTTTTAAGTTCAAAAACACAGTAACTGCTGAAATTTTTTTAAAATAACCATGAACACAGTAATGCTATAATAGCAAATTTAACAGTCAACTTTTTGCGCAGCTTTTTGAAATGACAAATTTTGTGTGGTAGGTCTGCATGTTATTGTTATATTAGCCTTTGCATCAATTTGGGTTTTTGAATTTTTCAGCAAAAACTTAAAAGCTAAAAACAGTTTTTAAAGAATTAATGAAATCCAAAGAGATTCCCACAATTTCATTCCTTCAAATAATATTTTTACTGTAATACTAGTACAGAATGTGCCTTATTATATTGCAGCTGATAGTATAAATTAGCTAAGTATTTCTCTTTACTTTTTTAAATAATCCAAATGATAAATTATAAATGTATGTGTAAATGTATAAAAAGGACAGCTATCTCATACATATCTGATCAGACTAATTTCAAATTCCTAAACTACAATGACAAGATTGTCAGACAAGTCACTTTTCTTCCCATGAATTTCATTTTCAAAGTTGAGAGACAAAGAAGAAAGAGAAGGGACAGAGGTTAAAAAACAAAACCACTTCAAAACTACCAGAATAAATTCATGTAGACTTTGGCCTGCAATGTTCTGTTTAAAAACTATTACTACATAATCAGTTGAAGTTCCTAAATATGTTACTTAAATAATTAATAATTATTAACATAATTCAATAATTGCAATTTAATTGTTTCTTTTTAAAACAAAATTCTCTGGATTAATCTTTTTCCTTTTTTTTTTTGGTCACTTGAAAGAGGTTTAGTCTAAGAAATCCCACAAATATTTCTTTTCCTTGACTAATAAATCCATTATTAAAAAATGATAAGTAGCTTTAACATTTTTTTGAATATCTCTTAATACAGAGACATGTATGTAGAAATATGGGAATGGCCAAAAGATTTCAATATTTTGATTTTAACCCAAAGAAGGGCTAATAATATCTCAATAAACATAGGAGAAATTTTTAAAAGTCAAAAATGTTTCCTTTTATAGAATTTTGGTATTTTCCAAGCTCGTAAGAAGGACTATTTAAAATGCTGTCTCCTCTAAATTTTTCTACCTATTTATGAAAACAGAAAGATTTTAATGTAAAATATGTAGCTGAAAGTGTTTTATAATGAAATGAATACTAAAACTTTTATCATGGTAAACAAATGTTTTCATCCAACAAGTACCATATAATGAAAATGTTTTTATAAGAAATTCATATGATTAAGAAAGTGGATATTGCTAGAAACTCATATAACTTTCTCTCTCTCTTTTTTTGGTAATTGTGATTTTCTTTGCAGGTCTTTGATTTCTGAAATATCAAAATTTGACTGACAAGTTTTTTATTTGTCCTGAAGAGATTTTTTAAAACACTGAAAATTTCCTCACTGATTTCCATCCTATTCTCTCTTTTGAAAAGTAACTTTTATTTCTTTAAAATTTGAAATTTAAAGAAATAACCTACATAGTCATTTTCTGTACAGTCTATTTTCTATTAAAAAATTCATAAATTATGAGAACAAAGCAAAAAAGTACTATAACCACTATAGTAAAAAGGAAACTATACATTAATACAAAATATGACATTTTTAAAAAGAATAGTTGGTCTCTAAGTTTAGAACAAAAAATTCATATAAACCACTCCTTTCTCCAAAAACAGTAATCATTTTTCTACATGCACACTGCTGCATGCATTATGTTCCTCTTCCTCAAATTTTATGATGTCATATCAAACCATGCTGCAGCAACATCCATTTTTGTGCACACCCTACCTTTTCTTAACTATAGTTTCTAAGAAGTGTGCCATCGTTACTGTAGTTGCTGTCAGAATCATTATCAATTTTCTTGCTCTCTATTCTGGTAACCAAACTATATGGAGAAACATCTGAAATCCCTTCTAATCTAGCACTGCCTGGATCTTGCTATTGTTTTGAACCTTTAACTGACCTATTAAAAAAAAAGAAATGTTCCATCATGGGTGCTAAACTTAAACTTTGGGGGAAAAAAACGGAGCAAGTGTCACTTTTGTGAAGCTACATTCATTGACAATTTATTCTATTATCTCCCTTTATTTTCAGTGTATCTCATCAAAATTATAGAAAATATCTGTATTAATGTTTAAAAATTAGAATATATTATTTCATCATCAGTAATTATCAAAAGATTAACTTCCTTTATCTGGTTGCACTTTAGTGATTTGTTTTTCATAAGCAAAATCAAAAACATTTTACTGCAAATACATTTAATTCTATCTTAAACACTTAATCTCACATTTAGTAATTGAAATAGCTTTAGGCTGGCAATATGCCAAATGTTTTAACTGGCAATTAGCAGAACAGAGCACCACTTACTGGTTTTTAGTCATTATTCACAAAGAATACTTAAAGAGAAACAGGATAACAATTTCATTCTCTGAGATTGGTAATAAACTTTAATAGACCTCACACCACTCTAAGAATACAAGAATACAGCAGCATCTCCACTGAACATTCTAACAGCAAACCATGTTAAAATTATCTTTTAATGTTGAAACACAGCGTCACAAAACATCCATATAAATCAAGGAAAATTCATTAATTAATATATCCTTAAATAAGTAAAATGAAGCAAAGAGTAGATGTTTTTGAAGGGGCTGTACTTACAAAGATAAAACTATATTTTCTCAATTTTCTTGCTCCAAACCAAATGTTTGGTTATTCATTGATTAGCTTTAAAAGAAAAATCCAAAAATACAGAATCTCAAATAAACTCTCCCAAAGACATAAAAATAAATAAGCTTAAAAAGCTAAATTAAGTAATTTAATTTCTAAATGTAATAAAAAATTATTTTAAGCTGGTTTCAAACTCAATGTTCCTTTTTTATGGGTATATTGTTACTTCAAACTTATATTTTTATGAATCAGCTAATAACTTGATAAAATTGTTTCATTTTCAAAGCCTAATGTAGCATTCTAGTCAAGAAGGACATAAAGCTTATTTACCTTGGTTTGGCTGCATATTCATATTTGGTCTGGGGCCATAGTTTCCCATTGGTTGCCCTTGACTCATCGTCATCTGATTCTGTACTGGCATGCTCTGTGATGATGGCACAGAATGGTTGTACCCTCCCATGGATCCATGGCTACTTGAAGGCATGTTCATGGAACTGTTTGTCATATTGAGTTGATTGGGTCCAGGTCCCTGCATAGGCATATGGTTAGGCCCTTTGAAGAAAAGTGACCAGAACCAAAATATGGAAGTTAAACAGATGGTCTATACAAAAGTACCTTAAAAAGCTTTTTATTTTTTTGTATTACCATAATAATAATACCAAATAATAAGTATTTAATCAATAGCAAACAAAGGAAATGCTTTACATAAATGCTAGCAAATACCGTGAGCTGGATGGTACTATTCCCTTCTTATGGATTAAGAAACTCATGCTTTTTGAAAAGTCATGAACATTCTGAAAAGGAAGAGTAATGAGGGAGGACTAGCTGTATAAAACAGCAAAATATATAAAGCTGGAGTAATTAAAAATGAATTGATTATAAATTAATTAACAGATCAATGGACCCAGAGCAGAGACTAAAAATAGAACCAAATGCTTAATTTAGTAAATGATAATTGTGGTGATATTAAGTATTAGTGGGCAAAAGAAAGATAATTCAATAGATGGTGTTTTGACAACTGAGTAGCCATCTGGAAAAAAACAAGTTGGCATAATTTTTACACCAAAAGACTAGAAACAACCCATATTTCTATCATGAGGGAACTGTTCAAATAAATTAGAGACATCCATAAAAAAGAATGTAATGCAGTCACCAAAAAGAATAAGGCAGCTCTTGATATACTAAGTGGTCTCCAAAATATATCTTCATATGCTCATGGTCTCCAAGATATATCTTTAAGAGGGAAAAAAATGATACATAATATTATCTAGTGTATGCTACCAGTTGTGTTTTTAAAAATAGAAGAAGATAGAAAAAAAGAACATATATATGCGTATTTTTATATACCGAGAATATCTCTTGTAGGATAACTAGACACCAGTGACTCTCTGGAACAAAGTGTCTGAAGAGATAGGGGTTGTATACCCTACGGTACCTTTTGATTTTGGTACCATTGGCATGAATTATCAGTTTTGCGTTAAATCTTTTTAAAAAAGGAAGCTGAGACTGAGAAGTACTTCTGCAACCTAGATTATAAAATAAAATATTAAAAACAAAACTAAAATAGGAAATTAAAAGCCTAGATACAAATTTGTAGGCATAAAAAGGCTGACTAAATGCTATAAAGAACTTTTTGTGTGTGTGTGTGTGAGGAAGATTAGCCCTGAGCTAACATCTGCTGCCAATCCTCCTTTTTTTTTTTGCTGAGGAAGACTGGCCCTGGGCTAACATCTGTGCCCCATCTTCCTCTACTTTTTCATATGGGGCACCACCACAGCATGGCTTGACTAGCAGTGCATCAGTCCGCGCCTGGGATCTAAACCTGTGAACCCCAGGCCGCCAGAAGCAGAGCATGCCAACTTAACTGCTACGCCACCAGGCTGGCCCCTATAAGGAACTTTTATTTATTTATTTATTTTGTGTGTGTGTGAGGAAGACCAGCCCTGAGCTAACATCTGTTGCCAATCCTCCTCTTTTTTGCTGAGGAAGACTGGCCCTGGGCTAACATCCATGCCCATCTTCCTCTACTTTATATGGGACACCACCATGGCATGGCTGACGAGCAGTGCGTCGGCCCGTGCCTGGGATCCGAACCCATGAACCCTGGGCTGCCAAACCACGAACTAAACCACTGCGCCACCAGGCGGCCCCTCTATAAGGAACTTTTTAAATTAAAAAAATATATGTTACTGGACTTCCAATTTCTCCTACACCTAACTGTAACTCTCTATAAATAGTTTTGGAAGCTCTACAGCATTCTGGACAACCTAGGTCATAACTGGTTGAAAATCTCTGGCGTATAAATAATATAACTACTCCAGATGACCTTACACAAAAAACCAAAATGTCATGTTAACAATAATTATACTGCTGCTCAACTGCTTCTTTGGCTTTAGGCTCAACTGAATGTCATATGGAGAAGTTAAGTCAAAATCCTAATTAAAGGTACCACTATAAGAAGTCACAAAACTCCTAACTTGCTAACTTGCATTAGCACTACCATTCCGGTTGTAAAAACAATGTGTCCTGATGCGCTAAATGTGGATTCAGCAAGAAGCTCCTGACTACAACCTGACAAGTATTTATGTCTTTATTCCAACGTCCATACAGGGTAAGGGCCATCAATGTGGCAAGACCTAGCAAGAAATAGGAGATAGCCACTGAAGCACTACTGCCCTTCTACATGATCAACCACACATCAATCTTCTATAAACCAGGCTACCTGGCCTCTTTTGCTCTGTGCTCTCTTGTGCTTCATTTTCTACATACATCGTCTCTGGACACCAATGCAACTAACAAATACAATCAGCTAAAACGACATTATCCTAAGGAAGTTAATTACTTATTTTAAAAATAAATTGTTCTTTTATTTTCATTATTGCTACTTGTATAATTCGTTCTTTTAATGAAAATAAGCTTTGTCTTTAGAAAGTAAAAATATTCTCATATTAAATGTAGAAAACACCCCACCAAAAATTATGGGTATGGGTTGTGGCTGTTGTTACAAAAACAAAACAGTTTAAAGACACTTTTCAAGTTAAAAATTCAAACCAGCAAAAGGTAACTAAATAAGCATCCAATGGCCTGAAAGATATTCTAAGTGGCTCTAAGCTTAAAATGGATAATTAGTAAAGGAAATGGCTCATTATATAAGAAAGCTGACATTATTTTTCAGCTTTTAATTTTGCTTTAATATCAATTTCCATATTTATATTATGCTACAAACACACGTATTCATAAAAATCTATACTCAGTTTCAAGAGTATCCATGAGGAAATACTAAATACTTTACCACTTTAGAGACTGTTGTTTCTCTTCCCCATGTGTTTTTTCCAGAAATACTGTTTCTGAGATCAATAAATTTTTAAGTAAATACAAAACTCAGGGAAATGTTATAATACCTTTTTGTACACAGATTTTATTTTTTAAGCCATGGTGCAATGCCTTTTTTTCCAAAAAGGTTCTAAAGCCAGCTGTTATTGCATAGTTTCAGACAGACTAAATTTAGCCAGTTCTGTTCATCAGAGGAATGCTGTGTGTCAGCTACATCAAAGCCCAAGGGCAGCCTGATAAACACTGAATACAGGTCACGTAGCTCTGTAGCTAACAAACTCTAAGAGAGCTTGTACTCGGGGGCATTCAAAGCAGTTTTGTCATCAACAATCTAGTATCCCTTGAGCCCCCATGTCGTTTCAGTTGCTAAGCAACTCTGGTGTTAATGTCTTAGAGGAGAAAAACTTACCAGGCATCTGGCCGTTCATCTGGTTCTGCATGTGTGGTGCAGGAGGACCCCCACCTACCATTCCATCTGAAGCCATGTTGTGAGAGCGTGGAGGTGGGGGAGGGCCGCTCTGATTCATCCCTCCAGGACCCATAGGCATATTCTGTGTGGGTGGCTGAAAGAAGACAGTTTAGTAAAACAAGAGAAACAGTTAGACTAATATACTAAAGATGCATATGGTATAACAGTTATTTATATTATTAAATTGAATAGGAACAAAAACACAAATGCATTTCAATTTATTCTAATGCATTTTAATCATGGACTTATTAACATCATATTTAATATGCCCCCAAAACTTCACAAGATCGTTAGCATAAACATGTCATCTGACCACCTTAGACCAAAAGAACACAAAGTATATTTTACTTTACAAAAATCTCAGTAGTGAAAATAAAAATTTCAACATTCTATACAAAAAGAATTCTCCTTTATTTATATATAAGGAATTCGAATGTGTCTGTTGTTATTTATATTTTGTTTAAAAAATTAAGTCTCCTTGCATTATTAGCATATTTGGATATATTTACTATTAATGATGAATTTTACCTGAAAAGAGACAGCAATAAAAAACTATAAAAGGACCAGAAATCCCCAAATGTGATATATTTTATACTGTTTGAGGGTGAAAAAAAAAGTGGTTTTGGCGGGGGAATGTTTTAAACCACGAAGACTCAGTTCAGCCCAACATTTTTGTGCCGACTACTCCTACAAATCGGAAACATTACTGATGCCTCCGAGGGTACAGAGACAGCTGCCTCAAAAGGATGCCTTTGGCAAATTTCCTAATGAAAGTGTGAAGAAAATCACTAACCTTGAGAGTTCACACAAGGGCAAAAGGAAAAACACAGATACAAGGTAGTCTGCAATACCTGGCTCCCTTCTTGGGGATATTTTGGCAGAGAAAGCAAATGGCTAGTTTCTTTCCAAACCCCTATTGTTAGGCCCATGGGAGGATAGGGAAGTATTATTCTTTACAGATCTACTTCTGCCTTCTTTCTCTACTTCTCCACATTCTAAACATAATGTAATTTCTATCAGTCATTCTCTTCCTCCTACATTTTTGGATGGCCAGTTAGTTGCTGTGTCTGTACCTTTCCAGATTTTGTGAACACAATCCTCTCTAGCACACTTAACAGATTTACATGCTCTTTAGCCATCACATGAAAACACCCAAATCTCCAACCATTTCATAATCGCTAACATTTACAGAAATAACCAAGTGCTATTCTAATAGCACCTATTTAAAATTCAGAATATTAATTTCACAACTAAATCCACACAAGAATTGCTCTTTATTAAATATTTTCTCTTCAATTCTCATCTTAAATTCTTTACCCAATTTGTACTCTTTAAACACTTAATGACCTTGTTCAGTTTTCAAAAAAATTACCTAATATCACCTCAGTATCACATATCTTAAATTATTCTTTATCATCCTTCAAACATGGCTGACCTTGACCCTCTTCTGTTTGAAAATAAAAATCCTTCCTCTTATATTCTAGTCTAAATTTTCCATTGAATATGCATGTTCTCACTCTCAATAGGTATCAGTTTTTCATTTTCTTGTGATTCAATTCATAAAACAGAATTATTCGTGGTTCCCACCATAACAGAGTAGCTTGTATCAAATAACCCTCCTGCTAATAAAAGTTACAAAATCTAGACAAATGTAAAAAAAACTGTTTGGAGGCACTAGAGCACCATACACAGAAAGAAACAGGAGGGGCTACCACTCTTGAAAGAAGGGAAGCACAGAAGATCAGCTCCACAATTACCTTGGCTCTTCTCTTAACCTTGCTGCATAACAGGGAAATAAAGCCCAAGCACAAAATGGCAGTCGTACTGGACGGAGGAGAAGATAGCTGGCTACCAGAGAGCTGAAAATTAAGAAACAGTCCCAGAGAGGAACAACCACAAAGAAGGGGAAAATTCAAGAAAACTATCAGAAAACAGCAGTTAGGAGGCTAAAGAGCTAAGCAGAGATTTCAGATTCTGCCCAGTGCTAGAGAGACAAAGATTGGAGTGTAGGCTCTGTCAAGTTAGAGGTGCCTTCTTAAACAACTCAGGCTCTCTGCTGACACTTCAGAAAAGCTTCTCTTTATAGACTATGGTCAAAACTGAAATAAATCAGCCCTAACAACTAAAAGTCTTATAATCAATCCTCAACAGGCTCAAGGTAATCTCCTAGTACTTCGCCTACCAAAGGAAATCTTAACTCTTTGGAGGAAAATAACACCAAATAGAGCCTCTACAGTTGTCCATCCATAATGTCTGGCATTCAAGTAAAACTTACAAGGCATTCTAAAAAACAAGAATAGAGGGCCAACACTCATTAGGATAGCTATAATAATTTAAAAAAAAAACTACAGAAAGTAACAAATGTTGGCAAGGATGAGGAGAAATTGAAACTCTCATACAGCCAGTGGGATTGTAAAAGGGTGCAGCTGCTGTGGAAAACAAGTTGGCAGTTCCTCAAAAACCTAAACAGAGAGTTACCATGTGATCTAGCAATTCTACTCCTGGTATAGACTAGAGAACTGAAGATAATACATTCACGTAAAACTTGTACACAAATATTCATAATAGCCAAAAAGTAGAAAACCCCAAATGGCCATCAACTGATGAACAGATAAAGAAAATGTAGTATATACCCATACAATAGACTATTATTCAGCCACGAAAAGGAATGAAGTACTAAAATATACTACAACATGGATGAACTTTGAAAACACTACACTAAGTGAAAGTAGTTGGACTCAAAGGGCCACACATTGTATGATTTCATTTATATGAAATCTCCAGAATAGGTAAACCCAGAGAGACAGAAAGTAGGTTACTCATTGCCAGGGGAGGGCAGGGTGGGGAATTGGGACTGACTGTCATCAGGTATGAGGTTTCTTTTTAGGGTGATGGAAATGTTCTGGAACTAGATAGTGGTGATGGTTACACAGCACCGTGAATATACTAAAAAACCACTAAATTGTATCCTTTAAAAGATTAAAAGGGTGAGTTTTATGTTACGTAAATTTCACCTCAACTGAAAAAAAGAACAGGTGGACAATCAAGAGAAATAACAAAAAAACAGAAAAAGACACGTAGGCCATTCATATTTTGGAGTTATCTGAAAGACTTTAAAATAACTGTGATTGATATGTTCAAGAAAAAAAAACAGGACAGATGGAGAATTTTGGTTAAGTCTAGAATTCTTAAGTAAGTGTCACATGGAAATTCCAGAACTGGAAAACACAATCACTGAAATTAAGAACTCAATACTTTAGAAACAGCAAAACAAAGGATTGGTGAACTGGAAGAAATGTACAGAAAATATGACATACCAAAAGATATAAAGGAGAGAAAATAGAAAAAAAAACTGTAGACATGTACAGCATGGTAGAAAAGGTCTAACACATCTAAATGGAGTTACAAAAGTAAAGAAAAGAAAATGAAACATAAATATTTGAAGAATACCGGTCATGAATCTTCCAAAGGTAACAAAAGACATGTGCCTCTAGCAAATGTATGAAGATCTATGGACAAAGAGAAAAGAGTCAAAGAGAAAATCTTAAAAGTAGTCAGGGAAAATAAGACACATTACCTTCAGGGGGACAGCAATAAGACTAACAACCAATTTTTTCATCAGAAACAATGAAAATAAAAGACAAATGACATCTTTAAAGTGCTAACACAATATAAGAAAATAAGCCAACCAATGCAGAATTCTATACTAAGAGAAAATATTCTTCAAACATAAGATGAAATAAGAACAGTTTCAGATGAGCAAAAGCTGACAGAACTTCTTATAAGTGAAGGAAATTCATCAAGCTAAAAGAAAATGACAGCAGATGGAAGCACAGAACTGGAGGAATTAACAGAGAGGAATGGAAAGGTAAATATGTAGATAAATATAAATTAATACTGACATTTAAAATAACAATAACAATGACTTGTATGATTTAAACATATATAGAATTATAAAATATATGACAGGACTAACACAAAAGAAAGAAGGATAAATTAAGTTAAATTGCTATTAAGGTTCTTGCATTTTTCAGCAAGTGTTAAAAGTTCAAATTTAGACTAGAATCTAATAAACCAATGATGCACACTGTAATCTCTCAGGCAATTACTTAAAAGCACATACACACCCCACATAAAGAATGTATAGCTAAAACACTGGTAGAAAGGAAAAAATAATGCTTAATTCAAAGAAAGGCAAGAAAGCAACAAATAGAAAACAAATATCAGGTTGACATACTCAAATCCTACTATACCATATTCTACATTAAATCTATATGGACTCATCATTCTAATTAAATAACAAATACTATTACATTGGATTTAAAACACACCCAACTATATTCTGTTTACAAGAGATCCACTTTAAATATAAGAACACAGATATGTTAAAAGAAAAAGACATACTACGTAGACACTAATCAAAAGTATGGTGATGTCACTATATTTATATCAGACAGTTAACTTAAATCAAGAAGTACTACTAGAGATACTAGACGGATACTTTATTTTGGTAAAAGGATCAGTTCAACAGCAATACATAACAATCATATATATGTCAATTATATCTCAATAAAAAAAGATTTGTATCTAGAATATATAAAGAACTCCAACAAATCAATTAAAAAGACAACTCCATTTAAAAATGGGCAGAAAAGGGGCATCAGAAAACTTTTCTGGGATTATAACACTGTTCTATATCTCGACTGCAGTGGTGGTTACATGGATTTGTCAAAATACATCCATGTATACAATCAAAATGAATAAATTTTATTGTATGTGAATTATACTTCAAATGTCACTTTCTGAAGAAAGCCTTCCCTGACCACCAGAATAATCAGGCCCCCCATCTGCTACCACAGTCCTAGAAGCCCTTCCTTCATAGCATTTACTACAGTTGTCATTTAAAATATATTTGAGTAATTAATAAATGTGTGTCTCCCCCACTATCCGTTAAGTTCTATAAGGACTGGGTCCATGATTATATTAGTCTATCACTGTAGCTCCCAATCATCTAGTATCAAATAGAGGTACTGAATAAATATTTGTTAAATGAAAAAATAATTTTGAAATATAAGCAGCATTTCAAAATTAAATTAGGGACCAGTATCTTTGTGGTAACTTCCATAATGTTTTCTAAGTGTCAAAATTGCCTTTCTGCCTTCACATCTCCATTTGGAAGTCTATCAAACATAAAACTTAAAATCTACAACACTGAATCCCAGATATCTCTACCTCCCCACTCCAATCTTCTTACCCAATAGGCTCAGTTGACAGCAATTCCATTCTTCCAACAGCTCTGTCAAAAACCATGGAGTTATCCCTGACATCTATCTTTTTCTCAAACTCTGTCCCCCATATTCAATTTTCAGCATATCCTTTGAGCTCTACCTTCAAAATACACCTACATTGAATCACTTCTACCACCATCTCCTCTGCTACCACCACCCTGATATAAGCCACCATCACCTCATGCTTTTTTCCTTAAACAAACCAAGAATGTAACATTTTATTCATTTCCAAATTATGAGTATTACACAGCATACACATATATTTAGACAATACACAAAACAGCAAACCACAGGAATACATATTGGTCTGAAACATCTCTCATGTTGATTACTGCAATAGCCTCCTACCTGGATACCTGCTTCAATCTATGCTCCTCTGTAATATATTTTCCACACAGTAGTCAGAATGAGCTTGTTAACATATATCAATTCAGGGGCTGGCCCAGGGACACAGTGGTTAAGTTCGTGTGCTCCACTTCGGCGGGCCCGGGGTTCACGGATTTGGATCCCAGGCATGGACCTACACCGCTCATCAAGCCATGCTGTGGCGGTGTCCCACATACAAAATAGAGGAAGACTGGCACAAACGTTAGCTCAGGGCCAAACTTCCTCAACAACAACAACAAAAAGACCTCTGAAAACTCAACAGAAGAAAACAAACCACCCAACAAAAACATGGATAAAAAAATAAAAACTAGGGGCCAGCCCGGTGGCGCAACGGTTTAGTTTGTGCTTGGCAGCCTGGGGTTTGCCAGTTCGGATCCTGGGTGCCTGACGACACACTGCTTGTCAGCCATGCTGTGGCGGTATCCCATATAAAGTAGGGGAAGATGGGCACGGATGTTAGCCCAGGGCCAGTCTTCCTCAGGAAAAAGAGAAAGATTAGCAACGGATGTTAGCTCAGGGCTGGTCTTCCTCACAAAAAAATTAAAAAATAGGGGCCGGCCCAGTGGCGCAGCGGTCTAGTTCGCGCTTGGCAGCCCGGGGTTCGCGGGTTCGGATCCCGGGCGCCTGCTGACACACTGCTTGTCAGCCATGCTGTGGCGGCGTCCCATATAAAGTGGAGGAAGATGGGCACAGATGTTAGCCCAGGGCCAGTCTGCCTCAGCAAAAAGAGGAAGATTAGCAACGGATGTTAGCTCAGGGCTGGTCTTCCTCACAAAAAAAATAATAATAATAATAAAAAAAATAAAAATAAAAAATAAATATATCAATTCACTCTTCTGCTCAAAATCCTCCAAGAGCTTCCAATTTCAGAGTAAAAACCAAAGTCCTTACAATAGCCTACAAGATCCAATATGATCTGTCCAAACTGCTTCTTTACCTCATTCTGTTATAGCCACAACCTTCATGCTGTTCCTCGAAGAAGCCAAGCACAGTTTCATTTCAGGACCTTTCCACTGCTTGTTTCCTCTGCCTAAAACACTCTTCCTCAAATGTCACCTTCTCAAGGAGGTGACCACTCTATTTCATATTGCAAATTCCATCCCCCGCCTCCAGCATTCCCAGGACACCTATCCCTGCTCTATTTTTTTTCCTTTTCCACAGCTTTTATCATCTTCTAACAAGCTATACGATATACTTATTTATTATGCCTGCCTCGCATGCTAGAACATAAAACCTAAGACAGTAGGAATATTTGTTTTGTTCACTGACATTTTAGAAGGTTCCTAACTATGCCTGACACATAGCAGGCACTTATTATTTAATAAATAAATGAAGGAATTCTCAAATTTAAATGATTTACAATAAAACTAAAAGTAATTGACTATAAAATTATCTCCAATATTTCTTTAGAATATAAAAATATCACTGTAAAATATAATTTTCAGTTTAATAATACTTCATCTGTATAACTATTTTTAATCTAACTGTCACTAAAATAGTTCCCTGCAAGGAGGCACTAAAACGACACACAGAAATAGGAGATTTAAAAATAAATAATTAGGGGCCGCCCAGTAGCGCAGTGGTTTAGTCAGTGCTTGGCAGCCCTGGGTTCGCGGGTTCGGATCCCGGGCGCCCACCGACACACTGCTTGTCAGCCATGCCGTGGCGGCGTCCCCTATAAAGCAGAGGAAGATGGGCACGGATGTTAGCCCAGGGCCAGTCTTCCTCAGCAAAAAGAGGAGGATTGGCGACAGATGTTAGCTCAGGGCTGGTCTTCCTCACACACACAAAAAATAATAATAAAAATAAAATTAAAAAATAAATAAATAAATAATTATTATTCAAAATGGGAGATTTATAGATAAAAGCTGTAAAGAGATGACCTCTACATACAGAAATGAAAAGGCCTTGATTAGTTAACCAAGACCATATCCAAAAGCCCCAAAAGCCCCATTTGCCTTACTTCCTAGTCCTAAATCAGTCTCCCAAAATGAATTCTACATGTATCTGAAACAATTTAGGAAAGTCTTCTCAATTCTACACTCATTCCCACAAGAAATTTCATGATGCCATCATGAGTAGCCTTGAATTTATACAGGCTTTCAACCTTACCAACTGATTTCCTCAATTTAACAATCTCGTCAATTGTCATCATGTCATCTTGTCCCCAAAAAAGACAGCAAATACAGAATTCAGTTCTACTATAAAACTGGACCACTTTAATCTTCATAATTAATATTTCCCACTTATTTTCACAGTATGATTCTCCAAATTTCCTAAGGGCTTAGGCCACAGAATAATTCACCTACTAAGAATTATTCTCCCCAGTTTTAGTATTAGGTTCCCCACTAAATTCAACCTTTCTCTATTCAATGAAACAGCAAACATTTCCACCATAACATATCCAACATCATACCTTACCGTAGCTCTGAAAAACTACGTCTACCTGACTCTGATGATGTTAATTACTAAAGTCACTACAGATCCATATAATCTTAAAGAACAAAAAGTAAATGCTTTCGGGGCCGGCCCGGTGGCGCAGCGGTTTAGTCCGCGCTTGGCAGCCCGGGGTTCGCTGGTTCGGATCCCGGGCGCCCGCCGACACACTGCCTGTCAGCCACGCCGTGGTGGCATCCCATATAAAGTGGAGGAAGAAGGTTACGGATGTCAGCCCAGGGCCAGTCTTCCTCAGCAAAAAGAGGAGGATTAGCAACGGATGTTAGCTCAGGGCTGGTCTTCCTCACAAAAAAAAAAGAAAGAAAAGAAAAAAAAAAAAAGTAAATGCTTTCTTCTTCCCAGACCAAAAGAATTCTCTGGAATATACTTCCAAAAGAAAAAAAAAAAAAAACTAATCCGCTCCTGAAACATGGGGAGATAAGACTCTAACCTTTTGTTAAGGTTGTAATAATACCATCCATTAAGAAACAGAAAGTTATATTTGCTTAATCTTAATTTTTTTCATATTATTATATCTATACCAATCTGGCTAAATTACAAAAGTAATGTGTAATCACTATAAAAATAGAAATAATACAAATGGGAACCATTGCCACAAATTTGGCATGCACACCTCCAGAAACTTTTTAAAAATTTATATGTATATAAAAACACGTAGTTTTTAAAACTAGGGTCACACTATTCTGTGATTTGTTCTACTTTAGGTATTATTCTTTATCAGAATGTAATTCAATCTCATGCAAAAGTACAGAACTCAACTGAATAAACTGTAACAGTTTTTAACCCATCCTCACTACTAAGACTTTTTCCTAGTTTGTTTCATTTTTTGCTAAGATAAACAATGCTTAAATAGCCTTATACAAATACTTTTCTGTAGTTATTCTGTGCAAATAAGACTGAATTACTGAATTTCCAACATTTAGGTTCTTTTCTTTCTTAGCTATACAGCAAAGAAATTCTGTTCCTTGTAAAGGTGAGCTAGATACACTATCTTCAATTAATAAGAAAGAGACAATCTTTAGGTTCCCTCATATACTTGCAAGCTACTTTCACTGATTTAATACAGTTCTGAAAAAAAATCTACAAACACACACTTAACATTTATATTCCTTGCAATAAGATGTATCCAATCTCTTTTTATATTTGGACTTAAAACAGTCTTCTGAATTTTACATATACCATCTAGCAAATAGTTAACATGACTTTTCCTAGGATTCTGAATAGAGAAGATGGGCAACAGTGTTGGCAAAACGCTCCCTATATTAATCCAGAGAAATGTGCCCCCATAAATCAATTCTCTACAAAACACAGGGTTGCCTCCTTTATGAAACCTTTCCTAATCCTCTTCTGTTATGTTTCAAATGAACTTTAAATATACAGTACTTCTAAAATAGCATATATTAGATGGTAGAATTACTATCTGTTGACTTGTCTTTAATTTTATTTACAGAATTTTTTTGGCATATAAACGGTTTTACATTTTTAAAAGAATCAAATCAATATCTTCTTCATAGTTTCCTGCTTTGCTTTTGCCTTTCTCACCTCAAGATCAGATAAATATTGATGCCTTAATTTACACTAAATCTCATACAAATACACATTTCAAAAGACATTTCAGTGGTAGTTTGCTTCTGTTTTTAATACCAAAATGTATTAATCAGACATCTTTTATTGAGCAGCATCATATTAGATACAAGAGAAAGAAGACTTATAGACCAGCTGTGGCAGGTAAAAGAAAAGGGAGAAGTCTGAGATGACCACCATGTTTCTAAGTAAAATAACTCAGTGTTTATACTACTCACTTGAGATAGGAAATATGAAAATGCAGGCTGTGGACTTTTTCTTCTTTTAAGAGCAGGAACAATAGAGGGGGAGCTGAGGAAAATGAGTTTTGTGTTGAGAGGCTTGTGGAATATCTGAATGGATATGTCTATCAGAAGCTAGATTCACGTTTCCCATTCAGGCAAGAAGATACACATTTGGGAGCCGTGAATGTACGTTTAGGTAGAAGCTGAAGCCAGGAATATAAGAAACGAGGAGTATGGATGAAATCTCCCAAGAGGGGTATGTATAATAAAAAGATGTTCTAGAAGAGAACATCAACATTAGATGGGCATGTTAAAAGATAAGGAGTGGAGCAGCTAGAAAGGTAAAAAACTATCACAGCAGTCAAAGAACCAAATTTTCAAAGGAGAAATTAGCAGCACTATCATACTGACCAAATAAACATTATCACGGTTACCAAACACTTAAAACTTAAAACATTCTTAAGATGATGCCAATATTTAAGAAAAGTTCCTTCCATAATTCTAAGTAAGAATTTAAACTCTTTCATTTAGAAAAATTCTAATAAAAAAACAAGTTACAGAATAGCATGTATGGCAAGGTTCTACTTGCATAGAAAAGAAGGGGAAAGTATATATTTATATTGTTTTTTGCTGAGGAAGATTTGCCCCGAGCTAACATCTGTTGCCAATCTTCCACTTTTTGTTATGTGAGCCGCCGCCACAACATGGCCACTGACAGACAAGTGCTGTAGGTCCATACCTGGGAACCAATCTGCCGAACTGGAGCGCACCAAACTTAACCACTAGGCCACCAGGGCTGGACCCTATATTCACCTTTATTTGCATAAAAAGTAGGTAGAAGATACAGGTGGGAGCAGGCTTTTGTATGACTGTAGTTTTTGATGTTCAAACCACATCAAAGTATTACCTGTGCTAAAAATTAAGTTAAAATTTATAAATGAAATAAACCCTGCTAATCTTCAAGATGTTTCACAGCTCTAAGCACGTGTTCCTCTACTTCCCTTGGATCACACCTGTAAAGAGTAAATTCTATATCATATTTTGGTCAGTGAAGTACCTTAACAGATATTCTGCCAGCAGTCACTGAACCTGAAGACTAACATATTATCGTTTTTCCTGAAGCTCATGCAAGGAAAGGCTTATCAAGTGTTGCATAGTGGTTGCTGAGAACATCAAATGTGGCATCAGTAAAATAACGCAATTTAGGAAATGAAAAACAATATATAAAATGTAAGACTACTTACTCTAAATCAATTTTTATTAATAGTCCAGACTTTTACTCTTTGTACAGAACATCTATTAAACAAAAATTACCTTTAATAAATTTAAAATTCAAGAAGTGTATCTGGTTCAATTAGGATTTTTTTTTAACTTAATACACATAATGAATTAAGTGAAAAGCAAGATAAGCAATTCCAATCAACTTTCAGCCTTCTTTTAACACTAAAACATGCTTATACACCCAATCTTAGCAATGGGATCACTCTCAGTCGTCTCCAAACTCCTTCCCTTACCCTTCATATGTATTCAGTAACTGAATCCCACTAGTCTTACTTCAAATACTCCTGAATCTGACTTCTCTTTCCATTTATACTTTCCAATTGTGTACTACTTTCATCTTCATCATCATTAATATTTACTGAGTACCTCCTACATGCTGGACATTGTGACTGTTTTAGTTAATCTTCATAATGTAACATTATAGTTAAATAAGTATTATCTTTCTCATATTGTAAAAATGGTTCATGGTATGCAACATCAAATGAAGTTGATACTACATAATTTTCTGAAGATTTGCATATCCTCAGAACATCACTGGATACTCCATTTAAAAGGCATGGAAATATAAGATCCTAAATTTCTACCTGCACAATAGAATCACCTTAAAACCTTTTAAAATGTGCAGCCAAGGTAGAGAAACACTAGACTCTGATTTTTCAGGTTCTTTCCAGCTCTAAAATTTTTTATGCTGTAGAAGTATTTCCAGACTGTATGCCTTAAAATGAACTACTATGATAGAAAGACTATTTTCTCTCCAAGTTTTTCCCAAAGAAAAATCAAATTAATGGATAAAAATTTTTCTTGATTTAAACTGTTCTCTCATAATTCTTTCCTAAACCAGTGGGGCCTACCACTTTGTATATGCTAATACTAGCAGGTGACAAAAATAAATGAACTGTTAACTAATATAACGCTAAAACTTAGAAACGCAATTACTTCAAAGTATGTTTGAGAAGGAAAGACTTGCATACACATAATACAGTCATATTCTCTACTGGTAAAACTGTTCATAGTTCATATTATGAAAATAATTATGTCAATAGTTTGTTACTTCAGAAAGTAAATACCAAGTCTGAGAACCAATATTCAAATGATGCTTCCCAGGTTTACCGAGGTAGATAGGACCCTATATACCTACACTAAATGGAGCCAGAGTAGTGTAAAATCTTTAATTGTGTCAACTTTTTACAATTGTTTGGTCTCTTTTCATGCTACCTTAGCTGTCAGGTAACACTGCTTGTATGTAGGCCTGCCTACAGAACACACTCTCCCATTTCTGATTTGCTGCTTCTCGGCTATCAGCTTAAGAATAAACAAACAAATATGTTAAAATACGTGTAAGGTTAAGAATAGTTTCTGTTACAAACTTACAGTGCTTTTCTAATTAGAAAAGAATACACAAGGCCCAAACTAAGAAGTAAAATACTTAAGTGTTAGTGCAGCGGCTTTATAAGTTATTTTTCTAGGCTTTTTCCATTTATTCCTGGTTTTTGAATTCTTGACTTTCTTTCAAACAGGAGAAGCTTGCTAGAGCTACTGTAGTTCCAAATACATGAAATATTACTAGAAATACATAATTCTTTGGGGGGGCATGAAAAAAACCTGAAAATTGAACTTAGATATAATTATAAGCACATTTCCAATTCCCACAACCGGTTAAATGAAGTAAAGTGAAAGACTCCATTCTGGAAAACTTCAGTAAAATCATCCTAAAACATACAGTTCTTTTTCAGGGTCAAAATTTCTCAAACTACAATTAGTAACTACTATGTTCTCCCATTTGGCAGATTGGTTGTATGCATTAGGTATTCTGTTATTCTAGTTTTCCCAAATTCACCTTACTCCCTATTTCACCTCCAATACAACTGCTTTACTTCTAGCTGATTTTTTCCCCTCAATAGCCCCACTTTTCTTTATTGGCTCAGTCCTCTCTTGTTCCCCCCTACTATGAGGATACATTTATTTCTACTCTTTCTAAAACTGCTCCTCCTTTGTTAACTTGGCTTCCCAAGCAACTTGACCTTCAAAATACCCACATTTTTTTCAATGAAAATCTGACCAAGTATTTTAAATTAAACTTTGACCAATATCAACAGGCAACAGGCATTTTATTTCAAAATATATAAATGATGGGGGCCGGCCTGGTGGCATAGCGGTTAAGCTTGCACGCTGTGCTTTGGCAGCCCGGGGTTCACCAGTTTGGATCCTGGCTGCGGACCTACTCACCGCTCATCAAGCCGTGCTGAGGCGGCATCCCATATAGAAGAGCTACAACTCTACAACTATGATACACAAACATGTACTGGGGCTTTGGGGAGAAAAAAGAAAAAGAGGAAGATTGGCAACAGATGTTAGCACAGGGCCAATCTCCCTCAAAAAGAAAAGAAATATGCTCATGACAATTAAAAAAAATATATATATATAAATGGCAATATTTATATTCATTAGTAAAATACGATATAAAATGATGACTCCATGTTAAATGAGTGAAATAATGGTAAAAGGTTTGTAATGAAATGTGTCTCTTTTCTTTGTGATGGTTCTTAACCAGGTGATAGTAAAATAATATAATACTTTACCTGAATATAAATAGTAATGATTTTTACTGTCCTATTTGATCTATAGGGAAAAACGTAAATACTATAAAAAGCAAATGTAAAAAAATTCGAAAACAGTTTATAACTTAACAGGTGAGAAGGGAATAGTAAATTCTGAATTTAAGATTTTGCTATATCATAATGAATTTCTATGGTAACCTCGATTTTACCATACTGGCATTTCAAGAATTACTACCTTCCTGAGGAAGAGCAAGAGAAATGAGTCACTAAATCTCAAGATACATAATCTGACCAAACATTTTTGTGTTCTTTATAAAAGCTAGAGAATATGGGACATATTTGAGAAGCTGTAACATTGAAGACTTTAAGACATTTCCACATTTTATGGAGACAATATTTCGAATCAAAACAAACTGACAAAATCCACAGTTGGTACGGCATCCTAAGTTACACAGAGAATCTCAACTGGTTGGGTAGAAGGGATGTGGAAGGGATACGGAATCACCTGAGGACATTGTGCACACTACACCCCTTCCCCAATCACCCACAAGATTCTGTTAAGACTAACTGGAGACAAATGTTCCCCTCTCCACCTTCAATGCCCTGACTTAAGATTCCCCACCATAATGAGTTATTATCACTGATGAGAACATGTTGAGAATGTATCATAATCTTTCAGATGTGTTAGAACAGGGAAAAGAGGTTAAGAATCACTGAGTTACAGGTCATCATGGTGATAATAAGCTAAATTCTTAACCTGTTGTTAAATCTATATTAGTTTAGTCCCCAAACTATAAGCAGACCCATTCATTTAACCTTTTTTTTTTAACTTAACACCTAAGTACAGGAATAATGCTAAACAAGAAAAAAATGAAAATGATTAGAGCATTCACTTCCTTAACAATACAATAGAAAAATCAAGACACTGCAACTTGTAAAATTTAGATTCAAGCTCTATGAAGACCTAGCCAAGTCCTAACTTGATACACAAACTTAAGAGCAAATGGGTCAGGCTCTTATTTCTATTCCATCCTAGTAGCAACATGACATGACAGCATTATGTACAAACTGCTTTCAGGAAGGCCTAGGTTCAAATCCCATGCTACTACTTACCAACTATGAGTCCCTAGGCATGTTAATTAACCTGAGACTCAGTTTCCTCACCCACAGAATGCGCCTAATATCTTAAAGGGTTTCTGAGGATGAAATAGAGTATTGAAAGGACCCAATGCATAGTAGTCATTCTGCAAGTGTTTGTTCTCTCTCCAAAGAAACAGTCATATTTGCAAAGCCATAAAAGTAACTAATATTCTATGGATAGCAAAACAGAATTCAATTCTAATACTTAAAAAATCACCTAGGGCACCGGCTGGGTGGCGTAGTGGTTAAGTTCACGCGCTCCACTTCAGTAGCCTGGGGTTCGTGGGTTCAGATCCCAGGCATGGACCTATGCACCGCTTGTCAAGCCATGCTGTGGCAGTGTCCCATATAAAGTGGAAGAAGATGGGCACGGATGTTAGCCCAGGGCCAATCTTCCTCAGCAAAAAGAGGAGGACTGGCAATGGACGTTAGCTCTGGGCTAATCTTTCCCACCCAAAAAAAAAAAAAAAAAATCACCTAGGGTAATGGCAAATTAGGACATTCAAACAACCTTCCAGTGAGGACAACAAAAAAGCTGGATGAAATATTTTTAAAATATGTTTAAAGATATGGAAGAGCAGACAAAGTAGTAAAAAATGATCAAGCCAAGAACCAGGAGAAGAAAAAAAATCCAGAGAGGTGGGCCCAAACTTGGGGGGTACATCTGCTATGGGCATGTTAGCCAATCCAGAAAGCCCCTTGAGAATTTCCCAAAACTGATGAAAGACATTGATCCACAGATTTCAGAAATCTCAACAAACATCAAGCACGATAAATAAAAAGAAATCCACACCAGAGATATCATAGTAAAACTGCAGACAACTCTAGACAACGCAAAAAATCTTCAACACAGTCAAAGAAAATAGTTAAATTACCTTCAAAATAGTAACATTAACATTGACAACTAAATTTTCAATAGATATAAGCCAAAAAAACAATAGAATGACATTGACTGTGCTGACATGACAACCAGAATCTATCGCTGGCAAAAACATCCTTTAAGAATGATGGTGAAACAAAAGCATTTCAGATCACAAAAAAACAACAAACAAACCTGGAAGTATTTGTCACCAGCAAACCAGTGCTAAAAGGAAATACTAAAATATGTTCTTCAGGGAGGAAACAAAATGATCTGAGAGAAAATGTTGTAAATGAAGGGAAAAATGAAAAGCATCAGAAATGGTAATAATGACAATTAACTCTAATGAATACTAAAAAAAAAAACAGTGGTAACAACCACTTGTGATTAAACATATAGAAATTTTAAATGCATGATAACAACAGTAGTTAAGTCACTGAGGGAATAAGGGAAATAAAGTATCTGACAGTCCTTGAATTGTTCGGGATGCATATTACAAATGGTACAGTAAGCACTAAAACAATAGTAAGTACATAAGTATATAATTTCCAAACTAGCAAAGAGAAAAAATAAAAAAATAATTATAAAGAAAGCAAAAAGAACAGAAGAAAGAAATATATAACAGATGAGACGAGCAGAAAGTGCGTGTGACAGTAGGCTTAAACTCAGATATATGAATGATTATATTCAATATAAATGGATTTAATGTTCCAATTAAAAGACAAAGATTGCTATATTGGATTTTTTTAAAAATCCACATGCTGCTCATAAGACATATCTCTAACACAAGGAAACGGATATGTCATGGGTGGATATACCATGCAAACACTCAAGAAAGCTGATGGAGCTACACTATTATGAGATAAGTAGACATAAAGACAAAAAGCACTTTTAAAGACAAAGAGAGATATTTCATAATGACAAACATTGCAAAGAACCAGGAAGCTGTTTCTAAATTCTAAATATGTTTCTAAATATATATGCACCTACTAACAGTGTCTCAAAATGTATTAAGCAAAAACTTGAGTTACAAGGAAAAAGAGTCAATCCACAATTGTACATTTTAAACATACATCTCTCAGTAACTAACAGAACAAACAAAACAGAAAGGTTAAAAAAAATCACTAAGGCTACAGAAGATTCAAACAAGATAACCACACTTGACCTAACAAACATATATAGGATTCTGCACTCAGGGCTAAAGAATGCACATTCTTTTTAAGTATACATGAAACACTTGTAAAAAACTGACCATATATTGCACCATAACACACATCTCAAAGAATTATAAAGAACTGAAATCATATAAAATGTATCTAACTACAATGAAATGAAGCCAGAAATCATTATGGAAAAGAAAATGACAACATTTCCATTATGTTTGGAAACTAAGATATTTATCAACCCATATATAAAAAAGAAATACCAATGGAAATTAGAAAATATTTGGAACTGAAAAATATGAATATACTATATATCAGAACTATGATTAACAGGAAATTTATGCCCTAAATGCATATATTAATATGGAAGGATAAAAACTGATGAAATAGGCATTCACCTCAAAACTAAGAAAAAGAACAGCAAAATACACAAAAACAAAGTAAGAGGAAACAACAAATGTAAGATCAGAAATTAATTATAACCAAAAACATGCAAGACTATTTTGGGAGTCCAAAAGTCAAAACTATTTCCATAATAATACAAAGATGTTGTCTTTTACGCTACGTTGATATTTACAATGCTGGTACAAAAGTAAAAAAGTGGATGTAACTGCTGGAGCCTTAGCATCAATCAAGACACCAAACTCGACTATAAGTCATTATATTATTGACTGCCACTGACTAGCAGTTAAAAACAGGAAGAAAAAGTCATTTTCACTTAAGAATGTCCTTAATGAAGCAGTAAAAATTACTCATTTATTAAATTCTCCATGTCAGTTAAATATTCTGTGTGACAAAATGAGAAAATAAAACATAACCGTTGCAGGGGGCCGCCTGGTGGCGTAGCGGTTTAGTTTGTGCTTGGCAGCCCGGGCTTCGCCAGTTCGAATCCTGGGCGCCCGCCGACGCACTGCCTGTCAGCCACGCCGTGGCGGTGTCCCATATAAAGTGGAGGAAGATGGGCACGGATGTTAGCCCAGGGCCAGTCTTCCTCAGCAAAAAGGGGGAGGATTGGCAACAGATGTTAGCTCAGGGCTGGTCTTCCCCACAAAAAAAAAAAAACAAAACAAAACATAACCGTTGCAAATCGAAGTTAGATAAAAGCACTTTGTGACTAAGTTGCTCACCGATCTAGGCACTGTTTTCAGGGAACACCACTTCTACTTGAAAGAACAATTGCTAGACAAATTATACTTATCCAGGCTTGGGTTTTTAGCAGACATTTTCTCAAAGAGGAATACAGTGAGCATAGAAAACAACTGACAGCATTTGTTGCCAATGATCAAATTCGACATTTCAAGCAAGAACTGGGAATCTGGCAAACTGTATTGAGCTTGACAGCATCCCAATACTTAAGAGACTTTGCTGACGAGACTGGTGGTGATTTCAACAAATGTGGTTTTTGGTATCACATAATGAAATACATCAAGATTTGGAAAATGTGCATAACTCAGTGAACTTATATTTTCCGTATGACCAAACCATGATGTTACAAATTTATGCATGAGTAAAAATGCAAGACAGGGGTCAGCCCGGTGGTGCAACAGTTAGGTTCGCTCGTTCTGCTTCGGCAGCCCAGGGTTTGTCAGTTCGGATCCTGGGCATGGACCTACTCACCGCTCATCAAGCCATGCTGATGCAGCATCCCATACAGAAGAGCTACAACTCTACAACTATGATATACAACTACGCACTTGGGCTTTGGGGAGAAAAAAAGAAAAGAGGAAAATTGGTAACAGATGTTAGCACAGGGCCAATCTTCCTCAAAAAAACAAAATGCAAGACAGATCAATGAATTTTAATGTACCAGAGTTAAGAAAAACATACTGATACGGTTTTAGATTCCATACCACAACTAACCTTTAAAAAAACACTTGTTGAGATCTGTTGTACTATCAAAGATTATCCACAACAATCTGAAAAAGCTATTAACATATTTTTCCCTTTTCCAACTCCTTACCTGTGTGAGACTGGATTTTACTCTACTTCAACCAAAACATATTATACTAGATTGAATCCAGAAGTAGATATGAGAATACAGCTGTTTTCTATTAAGTCATTTAAAAGAAATCTGCAAAATTATTAAACAATGCCATTCATATCTCACTAAATTTGTTCTTAAAAATATAGTTACTTTTCCTTTAAAGAATGTTACTTATAGAGTAACACACAATGGGTTTATTATTGTTCATTTTAAATGAATAAATATTTTTAAATTTTCCTCAGTTTTAATTTAAAAACTGACAAAAATTCACAAATAGATCAATATATATAACCCACATAAAGCTCTTCGAAGTCCTCAAAAATTTTCAAGTGTAATGGGATTCTAAGAACAAAAAGTTTGAGAACTGCTACAACTGAGAAAGATCCAAAAACTGATCCTTTGAAGACTAAAAAAAAATATGATAAACATCTGGCAAGAATGATCAAAAAACATTTTAAAGAGAAGGCACAAACTATGTTAAAAATTAAAAAGAAAATATAACTACAGATCCTGAGAACATTAGAAAGATAAGATTATTTCAAGAACTTTATGCCAATAAATTTGAAAATTTAGATAAAATGCTAAAATGCACAATTTATCAAAATAGGTAACTCATAAAATATAAAAAATACATAAATGGTCTTATAACCACTAAAGAAAGTGAGTAAGTAAATAAAAGCCTTCTCACAAAAAAAAAAAAAAACCCTCCAGATCCAGATAGCTTTTCTAAAGAATTATACCAATCATTTAAGAAATAGCTCTATTAAGCAATCTTCCAGAAAAGAGAAAGCAGGAAAATTCTCCAGCTCATCTTATGAAGCAAGCATAACCTCAAAATAAAAACCAGACAAAGGCATTATAAAAAAGGAAAATTAAAGGTCAATTACACTCATGAATAAAGACATGAAAATCTTTATCAAAATTTTAACAAACTGAATACAGCAATTTTTTTAAAAGATCATGACCAAAAAAGGAGGATGCCCACGTGGGTCATGAAAATGTAGGTTAATTACAAGAATGCAAGATTGATTGAGCATTAAAAAGTAAATCAATGTAATTCACCACATTAACAGATTAAAGAAAAAGCTTATGCTCATCTCATTAGATGAAATAAAAGTATTTAATAAAATTTAACATCCATCCAAGATATAAACTCTTACTTAGCACAATGGAAACAGAAGGGAACTTCCTTAATCTGATAAAATATATCTACAAAAAAACTACAGCAAACATCATACTGAATGGTCAAACAGTGAAAGCTTTCCCTTTGTGATCAGGAACAAGATAAGGATGTCCTCTATCACCACTTCTATTCAGGAATGTACTGGAGGTCCTAGCCAAAGAAGTAAGGCAAGAGAAAGAAATAAAAAGTGTAAGGATTGGCAAGAAAGAAACAAAACTTATTATTAGCAAATGATATGTTTGTGAATACAGAAAACAGAAAGTATATATAGAAAAAATGTTAGAAATAAGAGTGGAACAAGACTGTGAAATTCAAAATCAATTGCATTTCCATGTAAACAACAATTGCAGTCAAGAAATAAAAAACAAAGACTTCATTTAAAATTGCCTCAAAAAATATGAAGTACCTAGGAATAAGTCCAAAGAGAGATGTGTAAATCCTCTGCAGAGAAAATCATGAAACTTCACTGACAGATATTAAAGGACTAAATAAATGAAAATATATGCAATGGTCAAGATTTGAAAGACTCAACACTATAAAGATATCAATTCTCCCCAAACCGATTTAGAGTCAAGGTAATCTCAATGAAAATCACAACAGGATTATGTTGGACATGCTGATGTTTAGGTGTATGTGGAAATGCAAAAGACCAATAGCCAAGATATTCTTGAAAAAAATAAGAAATAAGTAAAGAAATTTTCTAACATACATCAAGATATATTAGATTATGACAAGTGTGACAAGATAGAATTTATAAAAACAGACCAATGGAACAGAATAGAGAGATCAGACACAGACTCACACATATATGGACACTTGATATACAATACAGATGACATGACAAAATAGATAATGCTGGGACAGAGAACTATCCATATGGAAACAAATGAAACTCAACCTATTCCTCATACTATTCATAAAAATAAATTCTACCTAGGTGGTAATCAAGTTCATGGCAATAATCACATGATTATTTCAGATTCAAAACAAAATTTATTGATTATATATTGCTAGTGGGATATATCTTAAGAACAAGCATCTTATTGTTAGTGGTAACCTTAGTATCGTTATACTGAAATTATTTTATATATATTGTAGTATAAAGCAAAGAAACAACTATAATGTCATTAAAATACCAAGATTTTCAAAGTTAGAAGAGATACTGATATATAAAATCAAAGCTAAGTAAAAAACCTTTCCTGAAGTGGAACTATCATTAATTCAATATTTAATTTTTTTCTAAAAACTGTGTTTACTAGTTCTGTTCATTGAAAATACCTAGAAACAATGAAAATCCAGTTGTAATGAATACCCCCAACATCCAAATTGTGGTCTCCAAGTATCAATTCCCACTGAAAAAGATCTGCTTGAAAAATAGCTGGGACAGAATAGTTCTGGGGCAGAAAATATAATCAGCCTGATATCTCTCTCAAATCCTGAAAGCAAAGAAGCAACACAAGAATACTGGAATCATGTCAGAAGGACAGGGGAGCCAAATGAAGAGGCTCTCACTGACCGAAGATGAGATAACTTGAGTACCATAGAGAATGACTGCAATGGACTTAACTAAACACATTAAAAATATAAAAATCTGTAAATTTAAAAGATAAAAAACATGACTAGTCATCTTCACAGGTTGCTAGAGACCAATTCATTATTCCGAAAATTGATAAAGGGATAGAATCAAGCCTTTATTATGACTATCCTCATAGGGACTCTCTATTTCAGGATAACCAAATATTTGATGAAAGGAAGATTTTCTTTTTAAAAAAAGTACAGTTAATAAATGCAGGAGGAATTATAAAATTAGAAATTTATCATTCTGTGATACCAAAATGAAATAATGGATCTGGTCAACAAGCATCAGTGACCGCTAAAACAATTAAGTGAAAGGTGGATAAGGTACTTTACAATGGATTGATCGGGCTGGTATCAAGTGTACCCACTGATCAATCCTAACATTACTAAAAATGGAACAACCAAACAATGTTCCTCCTGATATGAAAAGAGGCAATACACAGCACCACCAATGAAATACTCTTAACACAAAACTAAACCTAACTCTAACCCAGTCTCTCTATTTAATTACCGGTTTATAGGAAATAAGACATGAGATGGAGGAACATGTTAAAGGACCATGAGAATACAATCAGTCAAATTCAGAATGGGAAAAATTCTACAAAATTCATGACCCAGTTTCTTCAACAAATAAATGGAGAATAAAAAAGATAAACTGATAAAGATTAAAAGAGACTTAAGACATATCAACCAATGCAACATGTGAACCTTGTTTGGATTCTATGGCAAACAATCATTAAAACATTCTGGTTTTTTAGATAATTCGTGAAAACTGAAAACAGCCTGAGTATTATAAGACGTTAAGAACTTTTGGTTAACTTTGTTGGGTGGGATAATGGTCCTTGTCTGCTAGAGATGCATACTGAAGTATTTACCAGTGATATAAAAGATGTCTGAAATTTGCTTTGAAATACTACAGACTTACTCATAAATTATTTGTGCAATTACAAATTAAAATAAATATAAAAACATAGGTTGGTGGGTGGGTATGTGGGTGAATGGATGAATGAATACAACTTCCTCAGGGAGGGAATCAATTCTAGGTGATTTAATTCAAATTAAACATCAAGGCAAAACAATAAAGCTTTTAGATCATAGAGGAGGATACCATCATGATCTCAGAGGAGGGCAGGATTTACTTAACAAAACTCAAAAATCACTAAACAAAAATGTGTTATTATAGTACATAATCCTATAAAGATTGTCTACTTCACACTATTTGAAAGGTACTTACTGCTGGTAAAAGAGACTGCATATTTTGATTAGAATCTGCTATTGTAGCAAGGTAGACCAAGTTTGTATGCAACATCTGCTGATACCTATTAAAACAAAACAAATATCAATATTAAAAAATAATTTTCTTCCTGTCTGCTTAAATATAAACAGCATTCTAATTATTTCTCAAGTTTAATAAAAGATGTTACCTGAACATCAATAGCATTTCAATTTTTTCCTAGTTTCTCTGCAAAATAATTCCAACTAATAAATACACTCAAAGATAATAAACAGAAATCTCACCATGTGCTAGACATTGTTACAATTGTTTTATATACTTATGTATCTCATTTAATCCTCAAACCAACACAATGAGGTAAAAGTTCTTATTTTCTCCATTTCCAGATGAGGAAACAGGTTAAGAAAAGTTAATAACTTGTAGAAGATTGCATCGCTTACTAAATGGAATAATGGAGATACGTACTGGCTCCATGCATAGTATGTGTGCTCTTTTAAAAGAGATCTAGAATGAAGGAATTCAATAAAACTGATATGCTTATTCCCTTCCCTCTGCCATTTTCATGTTGCCAAAAACCTCAAACCCAAGTACAGTCAACATGCTCTGCTAAAATGTCAGAAAAGAGGTGGGGACCACACATTTTTTTCTTCTCATTCCTGCAGCAGTGACCAACAATTTATGCCTGCTGTGGTTATACTGCCCATCTATATTAGGACTCAGCACACAGAGAAGACAATGAATAGGTGGCTCCAACTATCAAAAAAAATATATATATGTATATGCTAAAGCACAGAGACAGGAAATAATAGGACACCAACACCATTAACTTTTTTAAAAATAGAGCAAATTCTCATTACTGGAGTGAAGTGGTTAAAGATATTTATTGTGATCTTACTTATAAATTAGTTTTGCTAAACCTCTCTTCAAAATTTTAAAAATTAACTGAGATGAAACCAGATTAAAATTAGTACTGATCCAATTACTAGGGTTAGTAAATCCTCAAAATACAAACTTAAATCCTGCATCAAATTGTTAGGCTGCTTTAGAATTACGTTTACTAAGAAATACTAAATACAAATTAAAATAATAAAACTAAGTCAAAAGGACTTTATTCAGCTAAATAAAGTCTTCTAATACAGATCCCAGATGAAGTAATGTTCTAAAACAAACACCATAAAAGGATCCTAGTAAATTCCTTGCTGCATTATTTTTTTTCTATTGGAAACAACTGGTTTCACTGCTTTTTTCTTATGGGGGGGGGACCTTGTTTCTCACTCACCTTAAAGTTTCCTCACTAACAAGTTTATGCTTTTTGTTTACTTTTTACAGATTTATTGACATATAACTGATAGACAAAGAACCGCACATATTTAACGTGTACAATTTGATGAGTTTGGACATATGCAAACACCCGTGATACTATCACCACAATCAAGGTAACAGACTTATCCAACACTTCCCAAAGTTTCCTCCTTTCCCTTTGTTTCTGGTTGTTGTTTAAAAACAAGTCTATGCTCTTAATGCTCCTCCTCAGATATATGCTATGTTGCTCAATCAGACATGACATATTATTTGTTACAGTGATCCTTATATAAACAAGGACCAAGAATTATTAAACTGTACTGAATTATTCATAATGGTTAATTATGTTGTCGAAATTCTTCAAATAGCACTAATAGGCATCACTAGCTGGCACCAATATTTCATTATTCTATAGAGATCTTGAATCGAATTTAGGATATAGGGTTCCACAATCTTGTTAATTTTTTTTAAAACCAACCAGCCATTTTAAATTAGAACATACGACTCATTTCAAAGTCGACTCCTTCCAGTTTTCCTTTTCTTCTCTGAGTACTAGTACGGCTGTATTCTACTCAGATATGAGATTTGCTGATCACCCTATCAAAAATATCAACCCTTACTAAGAGACTATGGTTTACTCATGATCCTTCAAGAAAAATTTTAGTCATGCTGATCAGTATTTAATAAGCCAATGGTAAAATACTGTTCAGTCTAATCTGCCATGCTCTTAGACCTCATTTGTAAAACAAAGAGAGTTAAAGTAGACCTCTAAAGTTCCTTGTAGTTCAAAATATCTATAAATACAGTATCTTTTATGGAGTACTTTAAAGACATTCCCTCAACCATCAAATCTTTTTAACTTTTTAATTTTGAAATAATTTTAAACTTATAGTTTCAAGAATAGTATAAAGAACTCCCAAATATTTTTCTCCCACACTCCCCAATCATTAGCATTTTACCACATTCATCTTATTGCATCTCTAAACACACACACCAATATACACATGCATGCAAGCACACACATCCTTTTTTCAAAACCATTTGAGTCAGTTACAGATGTAATACCCCATTACTCCTAATACTTCAGTGTCAATTTCCCAAAAACAAGGACATTCCCCTATATAATCACGGTATAACCATCATAATGAGGAAATTAATATTGATACACTATTGCCATCTAATCCACAGAACCCATTCAAATTTCTCCAATTGTCCCAATAGTCCCAAATCTTTTTACCTCATGTATGCAGGTAGGTAAAAACAATCATTTTTAACTCGGCTTTTCTAACTTCAGTACATTTCCTTTTCTGTAAAACTGCATTATTTTTATAGCATTCATCAAATAAGCTTATTCTAAGGTCATTCAAGGCTCAGAGATGAACATTAATGAAAAAGTAATAAACACTCATATTCTTTTATAAGTTTGCGCATGTCACCTAAAAAGCAATAGGCAAATATTCTAGAAAAATCTGGCTTCAGCTGAGACTACTGAAATGATAATATAAAGTAGATTCTTCTACAAATATTAAAGAAACATTTTCTGGAGAAACTAATTTTTATTCTATAAATACTATTACATGTGCCACTGAAGCAGTTTACTTTTTTAATGTATATGCCTATTATTTCTAAAACAGTATACATTAATAAAAGAAAATCAAGTATCTAAGCTAAAGGCAGACATAATACATATTCAACATTTCATGTTTGATGATGGTAACTTTCTAACAAACACTGGCAGATATTCCAGAACACTCACAATTACCTATTAACCTATTAAATGAGACGCAGTTCACTTCCCAAAGATTCTTCATCAATTACCTTGAATAAGGTAAAATAACTACTATTAAATTTACTGATATAATTAAAAAACAAATCTGAAAAAGTCAGATTTCATTTTTAAAAAGAAACCTTTACTTAGAAGCTATGAAGAATTTAAGACAACAGGAATACAATTTACAGAAGTTATGTTTCTAACTAGAGATTTAAAACTAAATTCCTTTATATAATGGTGAATACAAATTTTCTGCATGAGAATTGCTTATAGCACACTCAAATAGTTGCACTCACCTTAAAATACAAAAAATAAGGGCTGATTTAAATAAATACATAGGTTGATTTAGAAAATGCTCAAACCAAACACCACGATAAAGCAATAACACATTCTCACATATACATTATCAGAATTTAACGTGAAGAGGATCTGTGCATACAAGTTCCATAAGTGATTCACTGACTTGAGTGTAATATATAAGTGTGTGTGTGTATATACATAAAGATAGAGCAATATATACAAAGATGTCAACAGTAAAAAATCTTTGGGTGGTGAGAATACAGTGTTCGTTATCTTATTTTTACATATCTGTGTTTTCTCATTTTCTACAATATATATGCTGCTTTCATAAAAATAATTTTCAACTTAAAAAAACACTGTTTCAGGCAAAGTTATCACATCTTAAGAAACTATTTAATTAAAATTGAACTATCAATTCCCAGATAGCTGTCATTTATTGACGTTTCTCTTTATTTTTCTTTTGCTTCTCCTACTACGAGAAACAGGAACATTTATTAAAGTTAAGAGGAGGAACTTTTTTTCCATTTACAAATCAAGCATGACAACTTGAGAAAGAAGGAATATCTGAAGAAACTCTAAGACTGAAATTAAATCCATCAGATAGAGCAGAATTTAGAATTCTACCTAAATCAGTTTAAGCCCCAAACTGCACCAAATATGTGAAAAAATGAGGTCTATTCCAATATGAAGAAAATGGGGGAAATGATCATACATACAAAAAAAGTTGATAATATAAAGAATAATACAGTATAAACTTCTGCTGACTCAAATTGGAAAAGCTCGTTCTAGATCTGAACATCTATCCATGCCATGTACTGCTCGGTCCTTTAAGAAACTGAACCAGTCCTATGCCACAAAATCCCTTGGGCTCTATCTGGTGCTTTAAGAAGCCGTAGGTGAAAATAATTACACATCCTAAACAGAACCTCTCAACTTTTATCATCTCATGGCTGACGTGAGGTAGTGATCTCCTTACCACTGATGATTATCCATAGCTAAACTAAGGAAGTAGATCAGATAGTTAATTTTTTAAAAACAATATTTCAAATATAAACAGACAAGATTCATCAAAGAAACAATATGTAGTCACGTGTCGCTTAATGAGGGGGATACCTCCTGAGAAATGCATCATTAGGTGATTTTGTTGTTATGCGAACATCATAGAGTGTACCTACACAAACCTAGATGGTGTAGCCTACTACATACTTGGGCTATATGGCACTAATCTTACGTGACCACCATCACACATGTGGCCCGTCACTGAGCAAAACACTGTTAGGTGGCACAGGACTATACATAAAAGAAATGGAAATGGTCACATAAAATGCAAAATGTACAAGTGCTTAGAAAATATATCCTAGCACTCAGACCCCAGTTTCTAAATATCATTCTCCAAAAAAGAACCAGGGCTTGAAGAAATGGGTGATTCCAAACTGGGGCAGGAAAAAGTAAAAGATGAGGCTAGAACATTTTATGGTGCAAGAAAATAAGAAAATATTCAAAAAATAATGGAGACATGTCAAAAAGCCAGCTTGAGGGCTCCCAATGGCCTACATCAGGGACCAGTTGAGAAAGAAAATAAATAATAGAGTAATAGATTTAACCTATAGAGAATACAGTAAGAATCTGTAAGTCCATTCAGATACAAATGAATGAATGAATGAATGGGGGCAGGAGATAGGAAATTACTTTCTTACAGTAGGATTCCAAATACATGTAGAAGGAATGATGGATTCGGTCACTATTCGGCAATCACCACAGTAATAACTGTTTCAACCAGGAATCATTGGTGGATGCTAAAAGTAATGTGTGAAAGCACGATAAGTAACAACATATCTGTGTCTCAAGGTGTCTCCCCAACAAGATACATTATGAATTATTAAGAAAAAAATAAACTTTATGGCGGAGAAACTGGCAGGCATCACATTAATTAAGTGATCAAAGTAATCACAAATACTGGGACAAATCACTATCATATAGTTACTTGAGGATGCGCTGAGGACACAACGTCACTTCTGTGATACTCCTGCCAAAAGCGCATAACATGAATCTGATCAAAGGAAACACTAGTCAAACCCCAAATGACGGACATTCCACAAAACAAATGCTCTGTACTCTTCAACAATGTCAACATCATGAAAGATGACAGAAAGACTGAAGAGCAGTTACAGGTTCAAGTATACTCAAGATACATGACAACTAACTGCAATATCGGATCCTGCGCTGGATCCCAGACCTGAAAAAATACACTAATAGGACAACTGGCAAAATTTTAAAAAGGTCTAAAGATTAGATAATACAATTGTGTTCTCAATTTTAACAATTATACTCTCATTATTTAAGAATGTAAGGGGGCCGCCCGGTGGCGCAGCGGTTTAGCCCGTGTTTGGCAGCCCGGGGTTCGCGGGTTCGGATCCCAGACGCCCGCTGACGCACTGCTTGTCAGCCACACCGTGGCGGCGTCCCATATAAAGTAGAGGAAGATGGGCACGGATGTTAGCCCAGGACCAGTCTTCCTCAGCAAAAAGAGGAGGACTGGCGACAGATGTTAGCTCAGGGCTGGTCTTCCTCACAAAAAAAAAAAAAAGAATGTAAGCTTGTTTTTATGAAACACACACTGAGGTTATTAAAGATAAGAGAGAATCATTTCTGCACCCTATTCTCAAATGTTCCAGAAAAACAATATGGGGAAGAAATATAGGATACGGTGAAGAAACGAATGATGAAACAAGTCAGCTAATATGTTAACATTTGAGGAATTTCAGTGAAGGGCATACAGGAATTTCCTGTACTGTCTTTGAAACTTTTGTGAAATTATTTCAAAATAAAAAGGTTTAGAAAAACATACCACTTTTCACCAACCAGATGTGCAAAAATTTTTAAAAGATAGCTAATTTCCATTGCTGGCAGAGGTGGTTGAAAACCAAGGCTCTGAAACCCGGTTGGGGGAAAGCAAATCAATACAATCTTTTTGCAGGATTTGTCAATTTAGCATGGTCTTTAGCCATTCCATTTATAAAATCCTAGCCTATTAAAAAACAAAACATCTATCTGAATGTGTTTATATACATATGAGTGCATATGTGTAAATGCACAGAAAACGTCTGGAAGGATAGGTACTAAACCATTAAAAGTACTTATTCCTATGGAGAGGAGAGAGATATAAGTGGAAGGTAAAAAGTATCTTACTACTATCTCTACAAACTTTTTCTTTTTTTTTGCTGAGGAAGATTCACCCTGAGCTAACATCTGTTGCCGATCTTCCTCTTTCTGCATGTAAGCCGCCGCCACAGCATGGCCACTGACAGACAAGTGGTGTAGGTCCACCCCCAGGAACTGAACTTGGGCCGCCAAAGCGGAGCACGCTGAACTAAGCCACTAGGCCACCCACCGGGACAGGCCCTCTACAAACTTTTATACTTTATTATTTTCTTTTCACAATGACCATATATGACTTTTTAAATTCAAAAATAATTTTAAACAAAAGGGATAAAGACAAAGTAATGGAGAGAGACTCAAAATTAGATAGCAATAGCAAGAGACCAGCACAGCATAAAAGCCATGCAGAGCAAGAGCTGGGAAAATCTACTTGAGAGCAGCCTATCTCTAGGAAAGACACTCGCGTTCCAAAACAATGATGAGAACAAAACATTCTAGTGTTGTCCAATACGATAACCCTCAGACACATTGAAATGTGGCTAGTCCAAAATGTGTTATTAGATTAAGATGTACAACAGATTTCAAAGACTTAGTACGAAATAAAAGAATGTAAACTACCTCATTAATATTTGTACCTTGATTACATATTGAAGTGATATTATTTACTACTAGCAAATGTAAAATTATGTGTCTCACGATATATTTCTACTGAACAATGCTGCTCTAGACTTTTGATAAAATATTCAATTTGTTCCACTACATCAGATTCTATTAAGGAATACTGTTTACTTCAGACACATCACTTCAAAATAACAAGTTTAGTTCTTAGGAATTAACCAATTCTCTATTTATTACACATAAGCTTTGTTTTCTCAACTACATATATGGATGTAACTAAATATCCTATATATGTAATCTAACTTTTCCACAAATCAGACTATATACAAATTTAAAGTCATTATTTTATAATGCAGGATAAGAAGTATAAGAAAAAATAGATACCTACTCCATCCCAAAGAACAAATTTTTCTTTTGTAAAATCAAGAAAAGTCACAGAAAAAATTGTAATGTTCAGCATTAGTCATAGCAGCCAAGAAGTCAATGCAAATGTCCATCACTGATGTATAATTAAAATGTGGTACACCAATACACTGGAAGATTATTCAGCAATAAAAAGGAAGGAAATACTGATAATATGCTTCAAACATGGATGAATCTTGAAAATATTATGCTAAGTGAAAGAGGTCAGTCAAAAAAGACCACATATTGTATGATTCCATCTATATGAAATGTCCACATAGGAAATCTACACAGAAAACAGATCAGTGGTCGTCAGGTGGGGAGGGATTAGGAAGAGGGAATGGGGAGTGACTGCTCACAGGTATAGGATTTTCTTTTTAGAAGGATGGGTGGAATGGGTGAATTGTATGGTATGTGAATTACATCTCAATAAAGCTGTTATTAAAAAGTAAAAAGTTAACCAACAGAAAAATGAATACAAAAAAAATTTTCATATCAATCTTACTGAGAACACTCTGAGGTCTTTCCTTTATTCTGATAGTCCATTATACACTGAATAAGATGGTTATTTTCATCCAACATCTGAAATAAAATTAGAAAAAGTTTATTGTAAATCTAATGCATCAAGTAAAATTTTTAAAAATTCTTCAGATTGCTAGAAAAGTTTATCTATACAGAAACTGAATCCACTCAGGTCTTTAAATCATTTTCAACCTCTGGAATGATGTCATGTTTAAATCAACATTTTTTAAATAACTCTATTCCAATTATTCTCCCTCTGAATTATTACCGAAGCCCAGAAGGAAAAATTTGAAGTCTCTTTTGTACTCAAACATTTAATTACCTCTCCTATCTGTAATAGAAGCTTTAGCCTGTTAACACTATAAGTTAGAGTCCAAGTTGCCTTTGCATCATTCTAATGCTTTGTAGTAGTAAAGAAAAATTCTGTCCTTATCCAGACTGAAGTAAATACATGAAAACTTCAGCCCAGGAGGCTTGAGGTGATAGCTGCCTAGTTTCCAAGTTTTATACAGTACAGTTTTGTGATCCTCCAAATACGGAATAACCAAATACAATAATTTCTATGCAGGTATAATATTTTCTGCAAACTTTATGAGCTTACCTTGTAATTAAGTTGTCCCAAAAGTTTAAAAAAAACCATATCAATTTATCATTCTTCATCTTATAAACAATTCAAAGCAATACCGGCTTTAACAGTTAAATAATTCATCTAAGCAAAGTGGCAATTAAGGAAAGAATACTGATGTAGCAATTAAAAGGCCAGTTAGTTTTAGTGCCAGCTTTGCTATCCTGTGCAAACCACTTAAGATTTCAGGGGCTCAGATTTATCTGTAAAATCAAGGGACAGGAGTAGATATTCCTTCTGAACCTGCCTCACCCTTCCAGGATTCAACGAAAGCATGAAGTACAATACCATAATCACTCTATCTCAATAATTTAGTTACTCTAACTCTTAATTAAAAAGAAGATCCATTTAACATTAACTGTGTGACTCTTTTTCTGCATGTGAATCATAATCTTCACTTGCTGGGGAAAAAAAGTATTAACATGCTCTTCCAAAAAGTGCAGTTATTTCTTAAATAGAATCATTGGATGCCAAAAAATTTGTCCTCAAAATGCTTTAGTCCAATCTAACAATCTCAAAACATATCGTCTCAGCAGATTCCTCAACCTAACAAACTTCGCCATTACAATGTCTCACATCTAACATGAATCCCTCACTCTGTTAAAATGAGGCATTTAATTAGGAATCTATTTTCTCCTCTCATCTGCGGATGAAAATTGATTAGCATCTCCTGAATTAATCATCCATGATAAGTATCTTAAGATGTATGAAAGAAAAACTCTCTGCAGAAAAAAAGAAAAACTCAGGACTTTTCTACAGTCCAAAAATAAAATAAAAAGCAAATCCCTCCAGAAACATATTTTGTGTGTATGTACTTGGAGCAGTCTGCCAGGCTGCAGACTTAGCCCCATGCACTATATGAGAGCCTTTCATCTCCAAGCACTGCCAAGCGGATTTGTTCACAAGATAACGCAACAGTTGGGCAAACGTCAAATGCCACACGACAAAGAACCTGACAATAAACAAAAGCCAATTAACCATCAATTGGGCATACGACGTTGCCCTGAATGGTACTAAAAGTTGACTTTTCTTTAAGTTTCATCCTTGCTCCAGTGCATAAAACAAAACCGAAATATTTATGGTAAACTGCTAAATTTAGCAAGTAACTTTTCAAAGCCGGGCTGACTACATCTGCTGCCTTGCTCATAGGCCACAAGGGGTAGAGGACAATAAAGAACCTTTGTATCCCTAACTGGCAATAACACAGCAGCGATAGAGGCAGCACTACCCTCTAAAAAGGACTCAGTTCCCTGGGTATTTATCGCGACTTCTGTAATTGGCCACGACTATCGGATTATCCCCACCAGGAGACTGTAGGCTCCATGAAGGCAGGGACCAGGGCTCACCGCTGCAGCCTCGGCGCCCGCACTAGGCGCTCAATGAATATTAGCTGCAGATGTAAATGGCTAAGGGATGCATCCAGAAGGGACAAGGGGACTCCGGCGGTAACCCCGAAGTCCAGAGGGCTCTCCCTCGACCGCCCCTCAGACTCTATTAAGGTTCCCAGCAGCGTCCCCCAAGTTCTCTTAGGAGCTCCCCAACTCGCCCTGAGTGTGCAGCGCCGCGGAGGGAGGCGAGCAGCGCTCGGACTTCCCTCGGCCTCCCGCGCCCCGAGCTCGGGTCTGCACGGAGCGGCCGCGGCGCGGGGCGACGCCAAAGTAACTCCGGAGCGACGCGCGGGGCCGCGGGGGGCGCCGCTCCCACAAACAGCCCGGCCCCGAGCGGCCGCCGCTGCCGGGCGCACGCGCCCCGCCGCCCGAACGCCGCCCCATCCCTAGAGAAATCGGGCGGCGGTTACTTGGGCTTTTGTGCCTGCAGGAGAGAGCTGGGACGCGCGAAGGACTCGGTGAGAGAGCCGGTTCGCCCCCTTCCGCCACCCACTCTGGCACAGCCCGCGGCTCGGGTTCCCACACACCACCGCCTCCCAGCAGGCCCGCCTCCGCCCCCGGCCCGGCCGACTCCCGGGCCGGCCCGGCCCGGCCCCCGTGTCTCTCCCAAAGGCGGGACGGTCCTGGCATCCCCGACCCCGCGAAGTTTCACCTTCTGAATCGCGGCGGGAGTGATCTCCCCTTTGCCTCGCTGCCTCGGGGCTGCAAACGCCACAGACATGTTGCCGCCGTCACCACTATCGGCAAGTCCAGAGCGCTCCGGGGGAACGGCAAACTGGGGGAAAAGACGCCGGCCTCTCGGGCTGAACCACCTCGGGAATGCGGGGAGGGGGGATGCTCCAGTGCCGAACCCACAGCCGGCCGGACTAGCCTAAAGGAGGAACTCCGACCCATAGAAGTCCTGTCTTGGGTGCGTTAGTTGGCAACCACAGCCCCGGGAAAACTTCCCTGTTCTTGACTGACCTTCCGTCCCTCAACCTTTCCTTACCCGCCCCCCCCCGTCCCTTTGAGCTAATGGTAGGGCCGCGCCCCAGTCCGCCCTCCGCTTCAGCGATTCAGGAAATGGTCCCGCCGCCGCGGGAGAGGGAGAGGCTGGGGCAGCCCCTGTCACAGGAAATGCGGGCGGCCCGAGCCGGCCCGCCCCTTGCGCGCGGGTGCAACTTGCCTCGCTCTCCGGCGCGCTGGAGCGTCCCTCCGGCTGCGTTTTGGCGCCCTGCCCCAGACCTAGTTCAGTTTTTCCAACTCCGGCTTCACACCTCCCGGGAAGAAGCGGTCGCCCCGAGTTGTGCAGCCACCCCGGAGAGCGAAGGAGGCAGGTCAGGACCGGGAGTTCGTGCAAACCCGTGAGGCATCTGCCGAGATGAGGCAGAAGTGGAAGGACTAGGTGAACGCGGATTCGCTAGTTTAAACGGCTCGGCTACGCCCCAAACGCGCACCTTGGATTCCAGTCTCGCACGCACACACAGTCGTGCCTAAGAGTTGGAAAGAGCGCCTGACCCCAAATCGGGAAGCGAAAGCTGTGTCCAGTACTCAGGGGCAGTCAGACAGCTTGGCTAGAGCGGCCACAGGAGAGGAGTTCGCCTCTTCGGACAAACCCTTAGCCGAAATGTGGGTCGATTTCGTCTGACTTGAATCTTTGAAATAAGTTTTGAAATGGAGCATCCTCACTCTTTTCTTTTCCAATTATATACTTAGCGCCTTTTAAATTAGGCCCAAACTGCTAGTTTTCAGACCAATGTGAGGGGAAAAAAACCAAAGATTTCAAATTATGGAAGCAACGTGGGCAAATGTGGGTAACGTGTTGGTGTGGCTTTTATTACTCTGTAAATTTAAACTTCCATAGAACACAAAGGAAAAGTTTATATTAAATGTCATCCAACATCGAGGCTCAAAAATCATTCCCCCAGTTTATATATAAAATGAACTAAAATGCATATTTTTAAATTTGTTTTAAATAAATGCTCTTCAGAAAAAAAATCATGAGTTTCCTTCATTCACCAAATTTGGATGCACTCTATGTGCTAGGCTTTATGCTAGGCACCTAGGACACAGCTGTGAACAAACTGGATATGGGACCTACTCTCAAGTAGCTTATATTCTAATGGGGCTGACAGACCAGAAACTAGTAAACAAACAGGTATGTATGTAAAGTTCTAAGAAAGACTAGTGAACAAGGGACTGAGAGAGAATGACAGGGGCATTCACATGAGTTAGGGTGGGAAGTCCTCTCTGTTTTATTTAAACTGAGACCTAAAGGATGAAAAGACTCAAGCCATCCTAAGAATTAAGGGAAGAGAATTTATACTCCTACAAATAGTAGTTATTCTTACAAATTTAATTGTTCGCTACCTTAAGCCTTGAAAAAAAACCACTGGGGTATATTTGAACTTAATGTAATTACATCAAATTCAAAAAACTATTGAAGTCAGAACAGAAACAAGCCTTGTCCATCACTAACACTGTATATCCAATACCTGGCTTTCATTATCATGTCTTGATGCTTACACAAAAGTGCCTTAGTAGTTAAGAACAGTATTTCAGTAGGAAAAAAAATTAAAAATAGTCCTACTGCTCCAAGTAGGACTTGGAGATAGCAAGCAGATAGCACCCAAATCTTAAAGAACAACATGAACCAGTAGTGACAGTTGTCTGAATTTCTATATCTCAGCAAAAAAAAAAAAAATGTTCCAAGCAGGTATCCAGAGATAGATACCTTTTTTGTTTTAATTACAGCTTCCCAACAGCAAGAAAAGAAATCAATTCAAAATAGGTAACAACTGCTTGAGGTGTCTGTTCCTTCAGAGTAGCAAGGTAGGGCTTAGGGCACCCACAACCCCTAGGCATAGATAACCACAGCCTTTTCTATGATACCATATGTGCTATAAAAATACCATTATTTTCTATGTATCCATCACATGAAATCAGTTGGGAAGCATTTGTGTAAAGGTCCAGCCAGAAATACAAATGATCTCCCTAACAGAAGACACTTTAAAAGAACCCTACCTTACTCTCAAGCTTCCTTGGTAAACCCAGTCAGTCAGCTTGACCTGGAAAAGCCAAAAATTCAGAGAAGGAGAGCAAAGGTTGCAGCCTGGAGGAACTTTCCTAGAATTGTGGAGCCTTTGTAACTGTAAGAGTCCTGAGTTAGGGCAAAGATAGTTAGGGGCCCCTAGTAAATCATGTCTCACTTCACCATTAGTTTTGGATTGAGAGGAGTCCCAAGGTACACATTAAGTGGTAGCAGAGTTGGGAGGAAAAGGAGACTAAAGAGGCCCCAGCATTTAGTTAAGGAGAAAACAGAGAATGCATATGGGAAGTTGGCCCAAATTTCCGAAATGACTCTGGGAACTTAAAAATGAGCTACCCAGGCAAGCTCCTCCCCAATCAGAAAAATCAGTCCCATTATTTAGACTGCTCTTGGACTGAGACATCTGAAGAAGGGACTGAGGTCACATAACGAAGAGGTAAAGGGTTTTAAGAATAATCCTAATAAAAGATATACAATAGCTCAGAATAAGTAAAATTATCTGTATGAACAATTGAGTCTTGGTTATTCACACTAATGAATGCAGATACACTTAACAAAAAAGGTAATAAAAATTGTCCATGTTTCATTTTCAAATGTTTCAATTTTTTGTTTTACATGAATTTGTATTCCTTAAATGCATTTCACTGAACTGATAAACTGAAGTGCTCCAGGAATATGCTCAATATTTAGTGAAACTATATAGTCATGACATTAAAAATTATCTTAATCCAAAAAAACCTAGCGTGCATATCAGATAATTGAGATAACTTCACTTTCAGACAAGCATTTCCTTAATACTTACTGTTTTATAATTAATGGACTATCTGTACTATCAAATTTGCTGATACTTTAAGCCCCTGTGCTGCCATATATTCTTAGAATACATTGGGAAGGCATACACCAAGCCTGTCTGCTCATAATTGGGCTCAGAGCAAAACCCCTCAGGTCATATCTTTCAAAATATTTCTGCTCACTGTCTCCATGGCATTTGATGAGTCATTTTGAGTTGTGGCTTCCACAGACTTCAAGACTATAAGGAGAACAGCATACATCTCTCCGTATAATCATTATTTCAGGTAAGAACAAATCACCTCTCCCAATTCTCCATAAAAGATTTTATTCTCAATACTCCAGAAGATTTCATTCAAAGTAGACTATAACAGCCTATCCGGGGCATTTCCATCTCTTCTTACAGTATCAAACATTGAATGAATTAAGGAGGAGCTGAATCAATTATATTTTGGGGTTTAATGTTATAGGGAAGTATTGCTCTTTTAAAAGAAACTAGTTTCTCTGTGAAGCTCTCTGCTATCTTAACTGACTGTGACAAATGCACAGGTTTGGAGTTCGCAGTTCTTCCACCTACAGCATGATACTGGACAGGTCATTTCTGTATTTCATTTGCCTTCCTGAAAAACAGCTGCCCTATCTAAAAGGCTATCCAAAATAATAAGATATTTAATTAATTATTTAGCATTTATCATGCACAGTCACTGTACTAAGTGATTATTTTATGTTGAATTCTTTATGATTGTCCCAATTTTAACCATTAAAATGGATAAAACACATGGGATATTGTAAATTACTAAACGAGGATAAGATTTGTACTTAATAATCTAATAAGGAGAAAAATGTATACTTTAAGACTAGAAATGGTCCAAAGTACTTGAGAGTGCAGTCTACCCTTCGTAAATTTTCTGGCCATAATTTGAAGATCAAATGATTTTTTTTCCCATTTAGCATGTTCTCTGACCTTGTGCATGATATGCAGTTACTCTGCCTTTAGGAAAAGAATATAATAACTGTTTTTGAACTACTTCACAATGTATAGAGGATGATAATATACTAATTTCTCTATGAATTGTTCACTAATTTCCCTATGAATGTGTGTGTTAGGCAGAATAATTTCATCTTCACAAAGATGACCACCTCCCAATCCTTAGAACCTGTGAATATGATAGGTTACATGGCAAAGTGGAATTAAGGTACCAGATGGAATTAAGGTGGTTAACCAGGTGACCTTAAAATACACAGATTAACCGGGACTATCTGAGTGAGCCCAATGTAATCCCAAATATCCTTAAATGGGGAAGAGTGAGGCTGAAGAGTCATAACCAGAGAGATAGCATCTTGAGAAAGACTCAGCCAGCCATTGCTGGCTTTGAAGATGGAGCGGGTCATGAGCCAAGGAATGTGGGTGGCCTCTAGAATATGGAAAAGACAAGGAAGCAGATTGTCCCTTAGAGCCTCCAGAATGAACACAGCCCTACTAACACCTTAACTGTAGCCCAGGGAGGCCCATTTTGGACATGTGACATCCAAAACTATAAGATAATAAACTTGTGTTGTTTTAAGCCATTAAGTTTGTAATAATTTGTTAAAGCAGCAATACGAAAAACTAACAAATTTTTTTTTCCAACTAACATTTATGGTTGAATGAGGAACTGTACACTAAAATATTGATAAATTATTAAATATATTACAAATTACTGTCCTAATATATATTAAACTAACCTTACAATTACATTTATTATACATTTTCTTTAAAAGAAAAATAATAGCATAATATTATAGTGCAGCCCTGTAGACACTATGATTTTAGCCTTCCAGCCTCCAGAATTGTGAGAGAATAAATTCCTGTTGTTTTAAGCCACAAGGTTTGTGGTAATTTATTACAGCAACATTAGGAAACTAATACAGATGCCAAGATAATTTAATGGAAAAAGGATTGATTTGGAACAGCTAGATATTCACGTTTTTAAAAGTGAACTTTGACCTTTTCCTCACATATACACAAAAGTTAACTTGAAATAGATTGCAGACCTACATATAAAAAGTAAAACTAGGGGCCGCCAGGTGGCGCAGCGGTTTAGTCCGCGCTTGGCAGCCCGGGTTCGCGAGTTCGGATCCCGGGGGCCCGCCGATGCGCTGCTTGTCAGCCATGCTGTGGCGGCGTCCCATATAAAGTGGAGGAAGATGGGCACGGATGTTAGCCCAGGGCCAGTCTTCCTCAGCAAAAAGGGGAGGACTGGCAACAGATGTTAGCTCAGGGCTGGTCTTCCCCACAAAAAAAAAAAAATAAAAAGTAAAACTATAAAACTTCTGCAAAAAAACAAATAGGAGAAAATCTTCATGACCTCGAGATAAACAAATATTTCTTAAAGATAACACAAATAGCAAGAAGCATAAAAGAAAAATTGATAAATTGGATTTCATTAAAATTAAAAACTCTGCTCTTCGAAGATATTGTAAAAAAAAATGAAAAGGCAAGCCATAGTCTGGGAGATAACATATGACCACATGAAAACAAAGAACTTGTATCCAGATTATAAAGAACCTTACAACCGAACAATGAGACAAACAACTCTATTAACAAAAAGGAACAGAAGATTTAAAGACACTTGACAGTGATGATATATAAGTGGCCAATAAATACATGAAAAGTTGCTCTCCGTCATTAATCATCCTGGAAATGCAAATTAAAGCCACAATGAGAAACCATGACATACCCACTAACGTGGCTAAAATTAAAAAGAGTGACATCATCAAGTTTCAGAGAGTGGAACAAGTGGAACACTCATGGTGCTCGTGGGAATGTAAAATGATACAACCACTCTGGAAAACAACTTGTGATCATTATAGTTAAACATACATTTATCATATGACCCAGCAATTGCACGCTTGGGTATCTACCCTTGTCCCAAAGGAAATGAAAATGTATTGCCCGCACCAAGACTTGTACATGAATATTCATAGCACCTTTGATAAAAATAGTGTAAAGTTAGAAACAACCCAAATATCCAACACAGGTGAATGGATAAATATATTTTTATACATTCATACAATAGAATACTCCTCAGAAAAAAAGTACTGAACTATTAATATATGCAACAAAATGGATGAATCTCAAAAACATTAGGTTACATACAAGGAGTCAGACACAAAAGAATACATACTGTTGATTCCATTTATATAAAAATGTATATAAGGCAAAATGAATTTATAGTGTTACAGTGACAGAAAGTAAATCAATAGTTGACTGGAGATGGGGATGTGAGGGGGGTGACTACAAAGGAGCACAAGGGAACTTTTTGGGATGATGAAAGTTTCCTATATTTTTATTGTGGTCATAGTTATGTGGGTGAATACATTTGAAAAAATTCATCGTACTGCACAAAATTTAGATATTAATTAAAATACTTTCTAGGGGCTGGCCCGGTGGCATAGTGGTTAAGTTCATGCACTCCACTTTGGCAGCCCAGGGTTCACAGATTCAGATCCCTGGCGCGGACCCACGCACCACTTATCAAGCCATGCTGTGACAGGCATCCCACATATAAAATAGAGGAAGATGGTCATGGATGTTGGCTCAGGGCCAATCTTCCTCAGTAAAAGGAGGAGGATTGGCAACAGATATTAACTCAGGGCTAATCTTCCTCACCAAAAAAAAAAAAAAATACTTTTCTATGGAAAAAAGTGTTGGAATTCTTGTTGGTATTGCATTGAATATCTAGATCAATTTGAGCTGTCCAATTCATGAATCTGACATATATCTTCCCTTACTTAAACTTCTTTAGGTTCTTCCAATAATATTTTAGGTTCTTCTGTATAGAGGTCTATATGTATTTACTGGAAATATACTATCATACCTGATATCTTTTTTATTTCAGTTTCTAATTATTTGTTTCTGGTTTATAGAAATACAATTGATTTGTTTTATATCCACCTTGTGTCCATCAACCTTCCTAAATTCACTTACTAATTCTAGTAATTTATCTGTATTTTATTTTGGACTCTTTATTATGTACACAAGTAGGTCATCTAAAAAAATACAATTTTCAATTCTTCCTTTCCAATACTTAAAGTTTCTATTTCTTCTTGTTGTTTTTTACTGCTTAAAAAGAACTCCAGGGACTGGCCCAGTGGCATAGTAGTTAAGTTTTGCACTCCACTTCGGCAGCCCAGGGTTCGCAGGTTCGGATCCCAGGCATGGACCTACGCACCATTCATCAATCCATGCTGTGGCAGGCATCCCACAACAAAATAGAGGAGGATGGGCACGGATCTTAGCTCAGGGCCAATCTTCCTCAGCAAAAAGAGGAAGATTGGCAACAGAAGTTAGCTCAGGGTCAATCTTTCTCACCAAAAAAAAAAAAAAAAAAAAAAGGAACTCCGTACAAAATTGAATAGAAGTGAGATAGCAGGCACTCTCATGTCTGTTGCTGATCTCAAACGAAAAAAGTTGCAACATTTAACCATCAAGTGTGATGTCTTCTGGCGGTTTCTTGTAGAGCCCCTTAGCAGATTAAGGAAATTTCTTCCTATTCTTAGATTATGAGTCAATAAGATTGTATGAGATGGTGAATTTTATTAAATGCTTTTCTGCATTTATGGAGGTAAATTTTTCCCTCTATTTCATAAGTCAGCAATTTTTTTCTATGAAGGAACAGTTGGTAAACATGTCAGGCCATCTGGGCTCTGTTGCAATTATGCAACTCTGCCATTTTAGCAGGAAAGTAGTGAAAGACAAAATAGAAAAGAATAGGCATAGCTGTGTTCCAATAAAACTTTACTGACAAAAAACAGGCACAAGTAGTGGGTCAGATTTGGTCCCAGGGCAGTAGTTTGACAACTCCTGCTTTACTCTGAGTGCGGTGAACTGCATTGCTTGCTTCAGAGAAAAAACTCAACTTGGTTGTGATGTGCATGGCATGTATATTTTTTTAATATTGTTTCTCTTTATTAATATTTTGCTTAGAATTTTTGCATACATGTTCATGAGTGAAATTGGCCTGGCATTTTCCTTTACTATAAGTAGTATCCTCAGGTTTTTATAGTATCCTCAGGTTTTGTTATTAAGGTTATACTGCTTCATAAAACAAGTATGGAAGCAATCTCTCTTTTTCCATTTTTGTAATGAGTTTATGTAAGATGGGCGTTCTTTCTTTCTTCAATGTTACATAGGATTCACAGATGATGATACCCCTAGGCCAAGTGTTTTCTTTGTGGCAACGTTTTATTTATGGATTTAATTTCCTTAACAGATTTGGGACCATTGAGACATTTCTCTTTTTTCTTGTGTCAGTTTTATTGAGTTATGTTTTTCCAAGAATTTGCCCATTTAATCTAAATTTTCCAATTTATTGGTATGAAGTTACTCATAACTTTTTAATGTCATTAACATCTGTAACAAGGTCTTCTTTTTATTCCTAATATTATTTGTTTTCTTTTTTCCTTGATTACTCTTGCCTATGATTTATCAATTTTATTTGCCCTTTCAAGAATTCAACTCTCAGCTTTCCTTACATTCTCTATTGTATATTTTCTATTTCATCGATTTCATCCTTATCTTTATGAGTCCTTCCTTCCACTTTCCTTGGGCTTAATAAGCTGTTTTTTAATGTAATATCTTGACATTGATGCTTAGGCAATTAATTTTTAGCCTTTCTCCTTTTCTTTTTTTTTTTTTTTTTTGTGGGGAAGACCAGCCCTGAGCTAACATCTATTGCCAATCTTCCCCTTTTTTGCTGAGGAAGACTGGCCCTGGGCTAACATCCGTGCCCATCTTCCTCCACTTTATATGGGATGCCACCATGGCATGGCTGACAGGCAGTGCGTTGGCGGGCGCCCGGGATCCGAACTCGCGAACCCTGGGCTGCCAAGCGCGGACTAAACCGCTGCGCCACCAGGCGGCCCCCAGCCTTTCTCCTTTTCTAATGTGTTCATTTAATGCTATAATTTCCCCCTTAGGCACTGCTTTGGCTGCATCACACGTTTTAATATATTATATTTTTGTTATGATTCAGTTAAAAATATTTTTTAATTTCCATTGTGAATTCTTTTTGACCCATGTTATTTAGAAATACATTTCTTAATTTTCAAATACATGAATGTTTTCTAATTATGTTGTTGTTACTGATTTCTGATTTAATTCTCTGGAGCTAGAGAATATATTCTGTATGCGTTTAATCCTTTGAAATTTGTAAAACTAGCTTCGTGGCCTACCATATAGTCAATTTTTGTAAATGTTCCATGTTTGCTCAAAATGTATGTGTAGTCTACAGTTGTCTTGGTATAGTGTTTATAATATATGTAGTTACACATTTTCAAATGATTCTCTTAGTAGTTTCCCCAGAAATTACAATATGCATTCTGGATCAATTTAAATCAAATATAAATTAGAAATTTTACTACTTTCTGCAACAATGAAGGGAAGTTAGAACACTTGAACTTCATTTTCCCTCCTACCCAAATTATGTATTATTTTCTCATGTATTTTAATACTATATATATTTATAAACCCATAAGGGATTATGATTGTTTTATTCAGTTAATATTTATTTGAATTTATGTATATGTTTACCTCTGATGCTATTTATTTCTTCCTATGACTCCAAAATTCCATCTGTGATCATTTTCTTCTGTCTGAGGAACATCCTTTATTATTTCCTTTAGTAAGTGCCTGCTGGTAACTAATCCTTTCTGTTTTTGTTGGTGTGAAAAATACCTTAATTTTGCCTTCAATTTTGAAGGATATTTCCATTAGATATAGAATATCAGCTTTGCATTTATTTTCTTTGATCATGTTGAAAGTAGCCATTCCATACGTCAGTATAGAAGTCAGCTGACAGTCTCATTATTGCTCCTTTTTGGTAGATGCCTATTTTTTTTCTTTAGATAGCTTTAAGATTTTCTCAGTCTTTGGTTTACAGCCGGTTTATTGTGTTTTTTCTAAGTGTGACTTTCTTTTATTTATCCTGCTTGTTTCTAATAGTTTTTCCTGAATCGACTGCTTGATTCTTTTGTCAGTTTTGAAAACTTATAAACAAAATATCTTTATATGTTGTTTCTGCCATATTTTCCTATCTCCTATTGTTCTGATACTCCAACTATAATACATTAGGTTTTTTGACATATCCAATAGATTTTAAATTCTTTTTCAATATTCTCTATCCTTTTATCTCTCTCTGTTTTGATATAGAGACTATATATAATTTTTTTTAAACTATCTTCTAGTTCCCCACTTCTCTCTTCAACTAGGTCTAATCTGATTTTAAATCCATTTATTGAGCTCTTAATCTCAATTAATGTAGTTTTTATTTCTACAGTTTCCAATAGGTGCTTTATTGATAGTTCTAGTCTCTGCGGAAAATCTTGATCCTGTCTTTAATCCCTTGAATATAATTATCTCATTTGTTTTAAAAATCAGCATCTGATAACTCCATTATCTGGATCTTATATTAGTCTGTTTCTATTGCCTGTTGTTTCTCTTGTTCTTTGGTCACACCATTTCTTTTGTGTACATGGTTACTTTTGATTGAGCACAGAATATTGCATATGAGAAACTGCAACAATTATTTGGTTCTGCATGATATTATCCTCCTCTACAGAAAATTTACTTTTGCTTCTGGCAGGCAGCTAATCATCTAGGGGCACCAGCAATGCTTTATCCCAGTGCTTCCAAATTCTGGGCCTTAGGAACGCTTTACCCTCTTAAAAATTACTGAAGACCTCAAAGAGCTTCTTTTCATATGTGTTGTATCTATCAATATTTATCATATTAGAGATTAAAACACTTTACTTATTCATTTTAAAAATATTAAACTCATTACATACTGACACATTTCATATATTTCTATCAAAAAACCTATATTTTCCAAAATTAAAAAAAAATAGTGAGAAGAATGAGATTGTAAATCTCTTTAATGTCTGACTTAATAGAATACAGCTGGATTCTCATATCTGCTTCTACATTCAAACTGCTGTAATATGTTATTTTGGTTGAAATATAGGGGAAAAAAAAACCTTACAAGATTTGTATTGGAAATTGGAGAAGTATTTTTATACCCTTTTTAGATCACTTCAGAACAATCATTCAGTGATTTCAATCACTGGATATTCTCTGTTACTAGACCAATATTCAAAAAGTGGTAGTTTCTTAAAGTTACTTGAAATTTGTAATCTAAAATCATATCAATGAACATTTAGTACTGTTATATTAAAATCCATTGGTCTATGTAGCAATTTGAATCTCTTTTATTTATGCATGATTGTGTATCATACTTTGGTCACTAGAAAATACTGGTTCACTGGTGTTATACATATCTTCCAAAAAAATCACATTTTGATGTCACCACGAATCTCATCAGTAAACACTTTAATTATGGAGTTTTCAAGCTCATGGTAAGGGATACAAGTCTTCCAAAATTCTAATTTTTGCTTAAAAGCTCAAATTTTATCTTTAGAAGCACATACTGTTTTTTTTCTTGAAGTGAGAAGCTAATTTTGTTCATTTTCAAGAAATGTCCACCCAAATATCTAACTCTGAATAACCACAGTGTATCAGTCATTCTTTCAAGTATAAATAGTGTTCCATGAGAAAGGGGCTGGTTCAGCTAGCAACTTAAATATTTACAAAAGTGCTTTTTCTCAAGCTATCTTACTTTGAAGGCAGCCAAAGTGCCTTATGTGTACTTCCCATTTTGTCATTCTGAATATTGAAAAGATAAGTACTCAAGAGTCAAGATTTAATAAAATTAATAATTTACTGCTTATTCAATGACATTCTAAAATGAAATTGGTATTTGTTTTCACGGGTGCTTAGTGGTAAAGACTACAATGTGTACTAGTAAAGTTTGGTGCTACTGCCTTGATTCATGCTAAGGCTCCAGTAGTTTTACCAATTTCTTTTGCACTGTCAATGTAAATATCTATACAGTGAAAGGGCAAATACTGTTTTAGTATATTATCACTATAGTTTTGACATGTGAATCCCCTGAAATGTTTTTGAGTACCTCCAAAGATCTGTGGACTACAGTTTGAGAAACACTGCTTTATTCCAATCATGGATTGAGGTGATTCAAAATTTGGCATTTAGTCCCTGTGAGAACAGGTCTATTTTTGGTTCACTCTTACTTCTGGGTTGTGGCCCACTGGGTCCCAAACAAAAGCCTGGATGTCTACTGTGACCCCTATGCCTTGACAGGCTTTGAACTCCAATTTTTGTCCATCAACGGTCTGCTTCACTTCTCATCTAGGCAGGAAATAGGCAAATACCTCAAGGGGAAAATGCTGGGCTTACCCCTACAAGTTTTCCTTCTCTTCTGAATCTTGGCACCACAAATCCTCTTCCTTGTTGGCTATTTGGAATCAGCATATATATATATATATATATATATATATATATATATATATATATATATATTTTAGATATTTTGTCCAGTATTTCTAGTTGTTCTCAATAGGAGATTTGGCCCAAACTATCAAGGCTGCCAATGCTGGAAGCCTCTAGGCATTAAACTGTTTCCGGATGTTTTAAGTATAAAGACAAACTATGTTTGCTGTAAAAATTTTGAAATAATACAAATATAAAGTTTAAAACAGTAACTTCTCTCTCCTTACCATGTCTCCCCATTCTCTTTCCAATCTCTGGCCTCTTGCAAAGAAAATCACTTTTGTCAACTTGGTGTATGTCCTTTCACTCTTTTCTCTACAGATTTAGAAATATATATTTGTACATATACACATTTAAAAAATATATAAATGCATTCATGTTACATTTTTACTCTTCTTAATTTCTCTCATGAACTAATCAACTTTTTAGTTAACTCGTTGATTGATAACAATAGTTAACATTTTTCAAGTGCTCATCTGTGTCAAGCACTGCCCTATGTGTGCTAATACATTACTTCATTTGCTCTTCACAATAACCTTGTGAAGCAGTTATTATTATCCTCATTTTACAGGTCAGGAAACTAGGTTTTAGTGAAGTGAAACATACCTATCCAAAGCCACACTGTTAATTTACAGTGAATCTTGAATATGTTAACTAATCCTCATCAACATTTTAATGTTATCATATTTCTGAAATATATGCTATAATACACAACACTTTTAAAGTGCTTTTCAATCAAAACTATACACATATTTTCTACTAATGTCAATTTCCTGGTTCTGACACTGTACTATAGTTATATAAGATGTAACTCAGGTAAACTATGTGAAGGGTACAGGGGACCACTCTGTACTATCATTGCAACTTCCTGTGAATCTACAATTATTTTAAAATAAAAAGTCACAAAAAGTTACATACTGAATGATTCCATTTATATAAAAATTTTTAAATGACAAAATTACAGAAATGGAGAACAGATTAGTGGTCTCCATGGGTCGGGGAGAGGAGGAGAGATGGGTATAACTGTAAGTGAGCTGCACAAGGGATCTCTGTGGTCATCGAACAGTTCTGTATCTTGATTGTAGCAGTGGTTATACCAATCTATACATGCTAACTTGCATAGAACTACACATCCATACACAAATGAGTACATGGAAAACTGGTAAAATCTAAATAAGCTCTGTGGATTGTACCAACGTCATTTTCATGTTTTTGTTATTGTACTATAGTTATGTAAGATATTACCATTGAGGGAAACTGGGTGAAGGGGACAGGGGACCTCTCTGCACTATTTTTGAAATTTCCTGTGACATATAATTATTTCAAAAGAAAATGAAAAAATGATTATTTAATAAGAACAATAAAGCACTTCTTAAATAACAGCTTCTTGCAAATGTTGGTTTATCATAACATTGTAAAATTTCAGAAACTCTTGGAAAGTTAGAGTGAGTTGTTTTGGTTAAGAATTACTGCCTTTCTCAGTAGAACCAAACTTTTCAAGAGTTTCTAATATTAAAGAAAAAAAGATAAGGGATAAATACAAATTGCTTTTAGTAGTCAACTAAAATTCGGAATTAAGTATTTGGAATTGGGGGTATTGAGTTTTCCTATTTGTGGGTAATTATTCTTTTTTCTTTTTTTAGTTAAAGTTGGTTTCATCAAGCTCAAGATCCTCCCCAATGGAAAACAACATATATTAAACAATACATGGAATATAATAATAGTTTAAACTTGCCTGGGTATTACTACCCACCAGGCACCATTTAAATTACTTATGCCTATAAACACATTTAAACCTCAGAACACTTTTCTACCCATTTTTAAATGTTCCCATTTTACTGATGAAGACAGAGACAAGAGCTGTTTCATGGATAGTAATGTTGTGCCAGATTTTGGTGAGGAAGAATGGCCCCCAGCTAACATCTGTTGCCAATCTTCCTCATTTTGCTTGAGGAAGATGGTCCCTGAGCTAACATCTGTGCCAATCCTCCACTACTTTGTATATGGGATGCCTACACAGCATGGCTTGATGAACGGTCTGCAGGTCCCTGCCCGGGATCCGAACCTGCGAATCCCAGGACACTGAATTGGAGCACTTGAACTTAACCACTACGCCAGCAGGCGGCCCCCTCCGGATTTCTTTTAAGTAAAATACTTTGGGCTTTTAAAACATTTCTTTGATTAAAATAGTATTATCTTAATTCCTCCCATTAGCAGTAGCTTAATGGATTTTGCTCTACTTAATGGACTATTTGCTCATTTGCTCTATTTTGGTCACAAGGCAGAAAACGGAAGAAGTAACACTATTTTGAAAATTATACATTCTTTTCATGAGTTAAAATGACATAAGAGAGAAGGAAATTTAGAAATTAAAGCCAAAAGAAAGAGGTGGAAATTTAACTTACCACTGGTTCTCTAATAAGTTTGTGAACACAAAAATAGCAGATCGTTTTAGTTCTCACTGTTAAGCCCCAATCTTTGATGTGATTTTATACCCGGAGTGATCTGACACGACCCATGGGGCAACACCGTGGTAGGAAAACCGGCACATATGCGCCAGGCACTAAGGGTAGCGAAGGAACGCTGCCAGCTCGCAGGCACAGCCTCGCACTGGCAGGTGGGCGCGAGGACTTCCGAGATGCGCAGCATCTAGAAACGCGTGCGCGAGCACTTCCGGACAGCATCTTGAGGAACGTGCGCAAGCACTTCCGGGTAGCACGGGTGGCAGGAGGGACCCTTCAGCCGGCCTCCGCTGCGGTAGTGTTGGACACGCAGCGGGAATCGCGGTAGCCTTGAGCGATGGCTTCTCGGTATGACCGGGCAATCACTGTCTTCTCCCCAGACGGACACCTTTTCCAAGTGGAATATGCCCAGGAAGCGGTGAAGAAAGGATCCACGGCGGTGAGCAAGCCACTTGTTGACCACCGCCCCCTGCTCAGTGTCGGGCCTTCCTTACCCCAATGCCCCAGCCCACTGCTCAATGTAGGGGGACAGGAAAGGAGAGTTTCCCACTTGTGAAAGTCGCTTCGTTCTTTTTACTGCAGGAGATGCTCTTTCTGAAATTTGGACTGGAAGTGGCGGAGTTGGTAGATTTCATAGGTTTCTGTTGTGCAACTGCCTTTGCTTAAAGATTGTCGCAGACGCAAAACTAGTGGGCGTGTGGGGGTGTGTTGTAGCCTTGACTCTAGAAGAGATATTAATGCTGTGTTGGACAAGAAGGAAAGAAAAGACTTCTTTTAGCCTGTAACAGTTTACCTGAATGCACACAGCCCACTTCCTCAGGAATTCACAAACGCATGGAAAAGTAACAGTTCCTTCGTGTGGGGAGCTGTTTTTTAATAATAATTACAATAAAAATTAAAAATAGTTCATGGCTGCCCCTGAAATACGGACTAAATCAACGTATAATTAAATCCCTGTCAAGGAAACGGTTAAAAACGCTAATCCACTTAAACACTTTCATCTGCTAAAAATAATTGTCCTAAAATTTGCGCACGAATATTTGGCAGCCTTTTAGAGGCTCTAAATCCTAAGAATCTCCCCTCTTTTGCCACTTTTTTGGGTTTGGTTTTAAAATAATACTGGAATTCCTTGAGAGATTATACTCTACTTTAAATTTACATACCCACATTTCTGAAAAACTTTTAAATACTCAGGGTAGCAGTAATACTCCTGCCAAGTTTTAATTATATTTAATAATCTTAGTGATTTATAAAAATTAAAAAGGACAAAAGTGCCCTGGTGACCAAAGATCTATAACCCCAAATCTTCCAAATCCTAGCCTTTGAATTCAGAAGGATCCGGGTTTTTTTAATCTCTCAAATTTCATGAGCATGTTTGTTGTGTGTTTTGGAAATTGAGACACTAGCTATGAGAATACACAGTGCATTTCTGAGTCTAGCAGTGTCTGTATTTTCTCTCACTTTCCATACCAACTTAGTTATGGAAGGAAATAATTCACTTTTATTATAAATCTATCAAATGTAAAGTGGTAAAAAAAATAACAACAGAAAGAATCTTATCATTTTTAAAGTATTTTTCTATTTAATTGGGCCCACTAGTTTTGCTTCTGTTTTACAAGTAATTTTTTTAGAATTGTAAATTTAGGAAAAGCCTGATGTAGCTTAAACCAAAAGGGTACCATTTTGATAAAAACAAAAAGTTATATAATCCCCAGCATGGCATGAAGCATATGGTTAGAAAATAATGCCCAAGTTTTAGAGCCTGAAATAAAGGGAGTAATGGGAGAAGACTGGGGTGTAATAAGAAACCACATTGGCTCATTTAAAATGTTTTAAGAATGCTATAGAACTGATTGATAGTTCCTTTGTAATGAGCTGTAAAAGGGTAAGGATATAAAAATACCTATAGTGGGCATTTTTAAAGATACATTGGAAGGATGAGACAGTTTTGTCTCAGGATTCTGAAATTATAATTTGCATCTTTGTATAGAGTTATTCACTGTGTTTCCTTGAGAGTGCTTGACCTTTTATGTGGGGTAAAGTTTATAATGGCACTTGTTTATTAAAATATGTCATCTAATATTCTGTCTATAAACAACAGTTGATATGGTGAGTTATAAATAAGCCAAGATTGACCGGTTTTGACCAGTATGTAGATGCAATATTATTTAGTAAAACAAAAAGTTTTATGGCCACAATTAGAGGCCTTGGCTTCTGCTTCTTTCTTGATGATTATTTTATAGCATAAAGTGAGGCAAGAGGCCTGTTTTCTTTTTGCTTTAGTTCCCTTTTATATAAATGAGAAATATGTTTGAATAACATTTTGGAGAGGCAATACCTTTCTTCTTAGGAAAAAAAAATGAATCCGCAATATCCTCATGAAAAAGATAAGATTTATCATCGTTCCTCATTCTGTCCTTTCCCTGACCCCAAACTGTTATTAGCTCCATATTTCCTACTTTATCAAATCTCAGCTCCACCGTCTGGCCATCAAAGTCTTCCATAATCCATATCCACCTTCTTTAATTAAGGGGGCAGCTTCGTGATATTACTAATATATGCTTCTGCCCTTGTAGGTGGGGAGAAGAGAAAACACCTTTCTTTCTGTCACTTTCCATCTTACTTAACTTTAAGAATCTCTTCACATTTCTTCACGAAGCCTTCTCTGATCCACTCCAGTCATCATGCATCTTCGTCTGAATTTATAATTTGTACCACAGAGCAGTATACAGTATTTACTATTTGGTCTCATATTCTCTTTAATTTCAGGTATACTTAATAGTCTTCTCACACCAACTGGATAGTAAGATCTTTGAGAATCTAGATAGTGTAATTCCTTTTGTGTTTCTACTACACAATATACAGTGGAGGGGCTAGGAGGGAAGTAACGTTTAAGTAATACTTACTTTGTACCAAGTATTTTATTTACATTATCTAACGTTAAGGACAGTATTTAATCCCCATTTTTCATATGTCGAAACTATGATTCAGAAGCTTGCTGAAGGCACCCAGCTATAAAGTGATGGAGCTCATATTCACACTTAAATTTTTCTAGTTCCAAAGCTCTGTTCTTTGCATTGTACTATGCAATTTACTCAATAAATATTTGTATAATTAGCTATCATCATGAATGTGGAAGCCAGATATGTATCAGGTAAGGCAGTTAACTTCTCTAAGCTTTAGTTTCTTTAATAATAAAATAAGCATCAAAAAAGCACCTGTTTCATAGGGTTGATGTGAGAGTTGAATGAGGTAATAATATGTGTTAAGCATCTTGCACAATGTCTGGTTCACAGCAAGTACTTAACAAATGGTAGCTATTATTATATACTATCCCTTTGTTTTCTCTTTTTCCTTCAATTTTGTCTATGGTTCTTCCAGCGCATTCATTTATTATCTCAAGGCCTTTTTTTTAAACACTTACAAATACCAAATGTGTTGCTGGGCCCTAGGGTTTCACAATGAACAAGGTAGACTCAATCCCTGTCCTCAGAGAGCTTACTATCTAGGAGGAACATTAGATGGTTAAGTAAATAGTCCTAACAAGGCCTAGCTGAGTATTATAATGGAGAGAGTATGGGACATTATGGGAACTCTAGGTATGAGGGAGGCCCACCTGCAGAAGTAATATTTAAGTAGACACCTGAAAGATGAAAGGTAGTCAGTGAAAAAGTGGAAGGGGAAAGAGGAAAGAGTATTTTAGACAAAGGAAATAGTATGCGGGAAGACCAAGCAGCAAAGAACAACTGTGTTCTATGAACTGGAAGGCATTCAGGATAGCTGAAGCAATGGAAAAATGGGAAGAGATGAAGCTACAAATGGGTCGGATCATGGAATGCCTTTAAGGAACTAAGAGGCCTTGAAGAGTTGTGATGTGGCAATTGTCATTCTCTAGATTTTTGCTGTTCTATCCCTCTAGTCACAGACTGCGTTTGTCCAACCACAGAGGTACTCACATGACCCAGGTAGAATCATTAGTAGTTTCTATCCTCCTGGGCACTGTGACTCAAATCTAGCCAATAAGTTCATCCTTAAGACTTTTCTGACCAGAGATAGTGGTAGCTTTTTCTCTGGAAGGACTGTTGGCATGTGAGTCCAAGGTTTCCGATGGCCATCTTTTTTTCTGTGCAGAGAAAGCCTCTCAGCATTGAGTAAATATTGTAGTCCCTAGATCCTTTTGTCCCAAGTCCAGCTCTGTACTCTACTGGTTTGCTTACTGAGAAACGGTCCCTACTAAAACAAGTTTTAAGCAGAGGAGTGCCACATTCAGATTTTCTTTCTTTTTTCTTCATATTTTTTTTGATCAGATTTCTCAGACTGCATTGTAGTCAGTGGATTGGATGAAATAAAGATTGGAAGCAAGGAGACCACATAGGAAGTAATCCTGATTGAAAGATGATAGTAGTTTTTGTTTGTTTGTTTGTTTGTTTTATGTGAGGAAGACCAGCCCTGAGCTAACATCCATTGCTAATCCTCCTCTTTTTGCTGAGGAAGACTGGCCCTGGGCTAACATCGTGCCCATCTTCCTCCACTTTATACGGGACGCCGCCACGGCATGGCTGACAGACAGTGCGTCAGCGGGCGCCCGGGATCCGAACCCGCGAACCCCGGGCTGCCAAGCACAGACTAAACCGGTGCGCCACCGGGCCAGCTCCCTGATAGTAGTTTTTACTAGGGTTGGGGCAGAAATTGAAATAAGGCAGTTTTTACTAGGGTTGGGGCAGAAATTGAAATAAGGCAGATTCCGGAGAAACTTTAACAGTATAGTTGGTACAATTTGATGATTATTTGGATAGTATTGGGGGGGCAGGGGATGGAGAGAAGGAGATATTGAAAAAGGAGGAGTCAAAGATGGTGCCTCCATTTCTGGATTTAGCCTCTCAGTAAATGGCACTGCCGTTTTCTTAGGGAATGTGAAGCGCTAAGTTTGAGGGGAAGATAACTGAGATTTGGACTTGCTGAGATTGAGATGCTTATGAGAACTGTAGTAGGCAGCCTCTAAAATGGCCTCCAGTGATCCCCACCTTCTTGTGTTTATGCCCTTGTATAATCCTCTCTCCTTGAGTGTGGGCTGAACCTAGTGACTCGCTTCTAAGGAATGGGTTAGGCAAAAGTGATGGGATGTCACTTCAGAGATTAGGTTATGAAGAGATGGTATCTTACATCTTGTTCACCCTCACTCATTCTCTTGCTTGCTCACTCTGGTGGAACCCAGCTGCCGTGTTGTGAGTTGCCTTATGGAGAGGCCTATGTGGCGCAGAACTAAGGGAAGCTTCTTTTCAAAACCCAGTATGGGACTGAGGTCCTTAGTCCAATAATCCACAAAGAACTGAGTCTTGCTAACAACCATGTGAGTGAGCTTGGGAATGGATTCTCCACCATAAGCCTTGAGATGAGTGCAGCCCTGGGGGACAGCTTGATTGCAGCCTTGTAAGAGACCCTGAGCCAGAGGATTTAGCTCAACTACATCCAGATTCCTGACCCACAGATACTGGGAGGCAGCTGAATACAAAGGTTTGGAACTCAGGAGATTGATCTGGGCTGGAGAGAGTAATTTTGTTGTGCATCCTTTCTCTCCCCTGCTTAAAACCTGTGTTGAAGGTCAAGTAAAGGAGTATCCTTGAGTGTTCTTCTTCACTTGAGAAGATGAAATATAGATTATAGACTGGTAGACTGTATAGGCTATGTAGAGGATAAGCCTACAACCGTGTGGGACCTTCCTAACCTGTGTATGGTTTACTTTGGCTAAACTGTGGGAGGAGTGGGGGTAGAAACCATGTTGCTTGAGCTGAGGGATGATGACAATATTTGGCTTTGAAGGAGTTGAGAGAAAGAACTGGGATTGAAGTGAAATGGTCTTTAAGATTTTGTTTAAGGTAAGAGAGACTTTAGCATATGTTTAAATTGTTGGTGAGAAAAATGCAGTAGAGAAAGTTGTTTTATTTGTTTTTAGGTTTGTTTATTTTTAACTTCTTATTATGGAATATTTTAAACACACAAAGATATAAGGGGAATAGTACAATGAACCTCTGTATACCCATTACCCAGTTCCAACAATTATCATTCTACCAATCTGTTTTATCTTTCCCCAACTTTTCCCTTTTTCCAATGGAGTAATTTTAATTGAAATTTTTATTGAGATAATTGTAGATTCCCATGCAGTTGTAAGAAATAATACATAGGTATGCCTTCCATACTTTGCCCATCTTCTGCTGGTGGTAGCATTTTGCAAAACTGTATACAGTATCACAACCAAGATATTGATATTTATACAAACTACCTATTTTATTTAGATTTCTCCAGTTTTACTTGTTCTCATTTTTATATATATTAAGTTCTATCAAATTTTATTGCCTATGTACATTTGAGTATTAACAATCAAGATATTGAACAGTTCCAACTCCACAAGGATCCCTCATGTTGCTCTTATATAACCACACCCACCTCCTTACCCTCCCTCCACACCCTCCTATCCATAGCCCTAGCCTCACTCATCTGTCCTCCATTTCTAAAATTCTGTCATTTCAAAATATTATATAAATGGTATCATACTTTTTGGGATTTTTTTTTCCCTTGAGATTCAGCCAAGTTGTTACATGTATCATTTTATTGCTGAGTAGTATTCATGGTATGGATGTACCATAGTGTTTAACTGTTCACCTGCTGAGGAACATTTGGGTTGTTTCCAGTGTGGAGCTATTATGAATAGAGATGCTATGAACATTCATACACAGCGTGTTTTATTTCTCTAGTATAAATCTCTGAAGTATGCAGTTACTGAGTTGTATAGTAATTGCATGTTTAGTTTTAAAAGAAACTGCAAATTGTTTCCCAGAGTGGCTGTACCATCTTACATTTCCACCACCAGTGTATGAGTGATCCAGTTTCTACACATCCTTGTCAGCATTTGATTTTACTGTTTTTCATTTTAGCCATTCTGATAAGTGTGTAGTGATATCTTATTGTGGTTTTAATTAAATTGGCTGTTAATGGCTAATGATGTAGAACATATTTTCATGTGCTTATGTGCCATCTGTCTATCTTCTTCAGTGAAATGTCTCTCATGTCTTTTATCCATTTTCTAATTGGATTTGTTTTACTGTGGAATTTTGATAGTTCTTTATATATTCTAGATTCTAGTCCTTTGTCAGATAATGTGATTTGCAAATATTTTCTCTCAGTCTATAGTTTGTCTTTTCATCCTCTTCACATGGACTTTCACAGAGCAAAAGTTTGTCATTTTGATGAGGTCCATTTTAACAGTTTTTCTTCTTATGGTTCATGCTTTTTGGTGCTGAGTCTAAGAACTCTGCCTAGATCCCCAAATTTTTCTCCTGTTTTTTTTTTTTTTCAAAAAGTTTATGGTTTTACATTTTACATTTAAGTCTATGATCCATTTTGAGTTAATTTTTGGATATGGTATGAGATTTAGGTCGAAATTCATTTCTCATTGGAGTATTTTAAAATAACTTCCAGATATCGTGATATTTCACCTGTTAATATTTCAGTACAGTAGTCCCCCCTTATCTGAGGTTTCACTTTCCACAGTTTCAGTCACCCAAGGTCAACCTCAGTCTGAAAATATTAAATGGAAAATTCCAGCAGTAAACAATTCATAAGTTTTAAATTGCACACTGTTCCAAGTAATGTGATGAAATCTCGGGCTGTCCACTCCCTCTCGCCCAGGAAGTGAATCATCCCTTTGTCCACTGGATCCACGCTGTATACACTACCCGCCCGTTAGTCACTTAGTAGCCGTCTCTGTTATCAGATAGACTGTTGCAGTATCACAGTGTTTGTGTTTAAGTAACCTTTATTTTAGCTACTGACGGCCACAAAGCGCAAGAGTAGTGATGCTGGCAATTCGACGGCCCCAAAGTGCAAGAGTAGTGGTGCTGGCAATTCGAATATGCCAAAGAGAAACTGTAAAGAGCTTCCTTTAATTGAAAAGGTGAAAGTTTTCAATAAGGAAGGAAAAAAAACATGCTGAGGTTGCTAAGATCTACGGTAACTTTTCTTATAGTATATTATTATAATTGTTCTATTTTATTATTAGTTGTTAATCTCTTACTGTGTCTAATTTATAAATTAAACTTTATCATAGGTACATATGTATAGGAAAAACATAGCATATGTAGGGTTTGGTACTATCTGCTGTTTCAGGCATCCACTTGGAGGTCTTTGAATGTATCCCCTGTGGGTCAGGGGGAACTACTGTATGCATCTCTAAAAAATAAGGACGTTTATAAAAACCATTATCACTCCCAGTGAGATTAGCAAAAACTCCTTAATATTTTGTAGTAGTGTACATTCTAATTTTCCTTCTTGCTCACAAAATATTTTTTTATTGTTTTATTTGAGTCTGAATATAAACTCCATGCATTACACTTAGCTGTTAGGTATCTCTGTTTTATTCTTGAACAGGATCCCGCTTTTTTTCAAGCCTTGGACTTCTTGAAAAGACCAGGCTAATAGTTCAGTAGTGTCCCACTTTCTAGATTTGTTTGATTGTTTCTTTGCCCTCCTAGAATTTACTATTTAGAGAGATAGCTATAATGAATACATAAATAATTGTAAATATGTTGATTGCAAGAATAGAACAGGTTGTTTAGAGAATGAATAATAGAGAAAGACTCATTGAGGTGAAATTTAAGTTGAGACCTGAAATAAGAGGAGAAGCATTCCAGGGAGAGGGAATATCGTGTGTGAATGCTCAGAGGAGGGAAACAGAATTGTGTTTGAGAAAGTCTTCAAAGAAGATAGTGTGGCTAGTGCTTGGTGAACAACAACGACATATTATTGGAGAAGTAGGCAGGGGCCAGATCATGCCCAGCTTTAAAGGCGAGACTAAAGAGTTTGAAAAAATTTTCTGAGTGCAGTGGAATGCCGTGGAAGAGTAATCTGACCCTATTGATGTTTTTAAATGCTCACCCTGGCTGCTTTGTAGAGACTATATGGAGTGAAGTGGGGGGTAGGGGATGTGGAGAGGTGGGAAGCAAGAGTAGAAACTGGAAAACTTACTAGGCTATGCGATGGTGCACAGTCCAGGCAGGAAATGATGGTTGATTGTACTAGAATGGTGCTAGGAAGAAGTGAGTACTTATTGCAGGTAAAATGTACAGAAACTTGGTAATTGATTAGAAATAGATGGTGTGGGAGAGGAAGCTGTAAGGTATGACAACCAGGGTTTTGGCTTGAACAGTTACATGAATGGTGATTCATTTTCTGAGATGATCCTGGCTGCTGGTTTGTGATACTTGTAGCAAGTTGTAAAATAGTCTAGACAAATAGTCTTCTTCCTGCTTTTCTAGTGTTGTTTTTAAATTAGATGTGGATGTTAAATTTTATTAAATGCCTTTGTAGCTTTTATCATTTGATTTTTTTTTTTTTTTTGGTGAGGAAGATTGTCCCTGAGCTAACATCTGTGCCACTCTTCCTCTATTTTGTATGTGAAACGCCACCACAGCATGGCTTGATGAGCAGTGTATAGGTCTGTGCCCGGGATCCAAACCTGCGAACTCCGGGCCACCGAAGCAGAGCACAGGAACTTAACCACTACACCACCGGGCTGGCCCCATCATTTGCTTTTTCTTTTTACTGTTTAATTGTTTTAGTTAGGACTGTTTCAGTTGTGAGCATCAGAAATCCAACTCAAACTAATTTTAACAACAAAAAAATGAATCTATTGAATCAAGTACCCAAAGGAAGCAGGGGTGAAACTTGCTTTTAGGCTTAACAATATGGCTTCTCAATGATATAAGCAGAACTGGTGTGTGTGTCTCTGTCTTTTTCTGCCTCCATCGCCCCTGTCCATCTCTTATCTCCTCTCCATATTACTTTCACTCTCAGACAAGACCTCTCTAAGTGGTAGCTCCTAAATAGCCCCAAGCTCCAGGCTCCCAGCTTGAGGTATAGCAGAAAGAATTATCCTGTCTTCCAAACACTTCCAGTAAAACTTTAAGGAATTACTGTTTGGCTAGGCTAGGTTACATTACAGTCCCACCTAAAGACTCATTATTTCTCCAATAACAATTGAAGTGATGTTGTTATCAGAAGGGCAAAAATAACAGATCTCCACTATCTGCTGTAACATTTATATTAAAAGATTTACTTTTATTGATGTTGCTAAAATTCCTGAAGTGAACCCTACTTGTTTATGGTATATTATTATTTTTCTGTACCTCAGGATTTTATTTGTGAATATCTTGTTTTGAATTTTTGGCATCAGCTTTCCTAAGTGAAAATCATTTGTAATTTTCTTTATTTAGAAAGTGTTATATTTGCAAGATTTTAACATTGTTGCATAGCTTTCCTAAAAAGAGTTAGGGACATTTCCATTTTGATCTGTACCATGGAATAATATATATAGCATAGGAATTACCCATCACAGAGGATTAGAAAGAATTCATCCATGAACCTTCTAGGCCTGACTCTTTTTTTTTGAAGAGGAAGACTAGCCCTGAGCAAACATCCATGCCCATCGTCCTCTACTTTATATGTGGGACGCCTGCCACAGCATGGATTGATAAGCAGTGCATAGGTCCATGCCCAGAATCCAAACCTGAAAACCCCAGGCCACTGAAATGAAGCACGCAAACTTAACCACTACACCCCCGGGCCGACCCCTGACACTTGTTTTTGAAGGATAGTTCTTTTCTGTAATTATCCCATGCTTCTTAGTGAGACTGATTTTTCTATCTTTTCTTGAGTCAGTATGGACAGTTTTTAATTTTTCTAGTCTGTCATCCTTTTCAGTGAGGTTTTCAAATTTATTAACTTAGGGTTATAATTTTTAAATTCCCACTTTTTTCACACTTGTACATATTTCTTTTGCTCTTTCCCCCTCTTGGCTAAATTAACTGAGACTTCTCTTTTAATTATTTCTTTAAAAAACCATCTCTTGTTTATCAATTTTGTTGTTTTCTCCCTAATCATTAATTTCTGCTTTTTCGTTATTTCTCCCCTTAAGCTTAGCTTAAATATTTTTGTTCCTTTTTGAACTTCTTGAATGAATTCTTAATTAATTTTTTATTTGATTTAGTAAAATGAGATTATGAATTTTCTTCTGAGCATAGTTTTGTCCACATCCAAAAGACACTGATATTAGGATTTTCATTGTAAACATTTTCTAGGTAGTTTTAATTTTTTTATTAAGTCAAAAATTGTTTAGGTGAGAGTTGTAAAAATTATTGTGTTGTCTTGTGATCAGTTAATTTGATTTATTTCAATTTTGGGAAAATATTGAGATTTTCTTTGAATTCTAATATACATTAAATTGTTATAGTGTCCCATGGCTTGATAAGAAGGCATATTCCCTGTAGGATATAAAGTTCAACACATGTCTGTTAAATGAGGGTGGGATATGGAAGAAGGGTTGCTGATTTTAGACCGGATGGTTAAGGAAGGCCTATAAGATAAACTGACAGACTTGAATGAAGTGAGGGATCAATAAGAGTAAAAGCCTTGATAAATTGTTTTATTTAATTGAAAGATGTAATCTCAGGTCTAGTTTTATATTTAACCTATTCTGTATTTTTACTTCAATAATGCTAACTCAGAGCACACCTTTTTGCCTGGTTACGTTGTATAAAACAGTACTAATATCATCACACTTGGCCACAAGGCAATCATAAACAAATACCTATATCAAAATATTTAGATTACCATTGTAATACAGAATTAAAATTATCATAGATTACTCTTGAATCCCTGAGAATATGGACTAGCTTCCCCAGAAGTCCTTGATTGAGAACTACCACCCTTATACATTATTCTTTAGACTTCTTCCCACTGCCTTCCCAAGGAAAGGAGTAGAGGGAGGAGCAATAGTGATTCTTCTTGTTATATTTGTGTTTGAATTGAGTCTTTGATTATCAGTGTTCTAGGGTGAGGGCATTTGGTCTAGAGTGATACATGGGAGAGCTTTCAGAATTGTACCTACTTAACTTTCTATACTACTACTACTACCGCCAGTACTGGTATTGCCCATTCTAATAAGGAATCCACATGGATTCCCAGTATTTTCTTTTATTTTGGTTAAAATTGTTCTATATTTACACAGCACTTCTTTAGGTGTATTGTATGAGATCAGGACACTCATGTCGTTTCAGCATTGGTGGTATATTCTTCCAGTTTCTATCTATTTGTCTTCCTTGCTTTGAGTTTGGGGAATGGACTTCTAGTAAGCCTGTACCTATGTATCTGTTTTCGTAGAAGTGAACTTTTCTCATTTTTACTGAATATTTAAGGAAAAGCCTTTCCTTATAAGTCATGTGTTAGAATAATTTGATTTTAATGTTACAACTGACAACTAATTATGTTTTTGTGTGTGTGTGTGTGTGAGAAAGACCAGCCCTGAGCTAACATCCGTTGCCAATCCTCCTCTTTTTGCTGAGGAAGACAGGCCCTGGGCTAACGTCCATGCCCATCTTCCTCTACTTTATATGGGACGCTAACAAGGCATGGCTGACAAGCAGTGTGTCAGGGGGCACCCAGGAGCCGAACCCGCGAACCCTGGACTGCCAAAGCGCGAACTAAACCACTGTGCCACCGGGCCAGCCCCCTAATTATGCTTTTTTAATGACTTGACAGGTTGGAATTCGAGGTACTGATATAGTTGTGCTCGGGGTGGAGAAAAAATCTGTTGCCAAGCTTCAAGATGAAAGAACTGTGAGGAAAATCTGTGCCCTTGATGACCATGTCTGCATGGCTTTTGCAGGTACTTATGGACCTACAAAATGATACAGAGCATCCTAGTGTAGTAGGGTAACACAATTGGCCTCACTATAGCTGTTGTGCTAAATTTATACAACATATGGAGTTATACTCCATTTCTTATTAAACACAGTATTCCGTATCTTTTCTGGAAAATCACAATTCTATAAACCAAGATTTCTGATAATAAATTTAATAAAACGTAATATAACAAATATAATTTAACAAGTTTATTTTATAAATTTAACAAATAAATTTAATAAAACAAATATTAAAAGACATATATTATATTACCTTAATTAAAACTTTAGTTAGTGATTTCTTTTTAAACGTTTTACTTTGAAATAATTATTGATCCTCAAGAAGTTACAAAAAAAGCACAAGGAAGTCCCGTTTACCCAGTTTCCCCCAATGGTAACATCTTCAAAAACCAATAAGTTGACATTGGTACAAGCCACAGAGCTTATTCAGATTTCACTAGTTTTACATGCACTCATTTGTATGTGTGTGTGTCAACTTTTTTTAAACTTATCACGTGTACGTTCCTGTAGCCATCACCACAATCAAGATATACAACTCTTTCATCACCACAAGGCTACTTCATGCTATTCCTCCTTCTTGTCTCTAACCCCTGGCAACCGCTAATCAACTCTCTATTTCCATAATCTGTCATTTTGAGAGTGTTATATGAATAGAATCATATGGCATATATGATTTTTAATATTGGCTTTTTTAATATTGGCTTTTCTTGTCCAGCATAATTCCCTCGCAATTCATCCAAGCTGTTGCATATATCAATAGTCCATTGCTTTTTATTGTTGAATAGTATTCCATGGTATGGGATATATCACACTTTTTTGATAACTCACCCCTTGAAGGACATTTGTATTTTTTCCAGATTTTGTCTATTACAAATAAAGCTGATGTGAACATTTGTGTACAGGTTTTTGTGTGAGCATAGGTTTTCATTTTTCTGGGATAAATGCTCAAGAGTACAGTTGCTGGATCATATGTTAACGTATGCTTAGTTTTATAAAAAACTGCCAAATTGTTTTCCAGAGTGGCTGTACTATTTTACATTCCCATTAGCAATATATGAATGATTCATTTTCTCTGCATCCTCAGCAACATTTGGTGGTGTTACTATTTTTTATTTTAAACATTTGTATAGGTGTGTGATGATAGTTCATTGTGGGTTTAATTTTCATTGCCTTATGGCTAATGGTGTTGAACATATTTTCATGTGTTTTATTTGCCTCTGTATAGCAAATAAAACATGTTTCTTGTCTTTTTTTTCTTTGCTCACTTTTTGATTGTGTTGTTTCAAAATCAGAATTTTATATTGAAGTTTAAAAACCTTATTGAGCAAAAAATAGCCATTCTTACTGTCTTAAAAGGAGAATCATCTTGCCACAAAATGGCTTAATAAATTTTAAAATACTAAAATCATACAAAGTGTCTTTTCCAATCAAAATGGAGTAAAACTAGAAAGCAACAGCAGAAGGAAAGGAAAACTGAAAAATCCACAAATATGTGGAAATTAAACAATACTCCTAAAAACCTGTGAGTCAAAGAAGAAATCACAAGAGAAATTAGAAAATATCTTGAGACAAATGAAAATAGAAACACAACATAGAAAACTCATGGGATGCAGCAAAAGCAGTGCTGAGGAAAATTTATAGCTGTAAACACTTACGTTTAAAAAGAAGAAAGATTTCAATTCAACAACATAACTTTACATCTTAAAAAATAGAAAAAGAACAAACTAAACCAAAAGCTGTCAGAAGGAAGGAAATAATAAATTATTATTTTTATTATTATAAAATTATTTTTATTATAATAAATTATTATAACTATAATAAAACAATAAATTATTTATTCATTATTATATTATTTATATTATATTTATATATTTATTTATTATATTTATATTATAATTATTTATAATTATTATAAAAATAATAGATTATTTTTATAATAAAAATTAGAGCAGAGATATATAAAATTATAAAATAGAAAAATCAGTGAACCCAAGAGTTAGTTCTTTGAAAAGATCAACAAAATTGACAAACCTTTAGCCAGATGGACTAAGAATAAAAGAAGACTCAACTGAAATAAGAAATGAAAAAGGGGACATTACTAAAGATTTTACAGAAATAAAAAGTATTATAAGAGAGTACTATGGACAATTATATGCCAACAAATAAGATAACCAGAAAAAATGGACAAATTCCTTAAAACATACAAATTACCTAAAGTTACTCAAGAAGAAATAGAAAATCTCAACAGATGTATGAGTAAAGAGTGAATCAGTAACCAAAAACCTCCAAATAAAGAAAAGTCCAGGGCCAGATGTTTTCACTGGGGAATTCTACCAAACATTTAAAGAAGAATTAATACCAGTCCTTCTCAAACTCTTCCAAAAAATTGAAGAGGAAGGAACACTTCCAAACTCATTCTCTGAGGCCAGGATTACCCTGATACCAAAATGCAACAAAGACACTACAAGAAAAGAAAACTATAGACCAGTGTCCCTTATAAATATTGATGTAAAATTCCTCAACAAAATACTAGCAACCAAATTCAGTAATTCAAAAGTTGGATTACCTCAAAAATCAAAACTGTACTGCATCAAAGGACACAGTCACACAGAGTGAAAAGGCAATCCATGGAATAAGAGAAAATATTTACAAAATTGTACATCTTATAAGGGATTAATAGTCAGAATATACAAAGAACACTTAGAACACAATAAAAAAGCAAGCAACTGAATTCAAAAATGAGCAAAGAACTTATATAATTATTTCTCCAAAGAAGATATACAGGGGCAGGCCCGGTGGCGCAGCGGTTTAGTTCGCGCTTGGCAGCCCAGTGTTCACGGGTTCGGATCCTGGGCCCCGCGGATGCACTGTTTGTCAGCCATGCCGTGACAGCGACACATGTAAAGTAGAGGAAGATGGGCATGGATGTTAGCCCAGGGCCAGTCTTCCTCAGCAAAAAGAGGAGGATTGGCAAGGGATGTTAGCTCAGGGCTGGTCTTCCTCACAAAAAAACAACAAAAAAAAGAGAGATTACTCACAATATCTCGGGGCCGGCCTGGTGGCGCAGCAGTTTAGTTCACGCTTGGCAGCCCGGGGTTCGCCAGTTCAGATCCCGGGTGCCCGTGGATACACTGCTTGTCAGCCATGCTGTGGTGGCATCCCATATAAAGTAGAGGAAGATAGGCACAGATGTTAGCCCAGGGCCAGTCTTCCTCAGCAAAAAGAGGAGGATTAGCAACAGATGTTAGCTCAGGGCTGGTCTTCCTCACCAAAAAAAAAAAAAAAGAAGATATGCAAATGGCCAATAAGCACATGAAAAGATGTTCAACATCACTAATCATTAGGGAAAAGAAAATCAAAACCACTATGAAATATCAATTCACACCCATTAGGATGGCTGTTATCAAACAAACAGAAAATAACAAGTGTTGGCAAGAATGTGGAGAAATTTAAACCCTTAGGCACTGTTGGTAAGAATGTAAAATGGTGCAGTTACAATTGAAAACAATATGGTAGTTTCTTAAAAAAACATAAAATTACCATATGATCCAGCAGTTCCACTTCTGGTGATATACCCAGAAGAACTGAAAGCAGGGACTCAAACAGATATTTGTACATCCATGTTTATAGCAGCATTATTCACAATAGCCAAAAGGTGGAAACAACCCAAGTGTCCATTGATGGATGAATGGATAAACCAAATGTGGTGTATACATACAATGGAATATAATTCAGCCTTAAAAAGGAAGGAAATTCTGACACATACTAGAACATGGATGAAGCTTGAAGACATTGTGCTAAGTGAAATAAGCAGTCACAATAGTACAATTACTGTATGAGTCCGCTTATATGAGATACCTAGAGTAGTCCAATTCATAGAGACAGTGGAATGATGGTTGCCAAGGGCTAGGGGAGGGGCATTGGGAAGTCATTGTTTAATGGTTACAGAGTTTCAGTTTGGGAAGATAAAAAAGCCCTAGAGATGGATGGTGGTGATCGCCCAATGTGTAAATGTACTTAATTTCGCTGAACTGTACACTTAAGAATGGTTAAAAAATATTTTACTACAATAAAAGAAAAAATTTTTTAAAAAGGAATCATCTTAATGTAAATGATATGGAATGCTTTAATTTATTGTACACATACCTTTCTAACTTTAATATAAAAACAATTTTCATATGTATATAACTTTTTAGCAGAGGAAAATAAGCATTTACTAATATTCTCCCCCACATGTGAATTGGCTTTTATACTTGGAAAATACCTAAATTTTTATTACTGGGGATTTGGTTTGATGAATCATGGTATATCCATGCAGTTACTTAAAAGTACAGGCTCTGGAAACATACTAATTGGATTCTAAGCCAGACTCCGTTGTCTACTACACCTGTGACTGTGGGCAAGGTACTTAACTGCTCCTTGTCTCAGTTTAATCATCTGTAACATGGGGTTAATGATAGAACCTATTTTATTGATTTGTTATAAGAATTAAGTGAGTTAATACATAAGAAGCATTTAGAACAATGTCTGGCATATGTGAGTGTTTAACAAATATTACTATTACTATTACCACTACTATTACTACGAGTAACATATTATCATTCTTATTACTATTTAGTGACAGTTAAAAAAAGAAGTGTAGGATCTGTATGTATTAATATGGGAAAGTATCCAAAATATATATTAAGAATAGTTAATTACAGAATATATGCAATATAGTTCTGTTTATAAATTATGGAATTGTATGGTAACTTTTATTCCCCCTGTTGGAATATTTTACAATGAGCACATATAAGAAAAATATACACTTCCATTTTGAAAAAAAATCACATTCTTTTGTGGATGATGTTGTTATATTGTGCTTTTAATGTTTGGAAAACAACTCTTAGGAAAAAAATCAAAGAATTTGAAAAAGAATTATTTCATGAGGCATGTGGAATTCTATTTAATAGAAATTTTACAATATGATAGTATCTTCAAGGGGAAATTGTGGTATAAATTTAAAAGCACTAGATTGAGGACTTATTTCTTCTATAAGTAGCGTATTTATAATCAAAGTGAAATTGCAATTTTCAATGCTATCTTTAAATAAAATTTGTTCTATTTTCTAGCCATTTAGTATTGATTAGTATAATTGCTACTTCTTAGGTTAAAAACGGATGCATACACACAACTATATTTACTCATGGTTTGGCAAATTTACCACTAATTTTTTTTCCTTGAATCAGGTATATTACTACTTTCTAAGTATGCTACTTTTATGTTTCTATAGTTTTGGATCATAATTACATTGTAATGGGGAAATACTTAGAAATATTCTTTCTGATCATATTTTCTAATTGAGTGAAGCTTTTTTTTTTTTTTTAATTTTTTTTTTATTTTTTGTGAGGAAGACCAGCCCTGAGCTAACATCCGTTGCCAATCCTCCTCTTTTTGCTGAGGAAGACTGGCCCTGGGCTAACATCCGTGCCCGTCTTTCCTCTATTTTATATGGGACGCTGCCACAGCGTGGCTGACAGGGAGTGCATCGGCGGGCGACCGGGATCCAAACCCGCGAACCCCGGGCTGCCAAGCGCGGATTAAACCGCTGTGCCACCGGGCAGCCCCAATTGTTTGTTTGTTTGTGGGGAAGACCAGCCCTGAGCTAACATCCGTTGCCAATGCTCCCCTTTTTGCTGGGGAAGACTGGCCCTGGGCTAACATCTGTGCCCATCTTCCTCTACTTTATATGGGACGCTGCCACGGCATGGCTGACAGGCAGTTCGTCGGCGGGTGACCAGGATCCGAACCGGCGAACCCCGGGCTGCCAAGCATGGACTAAATCGCTGCGCCACCGGGTGGCCCCCTAATTGAGTGAAGCTTTTAATCCATAGGATAGGCTAAGTCAATCTCTTCTCATTTCCTTCTCTCAGAAAGCATTTGCAAAAAGAAGAGAATCCGTTTCTCTTCTTTAACTATCTGATTATAATTTGCACCCTACCCATGAGTGTTAGGGTGATTCTTAACAGTGGCATATTCTAACAGCTGCTTTATTGTTGGCTACTGTTAACTATCTTCAGGGACTGATATTCTTCTAGGTTTGTAGAAACACAATTTGAAATGGTGTGGAAGAGGAAAATGAGTTTGTGACTGCAAAAGACTGATGATTATATGAGAAATGGCTGTTTCACAGATTTTGTGAATGAATTTTTTTGGGCAATTTGGTATTAAAAGAGTGGGGAAAAAAACAAAATGGCCATAGAAAGGTCAAATGCTAAAGAAGTCTTTAATAGAATTGTTGGCAGCTGTTGCATCTGTTTAAGCTTTTGATCAGTTAGTTTTTTGGGTTTTTTTGTTTTTTGGTTTTTTTTGTGAGGAAGACCAGCCCTGAGCTAACATCTGTTGCCAATCCTCCCCTTTTTGCTGAGGGAGACTGGCCCTGGGCTAACATCCGTGCCCATCTTCCTCCACTTTATATGGGACGCCGCCACGGCGTGGCTGAGAGGCAGTGCGTCTGCGGGCACCCGGGATCCGAACTCGCGAACCCCGGGCTGCCAAGCGCGGACTCAACCACTGCGCCATTAATATTAGACAAAAAGATGAGAAATGATATGTCACAGTTATATTGAATGCAGTTTCAATTCAATGGATATGTGTTTGATAATGAAGTAATACTCATTGTTTTCACAAGAAGAAATCCAGCTTACTTCATGGTTTAGGTAACAAGTATATTGGTCTTGGAACCAGGATAGACATCAACCTTTGAACAGTCTGCCATTGATATCTTCCAAAAAAATGTTTTAAAAAATACGACTACATAAATTTTTTAAAAATATGTAATAAAACCTAATAACCAGCCCAGCTACTGACAATTAAATCATTTTGATCTTTGGGAAATAGTCTACTTAACATTAGTGTTTAATCTTTATTCTTTAAAGCCATTTTCTTTAAAAAAGAAAATAAGAATGCATCAAATTAAGTCTTGAAGGGAATAAATCTGAGTGTTGGACAAGTGATACTCTATTTTACAAGTTCTTTATAATGGATATATATTGAGAAAAACAAAGGACGTTATAAGAAAGATATTATGATGACGAAAACCCTTTTGACAAGGAAAAAAGTCATTATTTTTTGTAATGTATTGACTACTTTTATAGGACTGACTGCTGACGCTAGAGTAGTAATAAACAGAGCCCGTGTGGAGTGCCAGAGTCATAAGCTTACAGTTGAGGACCCAGTCACCGTAGAGTATATAACTCGCTTCATAGCAACATTAAAGCAGGTAAGCCAATATTCCAACAGATTTCTTCAGGTTTTCTCTGTTCCATCATTATGGATGATCCTATGAAAATACTGTAATCACTCCGATCATTTAGTCTATTAAATCTACTAAATTCCTTATTCTTTCTCACACTTACTTCATACTTACACTGTTATTCCAGTGGAATGGATTGATTTGATCACTAGAAATCTCAATCAGTGTCAATTCTGGGAATTATGTTAGAATTTAAAGGAACAGTAAATCTAATCTTTGAAGGGGATTTCTACACTTCTGGAGATACAGTAATGAGAACGATTTTTTAAAGTTTACCAAAGAAATACCCATGAGTCTATCACCTACAAACCTAAACACAACTGATCAGGTTTAGATATGACTTCTTCTGAATTCATGCATAGATACATGGTTGACATTAAGTATAATCATAATGTATACAGTATTTTTTAACTTATTATCATTTTATGTGTTCTTTATATATATCAACATAGTCCTTATACTTATCATTCTTACTAACTATATAATACTGTTTCTAGTTGCTATCTGGTAATTATTTAGGTTGTTTCCAGTTTCTTTCATTTTCTCTTTCTCTCTCAATTTACTACTTTAATAACGTTACTCTATCTTTGTCACAGTCTTTATTTTTCTTTTTTGAATTATATTGTTAAATTAATTTTCAGTATGGGATTACTAGATTAGAGATTGTAATTGGTTTTAAGACTCTTGTTATATGTAGCTAAATTGCTTTCTAAAAAGATTGAACCAGTTTTTATTGTGCAACCAGCAATGCATAAATGTATCCCTGAAGGATCATCAGCATTGGGTTGTTCATTTTTCTTTTATTTTGCAAATAAGTATAACATAGTACTGTAATAGTTGTTTTAATTTGTATTTTGTAATTAGTAGTGAAGTTGATTTTTTTCCACATGTTGGTTTACTGTTTTCAGTTCTCCTAGCATAAACTATCTTTCCTTTTGACAGGCACTCTAGTGGTTAAGAATGTGCCCCAAGAGCCAGAATTTTGGGTTTGAATCCTGGCTTTGCTACGTCCTAGTTAGTGCCTTGAGCAGACTGTTTAGCCTGTTTTACCTCAGTTTTCTTACTTATAAAATAAGCGTTACAATAATACCTGCTTTGTTGAGTTGAATTATGGATTAAATGATTTAATACATTTAGAACGCTTTCTGGCATGGATTTTACCACTTGTCCATGTAGAGATTTTTTAATGGACTATATATTCTAGGTATTAAAGTTTTAAATTACATACTTATTAAAAAAATGCCCTATTTTGGGTTTTTTAAATTTAATTAATGTTGCAAGAAAGTCCAACATTTTTGTGTTGTTCTACTTTTCTTTTTTATTTGCTTTGATTTCCCCAGTAGTTAAAAAGGTATCCACCAAAAAACAAGGTGCAGAACGTTATGTATACAAGGTTCCCAATTGTGGTTTTTAGGTTTTCTTCTAGAAATATAAAGTCTATGCATAGAACATTTATATAAATATACGTTGTAAATATGTAACGGTGGAGTTGCCAATGAGGAGGAGCCTGGGTCCGGGGACAAAAAAAGATATCCTTTATGTATACCTTTTGTACTTTAAATTATTTTAACCTTGTACATGTATTTACTTTTTCATTTAAAAAAATGGTTGAGTAAGCAAATAAAGTAAAAGGGTCTCTCCTCTAAGGTGTATTTACAAAGCATCTACTTCATACTTCAGTATGAACTAGGAATGTTGGAATTAAGACATAAACCCTATTCTTTAAGAGTTTATTTATATTTGTAGCCCAACTATTTGCATTCAGATTTTGAGGTGGCTTATAAAATACATATATAATAAAATTTAAAAATAAAAAAATAGATGTGATCTATAGACAAGTCCAAGAAGAAAGCTAGTATAAAGCTATTTGAAGTCACAAAGTTACATATAGTTCCTAAAGCTGCCTACAAATGTAGTCTTGAGCTTTCTGTCGGGACTGCCTCTTTGTACATGTTCTAGGGGCACCAGTCTCAGAATTAGTGTGAATTCCACTCCCTGGAGCACAAATCCAGGAAGTTCCTGGCACAATAGTAAAAAGAAATATAATTGGTGTCCAGTGCCCCGTTGTCTGCAAGGAAAAAGCATGCTTTTTCTTCAAGAGAAACAAAGGTTTCCTTCTCTTGGGACTGAAAGAAATGTCTCAGTTGGGTTTTGTGCAGAGATAACTTAGTATATAGTGAACAGAATATACTTGATAATAATAGTATCAAGTAAGAATCCTTGATAATAATAGTAACAATTATAGTGTCTCTCAAAGTAAACCAAGGACGTGCTTCCAAAGCACAGCTCACTGCAATCAGCTTTACTGGGAACCAAAATGGTGTGACATACACAGTTCTCTGTTATATTAAAAAGATTACAATCTAGTTATGTTACCAAAATGTTCATGAAGCAACAAGAAAATGATTTTAGACCATATGTAAGCAAACTTATGATTTTATTTTATAGACTGTGTACATTAATTTCTTAAAAATTTCATCACGGATTGAAGTTAGTCCAGAAAAAGTCAGGAAGAGGATCTTAAAGATATAAAAATAAGAATTGATAAAGATAATCTTTTTGGCAGGAATACTTTATTTACTATTAGAATTTGTTATTTGATAACTAATAGTGTTATCCTTTGTATGGCCTCATACAGAAAGTAGTTAAGAAAACATTTTATTTTTCAGAAATACACTCAGAGCAATGGACGAAGACCCTTTGGTATTTCTGCCCTAATTGTAGGTTTTGATGATGATGGTATCCCAAGATTATATCAGACCGATCCCTCTGGGACTTACCATGCTTGGAAGGTGAGTCATGAATTTGTTAATGTATTTTAGAAGTTGACTAAATGTATTCACTGTAAATGCTTTATCGCTTTCCGGGATATGACAAAAAAAATTATGTTGCATTAAAATATTGATGGTGATACAAACTTTATATAACCATTTAGCTAGTCAGAAACTATGATGGTTTTTGATGAGTACTTTTGATGGAATACTTTAATTTATTAATCACAGGGTCTTTTTCTTACTTTTAAGAAGATATGACAAATTTAAGTGTATATAATTGGTCAAGTCAGAGAAATATCCAGTTCCTATTCATCATTCATTCTTCAAAATTAGTGTTGCATCAGATAGATGCTTGCTTTGAGTAGAAATAGTCTTTCTGCTTTTAGTAAAGAATTAAATGAGTATTTAAACTCCATACTGAAATATTTAATGCATCCTCCATTCTAGAAGAGTCAGAGCACCCCAAACTATGAATTAGTTATACCTATGTGTCAGTATGTTGTGATTGTCTCCACATAATTCCTGGAATACAGTTTGTTTTCGGGATAAGTTGTTATTCTTGTTTTGGTACCCAACTACTAAATTTGGTTAATGGTGCACTCAAATCTAATACAAAAGTCTAGGGCCTAGGGAAACTAGTGGCAGCTTCCAGAATTGAATTTTTGTATATTCTCATAGATGAGAATAAGACTACACCACAGAATCTAGTATAAGTGGTTTTGACTTCATTAAATATTTAAATACTCAAGCTTTAAACAATTTCATGAAGAAATTTTATTTTACTAAGATGGAGATGAATTAGTGGGGAAATAGTGCATTGGTCTTTATGCTATATTATCTATAGGATTTGATTTGAGCTGGCCATACTCATAAGATACTGTTTTTATAAACCAATTGACCAGGCCAGTAAAACAATGGATTATATTCTTGCCACAAAAATCTGAACACTTGTGTTAGCTGCACATCTTCTTTTAGGCTACCTGGACCATCTAATTGGTAATCAAAAGCTATGAATTTACCTGCTGCAAATACCAGGCTTTTTTCTGCCAGTTAGAAATCTTTCACATGCACTAGGTTTCTTGTGCCTTCCCAGATCTATGCCCTAAACAAAACAAGTTATTGCAGACAATCTTTCTCTAAATATTTTGAAGTCTGCCATCTTCTGTTTGGATTTATCATTACATCTTTACCCTTCATTTCATTATAACACAACAATTTCAAAGTTTGTATAATTTTCCATTTTAATTTGGTTGCTCTCTAGGGTCATACAGAAAAGCTTTTTTATTTTATTTCAAAGTCAATTCTTTGGAAAATACTGGAATTTGTAAATTGTTGGGGATTTTATTGATCATCTAAGTCTGAAGCTATGCTCTGCTGTTGTGTCCTGAGGCCGTATAGTGGAGGTGGGGAGGGTGTGTACGGTGTGGGCATACACATGTGTACACAGGTACACCCCATTATCATCATTTTACTGATTTTACATATTTCGCTTTCTTGTAAGATTTTAGTTGAAGGAAATATTATGCATCTTTAAAAAAATCATCTATAACAAAAAACATTTGAAAACGTTTTTATTTTACATATTTGGTAAGTGATACTCAGGAGTTAAGTGATTTTTTTTTTAAGTTCACACCACTAGTTTGTAGCAAAACTGGAATTAGAACTCAGGGGCTTCTGCTCATTAGTCCAGAGTTCTTTCCACTACATCGTGCTACCTCCCTTAGGCCAAATAATTCTCTATGTGTGTTATGTAAATTCTAATATACAATCTTGAAAGGTAGAATAAAATCTTCTGGTTTTATTTCTGTTTTGGGGGGACTATAGCACTTTAGCCATGAGATCAAGTTTTTGGGGGTTTTTTTGTTGTTGTTGTTCTTCGTTTCTATCTTTTGTATTTTCACTCTTACCTACTATTCCAAGTAGCCCAATAAAATGGTACAGTGGACCATCTAGGACACAGCTGTGGTACCATGTGGTGACACCACTTTGCAGTGCTAGCTTGTAGTCTTACAAGGTACAGGTAGAGGACATGTGAAATGGAGAGTAGAAAAAGGAAGTTATAAATATACACTGTGGCCACATGACTGGTTGCAGAAATGAAAATAGAAATAGCTGATACCAGCACTTTGGTTTGTTGGAGTTCTTTATCTGGCACGTGACACAAACTTATTTTTTTGGAAGATTCGGGGCCATTGGTGATACTGCCTTAACAGGTTATAAAGCCTTCCATTAACTTTTTTCACTTTACATAAGAATACTAAGAGAGATCTCCAGATAATCCCTTGAGTTCTAGATATCTCTTCCCTGGTCTCATTGTATACTAGTAACTTTATTTCCCTTGATAATCAGAATAAACCATATTGTCCTTACAATAACACCTTCTTTGCCTATTGGTTCAGTGGCATGAGGAGTCCAAAATGGCTAAGTGGCAGTCTCAGCTTCTAGTTCAGTGGAATTATTGTTATATCCCCTGGTAGAACATTGCCTTTCCCCCTCACTTCCACTTGGGAACTAGGACTTTTCAACTAAGAACCCAGTGGTGACAGGAAGAAAAAATTTTACAAGTGGGTCATATGGGGTGTTAATGAGACATCTATCACTTGATTCCTAGATTTGTGACCATGGGAGAAATTAGTTAATAGTTCCTGTTTCAGGGTACATACAGGATCTTGTAGAACGGAAACATAGCCCCATAAGATGTCACCCAGCTGGTGTTATAAAGGAGTCTTCAGTAAACTATTCCATATTTCTATCAGGCTGGCTACTTCAGGGTGAAAGAGAACATGATAAAACCAGTGAATCCCATGGGCATAAGCCTATTCTCTCAGTTCCTCATAATCAGTTCCTTGGTCAGCAACAATGTTTTATAGAATACCATAATGGTGAAGAAAGCATCCAGCAAGTCCACAGATGGTGGGGCTTGACAGAAGCATTTGGTACAGGAAGGAGAAACTCACATCTAGAGTAAGTTTCTCTTCCAGTGAGGGCATACCACTGCCCCTTCCATGACAGAAGAGGCCAACAAAACCAGACAGCCTGGTAGGTTGCCACGTATTCTGGCAGTATCCAGGTCAATTGTGATGAGGGAAACCCATTTTGAAGTATTTTTTTTCTTCTTAACACATTTTCGTATTGCAGAAAATATTTTTTACTTGGCATAGAAGATTCTGGGGTTTGGCAGATTACATTAAATTATATTAACTAAAAATTCTCCTGCTGTAAACACCTAGGATGCTAAAATGATCATGAACATTTTTTTACAATGCTTAGCTGAACTCAGAAGAGAGACAAAATCCTAAGGTGCCAAAAATGAAGAAAGAATTGCGTAGCAGAGCAGTAAGCATGTGAGTTGATGATATCTCTGCCCTTAGGGATATTATAGCGCAGGATTCCCAAAGATAATTCACCATCGAAAGTGATAAAATATATAAACACTCTACCCTTTAATAAGTATTCAGTCTATAAATATTGAATTCTAATTACATATTAAATACTGTTCTAAGTCTGGGGATATAGAGGTGAACTCAACAGACAAATACATAATGTTCAAGTGCTATGAAAAAAAAAAAAGGAAACATGGTTAGAAGGATAGAGAGTGACTGGTAGGTAAGGCGGTCAGGGAAAGCCCCTTTGAAAAGATGACATTTGAACAGAGGCCTGAAGAAAGTGAAGGAGCAAGCCAGGTAGTTATTTCCATGATATTCCAAACAGAGGAAACAATAAAGACAAAATCCCAAGGCAGCAGCATGTTCCATATGTATGAGAAATATCAGGGAGGCTATTATAGCTAGAGCTGTAGCTCTATGTGGGACCATATGGCTATGCTACAGCAAATCAGCAAGAATGATAGTGATAAGGGGTGAAGTAACAGAGGTAGGAGGGGGCTAGATCTTGTCGGGTCTGAAGGCCATGGATAGGACTTGAGATATTACATAAGTGATGGATAAAGCCAGTTGAGATTTTTGCATGTTAGAGTAACATGATCTGATTTGCATTTTAAAAGTCTCTCTGGCTGCTGTATTGAGAATAGATTGTACGGTAGGGTAGGGTAGATGCAGGCAGACAAATCAGGAGGCTGTGTCCAATAATAATACAGTCAAGAACTGATTTATATCGGCACATTGGACCAGTGAAAGGTGGGGAAAAATCCAGCATGGTCTGTGAAGGAGACCCCACAGAGCAGTGTCCTGGATCCCGAATGAAAACAGTATTCCAAGAAGAGATGATCAGCTGAGTCAGTGCCACTGATGGGTCAAGTAAGAAGACTGTGAAATGATAGGATTTGGCAACATGCAGGCCACTGGTGACCTTGACAACAACAGTTTAGATGGATTCATGGTGATGAAAGCCAGATTGGAGTAGATTTAAAAGAAATAGGGAGGAAAGATCAAGAATCATCAAGGGATGCTAAAACTATCAGGTAAAAGATGGCTGAGGAAAAGGATGTTCACATGGTCCCACATGTTACTTATTAATCACAAAGGGGAAAATGTACCTTTTCAGTGGAGAGATCTGGTGGACACCATGATAACCATCAAACTTATCATCACTTATAATGAGATAAATTGACATCATGTGCCTCCTGATGTGATATAATAGGAAAGAAGGAACATCACGTTTGTAGTATTCTTGCCATTGTATTTAACCTTAATCTGATCAAGGGGGAACAATCAGATAAATCCATATTGTGGAACATTCTACAAGACATTTTAAAAATATTCATGTTATTGAAAGACAGAAAAAGCCAGGGAGACTTTTCTAGTTTAAAGATTAAAGAGGCAAATGCAATCCATGGTCTTTGATTAGACGCTGGATGGGGGAAAACAGTCACAAAGGACATTTTCGGGACAACTGGAGATATTAAATATGGAGTTTATATTAGATAATAATGTATCAGTTTGAAATTTCTTGGGGGTGATAATTACTGTGTTATATAAGAGAACATACTTGTTTTAAGGGGATAGATGCTGAAGTATTTAGGGATGAAACGTTATGATATCTGCAACTTCAACATAAAAAAGTGTATATGTGTGTAAATAAATGAAGTGAGGTAAAACAAATATCTCAAAATGTTAACAATTCATGAATATAGGTAAAGAGTCTGTAGTTTAGTTGTTCATTGTACTGTCAACTTTTCATAATTTTGAAAATTTTCAAAATAGAAAATTGAAGAAAAGGGAATAGTAAGGAAGGAAGTGAAGATAGTTCCTTTAAAAAGTTTAGCTGTAAAGGGGAGCAGAGATATGGAACAGTAGCTAGAGGAGAATATTGGTTCAAGGAAGACTTCTTTTTTTTAAGATTGGCCATACTATGGGATTCATTCATTCAGCAACAATATTAAGCTCTTACTATGTGTTAGGCACTCTTCTAGACACTGGGGAGAGCAGTGACTAAACAAAATCTCTACTCTCAGAGAACTTATATTCTAGAGGTGACAGAAGGATAAGTAAATATGTAGTATGTTAGATGGTAATACATTGCTACTCAAGGAGTGGGTCAGGAAACAGCATCACCTGAGAGCTTATTAGAAATACAGAATATCAGGTCCCACCAGGTAAAACAAGGCCCAGTAGGCCTTCTGGATTAGAATCTGTGTTAACAAGATCTCCGTATAATTTTTACATACATTAAAATTTGAGAAGTACTACTCTGTAGAAATATAACGTCAGGTAAGGGGGATGGGGAGGAGGTGCAGTTTTATAGATGGTAGTCAGGGAAGAAGAGTATTTGAGCAGAGACTGAAAGAAGTGAAGGGAGCAAAGTATGAACATATCTGAGGAAGAGCATTCCAGACAGAGGGAACTGCAAGTGCAAATACTCTGAAGTGTGGCTTCTTGGTGTGTTTTAGGGGTAGCAAGGGATGGAAGGAGCAGAGTGAGTGAAGGGAGCAATGGTAGGACATGAGGTTAAACAAGAGTCTATGTAGCAGAGAGAGGGAATCATAGAGGGCCTTTCTTATACTCCAGTGTAAGATTGTGAATTTTACTCTGAGCAAGACAGGAAGTCATTGGAAATTTTTTAGCAAAACAGAGACATGAAATGACTTTTTAAGAGGTCCTTCTGGCTGCTATGAGAAAATGTATGGAGGGGGCAAGGATGGATGCCGAGAGACGAGTAAAGAATATAATAAAAATCCAGGTGATTTGTGTCAGGCAGTAATACTGGAAATGATAAGTGCTTAGATTTTGATTTTATTTTGTGGGATGGGAAATGGTTTGAGGTTTTGCTGGTGGATATAGGGTATGAGAGAGAGGAGTAAGAATGACTGAAATGTTTGGGAATTTTTATAAATTTATGAAAGGGATACAGCAAAGAAGGAAAACTTGATGATGTAGAGGAAAGTGGAAATGTTTATAAAAGACCTTAAATAGATGGAAATGCATGGAAACCAGTGTGAAAATGGTTAGGTAGAAGCATGGACAGTTTTGTTTGTTTGGTTGGTTGGTTTTTTGCTGAGGAAGATTCACCCTGAGCTAACATCTGTGCCAGTCTTCCTCTATTTTTGTATGTGGGTCACCGCCACAGCATGGCCGCCAACAAGTGGTGTCGGTCTGTACCAGGGAACCAAACCCGGGCCACTGAAATGGAGCACGCCGAATTTAACCAGTAGGCCACAGGGCCAGACCCTGGACAGTTTTATGTTTAAAAGAAATATTTGTTTTTAATAGAACATTTCAAACACATCTGTAAGAATACAAAATAATATAAATATATGCATGTATTCACCAAGTTTAAATAGATGTTAATGTTTTATCATATTTGCTTTATATCACTTTTTTAAGTGAAATATTTCAGACTTCTGAAAATAATATTTAAGACAGCCATGTAACCACCAGCCAGCTTGCAGGTAATTGAAGCTTCTTGTGAATCCTTCTGTAAAGTAGCAGAACAATATAGTCTCACGTAGTATGAAAGGTGTGTTTTTGTGCTCCCTTCCTAAAAATCTCCTTTGAGCTCTCTTTCCTGTAATCATATTACTAACCAGTTAGAACTAAGACATTCCCCATTTAATACCAGGGTCCTTCAGTGAAAGAATGGCCCTTCTGCAGGTTCTTTCTGCTCTCTAGAGTCATCATAGCAAAAAGGCATGTGGCAGCATAGTGTATAGAGATCAAAGCTTGGACTGTCGATTCAATCCATTTGGCAATATCTAGAGACTTGTTTGGTGGTTACAGCTGGGCTGGGGGGGGAGGTGCTACTGGCATGTAGTGGATAGAAGTTGCTAACAGCCTATAATGCACAGGACAGCCCCACACAGCAAAGAAATATCCAGCCCCAAATGTCAATAGTGCTGAGGTTGAGAAAGCTCATTTTAACCTTTCCAACTCTCCATTTCTTCATCCATGAATTGGAGTTAGTAATAGTACCTATTTGTTTTTGTGATGGTTAAATGAGATAATCCGTGTAAAATGCTTAACTTAGTGCCTGGCACAGAAGTGCTCTGTTGATGTAAATTACTCTTATCATCATCACTGTCATCACTAGTACTAGTCTGGATATTTAGACTGAATTAAAAGAACATGCCATATACCACCCGTAGCCATGCAGCCAGGGCAATCTATTTGCCTCTTTCCTTCAAAAATTTCTAAAGAACGAAGAAAAATGGGGAGCGGAACAGAAGAAGCCCTTCTTGCTTATAGTCAAAGAAGATAATGAATCAATAATTTGTATACTTTATTCTAAGTTCTATACTTTATTCTAAGTTCTGAGAAAATGATGTGCAACCCTATTCATGTAAACAGCTTTCTTCATGTGGATGTCCTTTTTTTTTAATCTTTTCTTTCTTCCTTTTGGACCCAATTGCAAAGTTAAACCTTTCCTCTCCACATCTTTTGGAGTTTCAACTCTTCCAATCTCTTCTAGCTGTCAAGGACTTACCATTAAAGTAAGAGAAAGCATTGGCCAGGACAAAGCCTTGGTATATCTAAAAATAAGTTTATCCATATTGAATTCATATTGAAAATAAAATTATTCATATAGTAACCAAATGCTGAAATGCTTGCTAAGTTTTCAAACCTACAGTTTTCAAACCTACAATTTTCATTTAGTAATCATGCTAAGAAATACTGGAGTAAACTCTCTCTTAACTTCACTTAGTAACCATAAATTCATTCCTATCACAGTGATATTAATAATTATCTTCTATTTTTCAAGGCAAATGCAATAGGCCGAAGTGCTAAAACTGTCCGAGAATTTCTAGAAAAGAATTACACAGAAGATGCTATAGCAAACGACAGTGAAGCTATCAAATTAGCAATAAGAGCTTTGCTAGAAGTAAGTGATCTAATAAAGCTTATTCAGAAAAGCATGGTGATTTTTTTTATTTGGTTGCTTATTAAAACACAGAATTTCCTAAAGTAATTCTAATATTGTACTTATTCTACATTAGGTTGTCCAGTCTGGTGGAAAAAACATTGAACTTGCTATAATAAGAAGAAATCAACCTTTGAAGGTAAGTCATTAAACATTAACTTGCTATAATAAGAAGAAATCAACCTTTGAAGGTAAGTCATTAAACAAAGAGGAAAAAAATATCTGTAGTATAAAGTATTTTGACAAAAGTTAAAATGTTGTTGACACTGGTGAATCTTCATTATAAGCCTTAAACATCCATTAGCATGCATTGACACTACAATTTCCGTTTTGTTTCTGTAGGCTAATAGTCAGTAATTTCTATGTGCTTATTGCAAGCAGTTACCTATCCCTAACCCTTTGTGAAGACAAAGGCACTGAGATCTGTATATAGGCCTATCCCATTTAGTAGTCTATGTTCTTTTAAGTAGGAACCCCTATCGAGTCAGACCTATATGGGGTCAGTATAGCTATTCCCTATGGAGATTCATTCCTGGCACCATATAGAGAGTGGTTACTCTTCCTATCTTTTTATTTTATTTTATTATTTTTTTGTGTGAGGAAGACCAGCCCTGAGCTAACATCCGTTGCTAATCCGTCTCTTTTTGCTGAGGAAGACTGGCCCTGGGCTAACATCCGTGCCCATCTTCCTCTACTTTATATGGGACACTGCCACGGCATGGCTGACAAGCAGTGTGTCGGCATGCGCCCGGGATCCGAACCCGCAAACCCCGGGCTGCCAAGCGCAGACTAAACCGCTGCGCCACCGGGCGGCCCCTCTTCCTATCTTTTTAGATCTTCTGAAATCACAATATGCTTCCAGCCAGTGTCATTCAGCTGCTATTTACATAATCGTTGGCCCTCCAGGCTTCTAACATATTGTTATCCTTCATTTTATTAAAGCAGCACCCATTCTTGATTGCCTACTGGCTTTTATCTATTCTCTCTTCTTTTCACTTAAAAGTGCCTTGAGCCTCTGTAAGACTTAAATTTTAAGTCTTACACCTAGTGTAATAACCTAGTATCACACCTAGTGTGATAACCTTTCCGTATGTCTTTGTGCCAAATCTGGCATTATTATTTGCATACCTGTGTCAGCTGTTATGGGTTAAGACTGCTGGACCACAGAATAAATTGTTCAGAACAATGTGATAAATTGTTCAGATATTGTGGTAAAGGACTGATGGGCTAAAGAGCATTTGAAATGTGGTTCACTGTTGTTCATTAGGTAGAACTTTACAGTGTAGTTTTCCAACTAGCTCTCTTTAGCTGAAAGTATACAAAAGCACTTAAAGCATATGAAAAACGTGCACAAAAGGATTATTTTAGATATACCTTTTCTTTTGTTTTAAGGAAAATATTTCAAGGGGAAATAGTGTTAAAATCAGTGCTGTGTGGAGCAGTGGGGATTTTGGGTTTGGGGGTTTTGTTGTTGTCATCGTTTTGACATCACATCTCTACCTTTTATTAATCAATGGATAGGGACGCAAGGATAGGGCAGCAACAAAGTTTCAGTGAATAAGAGAAATGGGGAGAGTGTAATGGGGTCTGCCCCGGCATGGCCCCGCGTAAATAACCAAAGTGCTGAGCACAAAGTCTGGAGATGGGAACTGGGCCACGTTGTCACTCCTGCTGTAAAGGGCTGGGGGACAGATGTGCCAACACCCCAGGGACAGAGAACCACTGAGGCCAGAGCCACCTCTCCAGTCCCATCATATACACACCTGGAGACACACACATACACCCTCACAGTTATACATATATTTTTATTTATGAGTGGTAGGATGGTATGTGTACAGGGAGCAGAGTTACACTCTTCTTCCACCTGGTATTTCAGGATAGACTGTAGGGCAAATACGACAGCATGTGCTTCGGTTGGATAGACCTGGTTTAAATTTAGAGTTGGATAGACCTGGGTTTAAGTTCCAGCAGATCCATCTGTTTAACAGTATGACCTTGAGCAAGTTGCTCCCATTTTTCATTTTAAATAAAATAAAAACTGTTTTTGCTTTGTACTTAGTGAGGGAGTTGTAAACAAAGCAGTGTAAATCACCTTTTCCCTACTTCTTTGGCTAGCCTCTGAGCTGATAAAATAGTGAAACCCTATCAGAGAATCACACAGTGGGGTAGGGGTAGGTGGAGTTCCGTAATGAGTTATTTGCTCATGAATAGAATAAGCCTTGCATTAAAATGTTTTCAGAGTTATGTGCATATATACGATATGTAATGCCATATCACATTTTGCCCTGCTTTCTTTTATAGCACAATGATAGTGGAAATGTCATGGAGTTCTGGTTTTGTCAATAATTGTTACAAGTTATATTGCTTTTGAACCTTTTGAAATATTTCATTATATATTTGAAGTTATATAAAATATAAAGTTATAAATAGAAAATATAAATTTATAAAATATAATTGGGTTCCTTCATACTATAAATATTTAGAAATTATTGATATAATTGAAATTTGCTTTTTAAATTTTTTCTCTTTTCAGATGTTTAGTGCCAAAGAAATTGAATTACAAGTAACTGAAATAGAAAAGGAAAAGGAAGAAGCAGAGAAGAAAAAACCAAAGAAGATTGCCTAATTCTTAGGATGAGCACTGAGAGCTTTTAATGTTTTTTTGTACTCCTTGGAATTATTTAGTGACGTTTTAAAGGAAATAAGTTAATCTGCAGCATTACATTTAGTAGTTATGTGCTGTTTTGAGAATACCAGATTTGTGGCTGTCTTCAGTCTATTACATGGACAAACACACATTAGTAGGAAGATTTTCTTTGAAAAGAGAGTTCAGTAATTGTTGAAAGCAGTCATAATTCCACATAAGTCTGAGACTGTACTTTATAACTTGTCCAGTATACTACTTTTCTTCATGTATACAAATTTAATTAAGAAAAAAGCTTAATTAAAAAAACTAATAATTTGGTGACATTTGAGTATTGACTGTCAGGTAAAAAGATAGCTATTCCAAAGTAAACTGAATATAATATTGAGTTGCGTTTCTAGATGCATGATAAAAACATCCTTGCATTGGTGAATTGCCAAACTTTTGTCAGCTTTCTTCATTTTTAAATATTTTGTCATATTTGTTTTGCCTTTGTCATTTCATAAGTTTCAGTATATCATTTTATTCATGGAACAAATATTAAAGGCCCAATCCAAATAGGCAATTAAAGTAAAGTGTGGTCAGAGCTTATAAGGACACCTGAACAGGGTACTATATGAAAATAAGGAGAGAAATGAATACATTTAATTCTTAGTTTCAATTTTAATTTTATCTTAAGTATGTCCAGTGTGTTAGGTTTGTTACATGTTCCATCAGATATCTGAGTACTTACTATGTGCTTGCATTGTGCTAGGCCTATTGGGAGTAATCAAAGAAATGTAAAATGCTAATCCAAATGGCCCACAAAAAGAATGTGTTTAATGCCTGTAATGAGGTTATATTTTTGTAAACAAAGGATGTGAATAGACATAAACACAAAAGCCTGTATACCTTATTCTTTTAGAGCTTTGTGTTTTTTTTAATATTCTTTTTGAAAACAGGGAGGCGAGAGATTGAGTTTTTGCAGAGGAATAAAAAGCTCAAGGGCCATGGTGAAGAAAAGAATCAGTTTGGGTAAGCTATCATAAGAAGATCTTAGCCATTGGTGGTGGTTGTAGTGCTCTGAAGAAAGAGCAAAGGAGAGAGCAGAGTCGGAATTTTAAGAGCTATAAAGACCGTACAAGGCCACCTCACTGGGATTCATCTTGGGCCAAATTCCTGTGGCCTCCTGCTGCTGCACTTCAGCTCCTCAGGCATAAAGACTACAGGGCATTTTCTAGGGCGGAATGTATGATCTGTATTCTGCTCTGACTTATACTCCAGCTGCCTTTCTAGTTTCATTGGAACCGTGGAATTTCATGGCTCCCTATACCCTTCTTCTTTAAAACAGAATCAAAGACAAATACCTGTTTCCTGTCATCTCCTGGCCCTGCTTAACTTTCCAGAAGCAAAGGTGCTTCCCAAGTGGAAGGCTTACTAAACAAAGGAAAAAAAAAAACCCCACACCGTTAATAAACAATAATCAGCTTCTACTGAAGATATCTCCCTCAACATGCATGCACACACTACACACAGGAGGGGCAGGATGTTTGCATTATCCTACTGCACTGCAGTGAACCCTTGTGAATCCTTGATGCTCTGGATACATGGCTTAGCATCTTGCATATACCTGTTTCTTGGCACTTATCATACTATATTGATCTACTTTTTGAACAAATATTGAGTGCTTTAGGTGGCAGACACTGTGTTTGATCCCAGGGATATAGTAGTAAAGAGTAGGCTTAGTTTTTTGTCCTCATTACTGTGTACTGAGAAGGCAGATGTTAAACCCAAATAATTTTAATTATATATAATAGGGATTAGTGCTCTGTGTCTATCTTCCCTACTAAACTAGAAGCTCTTCAGGAGGCAGGGTTGGGACCCATGTCTCTTTCTTCTTTGTTTCCACAGCTTCCCTATCATTAAGACTTAATACATGTTTGTTGACTTGCAGATTGTTGCACATATCAGATATTGGGAGGAAGGGGGAGATGAATCATCTATTTTAATCTCTCACTTAGTGCAGAAATCAACTTCCTAATCTCTTTGGCCTTTGTTGAACATTACAGTGATGGGGAGTCACCACGTTGTCAATGAATATATTTTGCATGCAAGGCCCCTGAAAGTGGATTCAGAGCCTGGTTAAATAAAAATAGGGGCACCTCCAGGAAGGAAGGAATGTGTTGTTATGCAACATAGTATGGCCCTGGGAAACCTGAAGGTGCAGTGATTTGAAGTGGCATTCAGCTACTACTCATCCCTCACTGAACATTCTCTTTGTGCCAGGTAACAGAAATGAACATGCTATGGTCCTTGTCTTGAAGAGATCATAGTACCAAATAATTGAGTCCATTCTTGCAAATTATATGAATAATGAGAAGTATATTTCACTTACAATCTGTGAATTTAATATGGAGCATGTTTCTGGAGTAACATTTAAATCTTCCCTAGTAAATGTAGCACACACCACCAGATCTTTTAAAAAGGAAATGAGGGGCCAGCCCTGGTGGCCTATTGGTTAAGTTTGGCGTGCTCCACTTTGGTGGCCCAGGTTCGGTTCCCAGGCATTGACCTACACCACTTGTCTATCAGTGGCTGTGCTGTGGCAGCAGCTCACATACAAAACAAAGGAAGATTGGCAACAGATGTCAGCACAGGGCAAATCTTCCTCAGCAAAAAAATAAAAAGGAAATGAGACCTACTTTGTGAATAAAAGAAGGGGGTTATACTTCCCTGTCTCCCAATTTCCATCTATGATCTGAGGATAGGACATTCTACACCTCTGGATGGATTTGGCTATAAATGTTAAAGACTCTCTTCTGAATCATACCTCAGCTGTGTGGATCCCATGTTTCCTATCGGGGTAATAGGGACACGTCATGCAAAAGATATGGTTGTAATTCCACCCCTTACTTTTGTTAAACAAGTACTCATGGTGCTTACTACATGCCAGATACTGTTTTGAGTTCTTTACCAACATTAACTCACTTAATTCTCTTAACTCTCATGAGACACATTGTATAGTTTATGCCGAAGGTGCTGATGCTTATGGTGCTTTGCCCCCAGAGCTGTCCATCAAAATCTCCTAAATTTCCCTCACAAGGGTGTTTCCTGAGAGGCAAGAGCTTCTATATCTCATTGGTTTTATTCCTCCTGTAACTGGCATGAGGGTCTGATTATTTTTGGCTCTATTGCTTTCTTTTACTTTGGAAGGTATTATTTTGGCCAGGTTCCACTGATCTATACAAAGCAATTTTTTATTTAATGTGAAGTTTTATCCAAAACATATGCAAACATTATTGCTATTTAAAATGTCATTTTTAATCATTTATTGAGAGAAAATTCCTCCAAATGCAAGCACTTTGTGCTTTTTCTCTCTTATCCTCAAGGTGAGATAATCACAAACATTTGGTTTTAGGAATCAGCTAAAGAAGTTCTCTTCCCATCATTGGGTTGTGGTTAACTAGATAGTCTGAAAAAAATCTCTCACTACAGGCATAGAAATGCTGGATAAGGGGCCAGCCCAGTGGCATAGTGGTTAAGTTCACGTGTTCCACTTAGGCGGCCTGGGGTTCGCCTGTTCAGATCCTGGGCACGGACGTACTCACTGCTCATCAAGCCATGCTGAGGCGGCGTCCCATAAAGAAGAGCTACAACTCTACAACTATGAGAGCTACAACTCTACAACTATGATACACTACTATGTTCTGGGGCTTTGGGGAGAAAAGAAAAAGAGGAAGATTGGCAACAGATGTTAGCTCAGGGTCAATCTTTCTCAAAAAAAAAAAAAAAATGCTGGATAAAAACCTAACAAACAAACACCCTTTTAAATACATAGCTGAGCTCACAAGAAGTAAGGGAAGTCCCCAGAGGCCAAAAACAAAAAGGGATTTGAAAATCAGAGAAGGCATTTGAGCAGATGCTGGTGCTGCCCTGGAGGAGGTTGTACCAGCAAGGGAATAAGCAAACTAAGAGTGAGACAGTAGAGAACCTAGAAACACACCCACCCTTCCTGGAATACTTGGTTTATGGCAGCTAGCACTGCAGTATCAGTCCGCGGGTAAAGAATAAGCTCGTCAACAAATGGTGATAGGACAACTGGTTATCCATCAGGGAAGAAACTTTTTGTCCTCATTACTGTGTACTGAGAAGGCAGATGTTAAACCCAAATAATTTTAATTATATATAATAGGGATTAGTGCTCTGTGTCTATCTTCCCTACTAAACTAGAAGCTCTTCAGGAGGCAGGGTTGGGACCTCTACTTCACAATATTAAAAAAAAATTCCAGATGAATTAAAGACCTAAACATAAAAGATAAAACTTTTAGAAGACTATACAGGAAAATAGCTTTAAGACTGTGGGGGTAAGGATAGATTTCCTAAACAGATATAAAAAGTGCTAACACTTAAGGAAAAGATTGATAATTCAGCTACCTGAAAACATAAGCTTCTCTACATCAAAAGACACCATAAAGAAAGTGAAAAGATGGGCTGCAATGGGAGGAGACATTTGTAACACATATCACTGATAAAAGGTATGTGTCTGGAATTTATAAACAACTGTTGGTTCAAAGGAATAAAAAATACAATGCGACAGAAAAATGACTGGAACATTTAAACAGACAGTTCACAGAAAAGGAAACCCGAATGATTTTCTCTTTATGAGGAACTTATTAAATGATGTTCTACCAGACTAATCCAGGTAATGCATAATATAACTATGATAAGACACTATTTTACAGCCATCAGTTTGGCAAAAATTAAAAATGTATAAAATGTTGGTAAGCATTTGGAGCCAAAAGAACTCATCTACTGCTATTAGAACTGTAGACTAGGATAACCACTGTAGACAGCAAGTTAGTGAGATCTAGTAAAGTCAAAGAGGCAGCAATTCCACTCCCAAGTATACAGCCTACAGAAACTCTAGCATACATGCACAAAAATAATCATGTACAAAGGCATTGCTTGTGATAGCAAAAAAAAAAAAAAAGGTAACCTAATATTTATCAACAGGAGAATGAATGAATAAATTCCGATTTATTCATATAGTAGCATACCATAGTAGGTAAAAGGAAGGCACTATAGCCACATGATGTATAAACATGGATATGTCTCAGAAACATCATATTGTGCAAAAACTAAAGCCAATTGTGAGAGGCATACACAACATGATGTTTATGGAAAGCTTAAAGACCTACAAAGCTAAATATAGTATTAAAAAGACACAATGTTTGAGGTAAAACTGAAGAAAAGCAAGGGAATGGTTGTTGCAAAATTTAGGATAATGAGTACTTCTGTCAGGAGCTGGAGACAGGAATACACAAGAACTGGTCATGTAAAGCTGGCTAGTTAGCATGTGCGTGCTCACTTCATTGTTCTCTAAACTGTACATGTAAGTTATCTGCACTTATTTAGTATGTGTTTCACAATTGTAAATCCAAAAAACATTCAATGCAGAAAAAGATGAAGAAAATTTAAACATGCATACCTTGCCCTAAAGAAGCACACTCTTTTGAGAAAAATTAAAAGCATGCCTAACCATAATATCTTCTGTTGTCTATGGATGTATCCACAAGTAGTAAAAATAAAAGGCAAAATCAGGATGGTTGGGGGAGAAGGGAACACAAGAGGTTTCAACTGCATTTGACACATCATGTTTCTTAAATAGTGGATGGCATAAGAGTGTTCATTTTATGTTGCCTTGTCTAACAGAGCCAGAGACATCTTTGCTTCATTACTAAGGTTACCACTTAACCCTTTTCTGTTGTTGTTGTTGAGGAAGATTCACCCTGAGCTAAACTCTGTTGCCTATCTTCCTCTTTTTGCTTGAGGAAGATTCACCCTGAGCTATCATCTGTGCCAGTCTTCCTCTATTTTGTATGTGGGTGGCTGCCACATCATGGCTGCTGACAAGTGGTGTAGGTCCACGCCCAGGAACTGAACCCAGGCCGCCAAAGCAGTGTGCCAAACTTAACTACTAGGCCACTAAGGGGCATATAACCCTTTTTAAAAATTTATTTTTCCCTCATTCCTGGTGATCATGAGGAAGATGACCAAGTGAATGAGGTAATGAAAGACACGACAATCTTACCATTATTTGAAGTGAAATCATGATTAATTCTCTTAGGAAACAGATCTGGAGTTTGCATAATAAGTTTTAAAAGACATTCATAACCTAGTAAATTTCTACTTGATCTTTGGAAACAGATGCGATTGAAACAAATACTCTCCAAGTTTGCAAAAAACCACTTGATCTACTCATATCTCATATTTCCTTAGGGCTTTTCATTCCAAGTATTTCCATGCTTTATGCAATTTAATTAAATATATTATATAATAATTACAACCATTGAGATTCCTTTAGAAAGAAATTAAACAATTACTTTATTATAACTCCACATAAATTTTCATTGGTTATGGAGGGGTCATAAAAATGCCTAATCTGATTAAAAACTACAAGAAAGTTTTTCACTGTATTTTTAATAAAGAGTTATAAAGTTGCATTGTGCTTTACATATCATATAGTAGAGAAAACTGGTGACTAGACTTTTTTTAAGATCTTGATTTCAAGAGGCATATATCAGAAAAAAAACAACATGAAGAAATGCATTTAATAGTCTCATTGAAAGGAATTTTTATATTATTACTCCTACTTTTAATGACTAATACATTCACATAGTCAAATATTCCATCTCATCGCATTTTTGTCCCCCAGTAACTAAATTCCTTTTTGTGGAGGCAACCCATGTTATCAGTATGCTTCCACTGATACTTTCCATATACTTCTATTGATGTTTTATACATATACAAACATGAATGTATCTTTTGATGCAAATGGTAGCATACTATAAACTGTTCTGTATCTTGCTTTTTTCACTTAATATATCCTTGAGGATCTTCTCATGTGAGGATCATTCTTTCCAATGTACAGATGTAACATTAAATTATTAACCAGTCTTCTATTGATGAACATTACTGTTCATGGTGTTGCTATTGCAAATAATGTTGCAGTGAATAAAATGTGTTTGTCACTTCCCATATGTGGAAGTATATTTACAGGACAAGTCACTAGAATTAGAATTGCAAGGTCAAAGATATGTTATATAATTATACAAATTTATGTTTCTCATAACAGTGAGTGAGGATCCCTCCTCCTCTCCACCATTCCCATTGTAGTTGTACTGGCTTTGTATGACATCAACTCAGCTAATCTGGAACTGTTTCCCAGAAATGTCTTTCCTGTATCATTCTGAGTTTGAGTTGGCCATAAGAGAAATTTGTACAAGATTTGAAAGGCAGAAGGGAAGTAGCTCAGGGTAGGGCACCAGGCATTGCAGCATCTCTCAAAGGATGTTGGTTTGCTGGCTCATTTTGTTGATCTTGAGAGGCATCCAGGCCCATAGCTACTCCAGTTCCTCCAGATCCTGTAGGATCTCTTCCTTCAGATTCTTTGGGAACTGGGCCAGGCATGCATGCAGCTTCATGGCAAAGGACACCAGTTTTTCTAGCAGGTCACCAGCATCATCACGTTTGCATAGTGAAAGATACATGAGGGTACTGTTTGTCCTCATGGGTTACAGTTTGTTCTCACCCTCCCCACTTCACGTCCAACTTGCCTTCCTGACTACCAGACTGAGCTGAGTACAGTGCCTTCAGGCCCAACACAGAGGCAACAGCCTTGCACAGCTTTCTCCATCAACTCCCACAATTATGTGAGGTCTAATTCCTATAGAAAATTGCTTATTCTATATCCTTGTGGTTTTGCTTCTCTAACTGAATCCAAAATGATACAATAGTGCTTCAAACTTCTTTTGCCAAAGATAAGTAAAATCTCAATATATGACTTCATAGCTTTTTACTTTTTATTTTAAATAATTTCCCAATATAGTTTCAATTTGCATTTCTCTTATGAATGACTTTATGTTTGTTTAAAAGTCTTTTGAATTTTCCTTCCATTGCTTCTTCATATCCTTTGCCTAATTTTTCCAATGGGCTTTGGGGTTTTTTCTCATTGATTCATAAGTGCTTTTAGTATATTTGAGAAATTACCCTTTGCTTATGTATTAAGGCAGTGCTAGCTACTAAAATAGATGAATCCACATAGTTTATTTCTCAATGACAAATCCCATTGCTGATAGAGATCATTCCTTCAAGCAAAAATCTAGGAACCAAGACTTCTCCCATTTTGTGGCTCTGCTGTGACTGGGAACCAGGCAAGGAAAAGGTTACTGAGAATCTGATCAATAACTAACAAGTTCTGTCAAGTATTTTCTAGAGAAGGAGAAAACTAAATGTGCTGTTTTTCAGAGGTTGATGTCCCTGTTTTTGCAGACTTTGCCATCCTACCGTGAAACTTACACAGTTGCAGCAAGACCCCTGCAGTTTGCTCCAGCTCTAAGTATCCAAAAGTTACCATGGACCCATTATGTAACCACGGGTTCCTTGACCTCATTAGGTAATGGCATGTTACATTGAACCTGTTACATAATGGTACTTTGACCTCCTTATGTAATGGAATGTTGCATTGAACCTGTTATGTAATGGTACCTTGACCTCATTATGTAATGGCATGTTGCATTGACTTCGTTATGTAATGGTGCCTTGAACTCATTATGAAATGGCCTGCACATGCACCCTGAGGGGCCCAGTTGTTACACAGTTGTAACATATCCTCTGCACTCTGGTGGATAAAGTCTCCACTGGCACTTAGGCTCAGGGGTACATTGCTTTGGGAGCTATCCCCAGTGTTCTCCAGTGCTTGTGCAAGCAATAAACCTTTCTCTTAACTCACTTCAGCCTTGATTATGCTTTTCGGCTCCACACTCACCAAGAGACAAACCCATTTAGTTCGGTTACACTGCCATCTTCAACATGACATTTTCAAATACTCTCAAGATTTCTGTGTCTATCTGGGTTAAGCTACCAAATGAGGAAAGAATTTGGAGGATCAAATGTGGTAAAAACACTCAGTAAACTCAAAATAGAAGGGAACTTGCTCAACATGATAAAGGACATTTTTGAAGAACCCAAAGGTAACATCATACTCAATGGTGAAAGCTTTCCCTCTAACATCAGGGATGCCCACTTTCACCACTTCTATTCACCATAGTACTGGAAGTTCTAGGCAGAACAATTAGGCAAGAAAAAGAAGTAAAAGGCATTCAGATTGGAAAGGAGGAAGTAAAATTATCTCTGTTCACAGATGATATTTGTTTATTAGTTCTAACAGTTTTCTTAATGGAATCTTTAGAAAACAAAGTTGCAGGATATAAGATAAACACACAAAAATTAGTTGCATTTTATACACTAACAATGAACAATCCAAAAAGAAAATTAAGAAATTCCATTTACAATAGCATCAAAAAGAATAAAATGCTTAGGAATAAACTTAACCAAGGAGGCAAAAGACTTGTACACTGAAAACTGCAAAATGTTGCTGAAAGAAATTAAAGACACAAATAAATGGAAAGCCTCCTGTGTTCATAGATTGGAAGACTTAATATTGTTAAGATGTCAGTACTAACCAAAGCTATCTGATTCAATGCAATCCTTATCAAAATCCCAATGATGTTTTTTCAGAAATAGAATAAATCCATCCTAACCTGAAAATGAAAGAAAAAGTGCTAATTGTGTTTTCCTATTTCTCTGTGAAAGAAAGTTAACTCACATTATCTAAACTAGTGCTTCTCATACTTTAATGTATCTGAGCCTCTGAGGCTCTTGTTAAAATGCAGGTTCTGATTCACTAGGTCTGAGGTGGAGCCCAAGAATATTTTCTGTCAAGCTCCCAGGTGATGGATGACTAGGATGCACTGGTAGCACCTAAGAATTTGTTAGATCTTATTAGCTAAGTATCCACACATAGCCCCTACTATGACCTATGTGATCTGTCTCCCCCAGACCCCCATACACACACCTCTTTTGCTTCATGTCCTGCCATTCCTGCCATTCTGCCCTCCCTCATTCAGCTAAAGGCACATTGGCCTCCCTGCTGTTCCTCATATACACTAAGCAGGCTCCTGCCACAGGGCCTTAGCACTAACTGTGTCCTCTGTCTGGATCACTCTACTCCTACCTTATATGGGCATGGCTTGCTCCTGTACTTCCTTCTACTTGCTGAACAAATGTCACCTTTCAGAGAGGCTTTCTCTGACCACCATATATAAAAAAGAACTCCCACCCCCCCAACACCTAACACCTGAAATGTGTGTTTGTATGTGTTTACTGACTGCCCCCCAACATTTGAATTATAAGTTCCATGTATGTTTTATTCATTGGTATATGACCAGTGCCTAGAACAGTGCTGAGCATACAGTAGATACTAATAAATACCTGTTGAATGAATAGTATGAGGCATTGATTTAGATTAAATGCTAAAAATCCAAAATCAGATGCCAGTTGTTGCCATGCTTCTTACTTAAAAGACATATGAAATTACTGGCTAAAATGAGATATTTTTTTACTTATCTTATTCTAGCATAATGTTACATTTATTGATAATGGATAAAATAATAGGGTAGAGGTTTTGAAAAGTTTTCCAAATTCTATGTTTCCTTGGTGAATTAAAATTCTCTTTGAAATGCATACGACATGTGAGTGATCATGCATACGAGGCTGGCCAGGCTACACTAGGAACTCAGGGACAATTCAAGACCACCTTTTTTTAGGCATGAGACTTGGATTTTGCTAATAGTGTCATGCTTTCCTTATGCCCATTTCAGTTGAGATCTTTTGGTTAAAAGAAACAAAGATTCACTCAAGTAAGGAAATAAGGGCTCTCAAGGGGAAATACAAAACTAGGAACAATAGCATCATTTTGCTTCCTAGGAGCTGGCAGTGCTAGAAATGTCAACATCAAGAGCTTTTGGATCTTAACTCTAATGTTGCAGTAACAAGATCAGTTCCTTTCCACACATCTGTTCTGTTCTTCTCTCTTTACTGTCTGACTTTCTCAGCCTCATCTTATTTCTTTAACTCATTGCTCATGCTAATTCATCATTTCTTTTCCCTTATAACCTTCTAGCTTATACATGTGCATTATGGCCTCTCTAGCCAGCTTTCAGTTATGATCGTGTAGGTCCAGCTTCCATAATTAACTTTCCTTCTCTTTCCAAGGTTCCCAATTTCAATTCTGCAGAGTAAATGTGTTTGGACCAGCTGATATTTTTGTATCGGGCCAGGGCAGGGTCATTGTCACCAGTCAAAGGATTGGCTGCCTTTGGGCCAGTTTCCTGTTGTTTGTCCATCAGTGGTGGCCAGCAGCTTAGGGTCAAATGGTTCCCCCAAGGGATGCCTTTTGTGTCAGTAGAGCAGTTTTCTTGCAAGGGGCTGTGGACAGACCAGGCATCATGACTGACTTGGGTAGCACGCACATGCTTCCTCTCACAGAAAAGACTTGTTTTCCTCCTCCTTTTCATTGATTGAGCTGACACTGGAAATTACTTATGACTCACCACGGGCAGTCCTCTCCACAAATGCTTCCCTCAGACTTGAATAGAGGGTCCGACATCTGTGTTTCCAGAGCTCTTTATTGCGACCTGTGTCATCCTGTCTAGTAATTGTTTCATACTTGTACTAGAGTGTAAGCATCTCTGGCTAAGAACTGTAACCTTACAGTTTGGGGCCTCAATTTATGATTACTAAATAAAAGCTTTAAAAAGGTTTTAACTTTATTGAAGTAATAGACAAAGTCTATATATTATTCAATCTCTGAAAAAGAAGAGGGAGTGATGGGGTTTTTCTTTTTGACAGAAAATGTATGCAGATTATTGGTTAGAGGTCACCCTCCTTAAAAACTGGCTCTAGTGGGAAATGCATGATATTGGGCAAAGGAGCAACCTCAGCACAGTTTTCCAAAACTTACTCCACATAGGCTTCCTTTGTGCCATGTTAATGGGTGACGTGTGATCAAAACTTTCCTGGTTGGGGAAATCTGTGACACACTGACTTAAACAAAATAAAGCAGTCCTCTTTACTGCAGTGGTTATCCAAATGTGGTCTGTCTACCCCTGAGTATCTGAGACCATTTCACGAGGTAAATGGGGGTCTTAATTATTTTCATATAATACGTTTCCTGATTTCACTGTATGAACATTTCTGCTGATGGTGCAAAAGCAGTGATGGGCAACCTGCTGAATGAAGCCTGAGGACAAATCAGAGCAGTGACACCAAACTACATTAGTTATTGTATTCTTTATGGTCATGAACTCACTTTTTTGTTTGTTGTTTTCTTAAAGGCAGCTTCACTCAAGAATGTTGTTGATGAAACAGTAAAAATTACTTGTCTTTTAAATATTCTGTATAATAAAGTGGGAAATATACATAAAGCACTTCTGCTATTTACCAAAGTAAGAAGACTGATTTGAGGAAAAGCACTTGTGTGACTGTTTGAATTGCCAGCTGAACTAACCACTTTATTCACAGTTTCATGGACCGTCATTTCTTTCAAGTTAAGAAACTATGTTTTTCAGACAAACTATGTTTTTTTGGACTTAGGTATTTGGCAACCCAAATAAGAAAACAGTAAACCTATCACTTCAAGGAAAACAACTGACAGCCTTTATTGCCAATGAGAAAGTTCAACTTTCTTACTTTTCTTTCTTTTTTTTGCTGAGGAAGATTCACCCTGAGCTAACATCCACTGCCAATCTTCCTCTTTTTGTATGTGAGCCACTACCACAGCATGGCCACTAACAGACGAGTGGTGTAGGTCCACACGTGGGAACCTAACCCAGGCTGCTGAAGCGGAGTGCACTGAACCTAACCACTAGACCACTGGGGCTGGCCCAAAGTTCAACTTTCAAGCAAAAATTAGAATTCTGGAAGACTTCTCTACACTATTGTGAGACTGACAGCTTCCTAATTCACAAAGCTGATGAAATTGTGGAGTTACTGAGAAATATGATTTTTGATATTATATAATGAAATATGACAACAATTGGAAGATCTGAATAACTTAGCAAACCAATGTTTTCCCAAGACATGCACAACATCACGCAGGGGTAAAAGATCCACTGAATGTAACCAATGAATTCCAATGTAACAACACATGAAAAATTAACTGATACGATTTCAATTTCCACATTGCAACTAACCTTTAAGAAACTATGACTTATTCAGCCAGCCCTGATGGCCTAGTGGTTCAAGTTTGGCACACTCCGCTTTGGTGGCCCGGGGTTAGTTCCTGGGCGCAGAACCACACCACTCATCTGTCAGTAGCCACGCTGTGGTGGCAGCTCACAAAGAACTAGAAGGATTTACAACTAATATACAACTATGTACTGGGGCTTTGGGGAGGGGGAAAAAAAAAAGAGAGGAAGATTGGCAGCAGATGTCAGCTCAGGGCGAATCTTTCCCAGCAAAAAAAAAAAAAAAAGGAAAGAAACTACGACTTGTCAAATTTTGATGTAACATCAAAAAAGAATATCCACAACAATCTGAAAAGGCTATTAACATACTCTTCCCTTTTTCAACTACCTATCTGCGTGAGGCCGTTTTCTTCATATACTTAAACCAAAATAACATATTGCAACAGAATGAATGCAGAAGCAGATATAAAATCCAGCTGTCTTCTGTTAAATGAGACATTAAAAATACTTGAAAAAATTTAAAACAATGCTACGCTTTCACTATGTTTTTTGAAAACTGTAGTTATTTTTCATTTAAAGTACTTACAAAATATTGTAAAATATTTATGGTAATATGTGTGCTAGTTGTCAATTTCTTGTCTCTCAGCTACAAATCCACCTTTCTTTGCCCCCGAAAACATTTCTCCTTTACCAGCTGGTAAAACACTAAACTTGGTCAATAGAGGGCACTGAAGTGATACTGCAGAGCTATAGCAGCAGACAGACACTCGGCTTACTGATTCTGGTGCTCCAGTATTATCATCATTCACTGCAGATGAACTCCAGTTACCCAACCAGGCCGTGCTTTCCCCACCTTCAATGGCTTTATAGATCAGCAATGACCCATTCCCTCTGGCAGGTCTCTTTATCACTGTCAGGCTGGGTGCTCCAGGCACTCCTTGAGAAGGTCTGAATCTCAGCCCTGCGGAATGTCCCTCTCTTAGTCCCTGGTTCTTCTGTTGTCTGCTCTCCCTCTAACTGGAGGGAGTAGATGCTTTTTTTGGCCCTGCTACTTCTGGATGCCTTAGAGTCCTCTTCTACCTCTTTGAGTAGTTAACCACCTTCTACTATCTAACAATTCTTTATATTAAATTTTCCCTCTTCAAATAACTAGTGTGATATCTGTCCCCTGACTGGACCCTAGCTAATGTAACATGTAATGAAGCTTTCATTGTGACTTTTAAATGGACTCATAAATAATTTATAATTTTCTCATTTTTAATTTCTAACATGGTAAATATTGATAGATATAACCCATATAACAAAAGATTTGAGGGGTACTCAATAAGTTTTAAGAATGTAAACGTTTCCTGAGATAAAAAAGTTTGAGAACAGCAGCGTTATTGCAAGTCTTTTCGGAGTTTTTGATCTACTAATACACACTGCAAATCTGAATTTAAACCCAAATCTAACACATATAAAGCTGTGGGAGACAGTGAGGGTGACAATTCTTAAGTCTTGAAAACTTGAAACCTTTTTTTCTCATTCAGAAGTTCCTTAAAAAAGAAAATGAAGAGGAAATCACACCTTATCAGCTAACAATGTAATTAAAATGAAATGCATTAGCTGGAATTACTTGACAGTAAAGAGAAGATATAATGCAAAACTTGTGGAAACTTAGAGAATAGAGAAGATTCTCCAGGAGGAATACCTGGAAACAAACAGAGGTGACGGTAGGTGAGAGGTTTTGGCCCAGTTTTGCCTGGGACCTTGATCTCATGCCTTCCTACCAAAAAATCTTATAATACTGTGTCAGAAACTGCAGGTTAAACAGTAAAATAACACATATCCTTCTGAAGGGAACTTAGAGTCTACCGGAGAGACAGGGAAGTAAGGGATCTACCAGGAGGAAAACAGAAACACAATGGAGGGTATCTGCTGGGGAAGAGGTCAAAGAAGACTTCCGTGGGGAAAGCTCTTCCGTCACCTTTTTGTCCGGCAAGAAAAGCATGGCATCATAAGGAGATTAGCGTGGGACAAGGGAGGCAGCCAGAAGTGATGCCAAGCAAGGGTCACGTCATGACAGGATTTTTATTCTATGCTTGGGTTTTACTCTTGAGGCGTTGGGGGAGGGGAGAGGTATGTGGTGATGAGAGCCATGGAAAGTTTTTAAGCATGGAAGAAACCTTAAATATTTGTTTTAGAGAGGCAAGCATCAAACAATTAAACCACTTGAGGAAATATTATAGCAAGTACAAGACTAGAAAGCATATATTGTTATAATTCAACATTTTTCTGGAGATTATATCTAATCAATGCAATATTACTACAAAAACACATGATCTACAAACTCATTAATGTGGTCAACAAATATTTATTAAACACCTACTATGGGCCAAGAACTGTTCCAGGCCAAATGGATACAGCAGTCAATAACAACAAAAGACCCCTGTCTTCATAAAGCACCATTTTAGAAAAGACAAAATTGAAATCTTACCGATCTCTCAGCATTTATCCTAGTGAAGGACTTTTATCTTGACTTCCTGACTTAACCTCTTTTGATTTTTTTCACCTTGGTTTCCTGGCTTAACCCTTTTTGATTGTTTTTACCTACCTTTCAAGCTTCTCCTACATCTTTAATTCCCTCGATTGGCTTCTTTTTCTATGTACCACTAAATGCTGACTTTTGACATGGGTTCTTCTCTCTTTACTCTACCTTCTCTCTGTCAGTGATGACATCCAGTCCCCTTACTTCAAATATAATCTAGACTGTTTCAGGAAGTACAGTAGAAAGATAATATAAAACCTAGACCAAGTTTCACTTTCAAGTTCCATTTATCTTTCTTGAACTCTTGATCTTTCTCAACAGAGCTGTTCCATTTCCAATCTTCCCCATCATTGTAAATGAAACCACCATCTATCCAATTTCTCAAGCTAGAATTGTGAGAGTCATCCTTAACACATTTCATGCCCTACTTTATTCAATCTATCACTAACATCCATAGATTTTACCTCCAAAATATATTTTAAATCTATCCATGACTACCACCCTATTTCTACATCCACTGCCTCCACCCTATTTCTAGCCACCTTCATCTCTCACCTGGCCTGCTATAAGAACCATCTAACTAGCTTCTTTCTTGACTCTTTTGCCCTCCCCAAGTCCATTCTCCATATAATAACTAGAATGATCTTTGAAGAATGTAAGTTACTCAGAAAATGATGGGGATACATCAAAAGGATACAGGAGACAACTTAAAGGAGATCTTACTGTCCAAATTTGAGACAATTGAGAATCAAAATAAATCATGATAATAGCTGATCATAACCCATTGACTAATAAAGAATGCATGGATTCATACTGATACACACATAAGAGAAATGGGAAAACTACTTCCTCTAGTAGAATGTCAAACAATAATGTAGAAGAAATGATAATGTAGAAAAAAATCACCATTATTCAGCCATCATAGTAATAGTTGATTCAGCCAAGAGTCATTAATGGATGCAAAAATTAATAGGTCAAAGCTTGATGAAGAACAGGATATTTACATAGTCTCAAAGTATTTCCCACATACTGCGTATTAATTACAGAGAGGAAAAATAGCAACTTTACAGCAAGAAACCTGGCAGGTTGCATCATAAACAAGTGATCAAATTTAATGTAAACAATAACACACTTACCTCATGTGTTTCCTAACGTGATAAGGAGGACATTGCATCACTCATCCAGTATCCCCGTCAAAATGCATAACCTGAATCTAATCATGAGGAAACACCAGACAAACCCAAACTGAGGACATTCTATAAAATAAATGGCCTGTTTTCTTAAAAAATGGCAATATCTTGAAAAACAAAGGCAGAGGAACTGTTTAGACATACGCAATGAATGATTCGGGATTGGATCCTGGACTAAGAAAAAATTTGCTATAAAGGACATTATTGGGACAACTGGCAAAAACAAAAAGATCTGTTGATTTAAGATCTGTTGACTAAATAATCGTATCCCTGTTAAGTTTCCTGATTTTTAAAATTGTATTGTGGTCATGTAAGTGCATGTCCTTGTTTTTAGGGAATATACATGAAGTATTTGGATAAGGGGCATACCTGCAACTTACTTTCAAGTAGTTCAGGGGAAAAAGTGTGTATACAGTCAAGTCTCATTGTCTGCGGTAGTTATCGTCTACCAAGTTGCCAGGACACTGAATTAGCAAATATTCTACCATCGCTCCTAGGGGAAATACAGGGTTAGGTTCCTATAGGCCTCTTATCATAACATTTTTTTCTATCCATCAATACATAAGCTTGTTTTATATGTGTCTCTGTTTGAAGACACCTTATTTAATATATATCACTGATTCATTAACATTGAACTCACAACCAACAGCATTGTAACTTGTGCCTCAACAAAGATCATCGAACACATACATTTTCTCTGTAAGGCACATCACAGACTTCTTGTGCTTGGGAACACTAGACAGTACTTCAGCACTACATCTGGGGGCCATTTTAAACAGCAAAATCATCCAAAAAAGCACAAAAATATGAAAAATGTGGCACTAAATAGACTGAAAAGGGACACGTCTACAGTATGAGAGCTAAACCAAGAAGTCAGAGCTCCACCTTGTTCGACCTCAGTTGGAAATGTACGTGTTTGGTGACTCAAATTTGTCACTGCTCTCCACATGTCTGCAAAAGACCTCAAAAGCACCATGAGTATTGATTTTGGGGGTACAGACACATTTTAGCAAGTAGGTGAATTTCTAAATATGGAATCTGTGAATAATGAGGGTCGAGTGTGTATATATTATATATGTATACATACACACATATACACAGAAAGGGAGAGCAAATGATAAAACAAACAAATAAAAATGTTAAAATTAGTGAATCTGGATGAAGGGGATATGGGAGCTGCAAGTACTACTTCTTGAAACTCTTCTCTAAGTTTGAAATTATTTCCAAAAACAAATTGAAAAATGTAAATAAGTTCACTTTCCTACTCTGCTTAAAATATTTCAGTTGATTTCATTTGCATAACACATAAGACCCCGAAGGGGGTCAGGCCCTTCTCTGCCTTTCCAACACCATTCTGGCCACTCTTCCTCTAGTTCCCTTTGTGCCAGCCTTACGGGCATTCTTTTAGTTCCTAGAGCTCTTCTCTAGCTCCCTACCCAAATTAGATCCTGTCCATTTTTCTCTTTCAAAGCACCTTGTTCTTTTCTTTTGTAGCACTTATCATAATTTGTAATTATACATGCAAACAATTATGTGTTCTTGTTTAATAAATATTATGCATAAAATGATAATTCTGAAGACATTTTAAAACTACAGAATTATACAAGTGACTTGATTTAAATGTTTAGGCATGAAAAATTATTTAGGTAAAGTTCTAAATTATATACAAAATCATACATATACTTCACCTAGTAGCAAGCATATAATGGACAAGGATTAAAAAGCAATACCCCAAAAATGAGAATTCAGCCAGAATGATGGAATCATTAAGTAGTTAAAAATAGAAATTGTTTTCTTTTTAGGTTCCTTTCAGTAAGAAAGAAAAATAATCCAAAAGCAAAGAATGATGATAATAATTACAATGTTAACATTTAAAGGAACATTTAAAATAAAAACTCTCTGATTGCAGACTAGAGAATAGAACGAAGGAGGAGCAATGTTGGAGGCATGGAGGGAGCCCAGTCAGCACAATTTAAGTGAGCACGCTTTGGTCTGAACTAAAAGAGTGACAGTGGAAATGAGAGAAGTCGATGGATTCCAGAGATATTACAGAGATGATACCACAAATGACAGGACTTAATGACTGAAACGGGGGTGTAAAAGAGGGAAAACTCAAGGTCAATTCCTAATTTTACATCTTGGGCAACTGGAAGGAGCTTGATCAGCTCACTGAAATAGGGATCATTGGAGAAAAAGCAGGTTGGAAGATGGGATAATTGGTTTTGAATTTGTGGGACATCCAGGTGGAGATATTAGGCAGCTGTCTATATAGGTCTAGAGGCCAGGAGAGAAATCTGGGCCAAAGACAGATAAACATATAGATAGAAATTAAGCCATGGAAGTGAATGTTATCACCCAAGGAAAGTATAGATTGAGAACAGAAAGCTAAAATATTAACCTTCTATGACTATATGAAGAATTGTACTAGACACTGGGGATACACAGATAAGACAAAATTCCTGCCTCTAGGAGTCAGTCTAGAGGTTAGGAGTGGGATAGGAGTCAGAGAAGCACTCTTTGTCAAGTACCTACTAAGTATTAGGTTCTCTCTTCTGGTACTGAGATGAACATAACACAGTCTCAGCTATCAGAAAACTCACAGTTTAGTGGTAGAGGATAGGCAAGAGAAACAACTTGAATACTACAATATAAGTGAAATGGCAAGGTGCTATGGGAGAAGAAAGAGAGGCACTGAATTCATTCAGTGTAGGTTATTGCCTTTTGAAGGCCAGATAGGAATTGGCCGGGTAGAGCATGCGTTTCAGAGGCGGAAGGTCTTTGAAGGGAGGTGAAACAATGTATGAAAAGGCATGAAGTTGAGAGAGAGTTTGGGACGTTTGGGAAATTCCTGTAGTTATCTATGGTGCCAACGGAAGGTTCCCATGGGAACACGGCAGAGTAAGATTGCTTGAGCAACCTAGGAGGTGCCAGATCATAAGGAACCTTGTATGCCATGCTAGCTATTTGAGATTTTATCCTGTGGGTAATGGGAAGACGTTAAAAAGTTGTAAATGAGAGAGTTACATAAGTAGATTTGCATATTACAAAGACATCTAGAAACAGTGAGGGACATGAATTGGATTGGAGGAAGGGAGAATGATTAGAAGAGAATTTTCACAAGTTCTCACCATCACAAATATCCACCTACCAGCATCTGTGGCCAAGAACTCTGCCTTCCCCTCTGTTACCATAGATGAATGTTCTACTGCTCGTATCAAAGGTCAACCCCTCCACTTGTGCACTAGATTCCATCCCTTTCTGCCTTCAAGGACATGGCTCCAGCAATCTCCCCTGTTTATTCCTCTATCAGCAATTTCCCTCCCTTCTGGATCATTGCCCTCAGCATACAAGCATGCTATTATCATAAAGAAAACCTCTTTTTTGACCTCATCCCCTCCCACTACTGCCCCATTTCTCTGCTCCACTTTGCATAAAAACTTCACATAGTCTTCAAATCCTTTCCTCCCATTCTTTCTTCAACATACTCTGACGCACATCCACATTCCACAGAGACTTCTCTTGTCAAGGATACCAAATGAACCCCACGTTGTGTTGCTCTACCTGATGGACACTTGCCAGTCCTCATTTTACTTGATCTATCAGCTGCATTTGACACAGTTGATCACTCTCTTCATCTGAAACTTGGCCATTTGTTGGCTTTCAGGACCCCACACTCTCCTGATTTTCCTCTTATCAATGGAGATTCACTCTCCACCTCGTTTTGCTGGATGCTCCTCATTGACCTGACCTTTAACACTAGAGCACCCAGGACTCTGGCCTCTTCTCTTCTCCTTTATATTCCCTCCTTGATCATATTGAGTTCAATGGCATTAAAAATACCATCTATATGCTGGTGAATATATTTATATTCAGCCTGGACCTCTTCCTTGAACTCTGGGTTTGTATATCCAGCTGCCTATTCCACACTTTATTTGGATATATAATAAGCATTTCAAATTAAAATATCCCAAATTAAGCACCTGATTTTCCAACCCCCACTGCAGTCATCCCTATTCCAATTAACAGTAGTCATACTTCCAGTTTGCTCTGGCCAGAAACCTTTGAGTCATCCTTAACTCCCCTCTCAAACCTCACACTCAATCCATCAGGAAAACCTGTTGGATCTACAGTGAAAATACCCCCAGAATTTGACCACTTTTACTACTTCCACTGGTACCACTTTAGTCTAACCCACCGTCATCTCTCACTTGGATTTTCCAGCAGCTTCCTTAAGTAGTCTCTCTACAATTATCCTTGTATTACTATTCTTGTATATTATCCTATCCAATTAGCCTTATTCCCAGAACAGCCATAGTGAGGTTTTAAAAAAGCAAGTCAGATGTCACTTTGCTGCTCAAAATCTCCCAATATCTTTCCATTTCACTCAGGGTAAAAGCCAAAATCCTTATCCAGGTTTACAAGGCTCAATATGACTTTGCTGCCTTCCCTTTCTTTCTTCTTCCACACACCAACAGTACTTTCTATGCTCTTTTATTTTCTTTTGCATGACATGATCACCATCTAATATACCATATAATTTACTTTTTCATTTTGTCTCTTTCCCTTGGAATGCATGCTTCACAGGAACAGACATTCTGTCTTTTCTTTTTTTCACTGATATATTCTCTGCTGCCAAGCATACAGTAGGCATTCAATAAACATTTGTTATGTGAATGAAAGACTGAAGGGAGGTGGGGAGGAGAGGCTTCTAAGAATATATAATTCAAGAAAATGAGTGCTAAAATAGACAATACAAGTACAAAGTTCTGTGATTATAGAATCTTTTAGAAAATAAAAGATTATTTCTAAGATTATGGCTTCTTAAGCAGTCTTATTACTTTTTCTACACTTAATCAGAAATGAAAGGAAGTGAGTACTCACACTTTTAGAAAATGGCCCATCTTCCTAGGTTAAGATTGTGTTTGTGATAAGCTTCTGCTTGGCATAGCTTGAGCAGGCTAACATATATGCCCAGCTTTATGAAGTTCAGAAAAGTTTCTTGGGTACTATGGGGAGGAGACTAGGGAGTATTTAGCTGTACTTACAGATTTCAACTGTCACTAAGAATACATATTTTAAGAAAAAGCTAGTGTTAATTTTTGATTATGCAAATACTATTCATTCATTGCAAAAAAAATTGAAAATTCAGAGAAATAAGAAAATAATCACTCAGAACGTCTCCAAACAGAAATGTCCTTTGTTAACAGTTTGGTGTATAATCTAGATTTTCTTCTGAGCATATGTCTATCTGCTTATTGTTTTAAAAAATTATTTTTAAGAAAAATGGAATCTTACTTTACATACCATTTCACAACCTCCTTTTTTCATTTAACAATATGCCATGATCATTTTCCAATAAATGTACCTCTACAAGTGCAAATTTTAATGGCTGATTAGTATTTCATAGTGTGAATGGATCTCTTAGGAGAGTTTGGTTATATACAGTTTTTCTAGGAGCATTACTTTTAAATACTAAAAATTTTTAAAAGTGTCTCAGATTTCATTAAACGTTTAATGAAGGCATCAAAAATGGAAGTCATTAATGAAGTCAAAAACTTTTTAAGAGTTTAAGTTGCATTCCTGTAAGAGGAAAGGAATGACAGAGTGGTGTTGGAGGAGTGCGAACCGATGCAGAAAGTATTTAAATGCCCGATGCAAAAGCACGGAAACGGGATCTGGTTCAAGGTATAGAACTTGAAGGCACTTGTTTCTGGCTCACTTTGAAGCTGAGGCCACAACCATTTTAGCTAAATAGTTACATCTCCTCTGGCAGATTTTTTAGCTGATCTCATTTCACAGATAAACAAGGCTTTCTGTTTAAATTCTATAGAGTAGTAAACTTTTACTCATTTTCTTAAGAGACCGTAGGCACTTGGAAAGTCAAAAGGACAATAAGAATAATTTACATTGTCTACCCAACAACTGTATCCTTAGCCATTGGTTTTGTCCAGGTTAAATTGTATTCAAGTGTGTGTGTAAAATAGGGAAAAATAAATTTTGTACTTTTTCACAGTTTTGTTTCATTACCTCAATTGATGAGCAGAATATTTGGACAATTAACGACTTAGTCCCTCATTTAGAAGGTGCTATGGTCTGAATGTTTGTGTCTCCCCAAGATTCATATGTTGCAATTCTAACTCCCAAAGGTGACGGTATTAGTAGGTGGGGCCTTTGGGAGGTGCTTAAACCACAAGGGTGGAACTCTCTCATGAATGGGATTAGTACCTTATAAAAGAGGATCTAGAGAGATCCTCTGTCCCTTCTGGCCATGTGGAAGAGTTCTCACCCTTCCATGCTGGCACCCTGATCTCAGACTTTCAACCTCCAAAACTGTGAGCAATACATTTCTGCTGCTGATATGCCCCCCAGTCTGTGGTATTTTGTTACAGCAGTCTGAACAGATCAAGACAAGGTAAATGAATAAGTATTTTTCAACATCTTTAATTTTAAAAACATTTTAACAGATAAACATAATAAAATCAAGGTATAATCTCCCCCCTGCATTTTCTCTTTTCTCACATAGAGAGATAAAATGCATTTTGCCTCCCCGTGTATCCTGTTCTATTGTAAGTTTTTATAGGGAGGAAATGTAGTAAACATTATTACTAAACTCCAAATTCAGGACAGCAGTTCCCTGTGCTGGGTAAGCAGAATTATATTCTTTGCAACTAGAAAATTAAAGCTTTCATCAATGAGACAAATTATAAAGCAAACAATTATGAGAAAAATATTCAATGTTCCCTTAAAGAGAAAGTATACTTCCTCAGCCAAGCCTCTTTGTAACTTGGTTGAGGATATTTACATACCTAAACAAAGTATGTGACTTGGGGGTGGGGTCTAATGGAATTTTAGAAAGGGAGTTCTCAAAGCAAACTTGGAGCCTTCCTTCCACAAGTGTTTTATCTGAACTCTATTGAACTTTCTCTCTACTCTAAGAAAGAAAAACCAAGGCTAAACAATTTGCCCAACTAGTAAAGAGCAAATCTCAGATTCAAATCCACTAGACCAGTTTTGCTTCACTGAAAATGTTGCATGGCTCCATTTAATTCATTCACTTAGCAACTATTTATTAAATACCTTTCATGTGCAAGGCATTTTGCCAGGGGTTGTGTGGGATATATGATGAATCAGACATTTGTGGAGTTGTAGAAAGAAGTGTACTTTGGCATCACACAGACTGGTTTGAATCCCAGCTTTTCGGATAAATGCCTCTTTTAACAGCACTTTTTAAGTCAGTAAAATGAGGTGGTTGTTTAAAAAAAAAAAGGGAATGTATCTCTTAGTGACCAGCACACAAGAGGTGCTCCATAAATTGAGTTTTCTCCTCCCCGACTCCACTTCGAGGAGTTTTCTAGAAGGTAAGTGATCGAGTAAGTCTTCATGGAATGGGGAAAGTTGCGATTGATTTGGGTCATGAGATGGGTTCTTGTTTTGCAGTGGTTGAGATGCGGGAGACAGCAAACGTAGTGAAATGTGAAGACTGAGTACGTCCTGTCCACTGGAGTTAACAGGGACGGAGAAAACTAGAAGCTGTAAAATCAGGTTGCCTGCCTGCTTGCAAAATCTCATTCAGTACAGTGTCAGTTCCTACAAACAAAATCTGATGACAATAGCCTGAAATCAGCGCATCTTCTCTAAGGAGCAAGTTTTTCCATATTGGACTGTACTGATTCATTCAACAAACACTTCACTTATTCAGAGTATCTAGGATTGCATATAAGATCTAAGTGCTAGTATCTGAGGATGTAAGAATCAAAAGACACTGTGCCAATTTTCAAGGAGATAATTTAAATAAGTTTAGAGGTGATAGAGACATATATAGCAGCACCGGAAGAAAAAGATTTTCCCTTGGGGCAGCTTAACTCTAAAATTACATGAAAGCAGCAACATCTTACAAACTATAAAATTATACGCCATTCTTAAACATTTAAAAGAAAGAAATGGGCATTTAAAAGAAAGAAATGGACATTTAAAACAATTTTCACTATGTCAATTGTAACGCTCATTTTAGCGACGCTTTAGAGCAAAGCCCGCAAGAAAACACTGAGGAAGCGTGACTGAGTTCTTACTGAGTTCCCGTTCTCCGAAATCAGTCTTCTACACTTTTTCCTTAAAAAGTAGAAGCCTGTGGAAAACATAGTCCTGGCTTTTCAAGGAACACGCAACTGGGAATCCGAAAGAGAGGAAGGCGGATGCCGCAGTTTTCCCAGGGCGGTCTGCCCCTCCCACGTGGTAGATCTTGGGCAACTCGCCCCTCCTTCCTCCCGATTCGGGGACCGATTCTAACGCCCTCTGGAGTCGTCCCTAGTGACGTCACGAGCACGATTCCAGTCTGTGGCCAATCACACGGCCGGATTCCGGGGGAAGCCCGGGGCGGCAGCGGCGGTCTGTGCGCATGCGCGAGGTCTCCGCGTGGCTATATAAACATGGCTGGCGTGCCCGCGCGGCGGGGTTGTTCCGAGCGAGCTTAGGGGGATTTGGGGCGCTCTGGGTTTGTAGTTTTGAAATTTCTGGCGGGGGAACCGTGGCGCAGTTTCCCTGGGAGGTGGGAGCCGAAGTGACGCCCTTCCGGGAGCCGCGCATCTGGGCTCCGCTGCAGCGGGACCCGAGGTTGAGGCTCTGGGCTGAGCCGGCGCACGTGTGAGCGCCGCTGAGGAAGCGGCCGAGCAGGTGTTGGCTGCCGGCGGGGCCGCACGGACGCGAGGAACGTCTGGGAAGCGCGGGTCCCGCTGCCCAGCTGGTGCCCGTCACTGACTTGTGTCGCGGCCCCTGCTCCTCTCCTTAGCGATGCTGTGGGGCCGGAACTGCACTGGAATCGGCTGCCGCTTGTCAAGCCTCCCCTCGCCTCTGCTCCCGGAACGGCAGCGCCGCAGCTGCCGCTGATCCACCTGGGGGATGCCCGCGGGCCTCACCGAACCGGCCGGCGCCGCTCCCCCCGCGGGTGTGAGCGCCTCCGGGACCGTGACCATGGCCCCTGCCGCGGCTCTGCCCGTCCGGGTGGAGAACACTCCGGTGGCCTTGGGCGCCGTGACTAAGGCTCCTGTCAGTGTCTGCGTGGAGTCCACGGCGTCCCAGCCCTTGCGGTCCCCCGTGGGGACCCTGGTGACCAAAGTGGCTCCTGTCACTTCTCTTCCTAAAGTCAGCAGCGGCCCTCGGCTGCCTGCTCCTCAGATAGTCGCTGTGAAAGCCCCCAACACCACAACCATCCAGTTGCCTGCTAATTTGCAGCTTCCTCCAGGTATGTCGATTACCTTTTCCAGATTATCCGGCGGTGACACGGGAAACGTAGCAGCCCCAGATTGCGCCTTCTTGCTTGCTGGTAGCTCTAAAAAACTCAGCCGAGAACCTTTCATAATCTTGACTTTACAGGGTAGCGATTTGACTTTACAATTAATATAGCCTCTGCGTCCGTACTGCATGCTTTTTCTTTCCATGTTTAAGGAAAGAATCTTCATCTAACACAGCATATTGAGGAGGGCCTTTGAGGCACTGGCTTCTAGGTGGGAGAAGAGACAGGATAGGTAACGTTTATTTTCATATGGAGAAAGGACCGATTTCTATATCCACAAGGTTAGATTCCGATGTAAGAAAAAGTGTATTTAAAAGGTTCTTGTGTGTTAAGACTGAAAGAGAAATTTAAGTTTAAGCAAGCCAAAATAAGTTTACTTTTTTCTGGTATCAGAAATGAATGATGCTGTTTCCTGCACAATCTTTAGATGTGTGATGATCGCAACTTTTAGTTAGAAAAATCCGTCTCACTGGGAGCAAGTGCCAGAGCTGAGAAATAGATGAGAGCCATGCGGTTGTCATGTTTGAAGCAGGGAGTGAATGCTACAGTTAATGAGGCTGTGACTACTTTTTTTCCCTCGGGTTTACTCTCTTGGGCTGTTTTTCATGATTTATGCAAAGGTTTTGCTTTCTGATCATTTGCGTATTATAAATATGCTGAATGATATTTGAGTGTTGTACTTTCCTCAACTAAAAGTCTCTTGGAATTTCAGTGGGGGGAAAAAAAAGCACATCTCACATTCTGCTTTGGAGTGAGCTCTATTCATAATGATATTGTCTTCTGTTTATTTTGCTTAGCAGTAATTGGAACTCTGTCCTGCAAAGACGGTAAAAAGTGGCACCATTTGATTCAAAAGATTACAGTATCCCCTAGCAAAATGATAGGGGCTCTTTTGTAGCTGATGTTCTGTTTGGTCATGAACATTGTGAAAAAGATTATGTTCTTCACTTTTGATGAAGTTCTGTTTCAGTTTTGTATGGTACATGAAGTACATACACTTAAGGCTGTGCACACCACTGGATACATTTTCTGCCAGTTCTAAATTGTCTTCCTGCATATACTCTTATAACGCAGTTATGAGTGTGTTTCAATGAAATTAGCCCCTAATTTGTTAAAAACTAAATTCCTGTTTAGTCAGTGAAGTTTGCTTAGAACAATCAAACAAGTATTAAGAGAAGAACTTTCAGGAGTGAAAACTTGCTGATAAGTGGCCACTGATCACTTGTTGAGGGCATACTGTGGTAGGCACTTTTTATACATTGTGTTTATTCTTTCTTTTTGTTGGTCATAATAGGTAGGTAGCAAATAAGGAAAGAGGTCTCTGAGGGTAAATAATTTCTCCAGTGCCAGACGACTCATAGGTGTCAGAGGGAATTTGCATCCAGGTCCGTTTAACTCAACTCTTTCCAAACACTATGCTGCCCACTCGGTGTGTGTGTACAATATGCCTCATTGAGTATCAGTGCTAAAAGGTAATTTATAGAATTTTAGAGCCTAATCTTTTTATACACAAGGAAGCCAAAGCTGAAACTTAACCAGAGCTAAATGCAAACCAGGATCACAGCCTAAGTGTTCCTTACACTGAAACATTGTATGCTATTGCCTATGGAGAAACTCTCACAAAAGAGAAGAGAGAAATTGCTTTTAGGAATTGTTAGTTACAGAGGAGGTAGGGAGGCGCTTTGAAGAGCAGCTTTTGGGAAATCCTGCTGATGTGTGGCAGAAGAGCATACCAACACATTTGTGCTCTCAGTGGTGCACAATAAGATAGCCAGTAGTTGAAGAATGAAGTGGAAACACTGATTAAAGTAACATTTTGAAAAGGCTGAGTCTTATACCATTTCTTTTATATAGTACTGAGGATTAGCAGTTGATTACTCAGGATGCTTAAATTATATAGAAGTCAGCTCTTTTTCCAAGGTAATGAATACTTGAAGCATTTGATTTCTCTTTACTTCAGAATTTCTTGTATGAGCAGAACTGGTTTTAAAAAATATAAATATGCACCACAGGTTTTTCTAGAGAGTAGGAGCTGGAAATAAGGGGGCGTTGTGAAGAAATGAAAGAAACTATAGTGAAACTCTGAAAATTATTCTTCTGTTGAATGTTTTTGGTAATCTCTTCAGACTTCTTTTTGTGAACCTGTGGGATTTTAGGCCAGACTGTGGCTCTTTCTGTTTTTGGTATTCTGCATCTCTCCTATTACTTGTTTGAGAGCAGTGAGCTAGGACTTGATGACTTCTTTTATGAGTAACTCTGGTAAATTCTGCTTGACAGTCATACTGTACCGAGGTGTGTGAGGGGTACTAATGAAACGGCTGAGGTCCTTTTCCATCAACTCCTTCATGCTGAGACATGGCATAGGATTTGCATCCTCTTTCTCAAATTCCGGAACCAGTTCCTGGATAAGGTAGTGGTTCTTGTTTCCACCCTGGCTTTATCAAGGGGATATTACATGATTGTCAGCTTCCACAGTTGTCACAGTGCTGCTGTACGTGAAATGAGAGGCTCTTCTTTTCAGTGCTCACCATATGCGCCATCTGCTCTTTGGATTTCAAAGGCTGTGGAGTTAGCTTAACCCCATAGTGCCATAGTGTCAATGGCATTATTCATTCTATGGATAGTCATCCCTCAGTAGAAAGTGCTGGCACTCCTTTCCTGCTGCTCTTCTTCAAGGCTAGGCTAGGTTCTCCTCTTTTGTGTTCTCACTTGCATTCTGTACTTTTACCACCTTAGTACTCTCACACTTTATTATTATTGCTTCCTTTTTTGATTGTAAGTCCCACAAAGGTAGGGACTCTGTTATGACTTTATTCTCCCCAGGTCCTAGTAAGTTGTGTGGCAAAGAGAAGGTACTTAAGTATTTGAATGCAAGCATGAGTCCATGTGGAGAGAGTAGGGGCAATCTGCTGCAGCCCTGGAGGGATTCCAAGGGCCATCACATGCATCAGTGTGTTTTATTTTTAATTTCTTTGCTTATTCTGCTTCCAAAAGTGGTATATGTTTATGTTAAAAAAAAAAGTTACTGAAATGTAATACTCACTTCACCAGAGTGTTACTATTAACAATTTGTTGCATCTTTTTCATGTTAGTGCCCATAAATCTTTCTCATTTTTTGAATTGCTTAGTAGCCCATTGTATTGATGTACTATCATTTTTGGACTTTCCTACTCATAGACATTGATATTGTTTGCACTACTTTTGGTTATTACAAATGATGCTATGATAAACATCTTTGTATATATATTTTTGTGGTTTTGTAAACATGTTTTTATAGGACAAATTGCTAGAAGTGGAATTGCTGATTCTAATCGATATTGCCAAATTTTACCCCCAAAAGATTGTTTAAATGCATACTCAATAAGGTTAAAACTTAATTTTAAAAAGCTACCTATGGAACCTAAGAAATCATATCCCAGACTTAACTTTAATTAATGGTAAGAGAAGATGAGCCTTATAATTGAGTGGAGAGAGGTAGACTTTGAATATAGAGAAATGTAGACTGGATGATACTATTATATAGATTTGTTACTTATTGAATAACTATGCTTAAGAGGGATCTTGTTAGCTTGAAGTCAAATAAGTATATGATATATAGTAGCTAGGAAGATTTAGTTAAGGGTCACAGAGTAAGGGCTAGGTGGTGTGCTAATCAAGTTTGTAGAGAATAAGAGGCTTGGAGGGTTAGTCTTGGGGGGGAAGTAGTGGAGTGTAGTAATGTAGGTCAGAACATTGGCCTGGTAATCAGCAGACTTGAATTTGAATCCCAGCTCTACCTCTTTTTTTTTTTTTTTTGCTGAGAAAGATTGTCCCTGAGCTAACATCTGTGCCAGTCTTCCTCTATTTTGTATGTGGGATGCTGCCACAGCATGGCTTATATAGCAGGAATGTCCTGAATGTTTAAGGTACCTGGATAGCATTTGGCTCTAGGTACTCTGTGGTTGCTATTTATCTGATGTATATTAGCATTCACAAAATTCTTAATAGTTTAAAAGGATGGATTTTTAAATAACCTCAGTGCCTGCCCACCCCCATTTTTTTAAATTAGAGAAATGATGTTTGTTGAGGAAATTTGGAAAACAGAAAAATTACCCCAAACTATTTTGAGTGTATATTTTAGTCTCCTTTTTTATGTCAACTTTATTGAACTGTAATTTTTTTTTTCCTGAAGAAGATTTGTCCTGAGCTAACATCTGTTGCCAATCTTCCTCTTTTTTTGCTTGAGGAAGATTGGCCCTTAGCTAACATCTGTGCCAGTCTTCCTCTATTTTCTCTGTGGGTCACCACCACAGCATGGCTGACAAGTGGTGGAGGTCTGTGCCCAGGATCCGAGCCCATGAACCTGGGCCGCCGAAGCAGAGTGCACTGAACTTAACCACGACGCCACAGGGTCGGCCCCAACTGAGCTATAATTTTTGTTATTTAAAATAAAAAGGAACCCATTTACAGTGAGTTTTGAAAAATTTGACAAAGATGTGGCCACAACTGCAATCAAAATATAGAACATTTCAATCCCCAAAGCTTTTGGTCTTTTTGGGAAAAAATGTAAACATGCCTCCTCTATTTTTACATAATTGTGATATAATTTTTATATCCTGCTTTTTGCTTACCATTATATAGTGACAATTTTGTATTTTATGAACTCAAAAGTTTAATTTTAATGACTGTATAATCCATTATTTAATCATTCCTTTATCCATTTAGGTTACTTACGCTTTTTTGTTTAAAAAATTACTTATAAATAAAAGTAAACCAAATGTTTTTGTATTTAGATCATGGTATGTATCTTGATTATTTTCTTGGGACAGATAACAAGAATTGGAATTTCTGGATCAAAGAAATATGAGTGTTTTAAAGTTATTGAGACAATTTTTTATTTACTCATACATTTCAAATCAAATAGATTTCCAGAATCTCCTTAGATTACTGTAGGCTTAATTTTTTTCCAACGATCTTATTATTCTTGTAAACTAACACATGCATATCTAAAAACAACAACAAAAGAAGATGGTAAAAATCATGTGCAATCTTATGGTCCTATTTTAAAAGATGAAACTTAATTGAGGTAAATAGAACCTCTGTTTTTTGTGTGTACGTATGTGAGGAAGACCAGCCCTGAGCTAACATCCGTTGCCAATCCTCCTCTTTTTGCTGAGGAAGACTGGCCCTGGGCTAACATCCGTTGCCAATCCTCCTCTTTTTGCTGAGGAAGAGTGGCCCTGGGCTAACATCCGTGCCCATCTTCCTCTGCTTTATATGGGACCCCGCCACAGCATGGGTTGACAAGCAGTGTGTCAGTCGACACCCGGGATCTGAAACTGTGAACCATGGGGCCACTGAAGTGGAGTGTGCGAACTTAACCGCTACACCACTGGGTGGCCCTGCCTTTAAGTGTTTAAAGGACTGTCCTGTGGAAATGAAAGTAGGCTTATTTTGTATGGTTGTGCAAGGGACCCTTGCATCTGTGAATATTAATGGGACGAACATTTTGGTTCCTTATTAAGGAAGGACTTTGTATTTCTGGTCTGCTTGTGAAGGAGTGACACTTGTATTCTCCACTGTCCTAACCCTGGACTTAAATTTCAGTAGAGAGGTCACCAGTCAGGCATTTATGTGTGGCTATTAAATTGTAATAGATGAATTCTAAACTCTTTCTGGCTCTGAGATTTGTATGGGTCTTGTCAACTTAAAAAGCAAATTCACCTGTTATTTTACCCTCAAAACAAGTTTATTCAGGAATAGCTAAAAGAATTGCAATTCAAGATGTGCATGCTATGGCAAACCATAGGCAAATCCAGAGAACAAAGGAGGGGAGCTTGCTTTTATAGAGAAAAAGGGGGGGGGTAGGGAGGCGCTGTTCTAAAGGAAGGTCCACTGGGGGAATGTAACGGTTCTGGGCGACAAGGGCTTTTCATGGAGCTGCAGCATTTCTTGTTGGCTGTGCTGTTGCTGGATGGGGAGAGAAATCTTTCTTCAGTAGTAAAGTAGTTATACTTCTGTTGGAAATGCAAGCTTACAGTTTTGTACTATTTGGAGTAATTGACGATGTGTGATAGGGCTTGAGAGCTCCCACTACAGGCCTTCCCGACTCCAAATTAGTTGAGGTTTCTCTTATTCATTTCACAGTTGGCTATGCTTTCAGGGAAAATATTTACCAATGCTAGGAATATGGAGAAATCAGAGCCTCCATCCAGATCAGCTTGCCACCAAGACAAAGTAGGAAAGCCGTCTTGGGAAATAGCAGTTCACTGGGCAGAAAAGTAGAGTATGTTAAATTATGTACCAGATGGAGAGTGGACACTGGATCACTTTATACCTTAATATCTTAATATTTTTAGAGGAAAGGTGCTCTGAAACCTAATGTACAATTATTTTCTTTCAACATGTGTAAAAAATAAATAGGCAAAGCTGGCTATTTTATGATTGGAAAAAGTGAATCTGTTCAGGCTGCCTGCTTTCTTGAGCCAGTTTCAGTAGTTTGTGTGTTTCTAGGAATTTGTCTATTTCATTTAAGTTATCTAATTTATTGGTTTACAGTTGTTCATAGTATTCCCTTATAATCCTCATTCTTTTTGTAAAATTAGTAGTAATGTCTCCTCTTTCATTCCTAATTTTAGTAGTTTTGATCCTTCACTCCTTATTTGTTAGTCCGTCTAGGTAAAAGTTTGTCAGTTTTGTTGATCTTTTCGAAGAACCAACTTTTGTTTTGATTTTTCTCAATTGTTTTCCTCTATTTACCTTTCCTCAAACCTTTTAAATTTCCTTTCTTCTGCCTGCGTTAGTTTTTATTTTGCTTTTTTTCCAGGTTTTAAGATGAAAGGTTAAGTTACTGAATCTTCCTTCTTTTTTAATATAGGCACTTACAACTATAAATTTCCCTCTCAACACTGCTTCAGCAGTATCCCATAAATCTAGGTATGTTTTGTCTTCATTTTCACTCATCTCAAAGTATTTTCCAGTTCCTCTTGTGATTTCTTCATTGACCAACTGGCTACTTAGGAGTGTGTTAATTTCTACATATTTGTGAGTTTCCCCAATTTCTTTTTATTGCTATTTTCAAATTTCATACCATTGTAGTTGGAGACCATACGTTGTATGATTTCAATCCTTTTAAATTTATTGAGACTTGTTTTATGTCTTACCATATGGTGTATTCTGAGAATGTTCTATGCACACTTGAATGCTGTTGTTGGGTGGAGTATTTTATAGATATGTTTTAGGTCTGGTTGGTTTATAGTATTATTCAAGTATTTGATTTACTTGTTGATCTTCTGTCTAGTTGTCTATCCTTTATTGAAAGTGGATATTGAATTCTCCCAAGTTTTATTGTTGAATTGTCTATTTTTCCCTTTATCTGTGTCAGCTTTTGCTTCATATGTTTTGGGTTCTGTTATTTCGTGCATATATGTTTATAATTGTTATATCTTCCTCATCCACTGGCTGTTTTATCAATTATAAAATGCCTCTCTTTATCTCTACTAACATTTTTTTGTTTGGTCTATTTAGTCTGGTACTAGTATGGCCAGTCCAGTTTTCTTATGGTTACTGTTGCATGATAGCATTTTCCTGTCCTTTTATTTTCAACTTTTTTGTATCTTTGAGTCTAAAGTTTGTCTCCTGTAGGCAGCACATAGTTGGATCTTATTTTTTTAATCCAGTCTGACACTTTTTGCATTGTGATTGGATTATTTAATCCATTCACATTTAATGTTACTGGTACAGTTGGGTTTAGGTCTGCTGTTTACTTTTGTTTCTATATATTTTCTCTGCTTTTTGTTCCTCTATTTTTTCTTTCTTGCTTTTCTTTGCATTAAGTGAATATTTTTTAGTGTAACATTTTAATTCCTTTATGTTTATATATATATATATATATATATGTTTTTAGTGGTTGCTCTAGAGCTTACAATATATATCTTATTAAAATCTACTTCACATTTATATTAACTTATTTCAATGAGATATAGAAACATTTCCCCTATTTAGCTCACGTCCCTCTTTATTTTTGTGCTATTATTGCTCTTCCTATTGCATCTAGGTATGTTACACACCCAACAATACCTTGTTATAATTATTACTTTATGTAATTGTATGTCTTTTAAAGAAGGTGACAGAAGAAAAGAGAGCAAGGATATATTTGTAGCATTTGTTTTATTACCTTCTTATTTACCATTTCCGGTTTCCCTGTTTTTTTCCTATGGATTCGAGTTACTATCTGAAGTTATTTCCTTAGTGCAATACAACTTTGTTCCTACACACTTCTTTTGTTCTGTTATTCACAAATAAATTACATTTCTATATTATAGGTCCAAGAATATAATTATATACATATTGTTCTATACAATTGCTTTTTAAACCAATTAAGAAAAAGCAGAAGTAATATGCATTCATACTATCAAATTACCTAATTACCTTTACCAGTGCCCTTTTTTCCATGTGAATTCAAATTACTGTCTGGGGTTACTAGTTTTCAGCCTGAAGAACTTTATTTAGTATTTCCTGTATGGTGTGTCTGCTAGCAACCAATCCTCAGTTTTTATCTGGGTATATCTTCATTTTGCCTTCAGCTTTAAAAGATATTTTTGGTGGCTATCTGATTGTTGGTTGACACTTTTCTTTCAGCAGGTTGAATATGTCATACCACTGCCTTCTGGCCCCTGTTGTTGCTGATGAGACATCAACTGTTACTCCCATTAGGGGTTGTCTCTTGTAGATAATGAGTCATTTTTCTCTTGCTGCTCTCAAGATTTTCTCTTTGATATGTTTGGTGTGGATCTCTTTGCATTTATCTTACTTAGACTTTGCTGAGCTATTTGGGTGTCTAGATTGTTTTTCATCAAATTTGGGAAGTTTTCAGCCATTATTTCTTTGAATACTTGCTCCTTTATACCTCTCTCTCCTCTCTTTGTTATTATGCCTATGTTGGTGTGTTTGTCAGTGTCCCACACTTCTCTGAGGCTCTGTTCATTTTTCTTCATTCTTTTTTCTCTTTGTTCTTTGGATTGTGTAATCTCTATTGATCTATCTTCAAGTTCACTGATCTTTCTTTGTCCTCTCAAGTCCAGGCCCTCTAGTGAATTTATTTCAGTTATTGTACTTTTTAACTACAGAATTTCCTTTTTTTTTTATAGTATCTGTCTCTCTAGTGATATTGTCTTTGAGATCATCATCATTTCTTCCTTTACTACTTTGAGCATGGTTTCCTGTAGTCTTTTGAACATATTTAAAATGTTACTTTAAAGTCTTTGTTAAATTTGACATCTCATCCCTCTCAGAGATAGTTTCTGTTGCCTGCCATTTTTCCTGTGTGTCACATCTTTTTCTTTATGTGTCTTGTTATTTGTTCAAAAATAATATATTTTAGCAGTTCAGGACACTGGTCCCTACTCCCTTGAGTATGTTATTGTTATTTGCTTGTTTATTTTTTTAGTGTCTGGCAGGATTATTTTAGTGAAGCCTGTTTTCCCTGCAATGAAAGCCTCTGATGTTGCTCCTTAAAGGGCACAGCCACCCTGGGATGACAGTGGTTTTAGCAGGGCTCTCTGTCTCTTTCTCTGATTACTCTATTAAGCTGTCTGCCTCTGCTGGTATCACAGCCAGTGTTAGGCTCCAGTCATTACCAGCCGATTACCCTGTTGTTTTCAACAATGCCTTAGGGCCTAACTTGCTCCATAGTCTAATCCAATTAAATTTGGGTTCCTTTGCAGGGGTAATTTTTGAGGTCATTGTTTGAGGTTTATTCTTTCTGCAGGAGGGCCCTTCTTAGTTGTCCCTTTGTCTGGTTGTGCTGGTAAATAGAACTAGGCCTGTGGCTTAGCTTGTATCTGTTGTGAAGCTACAAGCTTTCTTTTAATTATTCCATTGTATTTGAGGGTGCTCTTAGCTGTGATCTTCTCCAGACTCTGAAATAAAGTCAGTTTCTCTAGGGAGATGTTTGGAGCAGGGACCAGCACTGGGTGAAAGAAGGCTGGAACCTCTTGCACACACTTGTTGCAAATTTGTCCTCTGCAGTATGTAGCTTGGGGTGAGGGGGATGAGAAGTGCTGGTGGCCCGCTCCTCCCAGGAAGATAGCATAGCCCTCAGCTGGGAGCTTGGGAGAGAGAGAGGCCCTGTATTGGGCACACTGCTGGAGTGGAGTTTCTGTCATGCTGAGCTAAGAAGGGAGAGGGAGGGAGTGGATTGAGGTTCAGATGCCACAGATTCTTGCTGTTCTTACTGAGTTTAGTAGATCCTCTTTAGTAATTCTGTAGTCATTTTCTGTATGCCTAAGGGCAATTTCCAAAGACTTTAAATGGTTGTTCTTAAAAATAATTTTTATCAGTTCCACTTGTTTTGCTGGGAAACAGGTTTGTTGAGCTCTTCATGCTGCCATTCTGGAAGTGGAACTCCAGCTATGAATTTTCTTGTTTGTGCCTCCTACTGACATGGACAAGCATTTCTTTAGATTAGAAATACTGGGTTAGAGGGTATGCAATTAGAAATCAATTTGACCTAATCATATAAACTTGAACAAAGCAGTAGTGCCAAATTATACTACCACCATCAGGATGTTAGAGTTCCTGTTGCTACATATCTCTCTAACACGTAATATTGTTATTGGACTTCTTAATCTTTGCCTGTCTAGTAAATAGAAAGTGATATCTTACTGTGGACTTAATTTATCTTTCCCTGTCACTGGCATCTGTGTTTCTTTGTGCATTTTGGATATTTGTCCTTTGAATATATGTAAACTAAAATTGTCTCCCATTTTGTGGTTTGTCTTTTTTACCTGGTAGTTTCTTTTGCTCAACAAAAGTTCTTTTAATGTAGTTGAATGTATCAAACATTACTTATTTAACAAATTCTTCTGTAGCCCAAAATCAGAAAGATAATTTTCTACATTGTCTAAGAGTTTAAAAGCTTTTATTATTTATTTATTTTTGCTGAGGAAGATTCACCCTGAGCTAACATCTGTTGCCAATCTTCCTCTCTTTTTGCTTGAGGAAGATTAGCCCTGAGCTGACATCTGTGCCCATCTTCCTCTGTTTTGTATGTGGGTTGCTGCCACAGCACGGCTGACGAGAGGTGTTGGTCTGTGTCTGGGATCCACATCCATGAACCTGGGCCACCCAAGTGGAGCATGCTGAACTTAACCACTGTGCCGTGGGGCGGGCCCCTAAAGGCTTTTACTTTTTACCCTTGTATCTTTAATGGTTTTTGTGTCTAGTGTGAAATTTTTCATCTTTTCCATATAGATAACTAATTGGCTCAGCTCTATTTATTGAGTAGTCTCTCATTTCCTCACTGATCTGCAGTGTGACTCTTAGGAAAATTTGATATGACATATCTGCCTGAGTCTATTTTGGAGTTCTCTATTCTATTCTGTTGGTTAGTTTGTATAGTCTTGTGCCTTTACCATACCATCTTACTTACTTTAGCTTTATAAATAGTTTAAGTCATGAAGGAAAAGTGCTTTGCCTTCTTCAGGAGTATCTTGGCCATATGCTTAGACTTTTAATATTTTAAATAGCTTTGAATGAAAACATTTTCGATATTATTGATTAGTAGATATGGAATTTAGTACGCACTGGTCAGTTATTCAGAGCATTTTACAGTGTTGAAAGAAATGGGAGAAGAAAATATATGATGATTATACTTCACTTATTAGCTAAGGTCACATTTCTTTTTTCTTTGAACTGTAGGAACAGTTTTGATCAAAAGTCACAGTGGTCAGTTGATGTTGGTATCTCCTCAGCAAGCTGTAACAAGAGCTGAGACCACAAATAACATAACTTCAAGGCCAGCTGTACCAGCGAATACTCAAACAGTCAAAATCTGTACCATGCCGGTAATATACTTTAGTTTTTTTCATCTTTCTTAGTTTTCCAGCTATTATCTTCATATCAATGTGTGTATTTGCCAGTAAAAATAATTGACGAGATGATTCTGCTCAACTTTTTGAATTAAGCTACTTTCTTTTTGAATATGTTAATTTAATCAAGATGTTTGGTTTTGTCATTTGATAATTGCTAAAATAATAAAAATTCGATCTTCATATTCAAAGGTTTTGTAGTTCTTGAGGGACTTCAAAGGGCTGTTTGCATCTCTAAATGGAAAGAAAACCATTCTGCTTCAATTTTAATTTGTGGTAAAATATTAAGACTATGGTTTATAGTATTCATTTTTATTCATATCTTACAGGAATTACCTTTAAGAAATTCAGAAATCTGTACTGTTTCATTGATTTGGCATTATTAGAATATGATTTATTTTACATACATGATAATCTTTCTAGGTAACTGAAGCTTATCTTGTATGCCAGAGTTAAAAAAATATTTTTATGGGCATCTTTCTTTGGTTAAACAGAAAATGCTGATGATTTTCTTGATGAATCAGGCAACCTAATGAAAGATTGCATTTTATTCTGTGGTAATACTATTTCTGCCAGTCCCCCTACCCCCAATTTGTGCTCTCCTAATTTGATTCTAGCTTCTCAACCAGTCATTTTCTCTATTACTGTATCTGTCAATGATAGCTGCTCCTCCTCTTTCTAGTTTGCTTTGACTGCTATGGGTTGAGAATATAGGTTAGCAGGGTTTTTTTTTAATAATTAGATATTAAATAAGAATCTATATGTTTTCTGATTGAGCCAAAAAGTAAAGTTCAAGATTTTAATGCTGAAATACTGTGATATTTATTTGTTAAATCAGTTGCCTCCTTAGGAATATGAAATGAGTGTCAGCTGGCCAATTGAACTGTTAAGTTCATAGTAGTAGAGAATATGTATAAAATCCATAAGGTTATAAAGCCAGTTATAGCAAAGAAGTTTGCTATGGTAAAGTGTTTTAACGTTTGCCATAGTACTGATTGATTTTAAATTGCTAATGTTGATGACTCTGTATTATCTCCCCCCAACCCCAGAATTCTAGTTCACAATTAATCAAGAAAGTGGCAGTGGCACCTGTTAAAAAATTGGCACAAATAGCAACTACTGTGGTAACCACTGTTCCGAAGCCTTCCTCAGTACAAGTAAGTTATGACTGACTTGTGGCCATGTGTGCACTGGTTATTCTCTCATCTTTATTATTTAGCTGTTTCCTGCCAGATGTATAAGTTGCTGACTGTGACACTCAAGAGTGATATATAATGACACTTATCAAACTGGGAACTGTTGGATGTATGGGAAACAGATAAACATGTTGTATATTCTTGGGATATCAGTTTTACTTACATGTATTAAATTAATACAAATACATCTAATAGCCACGTGTTGCAATGTTGGGAAGCAGCTGCTGGGATAGAATTTTGGTGTATGGGATCTTTATTAGGGATCGATACCTGTGGAAGGGAAGGAGAATAAGTAAGAGTTTGCACTAGATGCAGGCCCAATAAAGCCTCAGCCAACCTGGTGGAGAACTTTGGAACAAATGTGATCTGTCAGAGTTGTCCCAGTGCATGCCAACATGGTCAGTTGGGCCTTAATTCCCCCTCTGTGATCAGGCGTTGGATGTGGACTCTACAGGGAGAGCTGTGCTCTTGGGAAAGGTAATTCTCTGTAGCTGAAGCAAACCCTGAAGGAACTGACAACTGGAGCCTGTCTAAGAGCATTGCCAACAGCTAGGACAACACAGATCTCTCCTTGTGATGGTATATCACAGTCTCCTCTGGCATCATGGGGTCTACTTCCTCATACTTGTTGGAGGCCAGCTGTTCTGGGATTCCAGTGGGTTTCATCCTTGGGGAAACAGAGAGGAGGTTAGTAGGGTGAACTACAGTCTCCACCACTGCAGCTGATACTCATCATCTTCCTCCTCCACTATCCATTCTAGATTCTCTTCACCCTCAACTACCAGCTCAGGTAGTCTTGGTAGCTTAACTGGTAGTATGACCGGACCTTCATCCTTGAGGGATCTGAGGTCCTAATCACCATGCCCTTTTGAGGCAAGAGTTGCTATACTTGTCCATTTATCATCACAATTGGGCAAGGAAATACCAAGAGACACTTAAGTGGATCACTTGGATTCATCATATATACTCCTCTTGGCCTCCAATTTGTAATAGCGACTACCTGTTCCACACGTCAGGTCAGTTACCTCTGTCTTGATAATGACTCTTCTCTTTCCTGCTGGTCCCTGGACACAAGGGACCTGAAGTGCCCAGGAGGCAGCCGTAGTGTCTAGTTTACAGGGACTCTTGCTATGTCCTTTGGAGAAAGTGTGCCCCCTCTAGGCAGAAGTGGGAAGCACAGAGTCCCCCACTGGGTCTTTGGGAGTGATGGTGAGTGGATTCATTTATCCTTTTACTCCTTGTTTCCTTTATATTTTGTGTATTTGTCCCATTGAGGACATAGTACCATATAGAATTTTTTGCTTCGGTGAGTAGAGTCTTAGAAGATGGAGGATGGAATTTCATCTTCATAGAGTATTGCTTCTGAGTTTGCACTTCCCCTGTACCTTCTGCATGCTGTTCTACTACTTTACTAGGCGGGCAGCTTCTGGGTCATGCTGTTTATGATACAATCAGTGGACCCCATGGTGGTGGTACCACTGTCACATTTCCTTTGCTGTATAGAGGGTGCGTCCTCTTAGAGCATATTATGTGAAATCCTGTGCTGGTAGATCAAACCCTCTCTTGGTGTTTGAAAACTTATTTAATGACATTGCTCCCATTCTTTTCCTCTAACAGTGATAATGAACGGTGAGTCTGATTTTAAACATGGAGTTGTTTTTTTTCCTATTAATAGCTACCATTTATTGAGCACTTAACGTGCTTGACACTTTTTAGGGGCTTTACATCTATCATCTCATTTCGTCCTTGTGACTACTCTATAAGGAAGTATTATCTCTATTTTATATGTGTGAAAGTCAGTTTTGAGAGGTTAAGGCTTGTATGATTTCTGTTATATGTGGCAAAGGGGGATTTAGAGCCAAGGTCTCTGTCTGACTCTGGAAACTCTGTTCTTAATGACCTCTGTACGGATTATCTCAAACTGTAGTTGTTTTCTTTTTTCCCTTAGGATAAATTCTAAGGAGATTATTGGGCAGAAGGGTATGAATTTAGGCCTACTGATATCTACTGTTGTGTTGTAAAAATATTCCTTAAAATGGGGTTTTTTGATGATCAGTAAGATGTGGACACAGAATAATACCACAAAGAGGCATATGAAAGTGAAAGATTTATTATACTCACATCCTAGAAGAGGGAGGTGTAGCACACCATGTAGGGGGCCATATGGGAGGAGCACCCAGGGAATGGGCTCAATCACACAGGTGGGGAGCTGAGAGAGAGAGGCCCTGGGGGCTGGTGCCTTTATTGGGGGTCAGTATGGAGTATACAAGTAGAAGGCATGGGTGGATTTCATTGGTGTATTTGAACGTCACTGGGTCATAGAGAAGGGCAGGAAGGAGAATTTAGGTCAGGGACCAACCTTATCACACTGGTGCTCATGGTTACCTGGGTAGGGTGCTCACAGTCTGTCTGTGGGATGTTGAGGCATTAGGAAAACATGAAGTTTTAAGAATTTACAATACAATTATTTTATAAAAGGGTTTTAATCATTTTTGCAGTACTTTGAGTACATCAATCTTTTCATTGTATCTATTTCTTAAAGATTTAGTATATACAGTTTTTCTAAAATGGTGTGTCTGGGTTGCTTAGTTCTTTTCCTTGGATTATTTTTCCATATAAGTGACTACCATTGATATTTCCATGTGGATTGTTTATAACTTTTCCTAATTTAGGTTGATGCATATTTTAAGCTGGTTTGCTCCTCAGTGGTCGGCTAAGGCAGTAGAAATTATCAAACAGTGAAGTTAATGAAAAATATCTGTGTCTATTTTAAGGAGTAGTGCATGTCAGTTTTAGGCATTTCTTGGAAATAAGGAACTAGAACTTGGAAATGAGAAAAGATAGAATTCTTTGTATTTGACTATAAAGGCAAATGTTTGTGTTAAGAAATTTTGAAAATGCAACATGGTCTGGTCTAGTAAACATAACACAGGAACTAGTTCGAAATCCTTGTTCAGTTTTACATTGTATTTGATGATGAAGATACAGCTTGGCCCATTGTTAGGTTGGAATCTAATGGGCAAATGATTGGATTTAGAATTAGTATTTCTAATGAACAAACCCAAAGTGATTGCTCTTTCAGACAGGGTAGAAAATGACCCTCCTTGAAATGCAGTTTAGTCTGCTAAGTTTATTTACTATTTATTTATTATTTATTATTAGTTTATATATACAACTCATTTTACTGGCTCTGTGTATAACTGATTTTCACAGATAGTTCACACATCCCAGCTCTTTCTCTTCTGTTTCTCAGACATGCCTAATCAGTGCCAGTGCAGCCTTGCAAAGCATGGAAGTACCATTGGCTGGTCTAGAATATTGAATCTAAGGTAGAGTTATGATTGAGTTTAAGATGATCCATCCATTACTACAGTGGGATTATGTAGATAAAGACTGGATTATGTACCTCTCCATGCCTTTTAAGAGGTGGAATTGGCATGGAAAGTGCGTGTATCTGCGTGTATATTAGAAAGAATTATGAAGGACAGATTTTGTACTAGAGACAATAAAATATTGACAAGAAAAGTAGAAATGTCATAGATGCTCCTTCTACTCACAAAAATAGGATAGTTTTCCTGAGCTCATGTTTCGTTGGGCCTTATTTTGCTTCATAAGAGAGAGGTACAATACTTTGCTGAGGAACTCTTTCCATGAGTCTTGAAAAGTGATCAAAACCACCAGCTGAAATTCCAGATTACACTTTCTTAAAAATAGTAGTACAAAGAGTTGTTGCTGATTTTAAAATAGACTCACTAAAGAAAGAGTATTTATTTACTGTACCTGAGCCTAAAAAAGTTTATTAGAAAATCTCCAAAAGGATTCAGAGGAAACTGCACATGGTTGTCCTTGGAGAGCAGGACTAAGGATAGGGATAGGAGGAGACTTCATTTCATTATTGCCTTTAAGATCTGTTTATATTTAATAAAATTGTAATTTAGTTGCCATTTTTAATTTTATCTTTGCTTAACATTTCATTATTCTAGTCTTCATCATTAATCAGTGTTTTTCATTTCATTCCCATTTTTACTTTCAAAACATTCTTGTTTAGGGGCTGCCCGATGGCGCAGCGGTTTAGTCCGCGCTTGGCAGCCCGGGGTTCGCGGGTTCGGATTCTGGGCGCCCGCCGACGCACTGCCTGTCAGCCGTGCCGAGGCGGCGTCCCATATAAAGTGGAGGAAGATGGGCACGGATGTTAGCCCAGGGCCAGTCTTCCTCAGCAAAAAGGGGAGGATTGGAACAGATGTTAGCTCAGGGCTGGTCTTCCCCACAAAAAAAAAAAAAAAAATTCTTGTTTAACATAGTCCAGTCTTTCTAAAGTGGGAAATTTTGGTGTGTGTTCAAATTCACCTGTCTTGACTGTTACAGAAGGAAATTTTCTTGAAGGTGAAAGCAACCTGATCTTTTTGTGTCGTATGCCTATAGAACACAAGCATTTAAATTAAAGTGATGGTGCAATGTTCAGTTTTATGTGTGAGTTGTAAATACTATTCTCTCCCCCACTCCCAAATTTTACTTATATCCTGTAACTTAGTGTTTGTCTTTAAAATAAGATTGAGTAAGACTGTTGGCTTTATTTCAGTATGGTTGTCTAACTTACCACCCACTTGTGATTTCTTGTATTAAACTTTTTATCCTGCAGGTGGTGCTATAATCACACCTTATTTCAATAGAGGGTGGAAGAAACAACCATGATTCTATTCAGTGTAAAAATAAGATACCACATTTTGTAAAATTCATTATGCTTACTCTAATAGTCTACATAAAAGCAGCTTATCTGAACATAAGATAATCAGTAGATCTCTTTGCTTTATACTTAAGACAAATCAGAAAATTACAGAATAGGAAATTCTGTTTTTTCATATAAAGAGTTGCTTTTTCAAATCCTTTTTGGAGAAGTATTAATATTTTTTGAACACTCTATGCTTCACACTGTTTTTCACAAACAACTCTAGGATAGTAGGTACCATTGCTATCCTTGGTTTTTCGTTTTGGGGGGGGGGGTTTGAGGAAGATTAGCCCTTAGCTAACATCCGCTGCCAATCCTCCTCTTTTTTTGCTGAAGAAGATTGGCCCTGAGCTAATGTCTGTGCCCATCTTCTTCTACATTATGTGGGACGCCTGCCACAGCATGGCTTGGTAAGTGGTGCGTAGGTCTGCACCCGGAATCCAAACCTACAAGCCCTGGGCCACCACAGCAGAGCATGCAAACTTAACCTATCCTTGTTTTTTATAGACAGGAATCAGAGGGTTAGCAGTATTAACTCGCCTGAAGTCAACCCTCAGTTGGTGTCAATGAAAAGTAGGTAGGTAGGTGAGAATGAAATCCAGATCTGCTAGAGTCCAGAGTTCTTACACCTGTGACGTTTCCCTAGACTTGTGGAGCATAACATAAAAACAAAGATGTGAAGAGCCATTTGTAGTCTGATAAGTGTTAAATGAGGCACCCACTATCATGCATATCATAGTAATAATACATATCTAAATGTATACTGCTTTTAATTTCAGTCTGTGGCTGCGCCAACCAATGTTGTCACAATTACCCCTGTAAAGCCATTGAATACTGTAACTACCCTGAAGCCTTCAAGTTTGGGAGCATCACCCACCCCCTCAAATGAGCCCAATCTCAAAGCAGAGAACTCAGCAGCTGCTCAGACTGATCTTTCTCCGGTAAGCTCCCATACCTTACACGAATATAGCTCTTTACAAATTTTCTTGAATTCTGTTTTCTAGCTAACGTTTGTGAATGTTTGTTTATATTTCTATATTTAGACAATGCTAGAAAATGTGAAGAAATGTAAGAACTTCCTTGCAATGTTAATAAAGCTGGCATGTAGTGGATCACAGTCCCCAGAAATGGGGCAGAATGTGAAGAAGCTGGTGGAACAACTTTTGGTAAGTTAGTACTATAAAATCTTGCAAGTTCTGTAAGAATCTATAGAACATGTTTTCAATGGGAAATAATATTTTAAAATAATGTTTATTTTAAATGAATATTTTTATAAACTTGGCTTTTCCTTCTTGAAAGCTTTGTAATGATTATAAATCTTAGACAAGAACATCTGTTATACATTACTTTCTGTATGCTAGTCCTGCTTCCCTTAGCCTACAAAGGGCCTTGGAGAGAACATTGACTATTTGCTCAAGTAAAAAGTTTTTATTAGTATTGACAGTGACAGAAAGCCAAGCTACCAACAGATAATAAAATTCAGTTCTGTATGTCCAAACAACAAACTTTGGGACCTGTGGAAGTAAGTTAACCTTCTTAGGTCTCAGTTTTCTTCTCTGTAAGATGAGAAGAGTAAATGTGATGATCTTTGAGGTTTACGTAAGTGCCAAGATGCTGTGTCTTTTAGCTACCAAATTATACATCCTTGGTTTCTTATCTTCTTTCAGGTAAAATGCTTACGTACGTTAAAGTGGATGAAGGTGCAAATTAGCAAATATTGCATATTATATGCTTAAGAAATATGATGAGGATATAACAAAAATATAATTTTGGATTTTTTTAACTACCTAAATATACAGATTTTTCTGACCATATAATTAGAATTTTTGGGTATTTTTCATATAGAAATGGTCACTTTTTCCCAGCAGGAAACATATGTATTTCAAATATTGTACAGGAAGACAAGCGTAGTTTATAAATATTAAAATACCTTCTTTACTACTGTTTTTTATGCTACCTGTAATTTGTTAGAAATAGAGCATATTTGAAATGGTTAGTTTTCCATTTGGGAAAACTATTTTAGATATTTAAAATTATAAGTCATATAAATAACTTTGGAGCATCTCTTTTAAAGTAAACATTGAGCCTTTTGATCTTCCATTTTCAAGGTATACTAGTTTTGAAAGGGGATCTCGTGGCTTGTTTCTCTGAGATGGAATACTCTAGATGGAGAGGCATGATGGAAAGGAATGTGTATCCAATAAAATATTTTAAAATTTCTAAGTACAAAGAATTTGTGACAAGAATTAATGAAATATCCTTTTTAACTTAAGATCTGTTTAGCTTAGAACAGCAAATGGCAATTCTCAAACATTTTTGTCTTAGGATACCTTTATATTCTTAAAAATGGAGGACTCCCAGGGCCAGCCTGATGGCGTAGTGATTAAGTTCGCGTGCTCCGCTTTGGCAGCCCGGGGTTCGTGGGTTCAGATCCCAGGCATGGACCTACACACTGCTCATCAAGCCATGCTGTGGCAGGCGTCCCACATATAAAGTAGAGGAAAATGGGTACAGATGTTAGCTCAGGGCCAGTCTTCCTCACCAAAAAAAAAAAATTGAGGACTCCCAAGGGCATTTTGTTTTTGTGGAGTTGGGGTTAAAATTGACAAATTTAAAAGAAAAAGTTTATTTACTAATTTATTTAAAAATAACAATAAACCCATTACATGTTAACATAAATAATACTTACAGTAGTCGCCTTTATCTGAGGGGGATACGTTCCAAGACCCTCGATGGAGGCCTGAAACTGTGGATAGTACTGAACCCTATATGTACTGTTTTTTTCCTATATGTAGATATTTGAGGTATAACAACAAAACTGGCAAGAATTTCTTTTTCCTTCTTCATAATTTCATGGACAGAAGATTCATTCTTATCATCGATCTTGGCAACCTCAGCATACAATTTTTTTCTTTCCTTATTAAGTTAGAACTTCCAGCTTTTCAGTCAAAGGAAGCACTTTACGGCTTCTCTTTGGCATATCTGAATTGCTAGCATCACTACTCTTGCACTTTAGGACCATTATTAGGTAAAACAAGGTATACTTGAACACAAGCACTGTGATACTGTTTCAGTCTATGTGATAACCTAGTCAACTACTAAGTGACTAATGGGGCAGATGGCATGTACAGCATGAATATGCTGGACAAAGGGATTATTCATGTCCCAGGTAGGACAGAGCAGGACAGTGCGAGATTTCGTTACAGCTATTCAGAGCAGCGTGCAATTTAAAACTTATGAATTGTTTATTTCTGGAATTTTCCATTTAATATTTTTGGACCACAGTTGATCGTGGGTAACTGAAACCACAGAAAGCGAAACCGCGGACAAGGTTGCGGGGGGACTAATGTAAATGATGAAAACTGTAGTTTCCAAAACAAAATAATTGAGAAGAGTGGCATTGCTTTACATTTTTGCAAATCCCTTTAATATTTGACTTAAGAAAAGATAGGTGGATTCTCATGTCTGCTTCTGCATTTAATCTGTGTTGTGATGTATTATTTTGGTTGAAATATTTGGAGAATATCTGGCCTCATGCAGAGAGGTGATTGGAAAAGTGAGTATTTTCAGAGCTTTTCTCCAGATCATTGTGGATATTCTTTAGAGTTCACTCATTTATCTTGCACTCTGAATGGATCTTTTACCCATATATGATTTTGGTAACAGCATGCATCTGGTCGTTTGGAAAATATTGATTCACTGCGTTGTACAGATCTTCCAAATGTTGACAGATTTGTTATGTAAGATATCAAAAAAATCATACTTGTAATCTCATCAACAGTCTCATTAGAAAATTCCTTAATTACTGGTAAGCTATCAAGCTCAGGATTGTGGTTACAAATTTTCTAAAATTCTAATTTTGGCTTGAGAGCTCTAATTTTTATCATTAGCAACAAATACTGTCAGTTGTTTTCCTTACAGAGACAGGTTTGTTTTTTTTTTCTTTTTTGAGAAAATGTCTGTCAAATACCCAAGTCTGAATAACCATAGTTGGTTTGATGTTCTTTCCAGTAAATGAAGAAAAGCAGCCTGTTCAGCTAGCAAGTCAATCACAAAGTGCTTTTCCTTGAGCATCTCACTTTGGTCTGCAGCAGAAACGCTCTGTGTGTGCTTCCCCTTTTGTTATGCACAATATTAAAAAGATGTCTACTGAAGGGTTGAGATTTAGTGAAACTAGTTTTTACTGCTTCATTGAGGACATTCTAAAGTGAAACTGACTCTCTTTTTTGTCTTTTACCACAAGTGCACAGGAATGTAGAGTATGATGACAACTATTTCAATTTGTTGCCATTGCCTTTCTTGCCAGCAGTTTGACCCACTGCTGCTTTTGTACCATCATTGCAAATCTCAGCACAGTGAAAAGGGCCAAACAAAAATTAGTATTAATGTGAAAATAATTTAGATCTCATAAACTCCTGAAATGCTTAAGAGTGTAAGTCTGTATGGAAGGGTTACTAAGTCCTTTGGAACAATAGTATATCTGTTATTATGGCCTTGCAATAGCATTCTAAAAATACAATCTTACTTTGGTTAAGGTATTTTAAAAATTGAAAAAGCAAAACAAAAAAACTCAAGGCCCCCAAACCAAATAACTTCCTGTTCCCTACCTTAAGAAGTTTAGGACTCCTGTGTCTTCACTTCTTAATTGTTGATAGACTGTAATACCATCTATAGCCTTATTCAGCCAGCCAGCTCTTCTCTCACTTTACTTACCGGGATCTTAAAAAAAAAAATCATCCTTTCATTGTATTCTGTATAAACAAACATCTGTATTGTTTGTTTATTCATTTCACAAGTGACATGAAAAAAAACATGCCCCCCCCCCTTTTTTTTTGTGGGGAAGACCAGCCCTGAGCTAACATCTGTCGCCAATCCTCCCCTTTTTGCTGAGGAAGACTGGCCCTGGGCTAACATCCGTGCCCATCTTCCTCCACTTTATATGGGATGCCACCACGGCATGGCTGACAGGCAGTGCGTCGGCGGGCGCCCGGGATCCAAACTCGCAAACCCCGGGCTGCCAAGCGCGGACTAAACCGCTGCACCACCGGGCGGCCCCAACATGCCCCCCCTTTAATGGTGGATTTTATCACTGTTCAAAGCTTGCTATGTCTACAGTCATGAATTACACACATTTCCTCTTTTCAAATACTTGTACACCTAAAAGTTCTTCTTTCTCTCATTCCTCAGGATGCAAAAATTGAAGCAGAAGAATTTACTAGACAACTGTATGTTGAACTCAAGTCTTCACCTCAGCCTCACCTAGTTCCTTTTCTTAAGGTAGAGTTATGTGTTACTTTGAAGAAATTGTTTGGATTAGATTACTTTAAAATAATTTAAAACCTGAATATTTCAATATGATGGCGATTTAATGGGAAGATACTAACAATGTAGGAGAAACCTCTTGGTGCTGTTGTAATCTGTAAAGCATGTTCACAGTCCATATTCTTTGGATTGGAACACATTGAGAAAACAGAAGTAACATCTCATTCGTGAACATAAGTTAATGATTATAGTGTTTAATGCTTGTGTCCTCAAAGATTTTTGACTCTTTAAAAAACAATAGGGCCTTCTGCTTTGTCCTGGTAACTCATATTCTCTTAGAAATAATAAACCACATAGTGCCAAATTTAGTGGGAAAGCTGTTATTTTTAAAAATTAATTTATACTGTTAGATATACTCTTCTCTAGGAGTTATTGAATTAAATAGAATTTTGATGGAGAACAAATAACTTTGATAACAAGAGCTTGGTTTGGCAGACTGAAAAAATATATTCCTTTTGGATAAGCAGAAGCTGAAAAGGAATCAAAATGAAATTTATAATGTCATTGAAGATTTGGGACTATAGTGAACCAAAGACTCCTCCCATAAATGTTGAAATAATGGGATGAGGAGTTGGCCTTTAGAAAACTTTAGCTTAATTGTCTAGGCGAGATGACAGAGCCTTCATAGTGGAAGACTGCTTTTGGTTGCCTCATGAAAGAAGAGTGAGAAGGGAGATGAGGCACCACGTTTTCAGAAGGATATTAAAATAGTGGAAACTGTCCCTAGCAGGGTGACTGCGTTAATTAGGAGAGTGCCAATCGTGTGATATGAAGTGTGGCTAAAGAAACTGAGAATGTTTTAGCCAGAGGAGACTTGGTCTGTGGAAGTTAAGGTTGAAAGGTCAGCACAATACCTCGTATTCAATGATTAGTGCTCTGTTTTCGGATGACCCTCTTGATTGAGAAGTTAGAAGCAGTTCTTCCTTAGATCCGTTTCATTGCAAAGGTTCTGTGAGCGCTAGGTGCTCTACATGACACTGACAAGTCTTCTGAGTTGATCTGTATTTCGTACTGACCATGGGGGAGAAGGAGGGAAACTAGTTAAGCACCTACTATGTGTCCAGTTCTTTGCTAGATACTTTAAATTTGGATTGTTTGCACTTAATTTTCATATCAGTCTTTTGAGAATAGGTGCTAGATAGTATAATATTTTCCATTTTGGAGATGAGAAAACCATTTAAATTGACTAACTTTTGATCAAACTCACAGGTCCAGAATTTAGCCTTTCTGACTCTACTTGCTAGGTAAACACTACCTTTAAGTTACCAAATATTACCGTGAAGTATTTGCACTTTGTATCTGTTTTCTAAGGACCTGTTGAGCCTTATGCTCTTTTCTTGAGAACTTTTTTTTTCTCATCCTTGAGAGCTTTGGGGTTGGATGTTGCATAGAAATAAGGGATTCAGCATTTAAGCTTAACTCTGGCCAGGTGATCAAGAGGTAATTTACACATACATTTTTTATTGTTGTCTCTTTAAGTCTGATTACCATTTCTTTCCACTTGTGTTTTTCTCAGGAGCCCCTCATCTTAGATTTCCAGCTTAAATTTAATTAATCAAATCATTGCATCTGTTCATGTATTTCCAAAGCAGCTTGTTTTCTACCATTTTTAAAATTGGGAAAAAGGTTATGAGAGACTTTCTGCTTCTTATTTTCTTTTGTTACTATTTATATATATACTTGGAAATCTCTTCAGATAAGAATTTTCTCAAATTTATTTTTAAATAAAAAAGGTAAAGGAAGTAACTAACTAAAAGGAAAGGAAGAGGAGCAATAGTTCTCATTTGTGGGTTTTTTTTTTTTTTTTTGTGAGGAAGACCAGCCCTGAGCTAACCTCCGTTGCCAATCCTCCTCTTTTTTGCTGAGGAAGGCTGGCCCTGGGCTAACATCCGTGCCCATCTTCCTCTACTTTATATGGGACGCCGCCACAGCGTGACTGACATGCAGCGCGTCAGCAGGCGCCCAGGATCCAAACCCGCAAACCCCGGGCTGCCAAGCGCGAACTAAACCGCTGTGCCACTGGGCCGGCCCCCTCATTTGCTTTTTTAAAAAGGCAGTCTGACTGAATTTAAGTCGAAACAAGGAAATTTTCCAAAACAGCCCATGAACTCAACAAAAAATAACCTACTATCTATCTACTTTTCTAATTTTTCTCTTACTCAAAACCAAAAACCCTAGGGATGAAAAGGCAGAACCTTCTACTTTTTAGTTAGAACTGTCTTTATTTTTTTTCAGCAGGATACAAAGATATAGACACCAACTTAAAATCCAGTCTGAAAATATTCTAAATCAATGAAGGAAGTTGACTTTGTATGAGTTTTATTTTGATATAAAGACTATTTCTAGTCAGAGTGTGAAAGTTATTTGACAAAAACTTTTTTTTTAGATTCTGCTGTCCTATATACAACCTTAAAGGTACTGAAGTTATTAGTGATCAGTTATGGGGTTTAGATGAATACAAACAAGTATGATACAGTGCTTTATTTTACCAAATTGATATTGAAGTATTCCAAATAAGTTTAATTACTGAGACTTAATTTTGTATTGAAAAATAAAGCACTTTTGGACTTTAAATTGATTGTATCCGGGATATTGACAAGATATATATAAGTGATTTCAGATTTCCTCAGGTGAAACACTTGATATACTTTTGATTTATTTTATGCTGTAAAGATATGAAATACAAAGTAGTTCTATTTTACTAGTAGCTAATTTATTTAGTTATCAGTGGTTTTTTCTCCCGTTTCTAGAAAAGTGTGATTGCCTTACGACAACTCATGCCTAATTCCCAGAGCTTTATTCAGCAGTGTGTTCAGCAGACTTCTAGCGAGATAGTGATTGCTACTTGTACCACAACAGTAACACCTCCTGTGGTGACAACAGTTTCCTCAATCCAGTCTGAAAAACCTATCATTGTTTCTGGAGCAACAACACCCAAAACTGTGTCAGTGCAAACTCTGAATCCGCTTGCTGGTCCGGGGGGAGCAAAAACTGGAGTTGTGACACTTCATTCTGTGGGTCCAGCTGCTGGCCCAGGAGGAACAGCAGCTGGAACTGTTTTGCTTCAGACTCCAAAACCGCTTGTGACATCTATACAAAATACTGTTACAGCAGTCTCCCTTCAACCTGAAAAACCGGTTGTCTCTGGGGCAGCAGTAACGCTGGCCCTTCCATCAGTAACTTTTGGAGAAACTTCAGCAGCAGCTATTTGTCTTCCGTCCGTGAAACCTGTTGTTACTTCTGCTGGGACCACATCTGACAAGCCTGTCATTGGCGCTCCAGTCCAAATCAAACTTGCACAGCCGGGCCCCATCCTTTCACAACCAGCTGGAATTCCACAGGCAGTGAAAGTCAAACAACTAGTAAGTAACATTTCATTTCTTCCTCAATTTCTTATTTTGAAGATTTCAAACATTGAGAAAACTGGCAAGACTAGTAAAACAAGCCCCTGTGTACCCTTGACCGAGTTTGACCAGCTGTTAACGTTTTACCACATTTCCTTTGTCTCTGCCCTCTCTCTATTCACGTACACAAACACACACAATTTTTCCCTGAACCGTTTCAGAGTTGGTTGCAGAAATCGTGACATTGCAGCCCTAAGTACTGTGTATCTCTTAAGGAAAAGGATGGGGTTTTTTTAGCATCCTTTTACCACAACATACTTATCACTCATGGGAAGTTAATATTGGTACAATATTTCCCCAGTTGTCCCAACGATGTTGTTTATAGCTTTTTTTTCTGATGTTGTTTCTAATAAAGAACTGCATATTACGTTTATTTGTCATTTCTCTTTAGGCTCCTTTAATCCGGAACAGTTCCCCAGCCTTTTGTGGTTGCTCATTATGGTGTAATATTTTAAGTGCCCAGGCTAGTTGTTTTGCACACTGTCCTCTATTTTGTTTTGTCTAATTGTTTCCTCAAGATTAGATTTAGATTAAATATTTTTGGCAGGATTGTTAAATAGGTGATATTACGGTAACATTTCTTTTAAAAAAATGTGCTGAGGGGAGAGGGGAGACAGGAGAGTAGATGAGTAAGAAGTTGTGTTTTTCCCTAAACTCGGTACGTTGGGAAGTTCTTGGGTGAAAGAAATCTTAGCTGTTTCTTGATTAGTGTTTAAAATGTTCTACTTTATTCAAGACATGTTTTATCAGAAGACTATGAAAGTATTGTTAACCTGTGGGAGATAAGTACATGGTGAATTAATTAAAAATCATGGTTTTTTTAGTAATGTTCTCCCCTACCAGCTGTTCTGTTGATTTTTGGTGATTGTACTTGTTCTCTTTTGTAAAGCCTTCTTGTTAAAGGCTGTGTTTTAGAATCTTTTGTTTTAGTTTACTCTGCTTCTTTGAGTAGTAAATTCTAAGTAGACTTACTAGCCTTGTTTGTGTGAACAGAAAAGAGGTTAATATCTGTGCTTGATTGTCTTTGAGGCAGAAGGCAGTTTTGGGCATAGAATGAAAGGGGCAGGATCAGTTTGGACAGTAGTCAACTCTTGGGTAGTTAGGAAGTAATAGTCATTTCCTGGGTGCTAATCCTTTTCTTGTCCCTCCTACTCTGGATCTGATTTTCAAATGGGGAAATGTATCTGCCTTCCATAGTTTCTCCTCAGTGTCTGAATTTAATCTCAGAGATGAAATTTTTTTAGAAGCAGTGATTCTTAGACATTGATCTGAGCACCCAGGTTTGGGAACCACTGGAACAGAGTAATTGCCCCAGGGAAAGTCCTCTTTTTGGTAGCACTGAACAGAATTGGAATCCTCTTTATGGGTCATAGCTGATTCTTGAATCAGTGCTAATCTTTATTGAACATCTATAGTGTATTGGTCCCTGAAGTGAAATAATACTCTATAGCTGTATAGTTTTAAAAGCATGTCATGTGTGCACTATAGATTTTAAAATAATTTTATGATGAAGAAAAGGCAAGGAGAAAACTAAGAGTCCAGAACTTTTAAGTGACCCGTCCACTGGCACTCAACAAGTAATGGATCTCAGGCTAGAACCCAGTGCCTTTCCCATTAGGTTATTGTGCTCATGGCAAGAACTTCTAGGTTTCTATAGTGTCCTGAAATAGAAAACTGTCTGGTGGTAATATCTTGACAGCATTTACATTTTGTAGGTTTAACTTGTTAAACATTAAAAACAATGTCAGTTGGGGCCTGCCTGGTGGTGCAGCAGTTAAGTTCGTGTGCTCCACTTCTGGTGGCCCTGGGTTCACAAGTTCTGATCCTGGGCCTGGACTGATGCACCACTTATCACGCCATGCCGTGGCAGCATCCCATATAAAGTAGAGGAAGCTGGGCACGGATGTTAGCCCAGGGCCAGTCTTCCTCAGCAAAAAAGAGGATTGGCAACGGATGTTAGTTCAGGGCTGGTCTTCCTCACAAAAGAAAAAAACAATTTCAGTCAGGAAATCCAAGGGTAACTTTTAGGGAGTTTTAAACTTCCTACTTTCATCCTTAAAAGAATGTGGAATAATTTAATTTTCCTTGTGAATTCTACTTGCTAGTTTGGCCTTTGTTTCAATTTTAGTCAACAAATTTGACATCAGTATTCATACCTTTTTATTTAAAATGGCAAAACCAGAGCAGCTAGACACTGAAGATGCATTGTAATCTGTTTTACAATAGATTTTTACCTGGGGCACAAAACAACGTAAGCCATTCTTTATGGTAATGCCACAGAGAGAATTGAACTAGGACGTTCTTTGAAATCAACTGGTTTAGAAAATTAATATTACTCAAGTTTGAATTAGTATTACTCAAGTAATTTAAGAATATCATCGGTGAGTCCATTATAAACCATACTCCAATTTAATCCTAGGTGTAAGTGAGAAGGAAAACACTCAGGGTGCTAGAAATCTAAGAAACCTAAGAAAGTATTCAATGCATCTTCTAAGAAATATGGCAAATAATCATTTAAAATATGAGAATTGCTACACTGGATCAAATCTATGGTCCATGCAACTCAAGATGCAGTCTCCAAAAAAGATCTGAAGAATACAAGTGTGGCTATCTTGTTCAATGTTAAGTTTAAAATTTGTGTAATTTATTTCCTTTAATAATTGATCATGTATTTAAAAATTCCCTCTTAATACTTTATCTGTTTCTAACTTATACTAGTTTTTCTGGAGAATTGTATAGGTATTCTGCCCTCTGGGTAAGATGTTTTAAATATCGCACTTTGAACTTATAAGAATCCTCTCAATCTGCCATTGCAGGGTTTAGGTTTTGTACAATTATTTTATGAAAGTAATACATTTTTATTCCAGATTAAAGAGATCCTCCCCCATTTTTAAAAAAATTTAGATTTATCACTATGTGTTATCTTTTCTATCTCATTGATTATTGTATGTTATCCTCTGGGGATCTGCTAAAGCTCTCAAGTAAATTAACTAGAATTGTTCACAGTTTCTTTAGGCTTCAGTTTTTCATTTTGTGCCAGTAGTTCAGTGCTTCGTATATTTTGGTCCTCAGATGCTTGAATTGTTGAAATATGGACCTAATCAGTAATTTTCGGGATTTTATCTAAGAATCTAGTTCTTATAAATGATTAATCTTACTGGTTATCTATCAGTTCTGGCATAGTAGTTGTTATATGATGTTATACACTGCAGCTAAATGTTGAGCTTAACACTTTACCTTGGTTTAAAAGTTAATGAGGTGCCAGCCTGGTAGTGTAGCGGTTGGGTTCGCGTGCTCTGCTTTGGCAGCCCAGGATTCGCAGATTTGGATCCCGGGTGTGGACCTACGCACCGCTTGTCAAGCCATGCTGTGGTGGCGTCCCATATAAAGTAGAGGAAGATGGGCACGGATGTTAGCCCAGGGCCAGTCTTCCTCAGCAAAAAAAGAGGAGGATTGGCAATGGATGTTACCTCAGGGGTGGTCTTCCTCACAAAAAAAATAAGTAAATAAAAAAATAAAAGTTAATGAAATAGAGTGGACGAATTGGATTATAGTCTACTGATGATGAATAGATAATAGAAGCTTTCAGGAATTTCCATGTTTAAAAGTTTTCTGAGGATATTTGTGAAAAAACTGTTTTATTCATAATTGAGCAAAAGCTAAATTCAATTTAAAGATTATCATTTTAATTAAATTAAAACTTAGCAAAAGCTAATTTAACTTAGAAAAGCTAAATTTTAATTTCAATCTGATCATTTTTAAAATTAAGTTTTTATAAATTGTAATAACGAATTTTACCACATAAAAATCAAAGAATAAGCCTCTCAAATCCATGACATGTGAGTAAAATGCACGAATGAGAATGTTAATTCAGTATTCCTGGTATCTATTTTTGGAAAAAAGGCTGACAATTTCAGAGAGTTAACTGAATATTCTTACTCTTAATATTATTTTGTATTTATATATTACTTGAATATCTTTTTTTTGCTGAGGAAGATTGGCCCTGGGCTAATGTCTGTTGTTAATCCTCCTCTTTTTGCTGAGGAAGATTGGCCCTGAGCTAACATCTGTGCCCGTCTTCCTCTATTTTGTATGTGGGACACCACCACAGCATGGCTTGATGAGTGGTGCATCAGTCTGCACCTGGGATCTGAACCTGCAAACCCTGGACCGCCAAAGTGGAGCACACGAACCCAACCACTACACCACTGCCAGCCCCACAGTTTATGGGGTTTTTTTTTTCCTTCCTTTCTTTGCATTCTGTTAAGAGTGAGAAGAGAGGTACAATTCAGTTGTTGATTGTAATCCCACTTAAATAGAACTAATGAAAGGTTTGGTGAAGAAAAAGGTTGAATCCAAGTAAGGCCTACCCTTTATTTACCATATGTAATTAGGAGTTGTATAGAAAATTCTTCATGGGCTATAATTTATATAATAATAGTCATATTATATGGGTTGGTGAGCACTAGTTCATTTAAATTTACTTGAGGAATATTCTTTTAAATTTTAGTTTAGTAAGAGTACATTAGAATTTATGGAAAATGAATTATTTAGAGACAATATTTACCTATGTTGTATATGTATATGTTGTCTTATTTTTGCACTATTCAAGAAAATTATTATGAAAATATTCAAACATAGTGAAGTTGAAGTTTATAGTGGATACCCATATACCAACCACCTATTTACAATTTACAATTTTGATTTATAATTTACAATTACCTTACTTGATTTATTATATATTTATCCAACCATCAATCATCTTAATTTTTTGATGCCTTTCTAAGACTTTTTCCTAGATAATTAAACATACATATCATTAACTACAGTTCAATATTTGTTTACTCCTTTTTTTCTTTTTAGCTAAAATTTACTTACAGTGACATGCACAAATGTGCAAGTTTTTTTTGTGTGTGTGTGTGTGTGTGTGTGTGTGTGAGGAATATTAGCCCTGAGCTAACATCTGTTGCTAATCCTCCTCTTTTTGCTGAGGAAGATTGGCCCTGGGCTAACATCCGTGCCCATCTTCCTCTACTTTATGTGTGGGATGCCTGCCACAGCATGGCTTGACAAGCGGTACTTAGGTCCGTGCCCAGGATCCGAACCTGCGAACCCTGGGCTGCCAAAGTGAAGCATGCCAACTTAACCGCTGTGCCACTGGGCCGGCCCCACAAATGCATAAGTTTTGACAGTTAGTGCATACTTCTGTGTAACTCAAACCGCATATCAAGGTATAGAATATTGCCATCACCTTGAAATTCCCTCCTGCCCCTTCCCAGTCAGTCCCCACCCCTGGTCCCCCAGAAGCAACAACTCTTCTGATAATTTTCTCCCACAAATTGGTTTTGCTTGTTCTAGAACTTCCTATAAATCAAATCGTGCAATAAGCATGTTGAAATTTTTTTAACAGAAATTTGTAGGTTCTTGATTTGAGGCAGCATTTACTGATTCCTATAAAAGCTGGTAATATAATTAAGAATTACTTTGAGCAAATTTTTTAATGTGTTTAGAAGGCCCTTTAAATTAAAGAAAGCGTATTCTGAGGTTTGCCAAGGTTGAGTTTCAGTCTGGGGCAAATAAATTTCAACTCCCATTGTAGGATTTTACTGGAGCTCTGTGTTAAGAAAGATTCTGAGGCTGGATATGGGTATATAGAAGTGCTGGTGTTTAGTGGTTTATGACACTGTCCCGGAAGATGAGGAATTAGTGGCTCAAGAACCACACATTGGCTGTTCCTGAGAAGTAGTTGGCAACTGTCATGTATTTCCTGTCCTTTATACTACAGTTTTTGGTTAGTTGGGCCCCTCTATTTTCTAGAACTCAACTCCAGTGAGTGCATGCCAGTAATTTTATATTGAATATTATATGGAAATTAGAGGAGATATTACCCTTGATTCTAGTAACTTTCTGTGCATATAGTATGTGAGTTATTTAGAGATAAGTATTTGATTACTGTGTATTTATGAATAGCGAAGGGGGGATGTTGAAATACAGAGAAAGCAAAGTGTGAAGGGTGTTCTCATCTACTTGTTTAATCCATACGTGTGTTCTTTTTGCTTCCTTTCCTTATGGAACTTAAGAACCATTCCTTGTCAGATATTCCAGATCATAGTTAATGTAAAAATCATAATTAATGTAAAAAATCTCTCTCCTAAAGTTTATTGTGTAGCTCTAGACCTGTAGTTTCTCTAAACTACTAGAATATTAATTTATGTTAACATCCAAAGAAAACATTAGAACTTGACATGTCAAGACAAAAAGCTAAGGTATGTACCATTTACTGTTCTTCCTTTCTAGTGATTTTTTGGATGAAAGTAAATAAAGGACTTAAGTTTTAAAAAAACATAATAGTTCTTTCTTTTGCTTGCCAAGTGGGAGCAAATATCTCTTCTTTGGGCCAATTTCCATCTCTGAAGATAATTTCAGTCTCCAAAAGGTGCCTAATACTGTGGTTTTAAATGGTGTTTTCTTTGAAAGAACACTAATGAATTCTCTTACAGTTTCTCACTCATTATATTTTATTTTGTTCTGCAAGTGTGCAGGAGTATGGTGCGCATACGCTGCCCCAAGTTCTATAGTCATTAAGATGAGGAACGATGATCCAGGATTGTGAAATCCTAGATCAAAACTTTGTGATAGATATAAATATCACATACCATATATATGTGTATGTATATATGTGTGTGTGGGTATATATGTATATATACATATATACACTTTTTTTTTTAAACTGGCACATTTGCCTCCTACTACCTGCATGAATTTGGCCTTGACTGGACTGCAGGTGGGGCTGCGTACACTCCCAGGCCCGGGACCCTGTGAGTAGGCGCTGAGGCTCGCCTTCCCCAACTTATTTCATGCCAGGGCTGCACACCGGTGCCGGGGTCTGTGGGGGCCAGCTCTCCCTACACATCCCCCACTCCCCATCTCCTGCCCCCACCTCTCCTGGCAGGTCCCCAGGTGGTGTGGAGCCACCCCAGGAACTGGGTTCTGGGCTGTTATATTTTTGAGTACCCATCAAAAATGGTTTGAAGACTAACTCATAAAAAAATTTCTAATAGTATTTTATTACTATCTTTCATAATTAAAATATTGAAAAGAATACCTCATAAAGGATATCAGGAAAGAAAATGTGAACAATAGGGAGATAAGCTAGAATTGTTAGGAGTGTTTCTGTTGAGATTCAGTCTGAATGCATAAATGGGACTCTGAATGTACGTTACTCTGTAGAATTTAAATCTAATCCCTAGGACTTTACAGTACATAAGTATGATCTCAAATTATTGAAATACATCATTATTTCCAAGAGTTCTTTCTCTCTTTCAAGAGTCTGTTCTTATATAATGATGGCAATTGAATTATTGCAACTTGTATTTCTTCTCTAGGGGCATTAGTTCCTATAGGATTATTTACTGGGACACTTTGATTTTCTTGTGAGTTACTTTTGTTTAGTAATACACACTAGATTTTAAATTTTATTTGCAAAAATTAGAGTATGGAATAAATTATTACCTCAAAATTCTGTTCAGAAGTCTATCTCCTGGCTCATTTAAATTAGCCATATATGAGTGTAAGGACTTATAATAAATAGCTCACTGTCATTAGCTGGCTCAAATACAGGGTGACTGTTTTTCTTCTTTGAAGTGAAAAAAATGAAGCTCTGCTACCCTATTTTTCCTTCTTCTTTCAAGCTAAAAATAAGGCCCTGCTATTACTTTAATTTCTCTTCCTTTATCCCCAGTGCTCACTGTCTGGATTTCTTAAACTGTTATTTTGGAGAATGCCTTTAGCATTGTCATTTTCCAGATACTTTTAAAACACAGCCCATTAAAAAGTTCCTATCTTTTAGAGATATATTTTTTTTTTTTTTTTTTTGTGGGAAGACCAGCCCTGAGCTAACATCTGTTGCCAATTCTCCCCTTTTTGCTGAGGAAGACTGGCCCTGGGCTAACATCCGTGCCCATCTTCCTCCACTTTATATGGGACGCCGCCACGGCGTGGCTGACAGGCAGTGCGTCGGCGGGCGCCCGGGATCCGAACTCGCGAACCCCGGGCTGCCAAGCGCGGACTAAACCGCTGCGCCACCGGGCGGCCCCTCTTTTAGAGATATATTTTGAAATACTTATGGATAAAAAGATATATCTGGAATTTGCTTTAAAATAGTTGAGGGTGGTGAAGTGGGTAGGGAAATAGATGAAAGAAGATTGGTCGAGAATTAATCATTGTTGAAGCTGGGTAATAATGGTATAGGTGGTTTCATTTTATTCCCTCTATATGTTTGAAATTTTCTGCGTTAAGTTAAAAAATGAAAATAGGGGGGTTGGCCCAGTGATGTAGAGGTTTACTTCACACTTAGGCGGCCCAGGGTTCACAGGTTCAGATCCTGGGCACAGACTGACGCACCACTTGTTAAGCCATGTTGTGGTGGCTTCCCATATAAAATAGAGGAAGATGGGCATGGAGTTAACCCAGGGCTGATCTTCCTCAGCAAAAAGAGGAGGACTGGCAACGGAGGTTAGCTCAGGGCTAATCTTCCTCACCAAAAAAAAAAAAGAAAATAGGATCCATATGGAGATTTAAATTGGGCAGTGTGTAATGCAAATTTGAATTTCACTCGAAAAAAATAAATATATTGTGTGAGATAATCATTTTTTCACTTTTGAGTGAGATAATTTTGCTCCATACAAATTTAAATTTTAAGTAGGCTTCATTATTATACTAAGATAAAGCTGTATGTTTACAGTTAGGTGAGCACAATCCTTTAGTTCTGTTTGTTACAGCTGAAAGCTTGTTCTTTCCTAAAGCACGTTCAGTTGAATGACTATATTGACAGTTCTCATTGTTTCAGGTAGTCCAGCAGCCTTCAGGAGGCGTTGCAAAACAAGTGACTACACTGTCCCATCCCTCAGCATTGACCATTCAGAAATCTGGACAGAAGATGCCTCTGAGCACTGCAATACCTACCAGTCAGTTTCCTCCAGGTAGACTGTCACCCATCCCCCCTCCATCACACTGGGTTTGGAACTCGATGGGGTTTTGTACTCCCTTTTTTATTGTTATATTAAGTGAAGAGAGATTTGGTCTTTTAAGTTGGGACCTATGAGAGAAGGCTCAAACGTGACTATTTATTACATTCTTTGTACATACATAGCTACTTTTTAGGGGTATATGTTGTTTTACAAGTAACTACTCATGGTATTTTGTAATTAGATAAAAACAATTAACTAGTAAATTATTTAACTTATAAAATTTTTAACTTATTTAACTTATAAAATTTGCTATAGCCTTCTTTTTAAAATGTACTTTTTTCTCTAAGTTTGGAAATCAGTCTTACACGTAAAAGTTAGAGGTTTAATGTGTTTTTAAAATATACCAATATAAATAATATATTATTAACATATGTTTCTGTCACCTTTTCTGCATAATATTTTTATGATCCTGGTAATTCCGTAGATAATTTGAAGACCATGGATTTTACAAGATGATTTCTTATGTAGGGAATAAATTCGTTGTCATGTTTGAATTTAAACATAGTTCTAGGGCAGCTTGAAATTTTCTTAATTATTCTACATTTACTAAAAGCTGTTGTCCTGAATTTTTCCTAATGTGGCTTGATGGTTTTTTTTATTTCACTTTTTTCTTTCTTCTTTTGTTTTTATAGCTTCCATTCTAAAGCAAATTACCCTGCCAGGAAATAAAATTCTGTCACTTCAAGCATCTCCTGTTCAGAATAATAAAATAAAAGAGAATGGAACAATATCTTTCAGGTAAAGAAAATATATAGTTAAAACCTGGTCTGGTTTATTTTTAAAAAATAATTTAAAAAATATTTTTATGAAAACAGAAAAGAGATGACAGAATAATACTTATATAAAATAAAAATATTGATGCCTTTTAAAAATGCTAACAGTACTTTATTGAGTATAATTTATAAACAGTAAAGTGCACAAATCTTAAGTATACAGCTCAGTGAATTTTGACAAACATATATACCTGTGTAATTGTAATCCAGCTCAAAATGATGAACATATCCATCACCTTTATGCTCCTTTCAAATCAATTTACCCCCAACCCCTGTCTCTGGCAGCCACTATTCTTATGTCCATCATCATAGATCATTTTTGTCTATTCTTGAACTTCACATAAACGGAAAGTTACATTATCTACTCTTTGCATCTGACTTCTTTCACTCAGCATATTTTTTTTATTGATGTCATAGTAGTTTATAACATTGTGAAATTTTAGTTGTACATTATTGTCAGTCACCACGTAAATGTGTCCCTTCATCCTTTGTGCCCACCCTGCAACCCCCTTCCCCCTGGTAACTACCAAACTGTTCTCTCTGTCCGTGTGTTAGTTTATCTTCCACATATGAGTGGAATCATGTGGTATGTGTCTTTCTTTGTCTGGCTTATTTTGCTTAACATAATACCTTCCAGGTACATCCATGTTGTTGCAAATGGGACAATTTTATCTGTTTTATGGCTGAGTAGTATTCCATTGTCTATATATACCACATCTTCTTTATCCACTCATCAGTTAAGGGACACTTGCGTTGGTTCCACTTCTTGGCTATAGTGAATAATGCTGCAATGAACACGGGGGTGCATAAGCCTCTTGGGATGGTTGATTTCGTGTCTGTTGGATAGATGCCCAAGAGTAGGATTGCTGGATCATAGGGTATTTCTATTTTTAATTTTTTGAGGAATCTCCATACTCTTTTCCATAGAGGCTGCACCAGTTTGCATTCCCACCAGCAGTGAGTTAGGGTTCCAGTTTCTCCATAAGGTCTCCAACATTTGTTATTTTTTGTCTTGGTGATTATAGCCATTCTAACAGGTGTAAGGTGATGTCTTAGTGTCATTTTGATTTGCATTTCCCTGATGATTAATGATGTTGAACATCTTTTCATCTGCCTATTGGCCATCTGTATATCTTCATTGGAGAGATGTCTGTTCATATCCTCTGCCCATTTTTTGATCAGGTTGGTTTTTTGTTGTTGTTGTTCAGTTGTGTGAGTTCTTTTTTTTTTTTTTGGTGAGGAACACTAGCCCTGAGCAAACATCCGTTGCCAATCCTCCTCTTTTTGCTGAGAAAGACTGGCCCTGGGCTAACATCCATGCCCATCTTCCTCTACTTTATATGGGATGCCACCACAGCATGGCTGACAAGCAGTGCATTGGTGGGCACCCAGGATCTGAACCCACGAACTCCAGGCTGCCAAAGCGCGAACTAAACTGCTGTGCCACTGGGCTGGCCCCCAGTTGTGTGAGTTCTTTATATATTATGGAGATTAACCCCTTGTCAGATATATGATTTGCAAATATTCTTTCCCAGCTGGTGGGTTATCTTTTCATTTTGATCCTGGTTTCATTTGCCTTGCAGAATCTCTTTAGCCTGATGAAGTCCCACTTGTTTATTTTTTCTTTTGTTTCCCTTGTACGAGTAGACATGGAATTCGAAAGGATCCCTCCCTCTATGACCAATGGTCAAAGAGTGTACTGCCTATGTTTTCTTCCAGGAGTTTTATAGTTCCAGGTCTTACCTTCAAGTCTTTGATCCATTTTGTATGGCGAAAGAAAATAGTCTACTTTTGTTCTTTTGCATATGGCTGTCCAGTTTTCCCAGCACCATTTATTGAAGAGACTTTCCTTTCTCCATTGTATATTCTTAGCTCCTTTGTCGAAGATTAGCTGTCTGTAGATGTATGGTTTTATTTCTGGGCTTTCGATTCTGTTCCATTGATCTGTGTGTCTGTTTTGTACCAGTATAATGCTGTTTTAATTATTATAGCTTTGTAATATATTTTGAAGTCAAGGATTGTGATGCCTCCAGCCTTGTTCTTTTTTCTCAGGGTTGCTGTAGCTATTCAGGGTCTTTTGTTGCCCCATGTGAATTTTAGTTTTCTTTGTTCTATTCCTGTGAAGAATGTCATTGGGATTCTGATTGGGATTGCATTGAATCTGTAGATTGCTTATGGTAGTATGGACATTTTAACTATGTTTATTCTTTCAATCCACGTGTATGGGATATCTTTCCGTTTCTTTATGTCATCATCGATTTCCTTCAATAATGTCTTATAGTTTTCATTGTATAGGTCTTTCACCTCCTTGGTTAAATTTGTTCCCAGATGTTTTATTCTTGTTTGTGATTGTAAATGGGATTGTCTTCTGGAGTTCTCTTTCTGTTAGTTCGTTATTAGAGTATAGAAATGCAACTGATTTTTTTAAGTTGATTTTGTACCCTGCTACTTTGCTGTAGTTGTTGATTATTTCTGATAGTTTTCCAATGGATTCTTTAGGGTTTTCTCTATATAAAATCATGTCATCTGCAAACAGGGAGAGTTTCACTTCTTCTTTGCCTATTTGGATTGTTTTTATTCCCTTTTCTTGCCTAAGTGCTCTGGCCAAAACCTCCAGTACTGTGTTGAATAAAAGTGGTGAGAATGGGCACCCTGGTCTTGTTCCTGTTCTCAGAGGAATGGCTTTCAGTTTTTCCCCATTGAGTATGACGTTGGCTGTGGGTATGTCATATATGGCCTTTATTATGTTGAGGTACTTTCCTTCTATACCCTTTTTGTTGAGCGTTTTTATCATAAATGGTTGTTGGATCTTGTCAAATGCCTTCTCTGCATTGATTGAGATGATCATGTGGTTTTTATTCTTCATTTTGTTAATGGTGTATCACACTGATTGATTTGTGGATGTTGAACCATCCCTGTGTCCCAGGTATAAATCCCACTTGATCATGGTGTATGATCTTTTTGATGTGTTGCTGTTTTTGGATTGCCAATATTTTGTTGAGGATTTTTGCATCTACGTTCATCAGCGATATTGGCCTGTAGTTTTCCTTCTTTGTATTATCCTTGTCTGGCTTTGGTATCAGGGTGATGTTGGACTTGTACATTGTGTAAGGAAGTGTTCCATCTTCCTCTATTTTTTGGAATAGTTTGAGAAGGATAGGTATTAAATCTTCCTTGAATGTTTGGTAAAATTCTCCAGAGAAGCCATGTGGTTCTGGACTTTTATTTTTTGGGAGGTTTTTGATGGTTTCAATCACTTAATTGTGATTGGTCTATTCAGAGTCTCTGTTTCTTCTTGATTCAGTTTTGGGAGGTTGTATGAGTTTAAGAAGTTATCCATTTCTTCTAGATTGTCCAATTTGTTGGCATATAGTTTTTCATAGTATTCTCTTATAATCCTTTGAATTTCTGTGGTATCTGTTGTGATTTCTCCTCTTTCACTTCTAATTTTATTTATTTGAGCCTTCTCTCTTTTTTTCGTAGTGAGTCTGGGTAAGGGTTTGTCAATTTTGTTTATCTTAAAGAACCAGCTCTGTGTTTCATTGATCCTTTTGACTGTTTCTTTTTTTTTGTTTCAATTTCATTTATTTCTGCTCTGATTTTTATTATTTCCCTCCTTCTGCTGACTTGGGGCTTTGTTCTTCTTTTTCTAGTTCTGTTAGGTGTAGTAAGATTGCTTATTTGGGATTTTTCTTGTTTGTTAAGTTGGGCCTGTATTGCTATGAGTTTCTCTCTCAGGACCACTTTTGCTGCATCCCATATAAGTTGGTATGGTGTATTTTCATTTTCCTCCAGATATTTTTTGATTTCCTCTTTAATTTCTTCAATGATCCATTGCTTGTTCAGTAGCACGTTGTTTAGTCTCCACATCTTTGTCACTGTCCCAGTTGTTTTCTTGTTGATTTCTAGTTTCATCGCATTATGGTCAGAGAAGATGTTATGATTTCAGTCTTCTTAAATTTATAGAGGCTTGCCTTGTTTCTCAACATATGGTCTGTCCTTGAGAATGTTCCATGCGTGCTTGAGAAGAATGTGTAATCTGCTGTGTTTGGATGGAGTGCTCTATATATATCTGTTAAGTCCATCTTGTCTAGTTTTTTGTTTAAGCCCACTGTTTCCTTATAGACTTGCTGTCTGGATGATCTATCCATTGATTGGGATGTTAAGATCCCCTACTATTATTGTGGTGTTGTTAATATCTCCATTCAGGTTTGTTAATAGTTGCTTTATGTACTTTGGTGCTCCTGTGTTGGGTGCATAGATATTTATAAGTGATATGTCTTCTTGGTGGAGTGTCCCTTTTATCATTATATATTGCCCCTCTTTGTCTCTCATTACCTGTTTTATCTTGAAGTCTACTTTGTCTGATATAAGTGTGGCAACACCTGCTTTCTTTTGCTTGCCATTAGCTTGGAGTCTTGTCTTCCTTCTTTTCACTCTGAGTCTGTGTTTGTCTTTAGAGCTGAGATGTGTTTCCTGGAGGCAGCAAATTGTTGGATCTTGGTTTTTAATCCATCCTGCCACTCTGTGTCTTTTGATTGGAGAATTCAATCCATTTAAATTTAGAGTAGTTATTGATATATGAGGGCTTAATGTTGCTATTTTATCGCTCATTTTCTGGTCCTTTTTCATTTCCTTTCTTTCTTGTCCCGTGTGTTTCAGACTACCAATTCAGTTCAGTATTTCTGTATGATGGTTTTCTTAATTTTCTCTTTATCATATGTGTCTCTGTTCTGATTATTTGTTTAGTGGTTACCATGAGGTTTGTATGAAAAAATCTCATAGATGAGATAGTCCATTTTCTGATGGCCTCTTATTTCCTTAGACTAAGCCGATTCCATCCCTCACCTCTTCCCCTTCTAAGTTATTATTGTCACAACTCATGCCATCTTGTGTTGTGAGTTTGTGTTTAAAGTGATGAGGTTATATTTATTTTTGGTGTTTTTCTTCCTTTAATCTTTGGTGTTACAATTAAGTGTTTGCTAACCTATTCTGATAGAGAGCTGCAATTTTTCTGATTTTGTCTACCTATTTTTCTCCTTGCTCAAAGCTTTGTATCCCTTTTCTTTTTTATTTTTTTCAGGCATGAGGGCCTTCTTGAACATTTCTTGTAGTGAGGGTCTTGTGGCAATGAACTCCCTTGGATTTTGTTTATCTGGGATAGTTATTATTTCTCCATCACATCTGAAGGATATTTTCGCTGGATAGAGTATTCTTGGCTGAAAGCTTTTGTCTTTCAGAATTTTGAATATATCATTCCACTCTCTCCTAGCCTGTAAATTTTCTGCTTGAAATTGGCTGAGAGCTTGGTAAGAATTCCTTTGTATGTTATTTTTTTTGTCTTGCTGCCCTTAATATTTTTTCTTTTTCATTAACTTTTGTCAGCTTTACTACTGTATGCCTTGGAGAGGGTCTTTTCATGTTGGTATCGTTAGGAGATCTGTTGATTTCATTCACTGGTATTTCCAGCTCCTTCCCCAGGTTTGGGAAGTTCTCAGCTATTATTTCTTTGAACAAGCCCTCTCCTTTTTCCTTCTCTTCTCCCTCTGGAATACTTATAATCCTTATGTTGCATTTCCTAAGTGAGTCGGATATTTCTCAGAGAATTTCCTCATTTCTTTTTAGTCTTAGTTCTCTCTCTTCCTCCATCTGGAGCATTTCTGCATTCCTATCCTCAATAGTGCTAATTCTTTCCTCCATATTGTCAGCTCTGTTCTTTAAAGAATCCAGATTTTTCTTTATCTCCTCCATTGTGTTTTTCATCTCCAACATTTCTGATTGGTTTTTGGTTATAGTTTCAATCTTTTTTGTGAAGAAATTCCTGATTTCATTGAACTGCCTATCTAAATTTTCTTGTAGTTCATCGAGCTTTTTTATAATAGCTATTTTGAATTCTCTGTTGTTTGGGTTATAAGTTTCTGTGCCTTCAGGATTGATTTCTGGGTGCTTGTCCTTTTCCTTCTGGTCTGGAGATTTAATACATTTTTGCATAGTGTTTGAGGGCGTGGACTTATCTTTTCTCATTCTGAAAATATCTGGTTGCAGTTTCCACCTGCTGCCACTGAGCAGGAGTCAAGAGCTGTGTACTCTGAACCACCATGATCTGTGGGCCCTTTGGCCAACCAGCTGTGCTGGTGCTCTGGGCAGGGTGAGGGGTGTTTCACCTATCCGATCCCAGGGGCTTCTTGCTCTTCCCTGTCTGCTCTCCTGGGGTGCTAGCTTGATGAAGACACCGCCGCAAGAGTTCAGTCCCCTCCATATGGGAATTTCCCTCAAGCTTGAGAGAACTTGGACAGTGATGATTTTCCTGCAGAGGGCCACCCCTACTCCCTCTCTCTGAGAACTGAGTGGTCCTGGTCCCAGGGTCGCTGTCATTGGGAAAGGAAAGGAGTTCTCCTTACCGCCTTCCACTTCCTCTGGGGGTACCAGCACCTCCACTTTCAGATGTAAGGCTGCATGGGTCTCTTAGACATCTTTTGTGTTGTGTGGGTGTCCTTTGTTGGTATTTGAATGTTCTTTTTGTTGTATCTTACCAAGAGAGAGTCTAAGGGGGAAGTTCACTCCACCTGATGCTGACATCACTCCTCCTCTCAGTATATTTTTGAGATTCATATTATATATCATCTTGAATATTTGAAGGCTGTTCTTTTGTATTCATAAGCAGTATTCGTTGTATGAATGTAAATTTGTTTATCCTTTTTCCTGTTGACGGGCATTGGATTGTTTTCGGTTTTTAATGGTTATAGTCATGTGCCACATAATGATGTTTTGGTCGATGATGGACTGCATATATGACAGTGGTCCCATAAGGTTAGTACCATATAGCCTAGGTGTGTAGTAGATATATCATCTAGGTTTGTGGAAGAACACTCTATGATGTTCACACATTGATAAAATTGCCTACCAACGCAGGTCTTAGAATGTATCCCCGTCTTTAAGCGATGCATGACTGTGTGTATAAAGCAGCTATAAACATTTACATACTGATTTTTATGTGAACATAGATTTTCATTTCACTGTAGTAAATGTATAAGGGTATGATTGCTGGGTCATTAGGTAAGCATGTGTTTAACTACTTAAGAAACTACCAGACTCTTTACTAAAGGGACTGTACCATTTTGCATTTCCATCAACAATGATCCAAGTTCCAGTTGCTCTCCAACTTTGTCAGCACTTGGTATTGTCAGTTCTTTTGATTTTTACCATTTTAGTAAGTGTTTAGTGGTTATTACTGTGGTTTTAATTTGTATTTTCCTGGTGACTGAAGATGTTGAGCATCTGTTCTTGTGCTTATTTGCTATCCATATATCTTCTTTGGTGAAGTGTATATTCAAATCTTTCGCTCATTTTTTCTTATTGAGTTGTTTGTTCTCTTAATATATTCAAGATCCAAGTGCTTTGCCACATTGGTGATTTTGAAATATTTTCTTTGTGGTGTTTTTTATCATTCTCTTACCACGGTTTTCCACAGAACAAAAGTTTTTAATTTTGCTGAAGTCCAATTCATTAATTTTTTTCTCTAGTAGATTATACTTTTCATGTTTTATCTAAGAAATGTTTGTGTAACTGAAGATTACAAAGATTTTCTCTTTTGCTTTGTTTGAGAAATGTTACAGTTTTAGGTTTGTCCTTCGATATTCTTTAGTTTCCACCTACTGCCTATATAAAAATCAGTGTGTGGATATTCTACTTTCTTTTTTTTTCTTCCTTCTCCCATTTTTAGTTGCCTTATTTCTTTTTCACAATATAAACATTTGTACTTTAGTCTTTCTCATCGTCAGCTGTGTTTTAGTTGCAGGTCTACTTTTATATTAAAATGGTCACCTTACGTCCTTTTTCTAAAGTATTCTCAGTCATCTCTTGGTTGGATGATGTTCGTCCACTTAAGAAAGCCTTATTGGTGTAGAATTCCCTAAGTTGTTGTATGTTAAAAACTGTTTTTCAGTGTCCTTGATACTTTAAAGACAGCTTGGCTGGGTATGAAATTAATGCTTTTTGTATTGGATTTTAAAAAAATGCTGCTAAGTTATTGCCTTAATTTTTATGTTGTTTTTAATTTATTTGATCTTTCTGTCTGAAGGCCTTGAGAATTTATTTCTTTGTCTTTGAAATCTAATAGTTTTATACTAGGATATGTTGTGAAACGTTGATCATTCTGACTTAATTTTCCCAGGTTCCCAGTTGGCCCTTTTAATATGTAGAGTCTGGTCTTTTGAAATTTCTTTAAAAGTTTCTTGGATTATAGTTTTAAATACTAGCTCTAGTCTGTTGTTTTGTGTTTTATTATTCAGGAACTGCAACAGTATGGATTTTATTCCTTATACTTCTTTTTCTTTTCCATTATTTTATCTCTGATCCTTTTTTATTTCTTTATCTCATTTTCATTCCCTTGGTTGTTTTCCCACCTTTTTTCTGTGCCTCTTGATAGGGTTTTGTTTTGCATCTATTTGTCTTTGAAAACCTGGTTGATTCCCTTTTGTCTGCAGCACTCTAAATTTTCCCTTTCACCAAAAAGTGCTTCTGTCTCTCTCTTTTTTGCTTTCCCACACCCAGAAGCTTGTTAATTTTGAAGACAGTCAGGTTAAATTGAATGTGGCCCATGCTTTGATCTGCCAGGATACCTTTTTAGTATTTTCAAATTTGGGATGTCCTTTGTTGTCCTGCCAATAGTATATTTCATCTTTATGCCTGCCACTAGTTCTCTTGTCTCTCTTTGGCAGTTTTTCCCAGTCTGCTTTTGCTACAAGACTTGAGAGGAAATTTTGGAAGACGGTGATCTAGGCAGTCATCATTGCCTTCCAATGCAATGAGTTTTGACGAAAGGCTAAATCTATGTACCAAGTACCTCAGTCAAGATACATAGAATATTTTCAGCATCCCGCAATCTTCTTTTGTGCTCCTTCCCAGCTGGTCCCATCATTACACCCTAGGCAACCACTGATTTGCTTCCTATCATTGTAGTTTAGATTTGTCCTCCTTGGGGTTTTAAACCAATAGAATCATATAATTTGTATTCTTGTATCTAGTTTCCTTTGCTCAGTATGTGTTTGATATGCATCCAATGTTGTTGTATGTGTTAGTAATTTGTCCCTTTTTATTGCTGAGTAGTATTCCACTGTATGGATATACTGCATTTGTTTTCACTGAATTGTTTATCTCCATCTGTTGTTGGACATTTAGGTTGTTTCCAGTTTGGGGCTATTACTAATAAAGCTACTAAGAAACATGTGTCCAAGTCTTTGTATGGGCATGTTTTCCCTTGATTTCTGTAAATATTAAGAGTGGAATTGCTGAGTCATACAGTATGGATATGTTTAACTTTGTAAGAAACCACCAAACTGTTTTCCTATGTGGTTATACCATTTTATGTTCCCACCCACAAAGTATGAGAATTTGTTCCATTTGTTCCATATCCTTGCTAAAAAGAGATACTGCAGTTTTTCAAGTTTTAACTATTCTAGTTGGTATATAGTTGCATTTCATTTTGGTTTTAATTTACATTTCCCTAGTAGCTAGTCATACTGAGTGTATTTTCATGTCCTGTTGGCCGTTTGTGTAACTCCTTTTATGAACTTTCCAAATATTTTGCCCGTTTTTAAGTTGAATATTTTTGTCATGCACGTTTTCTGTATCTAAGATGATCATTCATTTTTCTTATTATTCAGTGTATTATGAATTACATTGACTTTTTTTTAAACTTTCGAACATTAAGTCAACCTTCTACTCCTGGAGTATTATCCTCTGCATATATTGCCATATTTGATTTGATTAATATTTTGTTAAGGGTTTTGCGTTTATGTTCTTGAGGGATTTTCGTCTATAGTTTTCTGTTCTTATGGTGTCTGCCAGATTTTAATATCTGTACTTATGCTGGCCTCAAAAAATGAGCTGTAAAGTGTTTCACCCACCTGTGTTTTAAATCTTTGTGTAGAAATTACATTGTTTTTTCCTTAAATGCATGAATGAATTTACCATTGAAACTAAGTAGGTGTTTTGTTTTCTTTGTGGGAAGGTTTTGATAGGAAAGTCAGTTTCCTTTATAAGTATAGGATATTTAGATTTTCTGTTTCATCTTAATGTCAGTTTCAGAAAGTTGTATTTTAAGGTTTTTATACATTTCATCTTTTAAATTTGTTGAAATTATTAATTTGTTGGAATTGTTCCTCATGGTTCCTTTTCTCTTTAATGTCTGTAGATTCTTTAGTGGTAAGGTAGTATAATGTAATTTTTTCAAGAATTTTGTGTATTTTATCTTAGTTTTTGACTTTTTTGGTAATAAAGTTGTTTATTTTATTCCCTTATCCTTTTATTATTTATTTATTTATTTTTGGTATGGAAGATTGGCCCTGAGCTATCGTCTGTGCCCATCTTCCTCTGTTTTGTAAGTGGGATGCTGCCACAGCATGGCTTGATGAATGAGTGGTCATTGGTCTGCACCTGGGATTCAAACCTGCGAACCCTGGGTTGCCAAAGTGGAGCACGCAAACTTAACCACTATGCCACCAGGCTGGCTCCCCTTATCCTTTTAATATCTATATGATTCGTAGTGATATTTTTTTCTTTTCATTGATAGGGTTTTTTCACTTTTGTTAATGTTTTTAAAGAATCAACATTTGATTTAGTTATTTTTATCTATTGTTCATCTTTTGTCTGTTTTATTCAAAAAATATTCCTTCTTAACTTTGGGTTTAAGTTGCTTCTCTTTTTCTAGCCTCTTTAGATGGAAATTTAGGTCATTACATTTTAATCTTCTTTCTAATATAAGCATTTAAATTATAAATTTCTCCCTAAGTACTGATTTATCTTCCAACTAATTTTAGTGTTTTGTTTTCATTTTCATGCATATCAAAATATTTTATTCTTTCCCTTCTATTTAAGAGTGTAAATATTTGGAGCTTTTCTAGATATTTTACTCCTTTATTTTCTAATATAATTCTTTGTGATGAGAGAACATACTACATACAATTTTAATCTTATTAAATGTATTGAGACTCTTCATTGTGGTCAACCTTGATGAATATCTCTTGTGCAGTCGAAAAAATGTGTATTACTAGGTTTTGGACAGTGGTTTTTTGTAAACAGCAGTCTGGTGAAGGTAGCTAAATAGTGTTCACATCCGTTTCCTGGCTTTTTTTTTTTTTTTCAGACTATTTCCATCAATTACTGAGTGTGGATATTACATTTCTAGCTATGATTGTAGATTTTCATATTTTTTCCTTTAGTTCTGTCAGTTTTTACAATATTTACTTGAAGCTCTGTTACTAGGTGTATGCATATTTATAAGGTGTTATTTTTTTCCTGATGAATTGGCCCTTTTATCATAATTAAATGTCCTTCTTTATTTGAAAATATTTCTTGTATTGCTGTCTATTTTGTCTGCTGAATATAAACACTTCAGCTTTGTTATTATTGTTTGCATATTCTTTTTCCTTCCTTTTTCTTTCAACCTATAGTGTCTTTGTATTTAAAGAGTATCTTTTATGCATAGCATATAGCTGGTTTGTGCTTTTTTTAATCAAATCTAACAATTATTCCTTTTTAACTGACATATTTAGGGCTTTACATTTAATTTAATTATTGATATTATATTTAGGTTAATATTTTGCTATTTTGTTTTTGCTGTCTTAATTCTACTATTGGCTTTTTAATCTATATCTCTTTGCATTTTTTTGTTGTTGTTTGGTAGATCTACAGGGATTATAATATGCATTTTTAGAATGTCACTCTATTTTGAGTTGATGTGGTACTACTTCACCTAAAATATGGGAACTTTGCAACAATATAGGTCCATTTACCCCACTCTCTTCTTCTGTGCTATATATTTTTATTTTCATACGTATTACATCAGCATACATTATAAACTCTACAGTGTTATGATTTTAACTTTAAACAGTCTTTTTTCTTTAAACGGTTTTTTTCTTTAAAACATCCCAAGTGCTCTTCATTTCCTTCTGTAGAGTCCAGTTTTCATGGGGTATTTTTTCCCTTAGCTAAAAATCTTATATTGTTTCTTGGTGTGCAGTTCTACTGGCAACAACTCTTCTGTTTTCCTTTTCTTGAAAACTATTTTTGTTTGCCTTCACTTTAGAAGGGCAGTTTTTTTTTTTTTTTTTTAATTTAAAATTACTGGCTGGCATCTTTTGTACTGTGAAGACTTAAAGGTGTGGATTCTGTTGTTTTCTGATCTCCATTGTTTCTGATGGGAAATCAGTTTAATTCATATCATTGTTCCTATGTATGTACTGTGTAGGTTTTTTTGTCACTGCTTTTAACATTTTTCTCTTTGGATTTCAGCAGTTTGACCCTGATTCAGTTTGACTCTAGTTGTAGTTTTCCTTGTGTTTCTTATGTGTGAGTTTTATTGAGCTTTTTGAATCTATAACTTTGAGTTCTTTTCTAACTATGGAAAATGTTGTGTCCTTATTTCTTTAGATATTTTTTTGGTCCTGTTATCTCTCCTGTCCTTTTTTGATTGCAATTATATATGCATTAGACCTTGCTTGATATTTCCCTGTGTATCACCAAGGCTTTGTTTATTTTTTTTTATCTTTATGTTCCGTTAAATCTGTTAGCGTATTTGTGTACTTCCTTAAAATCTTTGCTGCTAATTGCAACATCTGGTTCATTTCAAGATTAGTTTCTGCTGAGGTTTTTCTTGACTGTAGATCACATTTTCTATTTTTCATATGTCTTGTAAATTTTTATTGTATTCAGAACCTTCAGTGACTTCCTGTTTTTCATATGTCTAGTAATTATTGACTCTGGGTTCAGTTATGTTCTTCTGAAGACTTGATTTTTTAGTTTAATAGACTTTATTTTAGCTTAACTTGACTCTTCTTGAATTCCAGACTTGTTCTTCTCTAGGCTGGGTAGCAGCTGAAATATTCACTCAGTACTTTTCTCTTCCTGTTGCTGTTTTTGTTAGGTCTCCTGGAGTGTTCCCTTAGGCATGTAGTTCTTCCATCAATCAATGATTAGATCAGATTTATTTGCAGATTTAACGGCTTACTCCTCTGTGGATCCTTTCATTCTGGTGTGTCTTCTCTAATTGTCCAAGTGCTCTGTCAGTACCAAAATCTATCCTGTGACACCTGACACCAGGAATGTGACTACACAGACTGGGGAGTGCTCTCAGGCCAAAAGATACAAAGTCACAAATTTTACCCATTGTTGTTCCCATCTTTTAAGGGTAACTTCCCTCCAGTTTCTGCCTGCTTTTGTTCAGTCTTTTAAATGGTTGCCTAAAAGTTGTATATAGATTTTGTAATTGTTATTAATCAATCTGCTGTTACCAGAAACCACAACCTCCATTTCTCTTTTAATAGATTATTATTCTCTGGAGGAATTATCTTTTCTTCTGTGTTCTTGAACAATTAATCATAGCTGTCTTAAAATCCATGCCTAATATTCCCAATATCCAGGTTTTCTGTAAGTCTGTTTCTGTTATCTGGACTTTTAGTCCTGTTTCTTGGTGTGTACTTAGTAATTTTTGAGTCAAAGTCACATATATATAAAAAACAATTTTAGGAGTTTTGGATTAATTACCTCCAGAAAGAGAATTCACCCAATTTTCTGGTTGACAGGAGAGGAGCAGATCGCCTCAATCTACTCAATAACAACTGGAACAAAGCTAGGTTGCAATCTTTCCAAGACTCCATGTCTCTTTATTTCTCCCCAACTCCAGTATATAGTCCCTTAGGAGTTTCAACTAAGACTTATGGTGCTTTTCTTTGCTGGATTCTGACCCCCAATTTTTATTTCCAGAGTAGTTCAAGAGTGCTTAAAACTCAGTGTGCTATTTTAGTTGTTGTAAACTGGCATGATTCTCTTCTTCCCCCAATTTTTAAAATTGTTGTAAAATACATATAACAAAATTTGCCATCTTAACCATTTTTAAATGTATAGTTTAGCAGTATTAAATGCATTTTATAATGTTGTGCTACCGTCACCACCATCCATCTCCAGAACTCTTTTCATCTTGTAAAATGAAACTCTATACCTATTAAACAATAACTCCCCATTCCTCACTTCTCCAGAGGCTCTGGCAACCACCATTCTACTTTTTGTCTCTATGATTTTGAGTACTCTAAGTGTCTCATGTAAGTGGAATTCTACAGTATTTGTCTTTTTGTGACTGGCTTATTTCACTTAGAATAATGTTCTGTTATAGGATATGTCAGAATTTCCTTCTTTTTAAAGACTGAATTGTATTCCATTGTATGTATATACCACATTTTGTTTATTTATCTGTTAGTGGACAGTTGAGTTGCTTCCACGTATTAGCTGTTGTGAATAATGCTGCTATGAACATGGGCATACAAATATCTCTTCTAGTCCGTTTTTAATTCTTTTGAGTGTATACCCAGAAGTGGAATTGCTGGATCATATGGTAATTTTATTTTTAATATTTTAAGGAACTGTCATCTGTTTTCCACAGCAGTATACCATTTTGCATTCCCATCAGCAGTGGACAAGGCTTCAAATTTCTCTACATCCTTGCCAACACTTGTTATTTTCTGTTTTGTTTTTTTTGTTTTATAATAGCCATCCTGATAGGTGTAAAGTGCTATTTCATGGTGGTCTTGATTTGCTTTACCCTGATGATAAGTGATGTCAAGCATCTTTTCATGTTCTTTTTTTTTTGTGTGGGGAAGACCAGCCCTGAGCTAACATCTGTTGCCAATCCTCCCCTTTTTGCTGAGGAAGACTGGCCCTGGGCTAACATCCGTGCCCATCTTCCTCCACTTTATATGGGACGCCACCATGGCATGGCTGATAGGCAGTGCGTCGGCAGGCGCCCGGGATCCGAACTCGCGAACCCCGGGCTGCCAAGCGCGAACTAAACTGCTGCGCCAGCGGGCGGCCCCTATCTTTTCATGTTCTTATTGGCCATTTCTATATCTTTTTTGGAGAATTGTCTATTCAGGTACTTTGACCATTTTTTAAATCAAGTTTTTTGTTTTTAGGAGTTATTTGTATATTCTTTATATTAATCCCTTATCAAATGTATGATTTGCCAATATTTTCTTCTGTGGGTTGCCTTTTTACTGTCTTTTGATGCACACAAGTAGGCAAAAGTAGGCATTTTTGTCTTGTTCTTGATCTTAGAGGAAAAGCTTTCAGTCTTTCATCATGGAGTATGGTGTTTGCTGTGGGTTTTTCATGGACCACTTTATTATGTTGAGGTAGTTTCCTTCTATTCCTAGTGTTTTGAGTGTTTTTATTATGAAAAAGTTTTGAATTTTGCAAAATTCTTTCTCTACATCAATTGAGATGATCGGTGGTTATTTTCCTTCATTTTGTTAATGTGGTATATTACATTGATCAATTTTTGTATGTTGAACCATCTTTGTACTGGAGGAATAAATCCCATTTGGTCATGGTGTATAATCCTTATTATGCTGCTGAATTCATTTTATCAGTATTTTGTTGAGGAATGTTCATAATGTTCATCAGTGTTCATAAGGGATATTGGTTTGTAGTTTTCTTATAGTATCTTTGTCTAGCTTTGGTATCATGGTAATGCTGGCCTCATAGAATGAGTTAGGAAGTGTTCTCTCCTCTTCAGTCTTTTGGAAATGTTTTAGAAGATTTGGTATTAGTTCTCCTTTAAATGTTTGGTATAATTCACAGTGAAGCCATCAGATTCAGGGCTTTTCTTTGTTGGGAAATTTTTTTACTGATTCAGTCTCCTCAGTAATTGTTGGTCTATTCATATTTTCTTTTTTTCGCTCAGGAAGATTTGCCCTGAGCTAACATCTGTAGCCAGTCTTCCTCTATTTTGTGTGTGTGTGCACCACCATCACAGCATGGCCACTGACAAGTGGTGTAGGTTTGCTCTGGGGAACTAAGCCCAGGCTGCCGAAGTGGAGCATGCTGAACTTAACTACTAGGCCACTGGGGTTGACCCCTATTCAAATTTTCTATTTGGTCATGTTTAGTTTTGGTGGGCTTTGTGTTTTTAGGCATTTGTCCGTTTCGTTTAGGTTACCCAATTTTTTGGCATGTAACTGTTCAGAGTACTCTCTAATAATCCTTTCCATTTCTGTAGAATCAGTAGTAATGCTTCCACCCTTATTTCTGCTTTTAGTAATTTGAATCTTCTTATTCTTAGTCCAACTAGCTAAAGGTTTGTCAATTTTTTAAAATCTTTTCAAAGAACCAACTTTTGGTTTCATTTATTTTCTCTATTTTTCTATTCTCTCTTTTGTTTGTTTCTGCTCTAATCTTTATTATTTCCTTCCTTCTGCTAGCTTTGGATTTAGTTTGTTCTTATTTTTTCTAGATCTTTAAGTTGTAAAGTTAGTTTGTTGCCATGAGATCTTTCTTGTTTTTAATGTAATCATTTTTAGCTATAAATTTCCCTCTTAGCACTGCTTTTTATTAATTAATTAATTTTTAAATTATTTGTTTTAATTGAGGTAACATTGGTTTATAACATGTAAATTTCAAGTGTACATCATTATATTTCGATTTCTGTATAGATTATGTCGTGTTCACCATCCAAAGACTAATTACCATCCATCACCATGTCCATCTTAGCATTGCTTTTGCTGCATCTCCTAAGTTGTGGTATGTTTTGTTTTTGTTTTCATTTGTGTCTAAGTATTTTCTAATTTCCCTTGTGATATCTTCTTTCATCCATTGATTATAAGAGTATGTTGTTTAGTTTCCACAAATTTGTTAATTGGACAGTTTTACTTCTGTTGTTGATTTCTAACTTCATCCCATTGTGGTCAGAGAAGGTACTTTGTATGTTATCTTTTTAAATCTATTGAGACTTCATTTGTGGCCTAACGTATGGTCTATCCTGGAAAATGTCCCATGTGTACTTGAGAATATGTATGCTCTTGTTTGGGTAGTATGCCCTATATATGTCAGATTTAGTTGGTTTATTGTGTTTTGTTCTTGTTTTTATGTGTCTTCATTCAAGAGTGAAAGACAAAACTTGGTACTCTAGCCTGCCTTTAAGGGTGACGCTAATGAATTAACCAACACTTTAATTTTTCTCAACTTGTCGCTAGTCCATTCAGAGAATATTCATTCAGTATCTGCTTTGTATTAGTCATTGTGTTTGGTGTGTATAAATATATATATTTTTTATATTATATACATTATAAAATTATATGTATATATTTATAATACATATAATATAAAAATATATATATATTTTTTTTTGGTGAGGAAGATTGGTTCTGAGCTAACATCTATTGCCATTCTTCCTCTGTTTTGCTGAGGAAGATTGGCTCTGAGCTAACATCTGTGCCCATCTTCCTCCATTTTGTATATGAGATGCCGCCACAGCATGGCTTGATGAGGGGTGCATTGATCTGCACCTGGGATTTGAACCTGTGAACCCTGGGCCGCTGAAGTGGAGTGTGCAAACTTAACCACTACACCACTGCACTGGCCCCTGGTATATATATTTATAGTTGTTATCATTCTGGTCTTACTCCATTTTGTCTATCAGGAATGTTATGAGGCATTTCTTAATTATTCTTTAGGAATCAAGATATCTTCAGCCCTAGATATTCCTTTGACCTTTCAGTCTAGAGCTTATTTAAAAAGTAATAACTTAGTAATTATTACTATTAACAGTAATATTTATTCAGTCCTTCCAATGCACCAAGTGCTGTGCTAAGAAAAGTTTTATAATATCTACTTTCCCCAATACCTCAGCGAGGTAGACACTATCATCATATCCATCTTATAGAAGACATTTAGGTTTAAGAAAGATTGTATTATTTGATCAAAATTACACAGATAGGAAGTGATAGAGATGGGCTCCAAAATCAGACTACTGTATATTAGTGAGATTTGTAGACTCCTGATGACCCTTGCTTGCTTGCTTGCTCCCTTCTTTCCTTTCTCTTTTCCTCTCTTCCATTCTTTCCTCTTAAAAATTTTTTATTTTATATTTTATTTTTATTCCAATAAGATGTCAAGTATCAATTTTGTGTCAGGTACGCTGGGCTGGAATTGCAATCTGCAAATCTGGGTTTAAGTCCTGGCTCTGTCATGCAATACTGTATGATTTAAGCATACAGTACTGCTTGATCTTTGTCCCTATTTCTTTCCATCTGTAAAACTGAGACAAAACTAACTCTTCCACTTACAACATTCAAATGTTAAAAGGATAAAAATGGTAGCATATTTGAAGGTACCTTGAAAATTTATCATCACTAATATAAAGGCAGGATATATGCACCCTTAGAAACCAGCATAAGAGAAAAGTTACACAGCTTTATAACTGCACAGACCTCCATAATCCAGACTATAGTGTTAATAGGTTTGAAGAATCATTTTTCTCAAAGAAGTAAAAAGCATTTTTATATTTAAAAGTTGTGTGATTACTATAATTTTATATATCTAGAAATAAACTAATCAAATCCAAGCTAATGTTGAATGAAAGGAACCTTTGGATGAATCTACAATTGATTCTCTTCCATCAGGCACATTGGTTATACCATGTGAGAGAGATGTCTCAGTAACTCCTACCTCTAGTGTTCTACCCTACAATCCTACTCATAATATGGGCCTGATCTATTAAAAACTTCCCTTTTTAATTGTGTTGTTTAATTCGTCTACATCCTTACTTATCTTCTCTCTGATTGTTCTATCGATTATTGAGAGTGGAGTATTGAAGTATTGAAATCTTAAACTATTATTGCAAAACTATGTGTTTCTCCCTTCCATTATGTCAGTTTTTTCTTCATACGTTTTGCTGGTCTGTTATTAGGTGTGTAAATGTTTATAATTATTATCTTCTTGTATTGAACTTTTTATTAATATATAATGTCCTTCTTTGTCTCTTGTAACCTTTTTTGATTTAAAGTCTGTTATGTCTGATATTAGTACAGCCACCCCTGCTCTCTTCTGGTTACTATTTGCCTAGAATATCTTTTTGCATCCTTCCACTTTCAATCTGTTTGTTTTTGGATCTAAAGTGAGTCTCTTGTAGGCAATAGGTATTAGGATTGTGTGTTTTTATTCATTCTACCAATTGCTGTCTTTTGAATGGAAAGTTCAATCCATTTACATTTAAAGTAATTACTGATAAGGAAGGACTTAACTTTTTTCATTTGCTATTTGTTTTCTTTATGCCTTATAGCTTTTTTGTCCCTCATTTCCTGCATTACTGTGTTCTTTTGTGTTTGATTTTTTTCTTTTTTGTAGTGAAATGTTTAAATTCCTTTCTCCTTTCCTTTTGTGTATTTTCATAGCTGTTTTCTTTGTGGTTAACGTGGGGAGTGCATTTAACATCCTGAAGTTACAACAGTGTAATTTGAAAATATGCTAGCTTAACTTCAATAAGGTATAAAAACTTTGCTCCTTTACTGCTCTGTCCCCATCTCTTTCAGTTGTTGATGTTGCAAAACTACATCCTTATACCTCATGTGCCCAAAAACATAAACTTAATAATCTTTTAAATGCATTAGTCTCTTAAATTAGGTAGAAAACAAAATGTGGAGTTACAAACCAGAGTTGTTATAATGTTAATTTCTGGAGTGATAATGTTTTTAAAAATTGTATTTGTCTTTTAAGTCATAGAAAACAAAAAATGGAGTTAAAAACTATTAAAATAATACTAGCTTTTATAATTGCCCATATAGTTACCTTTATTGAGAACTTTATTTTTCCATATGGCTTCAGGTTACTGTCTAGTGTCCTTTCATTTCACCCTGTGGGACTCCCATGAGTATTTCTTGCAAGTTGCGTCTAGTAGTAGTGAACTTTCTCGGGTTTTGTTTTATCTGGGAATGTCTTAATTTCTCCTTCACTTTTGAAGAACAGTTTTGCCAGATATAAGATTCTTGGTTGACTTTTTTTTTCTTTTAGCACTTTGAATTTATCAGCCTACTGCCCTCTGGTCTCCAAAGTTTCTGATGAGAAATCTACTCATAATCTTACTGAGGATCCCTTGTATATGATGAATCACTTCTCTCTCACTGCTTTCAAGATTCTCTTTGTCTTTTGAAAGTTTAATTATAATATGTCTCAGTGTGGGTGTCTTCGAATTCGTCTTGGAGTTCGTCAAGCTTCTTGGGTGTTTATATTCATGTCATTCCTCAAATTTGGTATGTTTTTAACCATGATTTCTTCAAATAGGCTCTCTGCTGCTTCCTCTCTCCACCTTTTGGGACCCCCACAATACATATGTTTGACTGTTTGATGGTGTCCTACAGGTCCCATAGTCTCTGTTTACTTTTTTCAATCTGGTCCTCACACTCAATAATTTCCATTTTTCTATTTTCAAGTTCACTGATTCTGCCTTCTCTAATCTGCTTTGGAATTTCTTTAGTGAATTTTTAATTTCAGTTATTATACTTTTCAGCCCCAGAATTTCCTTTTGGTTTCTTTTTAGGTTTTCTATCTCTTTATTGATATTTCCATTTTGTTCATACATTATTTTCTTGACTCTCCTCATATCTTCCTTTTGTTCTTTGAACATCTTTAAAACAGTTTTAAAGTTTTGTTTAGTGCATCTGTCTTCAGATCTTTTCCACGGACAGTTTCTGTGGATTTTTTTTCCTTTGAATTGACTATACTTCCATGTTTCTTAGTACGTCTTGTCATTTTTTTTGTCAAAAACTGGACATTTGAACCCAATAATGTGGTAACTCTGGAAATTAGATTCTCCTTACTCCCAGGGTTTTCTGTTTGTTTGTTTTTATTGTTGTAGCATCATCCTGAGGTATAAACTTTAGGTCTTCTCAGATCTTTTCTTAGCTTTTGTTGTTCCCTGGGAACATGCATGGTGACTTTGTAATTTCCCCCATATATGCATTTGCCTTTGAATGTCCTAGTCTTTAATGTCTGGCTTCCAAAAGTGGTAAAAGAGCAAAATGAGGGGATGAGGGGAAAAGGGACTGCCCTTTAAATGCACTGGAAGTCACTTTGTCTGGAGGGTGAGGGGCTTGCAACAAAAGGAGGAGTTGCAACAACAGTGTCCCCCCCCCACCTCATTGTCTGTACCCCTGAGATCAGAAGCAACAATCAGTGATCAGAGTACATATTCCTGATATTTGGAGGACAGGCTTTTTTTGCCTACTCTAGCTCCTACAAACTGTCTGCTCCAATACGCAGTGCATAGCTGTCTGCCTCAGGGATGGGGGTGGGTAGACCCTGCCAAACTAACAGCTGAAATTGACCAAAATTTACCACAATTTCCCTTCAAAGCTTCTCCTGAAAGTTGCAAGCTTTCAATAGACTCAAAAGTTCCAAAATAGTTACACCAGACAGATTTCTGATGCATAGTATTCTGCCGTCTTCCCAGAATCCTCCTCCTTGGTGTGCTTTTTATAATCTTTTTGCTTGGCTTCTTTGACTTTTCTTCTGCAGAGTTTGATGCTAAATGCTTTGAGGGGAAAATCATCACATAATGTCAGGTCTGCTTCTCTGTTCCTCAGTTCTTTATGAGATCATGGCCCATCCCTCAAGTCTTGGCAGCCTTGGAAGGCTTGAACTCCAACTTTTTGTCTCTCTATTCTCATGAGGTTGCCTTGTACTCTCTTGGCTTTTCTCCTTAGTAGCTGCCTTCTCCATGGCTTCTTAGTGTCTTGTTCCACATCAAGAATTAGGACATGCCCAAAGGAAAAACATCTTGGAGGGAATTGGGGTTTCTTCAGTGAGGTTATCTTTTCTTGGGACTGTGGGCCCTCAAGACCTGGTTCCCTTGGTACTAATCTGCCTTCAAAAAAACTTTTAAAAATAATTTTTCTGGCTCTGTTAGTTTTTCTTGATCAGGACAGTTGTCTAAGTGATGGTCTGCAACAGGAGCAGAAGTCCTTGTGTAATTCTTTATACTTTTCGTGTGTTGCAAATATCAATTGAAAATAGTGTTTTCAGTTCACTTTATAGTGTATTTTGATGAACAGAAGTTCTTAATTTTAAAGTAGTTGAATTTATCAATTTCTTTTATGAATTGCTTGTTGAAGTCTTATTCATCCTCCTGGGTTTTATAAAGAGTCTCCTTTATAGTCTTCTAAAAGTTTTGAGGTTTTACTTTTTATATTTAAATGTTTGTCATCAGTGTTTAATTTTGGTTTTGTTTTTTCCTAAGTTGTGAGGTAGGGATCCTAATTCACTTTTTTCTGTGTGTATAATCACATGTCCCAGCAGCATTAATGAAGAGTCTATCCTTCTTCAATGATCTATAGTGTCACATGGCATATATGCATGGGTCTTTTCTGGGCTATCCTTTTAGTTATCTTTTTATCTCTATTTTATCTTATTGGTTAATTTATTTCCAATAGCATACTACTCAATTTATTATAACTTCAAAATAAATATATCTGTTAAGGCATGTCCCCTACCTACCTCCCCTTCTTCTTTAATTCCTGTCCTTTCTCCACTCTCATACCCCCTCTCCTGTTCTTGATTTTCTTGGCTATTCTTGGGATTTTGCTATTCCATATAAATTTAAGCATCAGTTTAAATTCCACCAAAGATCTCTTCTGGAATTTGAATTGACATGGCCTTGAGTCCATAGGTCCATTGTACTTCAGCTGACTTCTTTATCATTTTAAGCCTTCTGTCTATGAACGTGTTTTATGTCTCCATTTAGTCATGCCTTTTTTTAACATCTTTCAATAAAGTGATGTCATTTTTTCTATAAAGGTTTACACAATTTCTTGCATTTATTTCTAGGCACCTTTTTATTGCTATTTTAAGTGATATTTTTGATAACTGCCTTTTCTGTTCTTAGTATATAGAAATGCAGGTGGCTTTTTTTAATCAGATGCCAACTGCCTTGTAAGTTCTGATTTCTGATAATTTTTAGATTATTTTAGATTATTTAGGTATAAAGTGATGTCAGAAGTGAGATTAGAATTATGGGTTTACCTTTTTTTTTCTTTTTGGCGTTCAGCACTTTAAAAATGTCATTCCATTGTTTTCTGTTATTCATGTACGTGTTCACTTTCAAAGATAAAACATATAAGGAAAAGTCATGCTTAGTTTAAACTACAGGGAAACAGCAACACATTTGGAACTCCAATGACTTCAAACATTAGATGACCAAATATTCAGTATTAAAAACTGATATAAAATGGTTAAAATAAAATGTGGAATCACAAAATGAGCAAGTAGCAATTATCTATTAAAAGATGAATACAAAGATTTGAAAAAGAACCAAATAGGACATTTAGAGGTAGAAAATGTAATGTTGAATTTAAAACCTCGTTGGATGGGTAAATCAGAGTAAACCTGAGGGCCTAAATTGACTTTGTTGTACTCTGAGAGGATTTGTGACTGGTTTTCATAGGAACCAGGGATGACTGTTGACTTGGGACCACTTTAGCCCCTGTTTTAGGGAACTTAACCCAGAAGGCACAGATAGAATTTCTCTACTTTAAGAGAGGCCCAAGAACTAGTGCTAGCCACAGGCATTTGCCCCTGAGGCAGTTCTACCTTTAGAGTATGCTTGTTGCTTATTTTTACTGACGCTTTTTTTGACAATAACTGTGTGCCCAGCACTAGAATGAAAATGTCTTATGCTGGTCTAGTTATAATGTCCTGTAATTTTTCCTCAGTAAATCTAGTCCACTTACTGCCTGAAGCAAAAGTGTCACCATTAGTATTTTCTTTGGGAAATTTCTAGCTTATTACTTTTGCTCATTTATCTGTTGAGTGCTTATTGCTTTCTACACATATATATAGTGGAGAGTAATTCATTGTTGCATATGTTGTAAATATTTTTCTCCCAATCTTTTCTTTAACTTGTAACTTTTTTTTTAGTGTCTTTTGTTATACAAAGATTTTAAATCACAATATTAGATTTATCAGTCTCTTCCTTTATGGCTTTTGAATTTTACCTTATTCTAAGAAATCCTTCCCTATCACGAGCTCATAATGGTGTGTTCCTGTATTTTCTCCTAAGATATCTATACACACACCTCACTTATGCACATATACCTTTACATTTTCTTTAATTCTTGATTTTATCTTTGTAAATATGCTTTGTAATAGCATATTTTAGCAGAAATTAACTTTTTCCCAATTGGATTGCTCATCTCAGTATAGTTACTGAAGAATTCATGGTTCTTTCTGATTTAAAATGCCACTTGAATCTTATAATAAATTCTCATTTATACAAGTGTACATTTCTAGAATTTCATTTTGGCGCTAGGTTTTTGTTCTGTGTTAATATTTTTGCATTTTCAATTATCACACCTTCATTATTTGTTTTTATGTCAGAGAGGATAAATCCTCTCTTTATTCCTTTTTTATCAAAGATATCTTGAGTTGTTATTTTTCTTTTACACGTGAATTTCAGAGTCAGCAGGGCAGTTCTGTGAAAATTTTGTGTTGAGATTATGTGGTTAGGTTAATTTGGGGGAGGATTGAAATTTTGTGTGTGTGTGTGTGGGAAAGACAAGCCCTGAGCTAACATTCGTTGCCAATCCTCCTCTCTGTTTTTTTCCTGAGGAAGACTGGCACTGGGCTAACATCTGTGCCCATCTTCCTCTACTTTATATGAGACACTACCACAGCATGGCTTGACAAGCGGTGCGTCAGTCCACGCCTGGGATCTGAACTCTTGAACCCCAGGCTGCTGAAGCGGAGCATGCAAACTTAACCGCTATGCCACCAGGCTGGCCCCAGGATTGACTTTTTTTTTTTTAGCTATTTCATCACTTTTTTTGTTTGTTCGTTTGTTTTGTTTGTTTGTTTGTTTGTTTGTTTTTATTGATGTCTTAGTTTATAACACTGTGGGGTTTTAGTTGTACATTTTTGTTTGTCCGTCACCTTGTGGATGTAACCCTTCACCCCTTGTGCCCCCCCCACCCCCCTTCCCCTTGGTAACCACCAATCAGTTCTCTCTGTCCGTGTGTTCACTTATATTCCATATATGAGTGAGTTCATGCAGTGTCTGTCCTTCTCTCTCTGGCTTATTTCACTTAACATAATACCCTCTAGGTCCATCCATGTTGTTGCAAATGGGACAATTGTGTCTTTTCTTCTGGCTGAGTAGTATTCCATTGTATGTATATACTACATCTTCTTTAACCAATCTTCAGTTGAGGGACACTTGGGTTGCTTCCACTTCTTGGCTATAGTGAATAATGCTGCAATGAACATAGGGGTGCATACGCCTCTTGTGATGGTTGATTTCACGTCCATTGGGTAGATGCCCAAGAGTGGTATTGCTGCATCATACGGTATTTCTATTTTTAATTTTTTGAGGATTCTCCATACTGTTTTCCGTAGAGGCTGCACCAGTTTGCATTCCCACCAGCAGTGAATGAGGGTCCCCGTTTCTCCACAACCTCTCCAGCATTTGTTGTTATTTGTCTTTGTGATTATAGCCATTCTAACCGGTGTAAGGTGATATCTCAGTGTAGTTTTGATTTGCATTTCCCTGATGATTAGTGATGTTGAACATCTTTTCATGTGTCTATTGGCCATCTGTATCTCTCCCTTGGAAAAATGTCTGTTCATATCCTCTGCCCATTTTTTGATCGGGTTGTTTGTTTTTTTGTTGCTCAGTTGTATGAGATCTTTGTATATTACTGAGATTAATCCCTTGTCAGACAAACGATTTGCAAATATTTTCTCCCAGCTGGTGGGTTGTTTATTCATTTTGATCCTGCTTTCATTTGCCTTGTAGAAGCTCTTTAGTCTGATGAGGTCCCACTTGTTTATTTTTTCTTTTGTTTCCCTTGTCTGGGTAGACATGGAATCTGAAAGGATCCCTTTATGTCCAATCTCAATTAGTGTACTGCCTATATTTTCTTCCAGAAGTTTTATAGTTTCAGGTCTCACTTTCAGGTCTTTGATCCATTTTGAATTGATTTTTGTATATGGCGATAGGAGATGGTCTACTTTCATTCTTTTGCATGTGGCTGTCCAATTTTCCCAGCACCATTTATTGAAGAGACTTCCCTCTCTCCATTGTATGTTCTTTGCTCCTTTGTCGAAGATTAGCTGTCCATAGGTGTGTGGTTTTATTTCTGGGCTTTCAATTCTGTTCCATTGATCTGTGTGTCTATTCTTGTACCAGTACCATGCTGTTTTGATTACTGTAGCTTTATAGTATATTTTGAAATCAGGGATTGTGATGCCTCCAGCTTTGTTCTTTTTTTTCAGAATTGCTTTAGCTATTCGGGCTCTTTTGTTGCCCCATACGAATTTCAGTAGTTTTTGTTCTATTTCCGTGAAGAATGACATTGGGATTCTGATTGGGATTGCATTGAATCTGTAGATTGCTTTAGGTAGAATGGACATTTTAACTATATTTATTCTTCCAATCCATGTGCATGGAATATTTTTCCATTTCTTTATGTCCTCCTCGATTTCTTTCAATAGAGTCTTATAGTTTTCATTGTATAGGTCTTTGACCTCCTTGGTTAAATTTATTCCCAGATATTTTATTCTCTTTGTTGCAATTGTAAATGGGATTGTCTTTTTGAGTTCTCTTTCTGTTTTTTCATCGTTAGTGTATAGAAATGCAGTTGATTTTTGTAAGTTGATTTTATACCCTGCCACTGTACTGTAGTTGTTGATTGTTTCTAGTAGCTTTCCAATGGAATTTTTGGAGTTTTCTATGTATAGGATCATGTCGTCTGCAAATAGTGAGAGTTTCACTTCTTCATTGCCTATTTGGAGTCCTTTTATTCCTTTTTCTTGCCTAATTGCTCTGGCCAGCACTTCCAGTACTATGTTGAATAAGAGCGGTGAGAGTGGGCACCCTTGTCTTGTTCCTGTCCTCAAAGGAATGGCTTTCAGTTTTTCCCCGTTGAGTAGGATGTTTGCTGTAGGTTTGTCATATATGGCCCTTATTATGTTGAGGTACTTTCCTTCTATACCCATTTTGTTGAGAGTTTTTATCATAAATGGATGCTGGATCTTGTCGAATGCCTTCTCTGCATCGATTGAGACGATCATGTGGTTTTTATTCTTCATTTTGTTAATGTGGTGTATCACGTTGATTGATTTGCGGATGTTGAACCATCCCTGTGTCCCTGGTATAAATCCCACTTGATCGTGGTGTATGATCTTTTTGATGTATTGCTGTATTCGGTTTGCCAATATTTTGTTGAGGATTTTTGCGTCTATGTTCATCAGCGATATTGGCCTGTAATTTTCCTTCTTTGTATTGTCCTTGTGTGGCTTTGGTATCAGGGTGATGTCGGCCTCATAGAATGTGTTGGGAAGTATTCCATCTTCCTCTATTTTTTGGAATAATTTGAGAAGGATAGGTATTAAATCTTCCATGAACGTTTGATAAAATTCTCCAGGGAAGCCATCTGGTCCTGGGCTTTTATTTTTTGGGAGGTTTTTGATTACTGTTTCAATCTCTTTACTTGTGCTTGGTCTATTCAGATTCTCTATTTCTTTTGATTCAATTTTGGGAGGTTGTACGCGTCCAAGAATTTGTCCATTTCCTCTAGGTTGTCCAATTTGTTGGCGTAAAGTTTTTCATAGTATTCCCTAATAATCCCTTGTATTTCTGTGGTATCTGTTGTAATTTCTCCTCTTTCATTTCTAATTTTATTTATTTGAGTCTTCTCCCTTTTTTTTTTAGTGAGTCTGGCTAAGGGTTTGTCAATTTTATTTGTCTTCTCAAAGAACCAGCTCTTTGTTTCATTGATCCTTTCTACTGTTTTTTTTGGTTTCAATTTCACTTATTTCTGCTCTGATTTTTATTATTTCCCTCCTTCTGCTGATTCCGGGCTTTGTCTGTTCTTCTTTTTCTAATTCTGTTAGGTGTAGTTTAAGGTTATTTATTTGGGATTTTCTTGTTTGTTAAGGTGGGCTTGTATTGCTATGAATTTCCTTCTCAGGACCACTTTTGCTGCATCCCATATGAGTGGTATGGTGTATTTTCCTTTTCCTTTGTCTCCAGATAGTTTTTGATTTCTCCTTTAATTTCATCAGTGACCCATTGGTTGTTCAGTAGCATGTTGTTTAGTCTCCACATCTTTGTCCCCTTCCCAGTTTTTTTCTTGCAGTTGATTTCTAGTTTCATAGCATTATGATCAGAAAAGATGCTTGTAATGATTTCAATCTTCTTAAATTTATAGAGGTTTGCCTTGTTTCCTAATATATGGTCTATCCTTGAGAATGTTCCATGTGCACTTGAGAAGAATGTGTACTCTGCTTTTTTTGGGTGGAGTGCTCTTATACAGCTATTAAGTCCATCTCATCTAGTTTTTCATTTAAGTTCATTATTTCCTTGTTGACTTTTTGTCTGGATGATCTATCCATTGATGTAAGGGGGGTGTTAAGATTCCCTACTATTATTGTGTTGTTCTTAATATCTCCTTTTAGGTTTTTTAGTAGTTTTATGCACTTTGTTGGTCCTTTGTTGGGTGTATAGATATTAAAGTGATATGTCTTCTTGGTGAAGTGTCCCTTTTATCATTATATCATTTTATATTGCCCCTCTTTGTGTCTCATTACCTTTTTTATCTTGAAGTCCACTTTGTCTGATGTAAGTATGGCAACACCTGCTTTCTTTTGTTTGCCATTAGCTTGAAGTATTGTCTTCCTTCTTTTCACTCTGAGTCTGTGTTCGTCTTTAGAGCTGAGATGTGTTTCCTGGAGGCAGCAAATTGTTGGATCTTGGTTTTTAATCCATCCTGCCACTCTGTGTCTTTTGATTGGAGACTTCAATCCATTTACATTTAGAGTGATTATTGATATATGAGGGTTTAATGTTGCTTTTTTATTGTTCATTTTCTGGTTCTTTTGGATTTCCTTTGTTTCTTGTCCCATGTGTTTTGGACTGCCAATTCAGTTTGGTAGTTCTGCATGATGATTCTGTTTATTTGTCATGTGGTTCTATTCTGGTTATTTGTTTAGTGGTTATCATGAGGTATATATAAAAGATCTCGTGGATAAGATAGTCCATTTTCTGATGCCTTTTGTTTCCTTAGACTAAGTCGATTGGATCCCTTTTCTCTTTCCCTTTTAATTTGTTGTTGTCACTACTTATTCCATCTTGTGTTGTGAGTGTGTATTTACAGTGATGAGTTTAAATTCATTTTTGATGTTTTCCAACTACAATTTTTCTGGTTTAGTCTCCTTATTTTTCTCCTTGCTCTAAACTTTGTATCTCCTTTCTCTTTTGTTTTTTTTTCAGGCCTAAGGGCCTTCTTGAGCACTTCTTGTAGTGGGGTCTTGTGGTGATGAACCCCCTTAGCTTTTGTTTATCAGGGAGAGTTATTATTTCTCCATCATATTTGAAGGATATTTACTGTTTAAAGTATTTTTTGCTTAAGGTTTTTGTCTTTTAGGATTTTGAATATATCATTCCAGTCTCTCCTAGCCTGTAGAGCTTCTCTTGAGAAATCAACTGAGAGCCTGATGGGGTTTCCTTTGTATGTTATTTTGGTTTTTTTGTTTAGCTGCCCTTAATATTTTTTCTTTGTCATCAACTCTTTCGAGCTTTGCTACTATATGCCATAGAGTTAGTCTTCTCCTGTTGATATATTTAGGTGATCTATTGACTTCATTCATTGTTATTTCCCACTCTTTCCCCAGGTTTGGGAAGTTCTCAGCTGTTATTTCTTTGAACAAAGTGTCTGCTCCTTTTTCCTTTTCATCTCCTTCTGGAATACCTGTTATCCTTATGTTACTTTTCCTAATTGAGTCTGATATTTCTCAAAGAATTTCTTCATTTCTTTTTCGTCTTCGTTCTCGCTCCTCCTCTGGAGCATTTCTGCATGACTCTCCTCGATAATGCTAATGCTTTCCTCCATATTGTCAGTTTTGCCCTTTAAAGATTCCAGGTTTTCCTTTATCTCGTCCATTGTGTTTTTCATCTCCAATATTTCTGATTGGTTTTTCTTTATGGTTTCAATCTCTTTTGTGAAGATATTCCTGAATTCATTTTATTGTCTCTTTGTGTTCTCTTGTAATTTGTTGAGTTTTTTTATGATAGCTATTTTGAATTCTGTTATAGATTTCTGTGCTTCAGGGTTGGTTTTTGGGTGTTTGTCATTTTCCTCTTGGTCTGGAGACTTAAGATATTTTTGCCTGGAGCTGGGTGATTTACCTTTGCTATTCTTCATCTTGAGAATTTCTGGTCCTGCAGTTTCCACTTGCCACCACTGGGTGGAGGTCACGGGCTGTGTCTTCTGAGCCCACTGCAGTCCCCGGAGGGATTGTGCTGAAGTGCAGGGCGTGTAGGGGGAGGGGTTCTCTCTTTCGCTGGCCTGACAGGGGGCTTCCTTTCTCCCTCGCTATCTGGCTCTCTTGGGGCATTAACTGTACCACCGCAACAGTTGGTTTTTGCTTCCTGGTGGAGATCTCTCAACAGTCTGTGAGAGCACCTGGAGGGCAATAGCTCTCCCCACAGAGGGCTGCCCCTCCCCCTGTCTGGTCTGTGTGAGCTGCGCTGCCGACTGGATGGGAAGGGGGAGTAGATTTCCTTACCTCTCCTCAAGTTCTTTGGGGCTTCCCGTGCCTCCACTATCAGATGTACTGCAGCATGGGTCTCTTAAAAGGTCTTTGTAGTGTTTGGTTGACCTCTGTTGGCATGCAAATGATGTTTTTGTTGTGTCTTAGGGGGCAGAGATTTAAAAAGGGAATCTCACTCCACCATGATGCTGACATCACTCCCCAGGATTGACTTTTTTCATCATGTGAACCATCTTGGTTGTAGATAACGGAAAAACTGAAAAACAGTGGCATAGCAAGATAGAAGGTTATCTCTCATAATCAGTGAATCTGGAAGTAGGCAGACCATTGCAGGTATAACTTTCCATGGTGTTAGGAACCCAGGCCCCTTGTTCTCTTTCTCTCTGTTCTTCAAACCCACTAGTCATGTTCCCATTGTACAGTTTTTAGGTGTAATATTCCCTAGACTTTCTGTCTGCCACTCTTCACATGGCTTGGCCCTTCTTATTTCAGTTTAAAGTTGTCTCCTTTGCTTGGCCGACCAACGTAAAGTAGCTTCTTCAGTCACATCCACTGTCATGGGTCACTTATCTAAAATTATCCTATTCATTTATTTACCTTTCTATGTGTGTCCCACTCCTTTTTAAATCTCTATGAGAGTTTACAATAACTTTTTTTACCATTGTATACTTAATGTTTAGAAGAATGCCTGATTCATATTAAGCATTCAAGTATTTGTTGAAATAGTGAATTTTGAAAAAGAACAGGAGTATCTGTAATCTTAGCTCTTTTTTAAGATAACCTTTATTTTGGCACTGATACACTTTTCATTTTTGTGTAATACTTTCTAGTAATTTGCATAATATGTAGTTTTATGCATGTCTTTTTATAGTGATGTCTTTTTTAATTTGTTTGCTTTTGTGGATACTTAATATCAATATCACTTCAGTTATTGTTAAAGTGAATCTTAAAATAGACCCTAGATGATGACATTTTTGTTAAGAGGTATTAGTATATGGCATTAGAGCTTGTCTTGGGTGAGGTTTAATAACAGAGTGATAGTTGCCTGCTTCTTCAAAACTACACGTTTAACTGAAAAAAAATTTTTTTTGTTCGTGACCTTTTTCTACTAAGAAAGTCATCTTTTCTATTCTGCTGGTCAGTATACCTGGGATGAGTAAGGGAAGCTATATAGTGCTTAAACACCAGAGGGCACCAGAGATTTGTGTTTTATTCTTCCTACTCAGAATCAGAATTGACAAATGCTACAGTACCTCTACATGTTTGTATAATTAACCCTATTTAAACTGACTGGCTATTTTGATGATAGTAAGGAATTATTGTCAATTTTTGGAAGGTGTGATAATGCTTTATGGTTAAGGTGGGTTCTTTTTTAGAGTCTGTTTTAGAAAGAAATAATAAAATACTTATGGATAAATAATGCATGTATATTACTTCTGTTAGTGAAGGTATTTTAACAGCTAGGGATTTAGTGTGACTTTTAAGAATTTGCTTTAAAAGACACTTTTAGAAAATAACGTAGGACAGGGTTACATGCTGTTTGCATAGAGAGTATTACTCCACCAAATTTAATGTCCATGTTTTCATGTTGCAGGAATCAGATTCTTTAGTGTATATTAAACATGTCTTCTACCTTACTTCATATGTAGTTCATTGTTTCGTCATGTATTTATTGTCTGTCTTTATATGTACAAGTATATCAATAATATATATTTGTTATGTAATATATGACATAATATTTATGGTTAATCATTCTAGAGCAGGGACTTAAAGAGAGAGAAAATAGTCTCTGGCAACAGAAACTCTCATCTTGCAAAGACAGAGGAGTTAGAGAAGCATCCATGTAAGCTGTGCCCAGATTAGCTCTAAATCTAGGGTTCAAATTCAACAAAAAAGTCTTCTTGGAAGAGTCGCCTTATGCTAGATCTTGTTAGAAATGAGGTTCTTAAACATTCCTCACAGGGAAATTACATGAATGAAGACTTTGAGATGAGATGATATGACCTGGGCAGGAGACAGAGCATATCTTAATTATATCTCATGAGTGTCCTCAAGAAGGATCAAAGCCAAGAGACAGTGATAATGCTGTGGTATGGTTTATAATAAAACTTTCTTAACAAGGATTCATAATTCAATTGAGAATATATAAATATAGGAAAGGGATGGTAGATACTTTTGGAACAGTTTATAAGTAAACGTTTGCTAGTATAGTATAGATCAACAATTTTATAGTTACCCAGGAAACTTCTTAAAAATTCGTGATTGTGGGGCTCATCCAGAGTGAAATCTCTGGAGATTGGACCTGGGCAGGAATCTGTATTTTTAAAATCCTCATAGTATTTCTGATGTTCGTTATAGGTTTAGGACTGTAAGGATAGACCAGGAGTGGTCTACAGAAAATAGTTTTGAAACTGAATCCCTTTCAGGGGAGTTGCAAGGTCAAAACAATTTTCATCATCATCCTCATCATCATTATCATGTTATTTGCCTTTTTCAGTATATTATTTGTATTGATGTTTCAAAAGCCATGATGGTAAAATGGCTGGCACCTTAGCATTGGTCAAGGCAGGGCACTTGATACTATGTACTAGTAGCCATTAATTCTTTACCCTCACACACTCACAGTAAATGAAAAGAAAAGAAACTAGTTTTTTAAAAAAATGTTTTTAATGAAGCAGTACACATTACTATTTTTATTAACTGTCAACCCTTGAATACACACCTATTTATTATTCTGTATGACAAAATGGAAAGTTTGCATAAAGCTCTTCTGCTGCATGCCAAAGTATAATGATTGTCTTAAAGACAGGTGCATTTGCTTGGGTTTCAATTGTGAGCTGAACTAACTACTTTTCTCATAGAGCATCATTTTTACTTGAAAGAACAAAGAACAACTGACAAACTACAGTTATTTAGACTTGGGAATTTGACAGACATTTTCGTGAAAATAGAAAAAGTGAGCCTTTCACTTCAGGGAAAATAACTGATGGTATTTTTTGCAAATGATAAAGTTTGAGCTTTTCAAGCAATTTAGAATTATGGAACACTTGTATCCACTCCATGAGCTTCACAACTTCCCAATATTTATTTTTCTGATCAGATTGGTGCAGATGTTAACATGTAATTTTGGATTATGTATAGTGAGTCTAAATTTGGAAGATCTATATAACGAACATTTTCCAAATTACCAACACATGATGTTACCAAACTGCATCAGTAAAAGATCCATTAAAAGTGAAGAAGACCCAATGGGTTTTAAAGAGATTTGCAAAAATAGAAAACAATGCCACTTTTCTGACTAATTATTTTTTAATTTTGGTATTGTTAGTTTTCATAAAAATGTCATTTATGTTTACATGTAATGGTTTTATTATTTTGCAGTGAATTAATATTTTTAGTTTCTAAAGCAGTTTTAGTTTCTAATACAGTTTTCATTCGAAATCGCATGATAGGTACGGTTTTCACCTCCATCTTACAGGTAAAGGGATTGATAAATAGAGATAGGAAGAGACTTATTTACAGTCATCCTTTTAATGATTGTCAGAACAGGGGCTGAAACCTTGGTCTCTTTAGCTCTAGAATTGGTACTCTTAATTTTTGTAGCTCAGTATTTTTCCAGATGTGGTCCACAGGCTGTTTGCATCACAGTCAGCTGGGTGTATTTGTTAAAAGACTCCAGGTCTCCATCATCGACCCACTGAATGAGAACTGTAGGTGCTGTGTGGGTGTGTGCTTGTGAGACCTGCGTTTAAAATATACTCCTAGGTGGTTCCTAAAGTCACTGAACTTTGAGAAATACTGCAGTATGCTATGCTATATGTGAGTTAATAAGAAGAAAGGCAAAGGGAATTTCTCATGAGAAAAATAACTTCAAAAAGGGTGTAGAAGGAGGAATAAATAGGCTGTTATGTTAGTCTGCATGCTGGCCGCAGTAGAGTAGAGAGGTGTGCCTGGGAGTGATGACCAAGAATACTGGAGGCAAACTTCCCTTACCAGGGGTTAGTGATCTAAGGGAAGAACTGGATCTTCGTAACTTAAAATTTTTTGTTTATATTTTTAAAACAAATTATTTATTTGACTAGGTAATACATACATTTTGCATGTAATTCAAAAGGTACAAAAGGATATACTGTGGGAAAATAAGGTTCTTTCTTTCTTCTTTTTCCCTCTGGTATCCAGGTTCCGAGCTAGAGCTAACCACTGTCAGCAGTTGCTTGTGTATCTTTCTAGATATAATCTTTTCAACATAGATGGTAGTGTACAATACATAATGTTTTACATGTTGGTTTTTGCAACTTAGTAGTAATAAATCTTGGAGATTATTCTATATTAGTACATATTTGTTGTTTTTAACAAAGTTACGTAGTGATGGACATTTAGGTTGTTTCCAGTGTTTTGTACTAGGAAAACAAAGCCGCAGTGACTATCATTTCACATAATTTCCAGGAGGAGCAGCTTATTCATTTTAAATTGTCAGATAACGTCAAATGACTCTCTGTGGAGGTTCTATTAACAAATTACACTCTGAGCAACAAAGCATAAGATAGCAAATTTCTACATGTTCTGGTGAACTATAAAAAAATTTTGCCAATCTAACAGGTGGAAAGTTATATCTCATATATCTCTTATCAGTGGAGTAGAACATCTTGTATTCGAGTCATTTTAAATTTTCTGTTAGCTGAAGATTCATATGCTTTGTCCATTTTTCTATTGGATCATTGGTGTTTTTCTTAGTTATTTATAGGAGCTCTTTATAAATTAAGGTAATTCCTTTTTCCATGATATTAATTACTTCCTTCAATCCTCAGTCAAGCATGTAGGGACTGTTGTTGTTGTCCCTCTTTTACTGAAGATTCAGATCTAGAGAGGTTAATTAATTTGTTTTATTTCACATAGATAATATGTGGCAGACTTGGGATTCCATGGTAGGCAGTTTGGTGCAGTTTTTACCCACTGTTCTACTTCCCAGTACCTTGTGAGAGATAAACAGCACACCATTCTGAGCACATACAAATTCCTCATCTATATAAGTACCATTTGTGTTCTACTCTACTAGGAACGGTAGGGGATGAAGATGATTAATATGATCAGTAAAATTAGTCTAGTTAGAGTTTAAGGCAAATATATTGATTATTAGAATAGAAGACAGAGTAAGACCTACCATAGCAGAGACAAAATGTGCTCTCAGAAGTTCAGAAGTTGTAGCAATTGAACAAATGTTTTAAAAGTATAAAAACAAACCAACATTTCTAAAGTAGGCATTTGAAGTAGGCCTGGGATACAGATAAGGCTTTGACAGCTGAAAGATAAAAAGCAAGAGGAGTCGAAGACGAGAACAAGAAAGGAATATCCTGAGCAAAGGCCAGAATCAGTAGAAGCCGTTTAATAGTGAGTAATGGGAGAGAAGAGTGCTAAGGCAAGGTCATTACCGGGAAGGCCTTGAATATCAGGTTGAGTTCATGGGAATATGAAAGGTTTTTGAACAGGAAAGTAATGTGATTCACTCTACTTAGAAGAATTAGTCTGGTGCTATTATAGATCGTAAGAGGTTGAAAGAGATTTAAGAAGGCAGGCATGAGCAGTGGTTAATTTTATCAAAAGCTAAAGAATTAGATCAGATTCAGATGCAAAAATGCAAGGCACTAATGATAATTGGGTAATACTTCTTTCATTTTTGCACAGTACCCTATTACACTCCGCAGAATCTTGAGTTGGAAGGCTTTTTTTTTTTTACTGAGGCACTATTAAATTTCCTTTTTGTGTATCTTTTAAAACAAAACAAAACAGATTATCTTTCACAGTGCCTTCATCACAAGGCACTATATTAGACCAGAAGACCTGAAGGCATGGTTGGGAGATTCTCACTTTCTTCTACCTTTAAAATTAAAACCAAATCAGAATCACAAATATACCTCAGCATCAAAGCCTTTATTACTGCCCTGACTTAGCCTTATTGATAATGCTGGTACAGCACTGTGTTGTATTTGCTTTCCTTCAGTCTGTCTCCTTTCTTAGAGGAAGTTTTAAATGGCTTGGGTGCTGTTTATGGTGGCACCTTTTCCTCTTCCCTCAGTAGGGTCTTCCTCTACCCCTGGTGCCCTCTGTAACCATAGCAACTTGCAGCTGTGTTCAGCTTGGGGCCAAACAGGGGGAGGGAAGGCAGGCAAGAACTAATTTTATTGGACTGTTAGTTACCTGCTTATTTCAGAGAAAGGCTGCAAGATGATTCTAAAAAAACATGGCCTGTCTCCTCACTGATGAGTTCTGTTCAATTCTGGTTCTATACTAGGTCCTGGTAGTAAGTAGGCCTGGTACTGGTCTCTCCAGCCTGTGTGTGAGATCTCATCAGGGTCTATCCAGGACCCTTCTATGGAAGCAAGCTGCAGTTTACAGGGCCTGTGTACCCGGCATACACCTGAGATTGTGAACATTCAGGGTTGTGTGCGTGTGGGTAAAGGCCATGTTTTGTATACCTTAAACAATTCTGATTTTCTTTTTAAGGGAAGGGGGAGGTTGTATGTCTAAATTTCATCGTATTTTATATCTCCAGTTTTCTTTCTCTAAATGTTTATTTACTTATTACTTTGATTATTAATCATTTTGATTGGGCAATACATGTACATAGTACAATGTTCAAAAGGTAGAAGGGAGTATAAAATGGTATAAAATAAGTCTTGTCCTATCCCTGCTTCCCTCTTTCCTGCTGCAGAGGAGAATTTGTCATGTAGCTTTCCAGAGGTACATTGTGCCCATATAAGTGTGTGTGTGAGTGTTGTTTTTTTTTCCCAAAGTGCAGCATATTCTGTACTTTGGTTTTTTTTTTTTCACTTCACAGGACACCTTGGCAATTGTTCTGTATCAGGTCAAAGAAAACTGCCTCGTTCTTTTAAGTGGCTAAGAGGGACCTTAGAAAACACCTAATCTAAGTTATTCGCCTTTCAGAGGAGGAAAAATTTGAGTCCTAAAGATGTTAAGTAACTGTTTGGGATTCTGTTTTGGGGTGAACTCACTTTTCATTGATGTGTTCTTGGCCTTTTTTAAAAATAGATGTAGTTTATTAGAACAGTTTTAGGTTCACAGCAAAATTGGTTGGAAGGTATAGAGAATTCCCTCTACTCCCACACATGCATAGCCTCCTCCGTTATCAACATCCCCCACCAGAGTGGTCCATTTGTTACAACTGACAAACCTGCATTGACACATCATTATCACCCGAAATCCATAGTTTATGTTAAAGTTCACTCTTGGTCTGGTACATTTCATGGGTTTTTACAAGTGTGTAATGACATGTATCCATCATTACAGTATCATACAGAGTAGTTTCACTGCCCTAAAAACCCTCTGTGTTCTGCCTATTCATTCCTGTCTCCCTGCTAACCATGGCAACCCGTGGTCTCTTTACTGTCCCCAGAGTTTGCCTTTTCCAGAATGTCATAGTTGAAATCATCAGTATGTAGCTTTTTCAGATTGGCTTACTTCACTTAGTAATATGCATTTAAGTTTCCTCCATGTCTTTTCATGGTGTGATATCTCATTTGTTTTTAGCACTCAATCATATTCCATTGTCTGGATATACCACTGTTTATTTATCCACTCACCTGCTGAAGGACGTGTTGATTGTTTCCAAATTTTAACAATTATGAGTAAAGCTGCTGTTAATATCCGTTTACAAGTTTTTGTGTGGATGTAAATTCTCAGCTCCTTTAGGTAAATACCAAGGAGTGTGATTGCCAGATCGTGTGGTAAAAGCGTGTTTAGTTTTGTAAGAAACCACCAAACTGTTTCAAAGTGGGTATCATTTTGCATTCCCACCAGCAGTGAATGAGAGTTCCCATTGCTCCACATCCTCATCAGCCTTTGGTGGTGTCAGTGTTCAGGATTTTGGCCGTTCTAATATGTGTGTAGTGGTATCTCGTTGTTTTAATTTGCATTTCCCTGATGAGATAGGATATGGAGCATCTTTTCACGTGCTTATTTGCCATCATTTATCTTCTTTGATGAGGAGTCTTTTAGGTTTTTGGCTCATTTTTTGTTCAGTGTATTTTCTTATTGTTGAGTTTGAAGAGGTTTTTTTGTATATTTTGGGTAACAGCCCTTTATCAGATGTCTTTTAAAATATTTTCTCCCAGTCTGTGGCTTATCTTTTCATTCTCTTGATAGTTGGGGTTTTTTTGTTTTGTTTTGCTGAGAAACATTTACCCTGAGCTAACATCTGTCACCAAGCCTCCTCTTTTTGCTTGAGGAAGATTGGCTCCGGGCTAATATCTTCCTCTATTTTGTAGGTGGGCCGCCACCACAGCATGGCCACCAACCAGTGGCATAGGTCCATGCCCAGGAACCAAACCTGGGCTGCCACGGCAGAGCACACGAACTTAACCACTAGGCCACCGGGGCTGGCCCATATAGTTGGTCTTTTAAAAACGTTTTTTACTCAGACCTTAAAAAAATTTTTTTTTACTCAGATCTTGGTCCATCTTTAGGTTTATGGTTTCCACCATTCTTACACTTTAGATGTTTAAATGTTTAGGATGTTTTTGGAAATACTATTTTATTTAATAGGTGGCAAATTGATTTGTAGAACCAATCTCAGCATCCCATACCTCTAACAATACCTCTGTGACATTTGATAAGGTGGAGTCCAACCATTTTTGTATAGTTTCTTTGTATTGCATGTTTCATTTGGTGGTTTAAGATAACTAATTTTTAAATTTTTTCTTTTCCCCATTGCACAGACATACCTTTTAAAGTTAGTCCTTTAAATATACTATTCAGATAGTAAGACCATTGTTCTTTCTTATCACTTTCACCTACTGTGTCTAGCACTTTACTTTCGTTCATTTAGTTTGAATCTCTTATATATGTTTAAATATAGGCTCTTTTCCCTTCACCCCTAATATACTGCTTTTTTTTTTTTTAATTTATTTTTTGTGAGGAAGACCGGCCCTGAGCTAACATCCGTTGCCAATCCTCTTTTTTGCTGAGGAAGGCTGGCCCTGGGCTAACATCCATGCCCATCTTCCTCTACTTTATATGGGACACCGCCACAGCATGGCTGGCTGACAAGCAGTGCGTCGGCGAGCGGGCGGCCAGGATCCGAACTCGCAAACCCCGGGCTTCCAAGCGCAAACTAAACCGCTGTGCCACCCGGCAGCCCCCGTAATGTACTGCTTTTTAAAGTTGAACACCAGAGGCTTTCATTTCTTGAGTGCCTGACAATTATAATTTATTTCCCTTTTCCGTGCAGAAATGCATTACCACAGGGAGGTTAGTAATTTAAATCTATTGACATGAGACATGATATACCATTTGGCCTATACAATAAAGAGAAACAACATCTTTTTTATATAAGCATGTTTGTATAAATTATGTTGTGCATTGGTGTGTGAGTTATGATTAGTAATGTGCTTATTACTACATATGATGATAAGGATACTGTGAGGGAATTTTAGTATATCTTTTCTACCCTTAAACATATATATTCATCTTAGTGCCAAAGCTATGTAGCAATTCTGTTAGATAAAAATAAGTAATTTTGCAAGTGCAGTGCAAGGAAATCAAATATATTTTGTGTTTTATATGTATGTCTTTTTGCATGTATGTGTATATAATTTTATATTTTATATATAGGCCCTTTGTAGCCATTTGCTCAACGATGTGGTTTAATTAATTCAGTTGGTACAAATGGAGCACACCAAAAGTATGAGGCAGAAAAACAAAACTGGTTTTAATCATTTGGTTTCAGACTAGCTCATCAAGAAAGCTTCTCAGGGGCCTTTATGTGGGTACAGTCCTTTCAGGACCTGGGGATTTCTCCTGCTCCTCAGTGGAACAGTGGAGTGCACTGGGGAAATCTGAAGGGCTCTTAATCATCTTGGACGAAAACAGAGAAATCTGTTTTTATTTCTTTGTCTTTCATTGCAGGGGATTTGTGGATAACTTAGTATAACTTCCAAATCTTTCTTGATGTATCTCATTTACTAAACTGAAAGAGGGAGAGATGGGCACTAGAAGACAAAGTTGCTTCTGATTCATCTTTCTGATAGTGATTAGACACCAATTAGTTTTAAAGATTTCCAGGGAAAAATAGCCATTCTTCAATTCTTCTCTTGCTCGAATGAATTGAGTAAAATAATGTGTTTAGTTATAAGGAGAAATCTATAATTCTTTGATCTCTTAAATTACTCATACACATGCACCACCACCACCACCATCAGAAAGCTATCTTTTTTTTCTATTAGAGATGAAGATGACATCAATGATGTGACTTCCATGGCAGGGGTGAACCTCAATGAAGAAAATGCCTGCATCTTAGCAACAAACTCTGAATTGGTTGGCACACTCATTCAGTCATGTAAAGATGAACCATTTCTTTTCATTGGAGCTCTACAAAAGAGAATTTTAGACATTGGTAAGTGCAGACTTACAATTATTGACCTGATAGGACTGTCTGTTCCAGGGAAAATCTTATCAAAAGAGACAGCCTGGGTTGGTTTTCCTGGAGTTCTGAGGCTCAAATAAGGCTCTGTAAATAATCAAGATTTCATGGGTGTTATAGAAAGAAGTATTTTATTTTAAAAACTATTAATTTAAATTGTATAACCCATGGTTTCTGGTTTAGATAATTGAAGTTAATATTCATATTTCTTAATGGGAGAATAGATGTGTATGTTTTTATATGAATATATATGTGATATTACTATTTATTTTCCTATCCTGTTCCTTCCTTGGTTGGCCTTTAAGCATGTAGGTGTACAAATGTGCACTTATGTTACAAGTTTGTGTTTATGAAATATAGAAACAGCCAATGAGAGTAAGTCTCTTTTTTCCTTATATCAACCCTGAAATTCAAACCCACCCTTGCCTTAAAAGAACTAGATTAGAATATTAAGGGTCTCTCTAGGTCCAGGAGTGGTTGTTAGGTGGCTTCAGTATATGAAAGAAAATGGAAGAGAGTGTACCAGTTTTATTCTGGAGCCAAACAGCTTTTTTGTTGTTTTTTAATAGCAAACTCACAGTAATGTGAAAAACTACATCTTCCCAAATTAACTGAGAAAAGAGACAGATTGTAGAGATATTGTTGCATGTGAGTTATCTCATTTTTTGTGTCCTGATCCAGGGACTTCTTGGAGACCAGCTCTCCTCCTTCACCCATGTCAAATTTGGGGGCCACTATAGTGAGCTTTCAGTATACTTGAGTAAGAACCTTTACATTTTATATTGAAGGCCTAACACAAAAACGTGAGGGCTTCTGAATTTTGATACACCTATGGTATATTTAAAGACTGCAAAGTGCATTGCTATTACATATTTTAAGTCTACTTCATAATGACTCAGTAAAGAAATGTATGAGCTCCTACTATATGCTATACAAATTACTACTTTTTCCATCTCTAATTTAAGTTGGATATGTATTATTCTTTATCATGAAAAACTAGAATTTACAAGTAGTCCTAAAAGGATAGGCATTCAGAAGAGCTGATTGTGAAATGTTTGTTTGCTGTTTGCTTGTGTTTTGTTTGACTCCCTCCCCACTCTTCTTCCCTCTCTCTCTCTCTTTCTCTTTCGTTTTCTTTGCACATGTATTTTGTATTGTACAGGAGTCAGTTCCTTAATTTTGGAGGAAGCCTAGTAAACACTATACTTTCCTGTGATGGCTTGGGAAATTTACTGGTATTTTAACTCCTTTGATCATATAATTATCTAGAGCTTTGGTAGTGTAGGAGTAGATACTTAGTTTTATCAATTCCCTGTCTCCCTTCCAAATTTTATTTCTAGCGTGATTTAAACCTTGATTATATGATAGGAAAATTTTTAGTATTAAAATAGCATTTTTGCTTATTTAGGACAAGGATTGGCAGTTTTTTTCCTGCAAAGGTCCAGATAGTAAATATTTGCCACTTGTGGGCCATATGGTCTGTGTAACAACTGCTCAACTTTGCTGTTATATTACAAAGCAGCCATAGACAATATGTAAACAAATATGCATGACTATATTCCTATCAAACTTGATTTACTAAAAGAAACCAGATTTAGTTTGCCAGCCTCTGCTTTCAAGAATTCTGGGGGTAACTATTTGTATTTTCGTTTCTTGATGAAACACAAACTGGTCATTTAATATGATGGGAAATTGCAAAACTTACTTCTGAATTACCTAAGCTTTTATAAAAGAATGAAACCATAGAGTTAATGGAATTATGTTTTTCTAGGAATGTTTTCCATTTGTGGTAAAATTCCATCTTTACAGAACAGGTCAGAAAAGACCATTCCTGAATAACAGATATTATAAATTTACCCAAAGAATTTTCTGGAAGATTTTCCTATTAAATAACGTTAGGAGAGTAAACATGCCAATATTCTTTCTTTTTTGCTAATTACCTAAATTAAATTATACAGTCATTCTGTAAAAATCACATAAGTTTGAAGATACCAACTAGATCTTCTTAATCAGTTGACTTTGTTAAAGAGACTTTTATTTAAAGTGAGAATTTAATTTTGTAACTTAGTCATGTTTTATAATCAGTTTAGTGAAGATATTAGAACATTTGATTGTTCACTAAGCCCTGGAATTGTTTGCAAATCCCAGAACTTGTTTATTTCTAATATTTTTTAAAATATGGATTTTTCTTTTACATAGGTAAATTATTTTATAAATACATATGAAAATATTTTCAAAGTTTCCCCAAACACTAAATATCTTTAAATCCTCATTTTCTTTAATTTAAGCATGAACTGGCATGTCATCCTCTACCTACTGTATGTTTGGTTGTGTTTTTAATCATTGGGTTGTTTTGAAATTGTACTGTTCCTTCTGCAGAAGACCCCTGTTCGTTTATGCCGATAGTTTTAGTAAAGTAGATTTGACCTTGTAGTGTTTTTTTCTCTGCTTGAATCTTAAATTGGTGATGAGTTCAGTTTTGCTACAAAGTAATGAACTACATTTTAAAGGTTTGGTATAGGAGAAGCTGGATAATTTTTTTATCTTCTTTCTGTCTGGTTTGCTATAGCCCCCATTTTGAATTAAATTTAGCATTTATAGTGGAATAATGTCAAAGAATGTATTTAAGATTTGTTGGCTTTTAATTAAAGCTTATTTTGCTATACTGATTCACATTTTGAAGAGTGTATAAGAATATGTTTCAGATAGAGTGCAAAAATCAACCAATATTTTAAAAATTTCTGTGTGTGTGCATATGTTAAAAACAAACACAATGGGACTATTAAAAGCTCATTTAGATTAGACCACCTAATGGCCTATATCTTTAGATTTAGGTCTCTGTTGATATAGGTGGTTTCACTGAGCTGGAGAATTACTATTTAAATACTGATAAGCTTGATTTATAAATGAGCTTCTGCCTTTGGGTGTGTGGTCCAAATTGTTTTGCTGAAACTTTCTTCCTAGTTAGCAGAAGGAAGAATAGAAGTTTGGTTTATTTATGGAAGGAGATAGGGTGAAAGAAAAGTTATTCAAATGAATGGGTGAAATGATGAGGCTTTGAACCCCTTTCAACTTGTAAATTAATTACCAAGTCAATTTATCAGAACATGAGTTAGTGCAAAATAAGCATGATTGGTAATGGACAAAAGGAGTATAGGTATGTCTTATAGACAAGGCATTAACAGAGACTCACAATCTGAATTCATTGAAATAAATGTCGTAAATTGTTAACAGTGTCAAACAGGGCAAAATGTGATTTTCTGTTTTTTTAATTACTAAAATTAACAGAATATGGCACTAATTTCTGCAGTTACCATTTTCCTCCCTGAACACTAGATTTGATTTGTGTTCTTATTAACTTTGTCCTATAAATGACCTTGCAAAGAGAATGATTCTAGAGGCTAAGTGAAACAATGTCTATATTTTCTGAAGCTTCAGGCTAGGTTTTATTAATGTAATGTCTAAGATCTTTGAAGTTGTGACTTTACCAGGAAAATCATAATCTCCAAACCTTTATTCATAATGGGTATGACTTCCAGGGGGAACAGAATACCTGCTGTGCTAATTATTTCAATTATCAGCCACTACTAAAACACGTAATGGATTTTCTTTGCTTCCACAGGTAAAAAGCATGACATTACGGAGCTTAACTCTGATGCTGTGAACTTGATCTCCCATGCAACACAGGAGCGATTACGAGGCCTTCTAGAAAAACTGACTACGATTGCTCAGCATCGAATGACAACTTATAAGGTAAAGGAAATCATTAAAGCAGTACAAACTCTTCTCTCTCCTCTTTGTCATGTGAAAGGTGGCTTTTTTGGCATAGATTCATATTCTAAGTATATTTTTAAAGGAAATGATTGAGACTTCAATTTCATATTGGTAGAAAATCAGTCTCATTCTTAACTTGCCTTATTTAGATACCTTACATGACAAAATGAAAATAGAATTTAAAATGGTATCCAAAGCTGCTTTCTGTGTCAGTGTAGATTGAAATATGCATCTGTTCTGCCTGAAGCTTCTTCTCCTAAAGCTTTTGATTGGGAAGGGGAGGATATGTTGGAATATTGGAAAATTGGCTGGTTCTTTTCTCTTCAGTGATCTGTACTCTGCTAGCACTCCTGTTCCTTTTAATAGATTAAATGATTGCTTTGAGTGCTAATACTGGTGCCACTCATTATCATCATTGGCTGCTTTTATAAGAAATTAAATGCAAGAATGTCCCGTCTTGTCCCTGGTGGTGTGAACCAAATCTCTTGCCATCATCAAGCTGAAAGCACGTGATTTGTTTGAATTATGGTTTTGGTGGAGAGCAAATTTATTGGGTAATGAGAGATGAGAAAAAAAGAAAACCTTTTCCCCCTTTATCAAGAAATGTTGATAGCTAGATTTTGTACAAGATGGTATGTGGATAATCTTTAGAGGTTTTGAGTTTGCAAGAATGGTCATTGTCATAATGTCCTAGCCAAAGGTTAAAAGGAATTCAGGCAAATATCAGCTACCACACCACTGGTAAGTTCCCTGGAGGAATCATTCTATTTTCTCTCCTTTCTGCTTCATTTAGAACTTTGGAAGAACTATTTTTAGTTGCTGAGGTCCTCATTTGCATAAATCTTTGTGAGAATTTGCTGGACTGTCTTAAAAATAAAGAATCAACCAGAGAAAAAGCTGTGGAAAGAAAAACAATATTAGTATTTTTGTGTGTGTGTTTCTATTTGTCCATTTCTTCTAGGGTATCTAATTTGTTGGAGTATGATTGCTCATAGTATTCTCTTATAATCCTTTTTATTTCTGTAATGATTCCACTCTCATTTCTGATTTTAGTTCCTTAAGATATAAGGTGATAGGTTACTGGTTTGAGATCTTTTTTTAATGTAGGCATTTACTGCTATAAATTATCTTCTGGGCACTGCTTTCTCTGCATTCTGTAAGTTTTGGTACATGGTGTTTTTGTTTTCATTCATCTCTAAGTATTTTCTAATTTCCCTTCAGATTTCTTTGATCCATTGGTTGTTTGAGAGAATATTGTTTGATTTCCACATATTTGTGAATTTTCCAGTTTTCCTTCTATTGTTGACTTCCAGCTTCATTCCATTGTGGTCAGAGGAGATTCTTAGTACAATTCAATTATTTTAAATTTATTGAGGCTTGTTTTGTGGCCTAACATATGCTCTATCTTGGAGAATGTTCCATGTGTACTTGAGAAGAATGTGTATTCTGCTGCTGTTGGATGGAGTGTTCATACATGTCTGTTAGATCTAGTTGGTTTATAGTGTTAAGCCCTCTATTTTCTTATCAATCTTCTGTCTAGGTATTGTGTGCATTACTGAAAGGGTGATATTGAAGACTTCAACTATTATCATAGAACTGTCTGTTTCTCTTTTTAGTTCTGTCAGTGTTTGCTTCATGTATTTGGAGGCTCTGTTGTCTGGTGTGTGTATCTTCTGGTTATATATCGTTGATGAATTGACACTTTTGTCAATATATAATGTCCTTGTTTATCTCTTTTAACAATTTTTGATTAAAGTCTATCTTGCCTAGTATTAGTATAGGTATCTTGCTTTCTTTGGTTATTATTTGCATGGAATATCTTTTTCCATCCCTTCACCTTCAACCTATTTATGTGCTTTCATCAAAAGTGAATCTCTCATAAGCAGCATATAGTTGGATCATGTTTTTTATCCATTCTGCCAGTCCCTACCTTTTGACTGGGGAGTTTAATCCATTTACATTTAACGTAATTACTGATAAGGAAGAACTTATTTCTGCTAGTTCACTATTTTTTTGTATGCCTTATAGCTTTTTTTGTCCCTTATTTTCTCTATTACTCCTGTCTTTTTTTGTTTAATTGATTTTTTTGTTGTGTATTACTTTGATTTCCTTCTCATTTCCTTTTGTGTATATTTTTTAGATATTTTCTTCGTGGTTACCTTGGGAGGTTATAATTAACATCCTAAATTTGTAATAATCTAGTTTGAATTGATAACAGCTTACCTCAATTTTGGGATGTGGGGGAATTAGTCTTCCTTTTTGGCTTTTTACCATAACTTTGTAAAGAGTCCTATAATTTTTCAAACCTGGATTTTCTATTGCCACCTCAATTCTCCTTTTGTTTCAGAAATACGTGAGTTCACTTTCATTTACAATGGGCAGTTTTTATATAAAATGTGCCATGTACAATTTAGTATGGAATAGAATTTTTCCAAGTGATATTTATTATTCTGAGTGCCATCCAAAGCTCTACTGTGTACAGCCTTCAGATGGAGTTCTTCCATTGTATATCAATAGCATATGTTCCAAGGATTTAGTTACCCTAGGCAAAATGGATAGTATTTACCCCACCTGGAACCTCAATAACTTAGCTTAATGCTAACACCTCCTTAACCTTCTGTTTTGTACACTGCCTATCCTGATTGATTTTCCACTGCCCACCTTTCCCCATGCTCATTCCTTAAAACAGCTAATCCACTGTCTGAATTTACTCATACAGAAAGACAGCTACATTATCATCCTTCTTTAAACAGAAATAATAATCATTTAATTATATTTGGATCTACTTCAAAATTATACTTATTTTTGTAGACTTTCATTGTAATAATCTTTGTGTCACAGATTTAGCCTTGTCCTTATATTTCAGTTCATCCCCATAGGATTTATTTTTATGTGTACAGTGTGGGAAATTTTATTCCATGAATTTCACAAAAGTGAGCTACTTTTATTAAAAGCAAAAATCCCACGATCTCTTTTCATTTGACATCCGTCTACTTTTGATAATCTTTCACCTGGTTAGATATAATTCTCTAATTAGTCATAGTGCATAAACTGAGATTTAAGTAAAGAAGTAGAAAGTGACACATGTGGTACAAAGCTTTTGATCTTGCTGCCAGATGTTTTCCCACTGAAGATATATTATAGTCTTCTGCATGCCCCTGGCTGTGGAGAAGCTTCAGTGTTTTCCAGTTAAAAGGGACTGTAGTGCTTTCTTTAGATTGGGATTCATTTGGTCTGAGTCCTTATATTTTTATTGCTAAACCACCTTACTCTATGGTGCATGAAGACTTCAGTTAATACAGCTGGGTAGACAGGAAGGAATGTGATAAATGTATTGTTTAATTAAATTTGGGGACTCAGTAGGAATAGGGGAGACACTCATTTGTTTAGTATCTGGAGGAGTAAAGGAAGGATGCATTAAGCCAGATGCAGTTGTACCCAAGTTGAGAGAGAGAGAAGGAATCTTAGCATGGGTATGAGATTGGGTTAAAATTTAGAAAGTCTTTGCCCCTTTTTAATTTAGCATTTGTTGTCCTTTTTAAATTAACTCCTGTCAGTAAACTATCTCCAGAATATCTAAGCACAAAAATGGTAAAGATGAAATATTTAAGAAACCATTGGTTATTATGTTTATACCTCTTTGGTGGGCCTATAATATATTCCATATTCTATCTTGTATTATTTAACTTTAAAAGCATTTGAGAATTCTTTTTATATTAAGCATAATGTAAAATAAGTAGTACTAATATATCCTTGTTCGTTATACTATGTAATACTCTTTTGATCTAGTTAAATACCAGCAATAAAAATTTAATTTAAAAAGAATCTTGGGCATATGAAACCTCTCAGTCCAAGTTAATTGAATCAGTCATAAGCATGGGATAAAACAAAGATGAGAGTGGTGCCGTACCCATGATTTCCAAGCCAGGCACTGATTGTTGGACTAAATGTTTAAAAACATTTGGTTTTCCTATTATACAGTCTCCCTCAATCTCCCTCCTATAGCTTGAATATCTGAATTACTGAGATGAGTAGATGGCCGGATGTCTTAAATATTGTTTGGGAAGATTGCACTCCCACCCCCACCCCAAGCATGCACACACTCTTCATGTATGTATTAGAGAGGAGAGATGAGGAGGTCATATCAGATGAAGAAAATTACAAAATATTTAGATTGGAAAGCACTATACTCTAGAAATTCAGAATAGGTGGAACAAAGTAAATTTTATTGTTTTATGGAATAATTAAGACAAATAATTATACTTCTCTGTTATGGCTCTCATTTATAAATTGTATACTTTATTTTTTTGACTACAGTTTCTGCCCAAGTTCATAGCTTGAGGGAATCCTCAAAACAGGGTTTAGGACTTTAATGTTTGCCATTTTATCTTATGTTGTATTTTGATAGAAGTTGTATTCACTTGTCAAAGTTAGACCAATCCAACAATAGAAACAAGGATGATAACTTTCATCTTTGGTATATTTGTCAATGAAGTGATTGTTTCTTGTTTTTTATCTTTCACAGGCCTAAGATTTAATTAATCATATTAAGGTCTTTTGTGATGGACAGTCATTTAACTAAAAAGATTTAGATTATAGATAAATGGTACACTCTCTTGCTTTCTTCTTCCTGTTGTTAGGATCTGCTTGGCTTAATTCCTTTCTTTTCCCTCTCTGAATAAGGCTTACTAGGGAAGCTCTTTGAAATTTAAATGCTTAATCACCTCTCAAATTTTAAGGATAATTAAAGTTCTTTATTCTTCTGTTAAGTTTGTTTAAACCTCCTGAAAACTTAGTTCCATATGTATGTTGGTGTTACTGTCTTTAGCTGATTTATAACAATACCTAATGTAGAATGTGTTGCCTAGGATCATCATAAGACTTTTCTTTTTTTTTCTTCCAGGCAAGTGAAAATTACATCCTGTCTAGTGATACCAGGTCACAGCTCAAATTTCTTGAAAAGCTGGATCAATTAGAGAAGCAGAGAAAGGATTTAGAAGAAAGAGAAATGTTACTTAAGGCAGCCAAGGTAAGGTCCTATGTGATTTATGAGTGAACATGGCCTGGCAAGGAGGTCAGAATTGGCTTTATCATTGGTTAACTGTCTTGGATTTTATTAGGCCTTTAGATTCCTCTGAAGAATTTCTTTCTTTTTTTTTTTTTTTTTTACCATTTTTTTTATTGATGTCTTAATAGTTAATAACACTGTGGGGTTTTAGTGTACATTTTTGTTTGTCACCTTGTGGATGCATCCCTTCATCCCTTGTGCCCACCCCCCACCCCCCTTCACCTTGGTAACCACCAACCAGTTCTCTCTGTCGTGTGTTCATTTATATTCCACATATGAGTGAAATCATGTGGTGTCTGTCCTTCTCTGTGGCTTATTTCCATAATCTTTTTTTTTTTTAAAGATTAAGATGTAATTTTTTTCTTTTTTTTGCTGAAGATTGGCCCTGAGCTAACATCTGTTGCCAATCTTCCTCCTTTTTTCCCCCCAAAGCCCCAGTAGATAGTTGTATGTCATAGTTGTACATCCTTCTCGATGCTCTATGTAGGACACTGCCTCAGCATGGCTTGATGAGTGGTGCATAGGTCCACACCCAGGATCCAAACTGGCGAACCCCGGGCCACTGAAGCGGAGCGAACTTAACCGCTATGCCACTGGGCCAGCCCCTCTGAAGAATTTCTTAAAATGAAATTACTAATAAAATCTCTCACAGCAGGGATGGTGTGGTACAGTGGCTTTCAGTTAATTTAGTTTAATGAGACATAATCTTTTGTCTTCTTATTCTCAATTCCTGTGTGTCTAGTGCTATAACTGCCCTCTGCCCCCCAGTGAAAATGTTTTGTAAAATTTTCAAGGTCTTCTTAGGGATATGATTTGATATGTGCCAAGTTGAAGTTGAGAGAGGAAAATTTGGAAAGTGGACAGGAAGATTATGGGTAAAATTAGGAGTAATTAGGACTATATGAAACAAAATATAGGATAGGCAAAAATGGTTTAGAAAGAGAGTAAAATAGAGAACAGATGAGGCTATTATTTATTTATTTCCTTTCTCCCTTATTTAAACATTTTCCTGAACTATGGAGTGCCAGGTGGAGTGAAAGTTAATTCCACTACAGGCTGCCTTTTGTTGCTCCACATTTCTTTGTAGACCTAGGGCCTTTCTGAGTAGTCTTAAAGATTGGGAACTAGTCTTACTTTTTGTTTTAAACAGCTTAGTTTTCATTTCTAGTATTCTTAGCAGCCTCCCCTTTTAGAATATTTAGAGTATCACTTTTTTAAAAACTAATTTATTTTGAAATTATGACATACTTACAGAAAAGTTGCCAAAACTATACAAAGAACTCTCATCTCCTTTTCTCAGATCCCCCATTTTTAGCATTTTACTGCATTTGCTCCATCTCTATCCTTTCTACACACACACACCCATTGTCATTACTCTTTCATTCTCCTTTCTTTCTTTCAATTCAGAGGTTTTCTGTATATTCACAAAGTTGTACACCTGTCATCTCTAATTAGTCTTTTTCTGAACCTTTTGAAAGCAAGCTTCAGTTTCCTAAACATTCTAGTATGTATTTGCAAAAACAAGGACATTCTCTTGTATAACCCTCCAGGTCAGGACTTGAACAATATAACACTAACATCTAATCCACAGACTCCATTTAAATTTCACCAGCTGTCTCAACTGTTTCTTTTTCTTTCTTGGTCCATTTTCCCATTCAGGAATATGTGTTTCATTCAGTTGCCATTTCTTTTCAGACTCCTTCAGTCGGATTTTCTCAGTCCTTCTTTTTCTTTCATGTCTTTGACAGGTTTCAAGAATACAGGCCTTACCCTCTGTAGGTTGACTCTCAACCTGGGTTCATCTGATATTTCCTCATGACTTGACTTAGGTCATGCATTCTTGGCCAGAATACACAGAAAAGATGCTACATTCTTCTCAGCTTATCATATCAAAAGGCTACCTTGATCACCTGGTCATATGGGTGCCTATCACTTCTCTCCATTTTAAATTTGCCATTTTCTCCTTTGTAATCAGTTTTTTACAGGAAGGTATTCCAAGATTATACCAATATCTCATTCCTCGTTAAACCTCCACGTATCAACTTTAGCATCCACTGATGATGACCACCTGAATCCGCTGCCTCTGTGATGGTTGCCAAATGGTGATTCTTTATTCACATCATCTCTTCTACATTTATTAGCACTCTACAATATGGAAGAGCTTTCCTTTCTCTCTTACTCATTCATTCATTTATTCATGCATTTATTTATATCAGTATGGGCTCATGGATTTCTATTTAATTCAACAGGTTGTAATCCATTACTGTCGTTATTTATTTTGATGCCCAAATTGCTCCTGAGTGGGAGATCCTTCCAGCTAGCACTTCTGTCCTCTAGTCATGTCTCCATCATTCACTGAGCATGTCCTTACTTTCTGGCACAAGATATTCCAGGCTCAGCTTTTACTCTTCCTTCCCCAGCCCTGGAATTAGCCATTCCTCCAAGGAACCCTGCATCATTTTAGTTGTAGATGATATCCAGAAACCAAGATTAGAACATATAGTGTGCTCATCACTAATGGGGTGTCAGTACCTGTAGGCACTCAAATGGACAGATCTAGGAAATATATGTATGGTATGTATACATGTACACATGTGTGTATATACACACAAACATACATCCGTAACTGTTTCTTTATCTGTGTGTATATTATAAAACCATGAGTTTGTATGGATACCTCCAACTCCAATCAATATCTTAGGGTTTTTTCTAGCCTTAACCTTTCCATATCTATGAATACTTTCTCCACAGTCAGAAACTTGGCTCTCATTATCCTCGATATGTGTACTTATGTCCTCAGTTTACTTATTTGATCAGTGTAACTAATCTCCCGAACAGCCATGCTGGCAGACTCCTCTGTCTGCTACTACTATCACCCCTGCCCTCATTTCATTGCCCATGTAATTGGCTGCCATGCCCACTGCCCACTGCCTTGCTGAGTCCCCCCAACCCCACATCACCGTGCATTGACCACTGGTCTACACCTTTATGTGTCCCAGCCCCCCACAGAGATGACAAACAACCTTTGTCACTGTGCAGCTTCCTGTTTTCCCACAGTGCAGTCTCAGTACCCATGCTGACCCTTTCTGCACTGGGAAGGGCAGCTGGGACAGGAAGATGCTTTTCCTTGAACCCTCAAGTATTATAAGCAAGCACACAGCCAATGTAATGAGGTGGTTTATTGGTATTTTATTTCCAATTACTCTGCTGTTAACAAGGTCATAAAATATTAAAAACTTGTTTAGTTATTACTGGATATAATATGTTACACTTGCTCTCACTCTCTTTTTGCTTTTCCTCTTTTACCAGACTTCTACATATTGGAGTGTCCCAGGTTTCAGTCCGAGGCCTTCTTCTCTGTCTGCAATCCCTCTTAAATTTATATTTTCAACTCAGTTTATGTACTGGAACTCTGGACTCATATAGCTAACTGCCTACTTGAAATCTCCAGTCCATTGGCCATTAGGCTTCTCAAATTTAATATGTCCAAAAGAACTCCTGATTTTCCTCAAAATACCTTTTTCTCTTACAGGTTTTCCTTAACTCAGTAAATGACACCATTATTTGCCCAGATGTTCAAAGTGAAAAATCTAGGAGTCATCTTTCACTCCTTTTCTCTCCTCACATCCAGTTCACTTCCTATTCTATTTCCAAAATGTATCCACCTTCTCTTCATCACCATTGTCACCACTCTAGTCTAAGTCATCTTTCACTTGGACTTTTATAATGTCTTCTAACTGATCTCCTTTCTACAATCCATTTTTCATACTACTTTCAGAATAATGTTTTCATAACGAGACACATATGTCTCTGTTGCTCAAAAGCCTTCAGTGGCTTCCCCTTGTACTTAAAATAAAACCCAAATTTTAAGAGGCCTTATGTAATCTGGCACCCACCTCCCTCTCTGAGGTCGCCTCGTATCACTCCCTTCTTCACTCACTCTGCTCCACTCACGCTGACCTTTCTTGAGCCTGCCAGGCTTGTATCCTAGTCTATGAATTAGGCATCTAAAACTTAACATTGAGTTCCAGTCCCCTAAACCTGCTCCAGTCTTTACCCTCTCAAAGTTGGAATTATCATCCTACCAGTTGCTTAGGCCAGACTTGATTCCTCTCTTTAATTCATACCCTATATCCAATCCATCAATACATCTGGTTGGCTCTACCTCCAAAATATATTTTGAATATAATCATTTGTCATCTTCTCTGCTATGGCACTAGTCCAAGCTGCCCTCGTCTTTTTCGCAGTCTTGTGTTCACAACAGTTTTTAGAGCAGTCTCCTGATTGCTCTGTGTGCCTGTGCCTCCAATCTTGGGTCTCTACTTAGCAAGAGTGATCTTTTGAAGGTGTCACATCAGTGTCATCTCACTCCTGTTCTCCAAACCCTCCTTCTATAACTAGACTTGAACACCATCTCCTAATCGTGGCCTACAAGGCAACACCTGATCTCCAATTTATCTCCTTCAACTTGTCTCTCTGCTCCAACCAGGCAGGCCTTCTTTCTTTCCTCAAGTATGCCAACTTTGTTCTCAGTTTAGGGCTTTGGTAATTACTGTGCCTTCTGCCTGGAGTGTTCTTCCCCCATATCTTTGACTGGCTACCTCCTTCTTGTCATTCAGATCTCTACTCAAATGTCACTCCTCAAATGTCTTCCTTCCCATCCTAGCTAAAGAAGTACCTTCCCCCTTCCTTTCTATCACATCATCCTATTTTATTTTCTTTATAGCACTTATCACGATCAGTAATTAATTGTTTTTATTTTTTCTCCATGATATATATTTTACATATCATGTGTGTTTAATTTTTATAAAATTGTTTGTTTTGTTATTTTTCTCTTATCAAAATGTAAGTTACTTGAAAGCAGGGACTTTTTCTCGTTGTTTCATATATCTCCAAGGCCTAGAAGAGTGGCACACAGAGTAAAATGTGTACTGTGGATAATCAGTAAATATTGGCTGACTGACAAAGACATGATGCTCAAATGTACCCATTTTATATGGTGGCAAAAAATTATATACCTACATGTGTGTACATATACACATACACACATATTTTTATACAAATGCATATATACACATACTCATTCTTTCCTGATATTATAAGTGGAATAACAAAGGAGTTTGTCTTAGTTTGAGCTGAAGTGGAGTTGTTTTAGTAGATTGGGGACAAAATGAAGAAAAAAATTACTAGCTTTGGGTAGAATTTTATGTAGGTATTTAATTAAGATGTTTAAAATTAAAAGACACTTAATTTAAAATTAAAAGACACTTAAATCTAAGCAGTTTCTTTCTTGTATTTTTCTTTAACAAAAGTACTGATAAATCAGTAAATGTAGCAAATAAATTAAGTATATAGGAAAATCCTTTTAGCTTTTATTTTGTTAGCTACCTTTAGTTAGCTGATGTTGCATTTTATAGAACAAATATTCAGATTTATAGGAAGTTAAATAACTTTGTTAGAATGAGAAAAAGGATACACCTATCCAAGCATATTTTTCAGTGGACAAATATTCCTGGTGTCAGAAATAAAGTTTCTTACTCTTTGTTCTATCATAGCATTACATATGGAATATAGCTCTCCTTATAGCAATCCTGTAAGATTGTTCATTTTTGAAATGTTAAACTGAATCAGGATGGAAAGCAACATTCAGTAAACATTTATGGAATGTTTAATTGGGCACAGCATTCTGTTAAGTGCTATAGAGGACCCAAGGATGCTAAGATACTCTAATGAAAACATTGGGATGTAGTTCCTACTTAAATTTTTTAAATTATGCTTTTGAAGGGAGAGAGGTTTGGTTCAAGATTAGTCAGCTTCTTGATTTAAACAGTCCTTGAAATACCGTGTTTTTCCAAAGTGGCTTCACCGGAAGATTAGCTAATATTGATTATTTTATTCATTTGAATGAATTATTTCATTCATTTGAGAATTATCCTTCTTTTCTTTTCCTTCGTCTGTACCATCCATTTTAAGTTTTTAGTGTTCCAGCAAGAACAACGTCATGCCTCAACTGGACCTGACTGACATCGTTAGCATCATTTTCAGTATAAGCTTCCTTCAGGCTAGAACTGTAGCAGCCAGCCCAGATGATGAGAGGGAGGGGGAGTAAAGGAGAGTGCACTAGACTGGATTGAGGCATTTTCCCCTGAAGCTAAGGTTTTCAATCACAAGAGAAAATTGTCATTTATTAAATATTTAACGGCAACTATGGTGTTTAGATGCTAGTAATTTCTATTAAAATTTTCTTTTCCTTTGATAGAGTCGTTCCAATAAAGAAGATCCAGAACAGCTGAGATTAAAGCAGAAAGCCAAAGAGGTAGGACTTTCAAGTTACCATGCTTGTCTTTGTGTTTGAGGGAAGGTTGGCAGCTCTCTCCTGGCAATTAGGTCAGGGTTTATTTTGCTGTTGCATACCATTTGCAGAAGCCTTGGGGAAGGACAGGAACTGCTGAAGGCAAGGGTAGTACTTCAAATGAGGTCAATGAGTTATGTGCTCTCTTTTTAAAATTTATTTTCAAGGCTTAGGCCTGCCTAGAAATGGCTCTTTGTAAACTACAGCAGTGTACTTGGAGGAATATAATGTGGGATTAAAAAAAAAGGAAACTTCTGAGATTTAGCATCTGGGACTGTACAATAGGCTACATTTTTCCAGGGTAATTGTTCGTTTTGTAAATCTGATACTGCTTATAATTCTTTGGCTGGGAGGCGGTACTGGGATTTAGTTTTAAATGGAAAACGCCTCTGGCTTTTAATTTTCTGGGCCCAGCAGTTTTCTGTTCTGGAATGGAGCCCTTGTTTCACACAGTTCATGTTTAGCTGCAGGGGTTTTAGTTTATAGCTTAGACTGGTTAAGCTTTTACTCCCAGAGGCCTCTGCATAGCAACTGTAGAAATCAACAAATAAGTTCATTTATGTCTGCAGCCTCCTCTCAGTAGCTGACTTTTTACATTTCCCAATATCCATTTCCTGACTTTTCTAGCCCCAGAGAAAAAAGCTCCACTAATTGGAGCTTATTTTAATTGAGCCTTAATATTGGATCTCACTGGAGTTGCCCCCAGAGCTGCTGAGAACAGAAGGAAATGAAAGTACCTAAGGTTGAAGATGTGGTGTGTATATGGGTGTGTGTGTGAAATTTTTCACTTGACCTACAGATTCTTTTCCCTGCTGAATAAATCATCAAGCCTGTTCACATTTCTGATTAAGGATCTGACAGCAGACGATAATAAAGACAATTGAGGTGTGAGACGTGTGATATGGAGCTGAAGAAATTGGTTTCTATAGTTACTTGACTGATTTCATGCAATTTTTAAGGATCTTTGTGCTAAATAAGAGTGTTTTCCTGAGCAACCTTTTTCCTTAACTGTGCCTCCTGAACTATGAAATTTGTTGTTGCTTAACATTGCGGTAGTGGGCTCCTAGGTGCCAGCAGCAGCAGGTTATTTATGAATGTTTTAAAGGCCCTTATTGTTTGGATTAATGTAGGAGCTGAGGCAAAACAAATGGAAATCTAGTAAGATTCTTAGAATCAATGTGGTGTGTTTTCACGAAAATAGAGAAGGAAAATGCATGAACTCTTGATGGAGGGGTTTCTGGATTGGGATGAGGAGAACTGGAAAAGGAGGACATGAAAAAGGATTGAAACTAGAAACATTTTATTTCAACAACAAAAGATTTCTCATACTCTTGTCTTTCCAGTGGAAGATTTACCTAAAAATATTATCTAAAAAAGTTAATATGTGAACTGTACCTATAATCCTCTTTAAAGCAAGCCTGGCTTAATGATAGATTATTTGGGGAGGGACAGCCTGTTGCTCTGAATCATGGATATCCTCTTTGTTTTAATTAAGGACTGATTAGATGATTATCTTACTTGCTTCTAATTCTACCCACTTTTTGGAAAATATATATTAGAAAACTTACCCTTTTATCCTTAACAATCTTATCCTGTCTGTTCCTCCTTCATAAACTTTCATATTGGTCTGGATTGCAGATTAATTTTTCCTTCAGGTTTGTATGGGATGGTTTTGCTTATTTGGCTGGTTGATTTTTCTTTTAATATTGTGTTAAGTATCCTCTGAGGGGTGAATAGGTGGACAGGGTTTTTCAAAGAAAATTGTAAATGTGCAAAAAAAAAATACCTCTCTTAGTGAGAACAGGTGGTAGCAAACCTGTTTGTGTTTTTCCCACTTTTTTTAAACCTCCATTTAGCAAGATTAAAAAGACTATATAATTTCTTTCCAAAATATTTTGAAGGTTTTCTAGTTGCTTCCTATCTTAAATCCTCTTTGATTTAAAAAAAATCATATACATTGGCCTTGTTCCAAGAACAAAGCCACTCTGTATTAGTTGCAAATGTTTGATGAAAGTAAAATATTGTTATTGTCATCCCCTTGCCCCCTAGAGCTCTTAATAACTTTGATATTCTAAGGGGCTCTAATTTACAGTCAAGCACACAGGGATACCGTATTTTGTTTGGTTGCAAAAATCTTTGACCCTATCTTAATATAGAGTTGAATTGTTCTCTTGTATGGTATTTTGTAAGGTTGTCAGTTGGGATATGCTAATTATCACACTAGTATAAACTGTAAAGATTTGGTTTGTGATTTTTTTGCTATTTGGCTGTCTGGCAAGTTTTCTTTGTTCAATTGTAAAAATTAGCGTGGATTCCTTACAGTTTCTCAGTTTAGAACTGCCTTGCTTTCATTTTCCAGGTAACTACCTACTTACCAAGCTGGTCATAAGAAATAGATTAATGGTGATATCTTATGAATGCAGAACTCTGAAGAACTGTTTAGATAAGTTGTAGGCTTTATTGATCCTAGGAAATGTTTCAGCAATGATATTTGTTATATAAATATTAAATAACGACTTGGATCCCCTTCACACATAACCTTTTAATCCGTGGTTGCTTTCAACTGTTAAGGACTAGAGTTTTGAACCTGATCATTTCTCCTGTGGGTTTTCTTCTCTCTACCAGTTTTAGAGTCATTACTTCTTCTTTTTTATTTTGGTGAGGAAGATTGGCCCTGAGCTAACATCTGTGCCAGTCTTCCTCTGTTTTGTATATGGGATGCTGCCACAGCATGGTTTGATGAGTGGTGTGTAAGTCTGCGCCCAGGATCTGAACCCGCGAACCTGGGCCACTGAAGCAGAGCACGCGAACTTAACTGTGCCACTGGGCCGGCCTCAGAGTCATTACTTCTTTGCATTCTGGGTGTTAGGACAAACTGTGTTAAATTGGGCAGGTTTTTTTATGAAGGTGTCTAATAATTTATTTTCATCCTTCCTATTGGCTTCTTCCAATTTTGTCATTCTCATTTGGCACTTGAAAAAAGAAATAGGCTACCTTTGGGTTTGCCTCCAGCCTAGTCTCAATCCACTGAAGTAGCTCCTGCTGCATACTGTTCTTATTGACCTGACAGGTTATCTATCGATTTGAAAACCTTATTATTGTCTGGCAAAAATGTTTGTGGATATTTCTGTAATTCAGACATTTTAGTTTCAACTTTGGGGTTGTCTTCATCCCTTTTTGCCTGAAAAAAAAAAACCATTTAATAAGTGTTCTCTCTCTCTATTGCAACTTTACATTGTAAATATTGACACTTAAATTCTTATTTTTTTATTTTTTTGGATTTTACTAGATACTTTTCCTAAAATGTAAGTACTGACATTCTTCCATTTCACCATCTATTTGTGAAGGGTTTTAAATAGATTGCTAATTGCCAAATTCTAACTTCAAATGAGCAGGCACATCTTTGTTTAATGCAGCTGCAGACTTGTCTGAAATGTGTGCTGTGTGCCCTAGATTACCATCTAGCCTTCAGTGTTTTCCTTTCTTACCACATCATCCATAATCTGCGGAGCAAGCCATCTGACCTTGGAGTTCAAACATCCTGATTCCTTAAACATTTGTCATGTATATTGTGACTCTTATTTCCTTTTGAATATATTCCTTCTCCTTTGGGAAATGAGTTCAGTGCATCTATGCAGAGTGAGGCAAAGAATTCATTTACTTTCTTTTTAGCAACTCCTAGCATTCCCACTTTCATTTGTTATCAGACAGTAGAAGAAAGAAAAAGGAATGCAAGACATGTAACTTCTGGCACATTAGCTTCACAAGTGCAACCTGTAGAAACTGGGCAAAAGAATAAGTATTAAATGATTAAGTGTATAACAGATTAGAAAACTTATACCCTGAAGTATTTAGGATTTTTGTTTATAGAACATATAGGATATGAAAACTATAAATAGTACAGTTCTCCATAAAGCATTATTGTATAAGAAATAAAATGCAGAATCATGAGGCTCATTACTTATTAGAAGATATATTATTTAGGTATGAGAAGGGCAAGGGATAGTTTTTAAATGAAATTTTAAAAGATACAGAGTCAGTGAAATGTGATAGTTAAGGCTAACTATTAAATTGTAGCAATTTGTGTTTAAACTTTATGCTAGTTCTGCATGAGCCAAAACTCATGGAACACTGAACAGGGCAAAAAGAAATTTGTCATTAAAAAGTACATTCAAACAAATTAATACAGTATGGAGAAGGTGTTCTTAAGATGACAAGTTTTAAAGAGCTTGTGTACATAGAAGAGAAACAGAAATGTAAATGTTTCAAAGCATTGATAATCTAGGACAATGGTTCTCCAACTTTGGCATGCCTGAGAATTATCTGGACGGCTTGTTAAAGTACAGATTGCTGAGCCCTACCTTGTCTGTGTAAGGTCTTAGAATTTGCATTTCCAGCAAATTTCCAGGTGATTCTGCTATTGCTGCTGCTGCTCTGGAGAACACACTTAGAACCACTAGTTTAGGAGGAGAAAGAAGGGGGTCTTTAAAATCCATCACTTTTATTTTCCCGTTGACTAAATGGTCATAGAAGGTTCAACAAAATACTATGATTTGGGAATCTGAGAGTTGGCATCTTGAACTGGGATAGTTCAGTTACCATTTAATTACCATTCAGTAGGATCTGTCTTGGAACCAGAAAAGCTACACTAGGGTTTTTTTTAGGATATTTTCACAAGAGACTTTTATTGGTTGTATCTCTTGATTAGTGTACCTCACATAGAAAGGACAACATTTTATTTAGAGCTTCATCATAAGGTTGCATGCATCCTTAATTTTGAAGTATAGGGCCTGTGTGTCTTGAGAGACAATACTAACCTTTTGGCAGAAGAGGTGCATATTATAAAAGAAATAGCATTGAACTAGAAGTCAGGAGTCTTGGATTCTAGATTCAGCCATTCAGCCATTATTTAGATCTCACTTTGGAGAATTTACTTTACCTCTTTGAACTTACCCCGGTTTCCTTGTATTTAAAGTGAATGTAACAAGACATGCTTTGTTTATGTTACATAGCTGTCGTAATTTAGGGAAAGGTGAGGTATAAGGAAAAATCAGTAGCTTAAAAGCATTAGCTATAGAAACTTTTAAGGTAAATGCCATCAAGCTCTTAAACATCAGCTTGAGATTGACCGTGGATATGTTAGGTGTTTTTCCTTCCAGAGGACTGGAAAGAAGGTTGAGAAGAAAAAAGAATGTTAGGGTGAGAACTGGGGAAAAAAGTTCTGTAATCTAATATGAATACAGCGCATTATATTTGTTTTAAAAAATACATAAATCAAGTACTATGTTTAAGTGTAAGGGAGAAAGTATCTAATTGAGATTATGTGGAACATGCTGTTTTACTGAAAGGTAGGAATGGATTAGAAGGGCTGACTAGCAAGACATTAGAGTGTCCATTTCAAGTTCCAGATATCTCAGGTGTTCTGGACAGTGTCCTGATATCATAAGAACTAGCCTTAGTGATTAGGAGAAAAAAATAATCAGATGCTGTACTGCTTGATTTGGTGGAATGCCTGCCTAATAATTGTCTTGAAAGGTTTGAAAAGGATCCTGTGTTTCTACTGTGGTATCCTTGAATTTTAGGTGAGGTGTAGGGGTGGTGATGTTTTTGTAACTTGCTTTTTTGGTTCCTTTGGTTTAACATTCATCTGTTTATAGGATTTGATGTGGTGTTTGCTTGTTTTTTAGGGTAACATTTTAGGATTTTATCCTGCTTTCCTCAGTAAATTGCAGTAGTTCAGAAGTGATTATAAGCATTGTTGAGAATTTTCGAGTTTGGTTAATTAATTTTTCCAAATCTAAAATTTTATTTAAGTTTTTACTGTGCACAAGATGTCTATTGTTTGGTAATAGAGTTTTATTGTTATCTCTATGCACACTTTAATTGTGAAATCTAGGCAGGACATTATTCTCAATTCTTTGTATGCTACATTCAAAACCTGGTAGTGCACTTTATTTCTCTTGTTTCTTTCATTTCAAACATTCCTGTTTGGTGGCATTAGCTGTTTTCATTGCTACTAATGTATTTATTGTTGGACAGCACACATAAGCTTTGGAGGAGACATTAACTTACCTCTCAACTCTTTCCTTTGCTTTATACCTTATTATCACTTTCCAAAAGTTTGCAGCAAAATCAAACTGAATAGCCACTTCATTTTTTTGGATCATTTGTTATGGACAGCTCTGCTGTCATCTTTTGTACTTTCAATGCCTACATTATTTTTTCCTGTATCTTGCCTTCCTTAAGCAGGAAAACACCCCACATTTTTGGACTTCCCATACTGTCAGTGTCATAATTATCTAGATAATTTAGTCCTTCTTGCTAAATATGTCCCTGTATTTGTCAAGGGAGTTGGCTAGATGACACTTGGCTTATTCATTCTTCATCTAGCTCCTCTGATTCTGCATAAGCTTTTGGTTTCTGTTTTCATTAATTTTTATTTTTTTCATAACTTTTGTTCTTGAAAATTATGTGCCTAGCATCAAGAAGTATCTCTATTAAACTTTACCTTTGAGAGCTTGTGTGATCTTTAAGGTAATCTATTAATGTGTTTTGGATCTTGATTAAAGTCAGTACTACCATAGTTGTACTTAAAAATGAACAGAGACAAGTATTAAACACCAGGGATAAAATAATCTTCAATTACCGTTGTTCTGTTGCTCTCTAAGGTATTGACTTGAATTTTAGGGGAGCTCTACTTGATATCAGAGAGACTTGATAAGGGAAATGAAGGCTTCTGTCTTTTCTCATTGGCTATAAAGGAAAGAATGAGGATACTCTTAAAAGAGAACCTGCCAAGCCTGTTGGGTCTTTTTGGCCCAAGGTGTGTGTTGCTGGTGTAAGTGATCAAGCAAGCTTAAGTTGTATGAAACAAAGGCTAAGTAGGAATATAATATAACAAACCTGTTGTTAGAATTCTGGTTAAACTCTAGCTTTTAAGAATTCCAGTAAGATAGCGTAAAAACACTCCATAATGTCTCTCCCACTGAATACAGCCATAAAACGTGGACAGATTGCCTGGAGCAGCTATTTGAAGGTTTTCACAGGTAAATAGTAGGCAAATTGGGGAAGAAGATGAGAATTCAAAATACCACTGAACCAGCAGTGAGGTTTCCCATCCCTTTCCCACTCTTGCAACCCCAGCTTTCTGGCTGGACGACTAAAAACAGGAGCTCCAGGGAACCAGAAATCATGGGAAAGATTGCCCAAAATGAAGAGCTCAGGAAAGCAACCCTGTATTATTATTTTAAACTCCTAGGCTCACTCTTCAGCTACACATTTGTCACATGTGAATCTGATTCTAATCAGCATGCCAAAGACTTTAAGAATTGAACTAACAGACCACTGCCAGGCTCCAGACTGACCACTGAGTGACACACATTTTGGACAGATCCAAATAGCACCATAGAGACCTTCAAAACTGAACTGACATTGGAGCCACAGCCCACAGAAGTGACGTTGAAACTTGTAGCCTAAACCTAACTGACATATTTTGCATACTAAAACAAAAATAATATTCTCCAAAGGATTTAAAGAAGACCCAGAGTCTTAAAACACAGTATTCAAAATATTCAGGATACTATCCAAAATTACTTGGCACGAGGAACCAGGAACATCTCAACTTGCATGGGAAGAGACAACCAACAGATGCCAAACCCAAGATGACATAAATGTTAGAATTATCTGGCAGACACTTTCAAGTAACTACTATAAAAATGCTCCAAGAAGCAATTGCAAACACTCTTGAAATGATTGGAAAAATAGAAAGTCCCAGTCAAGAAGTAGAAGATATAAAGAAAAGCTCTAAATTTCCATTTTAGAGCTGAAAATGGCAATAACCAAAATAAAACACTCGCTAGATGGGCTGGATAGTAGAATAGAGATGACAGAGGAAAGAGTCAATGAACTTGAAGATGGATAAACAGAATTTATCTAATCTGAACAACAGAGAGGAAAACAGATCAAAAAGAAACAAAAATGAAAAAATAGAGCCTCAGAGACCTGTGGGACAATGACCAAAAGTCTGTCATTCATGTTATTGAAATCTCAGAAAACATGAGATGCTAAAAATATATTTGAAAAATTAATGGCTAAAACTGCCCCCAAATTTAGAGAGAGACGTAAACCTAAAGATTCCAGAAGCTTGGTGAACCCCCAAACAAGATAATCATAAAGAAACTCAGGCTCAGTCACATCATAATCTCAGAAAACTAAAGATACAGAAAGAAATCTTGAAACTAGCCAGAGAAAAGGATACTTTCTAATAGGGGAACAACAATTCAAATGATTGTAGATTTGCCATCAGAAACCATGGAGATCAGAATAAAGTAGCCGAATATTTTTCTTTTGTGAGGAAGACCAGCCCTGAGCTAACATCCGTTGCCAATCCTCCTCATTTTTGCTGAGGAAGACTGGCCCTGGGCTCACATCTGTGTCCATCTTCCTCTACTTTATATGGGATGCTGTCACGTCATGGCTGACAAGCAGTGCGTCGCAGGCGCCCGGGATCTGAACCCGTGAACCCCAGCCTGCCAAAGTGTGAACTAAACTGCTGCGCCACCTGGTCAGCCCCAGTAGCCGACTATTTTTAAAGCGCTAGAAGAACTGTCAGCCAACCCAGAATTCTATATCTAGTGAAAATATTCTGTAGGAATGAAGGTGAAATACATTCTCAGATGAAGGAACAAGAATAGAATCTATTGCCAGCAGACCTGCTCTAAAAGAATTGCTTGAGGAAGTTCTTCAGAATGAAGCAAAATGATACCAAAGGGAAACTTGAAATATCAGGAATGAAGAAAGAGCAACAGAAATGGTATAATAAATTATTATTCTGCTTTTGAGTTTTTAAAATATGTTTAATTGAAAGCAAAAATAACATTGTCAGAGATTTTCAATGCGTGTATATGTAATATACAAAATAACTAACAAAGTATAGAGAGTAAAAGGACATACATGGGTAAGGTCTAAATTCCACTTGAAGTGGTAAAATATTGATTCTAAGTAGACTGAAAATTTAAGTATGTATATTATAATTTCTAGTGCCACCACTAAAATTTTTTTAAAAACTATATAAAAAGATATAGTAAAATACAATAGATAAATTAAATGAAATATTAAAAATGTTCAAATAACCGTAAAGAAATAGGAAAGGGGAAACAGAGAAATGAAAAGCAGAGGGAACAAACAGAAAACAAATAATAAAATGGTAGACCTAAAGCCAAACTTATCTAAGTCATTATATTAAGTATAATGGTCTAAATATACCAATTAAAAGATAGAGATTGTCAGAGTGGATCTGAAACTAGGACTGAACTGTATTTGTCTATAAGAAACTACTTTGAATGTAATGATATAGGTAGGTTAAAGTAAAAGGATGGGAAAAAATGCTCATGTTAGAAAAGAAGAAAGGTCTCAAATCAATAATCTAAGCTTTTACCTTAAGAAACTGGAAAAAGAAAAGTGGTATACACCCAAAGCAAGCAAAGGAGGAAAATAATAGATCAAAGTAGAAATCAATGACATTGAAAACAGAAGATTAAGCTCTGGATGCCTTTCTTTTCTTCTTCTATTCTGTACTTCTTCCTTACCTAAATTCTGCCTCTTCTGTTTAGAGATTCAGGACTAAAGAGTTTGTTGGAGTAAAGGAATCAGGAAATGATGCGCCTTTGGCTGTTAGGGGAATCTAATATTTATTTTACACCGTAATTTATTTCGTGAAGAATACAGAAATAGGCTTAGTGATCAGTTTCTTTTCCCCTCTGAGCATGACTGTGTGTAAACATTGATTTTATTTTTTATTCCATCTTCTAGTTACAACAGTTGGAGCTCGCACAGATACAGCACAGAGATGCTAATCTCACAGCTCTTGCAGCTATTGGACCAAGGAAGAAGAGACCACTAGAATCTGGGTCTGGAAGTGAGGTATTGAAATAATGTTTGTTATTTTATTTTTCATGTGAAGAAAGCAAGCCAAAAGGAAGCAAAGACATGCAGATAGTTTACCCTTCTTTGCATTGCTGTTGCTGCCAAATGCTTATTAAAACTCTCCTTTGCCTAGTTTATAAAATCTTAATTTTTGCCTGGTTTTTAAGAAGTATATCACCTTGAACTTTACTCCTACTTCTTACTTATTTTGTACTTCTTCCTGTCCCCCGTCTTTAGTCATACTGACTCTCACTATCTCCATTTGTTTTTTTCTGTGCATTCTTTCTACTGGTTTTATGTAATTCTCTCCCCTCTGTTATCTAAATCATATTAAGATCTATTAAGATCAAATCTGCCCTTTTATTTCTTCTGTGAGCCCTGACTATTCATTCCCACACTGACTTCTCTCCTTTTCTGCACACATGTGTTTGCATGGCATTAATTGTTCTCTGTTTCTTCTATGCACATTTTTCTTTTGTGAGATTATAAACTTGTTGACCAAGACTATAATCCTATCCCTTTTATTCCCCAAAGAATTGGGCACATACATACTCAATAAATATCGTTGTTTGATTGACACTAAGGAAGGATCTTACTTACATCTTTAGTGTAATTATTTGATATAATGTTAGATTGTTGGATTGATGATCAGGGCTGAGATAGAGGTATGCTGAGCCCTGAGATACAGTCAGCAATAAAAAAGCCACAGTTTATCTGTTCTGCTGTGTAAAATTTAAATGTGCTTTGAGACAAGCTCCTCCCCAGCACTGACCCTAAACATTGACAGTTCCTAAATGAATGACAATCATCACAATAGAAAAAGGATTTTAAAAATCTAGTTGCTTTTCATTATAAATATGATGAATGCAATATGTTCACATGCAAAAAAAAAAAAGTCACAGTATAAAAATGTTTGTAAAAATAAATATTTTCTCCTCATAGATTTCCAGTTCCCCATCCCCTGCCCAACCAGATGTAACCACTGTTAAGATTTTCATAGTCTTCTAGAAATTTGTTATAAACCTTGGCATGTATCTCATGTGCATTCATAAATCCACGTTTGATTTTGTTTTTACTTAAATGTGATCAAACTATACCTATTGTTTCTGCCCTTGACATTTTTTCCTTTTCCATAATCTCCCTCATATAATTTACCTCCATACTTTTTAAAGTATATGATTACTGTGTTTAGATAAACATGTTTTATTCAACCAGTCCTTTAATGGAAATTTAGGTTGTTTCCAGGTTTTTGCTTTTCTTGCCTTAGAGAACATCTTTGTACTTAGGTTGTTCTGTGCTTGTCCAATGTAACGGTAGGCTAAATTCCTAGAAATGGAATTCCTGGGTTAAAGGGTATGCATAATAGGAAAAACTGTTGGGAAAAATTCAAACATACACAAAGAGAGAATAGTATAATGAATCCCCATATTCCTACTACCCTGCTACATACTATCAGTTTATGCCCAATCTTGTTTCATTTATATCCACATCAACTTTCTCAGGTAAGTTTTTCACCCCTTAGGTTATTATAAAGTCAGTCCTAGACTCAATATCATTTTATCCATAAATATTATTTGTTGCTTTTGATTTTTGATAAATATTTAAAAATTACCCTTTGAATAAGTTGTGTCAGTTTTTACATCTATTAGTGCCTATTTTCCTACATTCTCATTAACACTGGGGATTATCTTTGCCATCTGATGGTTGAAAATGCAATTTTAATAGAGTTTAAATTATGAGTAAAATTGAGCAGTTTTTTCCTGGGTATATTGGCACTTTCAATTTACCTTTTCCTCACTGAGTTATATTTTTTGATTGATTAAGAAAACAGAACAATCCACACCCCCCTCCACTTTTCTTTCAGTTTGTGTGGGCTTCACCTAAAAGTTTTTATTTTCCTAAAAAGAAAAATGTCAGTCTTTTGTTTTTGTCTTCCGGGCTTCTATTCTCTTTGGAAATCCCTTTCCTTAATTAGAATTAAGTGTTAGTACTTTTATCATTTTGCCTTTTAAGTATAAATCTTTGACTTATTCAGAATTTCTTTTGAATAAGAGTTGAGATGTGGCTTTAGCCTTATTCCCTCAGTCTTCCCTCATTCTCCTCCAAGCTAGCAAATTGTCTCAACACTATTCAATAATTCTTTCCCCACTGATTCGAAGTGCCACCTTTATCACACACAGTTTTGTACTGAATACAAATTCCTATATGTATTTAAGTCTGTTTCTGTATACTCTGAGCCAGTGCTAACAGAGCTTCCTGTAATGAAGATGTTCTGTGTCTGTGCTGTCCTGAATAGCTACAGGTGGCTGTTGAGCAGTTGAACTGTGGCTAGTGTGGTTGAGGAAATAAAGTTTTAATTTTTTTAAATTAATGTAAATTTTCATAGTCACAAGTGGCTAGTAGCCACTATATTAGACAGTGCAGCATGACTATTCTATTGATGTATATCTATTTATGTATTATCTACCAAATCTTTTTTTTCCCATCTTAACCGTTTTTAAGTGTACAATTCCGTAGTGTTAAGCGTATTTACATTGTTGTGCAACATATCTCCAGAACTTTTTCATCTTGCAAAACTGAAACGCTATACCCATTAAACAACTCCCTATTTTCCCCTCCCTCAGCCCCCTGATAACCTCCATTCTACTTTGATTCTATTAATTTGACTGCTTAGATAGCTTATGTAAGTGGAATCAAACAGTATTTGTCTTTTTGTGACTTGTTTACTTCACTAAGCATGATGTTGTCAAGGTTCCAAATCTTAATACATGTATTTAAAAATATAGTAAAACTAGTCCAGTAGAGAGAGACTTTTTTATATTTCTACTTCTCTAGCACAGCACGACCCACTGCCCTTTATTCTAGGTCTCTTTGTATATAAATGTATGTAAATATTTTATTAAAACTGGGGCATGTTATTTCGTCATTAAGCATATTCCTATAAATATGGCCTAGTTAGTATACTTTTTTTCTTTTGTGGCAGGAATAGTTATTTGTAATTTTTTTCACCCACATAGTTATTATTTATAATATTATACTCCTTTGAAAAAGAGCTATAGGGATGTCCAAGTTCCTATCCTTCTTTTTAATTATGGTAGCATTGTACAACAAATTCTGTTAAATGTTTGCTTTGGGGGGAAGCATTGTAGCACATGGGATAAGTACATGTGCTTTGGATCCAGACAGATCTGGGTTTGGTTCCTGACTCTGTCAAGTTTTATAACCTTTGGCAAGTTCTTTAAATGCCATACCTCAATTATCCCCATCTGGAAAATAAGTATAATACCTGCCTTATAATTGGATTATATAAAGTGCTTAATTAGTTCCTGTCCTCAAGATTGTCATCATAGTAATAATACCATTATTTTAGCTCTTAATAGTATTTCATAAGTAGTATTAATGATCCATAGTGAGTTTGAAATGTTAACTCAGTCGCAGAGCTTCGCTTCTGTTTCATTTGAATTTGTCACAAATTTTAGAAACTTTAAACATTCACTGGTTTATAATAATCAGAGATTTTTAAGTGTTTTTCATTGATTCTATGTTTGAATGTGAGAAAGTCCATAGTTGGGGAGGGGGGTGATCTCTTGGTGTTCAGACAGTGATAAAAATCAGTTTATATGATTTATCTATTGGCATCAAAATGCAAAATTATTTTTAAATTTCAAACGTGTTCTAACTTGGATATAAATATATTGAATTGTCTGTTTGCTTAGTGCTTCTCTAATTTTGAGAATTTAGGCCTGTATATTTTCCCCTGTATTTGCTGGACTTTAAGCTTATATAGTTGTCAGACTTTTAGTGAAATATAATAGCCAATACTTTAAGAAATGCTGTCCTGAATTGAAAATATCATTGTTTTAATGAGCTAGTGACATTTTAGTCCAATCCTTATTTTGAAATTAGCTGAAGACTACTTTCTTTTTTGTTGATATTTATTCATGGTGTTTTAACTTCAAAGGCAATTTTGTTTTAAAAATGTACACTGGAGAGAACCCTGTTGTCTGTTGTTTCGATGTTCAAGTATACTGCTGATTTATTTGCCCCTCCAATAACTAAAGTTACATTAATCAGGATTGTTAAAAACCCTTTACTCACTTGTTTTATTCTTTCATAAATAACACAAAAATGATGTTGCATGAAACCTTTTATATTTTTAATATTCTATACCTTGGAAACCAAGGCATTACTTTTGTCTGCTTCTTTCTTTATAGATGGGAACCTGAAATCTTACCTGTTTGATTTAAATTTGCTAGAATAAGCAGGGGAGTGGGATAGAGTCTAGTTCTTTGAAGAGTAACTCCTTAGTTCAAATGCAGGTTTTTTTCTACTAAAGGGGAGAGCTTTCAATTTGGAAGGTTGCATAGAATGGTAGTGTTTTAAAAAAATGTAAAACTCAGAAGATTAAGCTTAGTACCTTTAGCATTCATAGATTACTATTTTTGTTGAAAATAAATCAACAATAATAATAAATTTGGAGAAATTAGTTTTAGACCCTCATCCTTTAGTATTTTTTTTTGTTATGTAAAACAAAGCAAAATTGTCTCTTATCCTTAAGAAGATCTATATTTACAATTTATATATTAAACTGGCCTGTTATCAATTTACATTTGATATCCTCACAGGTCTTGGTGAAGTTGAATAGCATCAGCTACTGTCTCCTCGTGTTATCTGGCAAAAATCAACAAATACCAATTATCATTTTGAACCAAATATTTATACCATCAGCCTGTTGGCTTTAAAGGAGGGAAATAGTTAAAATTTACTACTTGAGATTACTTGGATTTGTCCTTAATTTACTGCTGTGGTTTGTAATATATTATATATATATATAAATATAAAAATAGTTTTTAAATCCATATAGACTGTACAGGTACTTATACAGTAAATTAGAACCTACTTTAAGATTCAGAGTGTTTGCAAGTGTGTATTATATATGTATAGTTCTTAAGTGATATGTTTGGGGTCCTTTGGATTGTGAAGACATTAAAAACTTCTTGCATTAATTTTAGGTCCTTGTATTAAAAAGGATCTTTTTCCCTATTAGCAATATTTTCAAATAGTTCATGTAACTTATTAATGATCCAACAACATTCATAACAGTATTTCTTATTATTCTTGTTGAATATAAAGATAGGCTTTTTAACCTCATAATGTATCCAAAAAGTCATATCGTTATACATAAAAGTGATTTTTGGAGCTATGAAAGTACAGATTTTGGAATGTCAGCATGCAGTTCTACTTTCAGTGCTTTTTTACAAATACAAATAAATGAAGGCCCCCTGAGAACATTTAATTATTCAGTTGGCTTGAAAATGCTGATATTTCTTTTAAATAGAAGTGGTTACAGTACCAAATCAGCTACATGGTGCAGATAGTATTGATGTGCCTAGTATGTATTGCTTAAAATAGTATTCATTTGCTAAGCAAAATGAAGAAATTATCATGTGGATAATGTATGCTCTTTCTCTCTAGAAGCAGGGTAGAGTGCTGCCCTGTAAAATACTAACTATTGGGGATAAGAGGAGAAAGTGCTTTTTTGAAACTGTGCTTAGCAATAAATTAGAAAATTGGATTAAAATCAGAATTGCTTTCAGACAAATGTATATTTTTCCACAGTTGAATTCTAGTTCGGAAATGAATGTCAGATATTGATAATAGTTTTACTATCTCTCCCCACAATTAAGGGTGTATTCCTAAAGTGCATTTCTTCTTTATTGTACTTTTTTGTTTGCACACCTTGAAAATAAGGCATTTCATTTTGGGCATTCTTGTAAATATTTATTTTTAAACCAAGCATTCTTTAAATATTATTAATCAGGCAAATATTTTTTTGCTAGAACCTATAAAATGATTCTACTGCAGAACCTTAAGTCTATAGCCTTAACCATTTATATTTGGTGATCTTGCTATAAGATTAATAATAGAAATCATCACATTGCAGTATTTTACGATCAGATTTATTGGATATAGAGGAAAGAAGATGAGAAGGACCATTTTATTTTATTTTATTTTGTGTGTGAGGAAGACTAGCCCTGAGCTAATATCTGTTGCCAGTCCTCCTCTTTTTTGCTGAGGAAGACTGGCTAACATCCATGCCCATCTTCCTCTACTTTATATGGGACGCCACCACAGCATGGCTTGACAAGCGGTGCATCTGTCCACACCCGGGATCTGAACCTGCGAACCCGGAGCCACCTAAGCGGAGTACGCAAACTTAACCGCTATGCCACCGGGCCGGCCCTGAGAAGGACCATTTTAGAATAACATGTCACATTCCATTGTCAGGTATATTTCATGCTGTAGCTTACGGAAGAGTGATTGCTGGGAAAGTTCTGTTAATTTTTACATGTGTTTAGAGATGAACATTTGAAAAATCCTGCACTACAAATAGTGTTCTATAGCAGTTTGCTGTAGATTTTGTTAGAACTTTTTGTATAAAACTTAAGGTCCTGTTAGTATGTAATTTAGTATTGTAGGAACTTACCTTTCCCTTTAGGTCCAAATTGATATTTAAAGCATTAGAGTAGTTTGTTTGTTTGGGGGGGCAGGGTGGAGGGAGGGAGGGGGTTTTCAGAAGATTAAGGGCAAACAACAATAAAAAATACCAAGATAAAGAAATAAATGGTGATGCTATAAAGGAAACAGAAGAGTTTAAAGAATCATCATATGTTTTCTTTGTTGTTATTCGGCCCCACGTCTCAGTGCCTTAAAACACAAAGTGGCTCCACTCTGCTAGATGCCTGGTCCTCTGAAGGGCAAAGCATGTCATTAGGGCCCAACCTGTTTTAGGTTAAAGATATCTCAGGGTTCGAAAATTCACCCATGTTTATATTTTTGGCACCTGGTATACAACTTTAAAAATTACGTACAAAATAAAACTCTTTTTAGAAAATAAACTGGACTTGTTTGAAGAAAAATCAAAAGTTATCCATGAATCAGTGCTGAGGCAGCGTAAAATGATAAAATGCATTGTATTTTGAAAACAATTTTTTCTTGAGCTTTGTTATATAACAGGTATATGACAGAGTTTGAGATAGCAAAGAAGAAATAATTTGCCTTAATTTGACAAATATATATATTGAATGCCTACTATTTTGAAAAATTTAATTTTATTCTTATGAAAAAGAAAAATATTTGTAGTCATTTTAATAGCCAGAAATCACCTGGGCATTCCACTAATTTGTGATTTTCTGGGAAAAAATTCACCAAAGTCATAGTTAGTGGCACAAACATCCTCTCCCTGTTCCTCATGATTTAATATTATACCCTCAGTGTCTTAGGATGTTGTAGGCACTCAATAAAAGAATTGCTTAATGGAGTCCCAGAACTACCTCTGGGTTTTTGAAGAAATCTGTGTGGTAGGTAGCCATTTTTTTCCCTCCATGCTAATCCTTACAACAATATTCCCTCTCTCCTTCCCTTTATTTCTGTGCTTTGGTAGTGTGCCCCTTTTGGGAAGTGAAAGTCAGATAGTTAAGTGCCAGGTAATGATGCACCAGTTTTTTAAAACAAGCACAGAAGCACTCAGCAGCAGCTTCCTTAGCCAAAAATGAAGTCTGGGGAAGATGGGATGTCCAGGAAAGGCAGTGATGGTACTGGAGAGTGTTCTGTCCAGGAATGGATGCAACTCTGTTGGCTTTGTGTGTGGCTGTATCACTTAAGAGGAAAAATCAGGAGGCAGAGTAAGATGTAGTCCCTTGCTTTGTCTTCTTCAGAGAAGATGTTATTAGGGATTTCTGGACTTGTTTTCCCATTATTCCCTTTTCAAGAAGCATTTCAGCATGGAGCAGGCTAGGGCTTCGGAAGCACTAGAGCTGTGGTGGTCTGCTCAAACACAGAGTGCCCCACACATTTCTTTGTTCCTGTCAGAAAATGTTATTTTGTTTTTATTTCTAGACTTTTCTTCTCTATTCCCACCCACCTTTATATAAGGATAGTTATATAGAATTATTAAAACAAGAGCTCTTTGGAATATAATATTTAGATTAGATTTCAGGGATAACTTTCTGACAGTGTTTAAACTGGCATGAATTTACCTAGGTGTGTAATCTCTAAGATCCTTTCCAGTGCCAGCATTCTGTAAGTCCTTAAGTTTCTCTGAAATGAAGAGGATTTGCCCTTCAAGAGTATTATAAGAAGGTAGATTGCTCATTCAACAGGTGATTATTGATCTGGGGGAGAAGGGGGAGGTCTCCTATGTCTGCCTGGCTTTTAAGATAGTACTGCTTAAAACAAGGGGAGTAGAGTAGATAGCTTTTTATTTGGGAGAGAAGGGTGTTTGTTAACTGGTCATGTTGAACATGTCTGAATAGTATAGGAGAGTATTAAAAATAGCTCTTAAGTTTCTTGGATATCTTTTCCAAAAATTTCCATGCGTGTATTCGGTTAACTCATATGAACTTGCCATTTTTATAGGTGAAAACTATTGAGTATTGGCAGTTTCATATAGTTTAACCTAATACGATCATATGTGCATGCATATATATAATGCATATATGATAATAATAGTTTGCCTTTATCGAGCACTTAGAATGTATTATCTTCGTTAGTCCTCAAACTACTCTGTAAAATCATACTATTGTTTTTCCTAAATGAAAAAATTGAGGTATGGGGAGGATTAGTTACTTTTCCAGAGTTCCACAGTTAGTAAGTGGAGGAGCCCAGATACATATCCAGAGAATTTGATGTTATCTGTGCTCTTAACCACTATAATGGGATCATCCTAAAAGTACTATTCTGCAACTGGTAGAGCAGTGTGTCTTGGACATTTTCCCATACTGGTACATACTTTTGTGCCACGATTCACTCATCCACTGATAGACATTTAGAATATTTTCATTTGTTTATTATAACATCCTATATTTAGTGAACATCCTATATTTTCATGTACTCATTTATTTTGTAGGATTGATTTCTAGAAGTGGAACTTTTGGATTCTTAAATTTTAATAAATATTTCCTAGTGCTTTCCAAAAACATTGTGCCAGTGTCCACTGGTGTGTGAATGCCTATTTCTCCATTCCCTTGTTAGGAACATATGTGATCAATCATTTAAAAATGTTCCGTTCATGGCAATTTTTCAATTACTGTATCTCTGCCATTCCTATGTGTCCTCTTCAAAGATTGAGATCTATTTCTATATGGAAACATAGTGTAGAAGTGTTGAACAACCTCTAAAATACCCTAGGGAAATACTTGGATTTTTAAAAATTTATTTAAGTATTAAAATTATTTATGGACAGTTTTTTTTCCATAACTTGGAAATGTGTGTATTTTGAAGTAGATGACCTAGTTGAATTCTTATGGGTATTTGAATGCTCTTATATAGATGTCATTTTGTTTACCATGTTTACTAGTTGTCATCATTTGAAGATATGGGTAGATTATAATTGAAATATTAAGCCTGAAATGATTTGGGAAAACTCAAAGGCTTAAAATCTGTTAGGAGACAAACAGAACTTCTCAAAGATAGTTGTCTCTTTCTGGTTGCTATTGTGGATGATTCTTCATTCCTAAAAGGTACATAAGTAATTTAACTAAAAGGTTATTGACATGAAAGGGCACAGCTTTAGTCTTCATGTCCTTGAGGTGCACAGGTAGTACCATTCTTTATTCTCTTTTGCCAGGCTACAGGGGAACCATAATTTTCTGAAGTGTGCATGGTTATCTATTGCAGATGACTTATTAGAGATTTAAACAGATTTATTGTCATCTAACACTTTCTATAGATATCATGTAGATTCATTAGAATTTAGAGCGTGTTATTACTTTAGATAAAAAAGCAGTTCCATATATTTTGAGACATATTTTAAAAATTTTATTTTGTTCACACTTCCGCAAACAAATCTGCCTCTTTTTCAAAAGGGACTTAAATATAAATCTAAATTTTAGTTGGATCTTTTAAATTTTCCAGAGATTTAAAGGTTGACTCTCTGTCAGCTATCTTTAAGGACTTCCTGTGAAATATATTGAATTGCACATTATGGGTTTATCTTTCCTTCTTCTCATATTCCCCTTAAATGTTAGTAAAGGAGTGAAAACAACATAAGTACACAGCAATAAAGAAGAAGAGGGAAGAAAACAGTAATAAGAGTATTCAATAGTATTTGAGTTGAAATTTACTTAGATTAGAGACTAGAGGCATTCTTTCTGAGAAAAATAACTAGCCAAAAGAGGAGGCCTCAAATATTAATAGTGAAGTGCCTTACTTTTAAATATGAACGCATTGGCAAGGATAACCACATATTTAAGAAAAACCTCTTACATGAGAGATACAAAGGAGACTATAGAAGGAAAACAAGGCATGAAGCAGAAGGAAACTGGAAAAAAAAAAGGAAGCAGTGTTTATTGCCACCGTAAAACAAGAATACAAAGCTATTTTTAAAAATGACTGGAAAAAATGAAAGACCCCTTAGAAATTGAAAGTATGAAAGCAGAAATAAGCAATGATAGAAGGATTAGAAGTTAAAAGTCAAGATAGATCCAAGCAAGTATTGAAAAAAAAAAAAAAAAGGCAAAGGTGGCATAGTGGATTTGTATTGTGTCAAATTAGCTAAGGTGGAGCTGTTTCCCAGAACTCCTTTTGCATAGTTCCTGGTTAGCATCAGCTATGAGGCATTTTGATTTTGAAAGGCAGAAGCAAAGCTGCAGCCGTGTTTTTCTTCTTCTCAGAAGGTCGGTGTGGGGACACTAGGAGCTGTTGCAGCTCACAAACATTGTTGGCATGGGAAAACAGCAGGGCTGCATGATGTTGCCTGCAGTTACTTGGGGAATGGTGGGGGAATGGATCCTAAGGTTGTGGTATCAGAGCAGAAGGGATATAAAATTGGATCAGGCTGAATTTATTGATACGGGCTCACTAAGCAAAGATTCCACATTGAAGGTATTAGGTCAGAGGGCTAGGAGTGGCTCTTAACAGTTTGCTCAGTTGGTTGACTGAAAACTACACTAAAAGGTGGCCCAAACTAAGTAAAGTTGAGATAGATGCTAGAACTTTACTTGTATATTGTAGAGGAAGTTACCCAAAGCCTTAGGGAGATTAAAATGCTAGAGTGGATTTTTCCTAAAAACACTTGATCACACATATCCCCTAGGTGGGTCCAGAGGACACTCCTTTCCTCAGAGCTCTGAGAAATGCATTCAAGAGGGGAGCCTCACATCCTTGAAGAGCACTATTGGTTATTCTCTTTAACCCATTAATGACAGGCGAACTGTTGCCATCAAACTAGGATCCCTGAATTCATCAGGAATGGTGGAATCCCAGGTGGCAGAGTCAAGTACTGTCACTTAATTGCTAAAGACAGAGTGGGTGTGGTTACTGTAATGGTCAGCAAGGCCAAAGAATTGTCTGAGTTGCAGAGTTCTTTGGCATGGGCTAGTTCATCATAGTATCCCTACAACTGAAATAAGTGGGAAACCTGTTAAGTCTTCGTTGATTTGTATAAACAGAAGGGGTCTAGACCTGGGGAATGGAAGTGTGACTTGGATGACCTCAATACAGAGTATACAGCGCCTCAACCAGTCACCAAACTTAAGCCAGTTTACAGACCCTAAGACCTTTGAATGAAGGGAAAGCCAGGTCCTCTTGAGGAAAGACCCTGCTATACGGCCAAAAATTTATGCTGTGACTCTCCTTCTAGCCTTCCTCCAGAAGACCTGTAGCCATTTACTGGAGTGACTGGGCATTGGGGAAGGGAAAATAATTAGACTTTTTAAGGATTGTTGAGCACTGACTCTGAACCTAATGAATTCTAGGAGACCCAAAACACCACTGTTTTCCATCAGTCTCAGTGGAGTTTTGGCTTAGGTCCATCTCACAGTGGGCCCAATATAGTTATTTCCATATTCCTCGAATTCATAATTGGAATAAACATACTCAACAACTAACAGAGATTGTACACTGGTTCACTGACCTGTGGAAATGAAAGTCAAGTGGAAGCCACTAGAATGTCATCTACCTACCAAAACAGTAAACTGTTTCCAGGAAGGATTACAGAGCCACCATTAAGCATTTAAAAGATGCAGAGTTGGTGGTTCCCTCCCACCCCATTCAACTTACCTGTTTTGCATCGAAGAAGACAGATGGGTCTTGGAGAATGATGGTGGGTTATCATAAACTTAATCAGATGGTGGTTTCAATTGCAGTTGTTCCAGATGTGGTTTTGTTGGTGGAGCAAATCAGTACAACCCCTAGCATTTGGTATGCAGATAATGATCTGGCATATCCTTTTTTTTCCTCTACACTTATCAGTAAAGACCATCAGAATTAGTTTGCTTTCAACTGGCAGGGTCAGCAATACAGTGTCACTAACCTATCTCGGGGCTGTATCACGCTTTATGTCATGAGCTAGTCTGCAAGGACCTGGATAGCCTCTCCCTTCCACAGGATATTATGCTCATCTATTATACTGATACCTCACTGATTGGATCTGGTGAACTCGAAGTAACAACTCCTATAGACATTTTGATAAGGTACATGCATCCCAGAGGGTGAGGATAAATCCCACAAAAATCCAGGTGCCTGTCATCTTGACGAACTTTCTAGTGGTCCAGCAGTTTGGAGCACATTGAAAGATCCTTTCCAAGGTAAAAGACAACTTGCTGTATCTGGCTTCTCCTGTCACAAAGAAAGGGGTACATTTGGATTTTAGAAGCAACATATATCTCATTTGATCTGAAATGGGGACTGTCTCCCTTTCTACAAGCCTTGCTCTGCTCTATTACCCTAATCAGGAGCTCCAGAGCCTTCCCTTTGCTCTGTCATTTAGTGTCTGGAGTCTGATCTGTCTACTTTCTCTGTTTTATTTCCAGGGGGTTCTTCACTGTCAGCTCTTCCCAGGTCCCTTTTCCTTCCCTGTCACTTATACCTTATGATGCCTCAGACTGGTGATTTCTTTTTTTGTGTGTGTGAGGAAGACCAGCCCTGAGCTAACATCCGTTGCTAATCTTCCTCTTTTTGCTGAGGAAGACTGGCCCTGGGCTAACATCCGTGCCCATCTTCCTCTACCTAATATGGGACCCCGCCACAGCATGGCTGACAAGCAGTGCGTCGGGGGGCGCCCGGGATCCGAACCTGCAAACCCTGGGCTGCCAAGCGCGGACTAAACCACTGCACCACCGGGCGGCCCCAAGACTGGTGATTTCTTTAAGCATTCCTCCCCTGCCTCTGTCATGTGAATTTTTATGTTTAAAATTTTTATTTTCATTAAAATAAATATGTTTATTATAGAAAACATGGTGAAGGAAATTAAAAGTTATCCACATCCTACCACATTTTTACAAAATTTATAGTGTAGTAATGTTTTTGGTAACCTACTTATTTACTTAATGATATAATATGTACATCTTATGCATGTCATTATATGTTCTACACATTTCATCGGCATACTATAATTTATCCATCTTCTTATTGGACATGTTTTAGTTTCCAACATAATGTGTGAGCCTATTTATAATTAAATCTTTGACCATGGGTGGTTTTTTTTTTTTTTTGAATTTCAGAAATAGAATTGCAAGGTCAAATGAGATATTTATTATTAAAGTTCTTTATAAATATTTACTGCCAGTTGCTATCCCCTAAAGTTGAACTAGTTTACATTTCCTACCAGCAGTCTATGAAAGTGTCTTTTTATTAGCATCTCGTAAATACTGGACATTTTAATTTAAAAAACTTAATGCCATTTATTTCTCAGTCTTTTGAATTGTTACTCTCCTTTGTATTCTCTATTTAGGAGTCATGATATACTTATTGAGATGGCATTTGTATTCACTTATTCATTCATTCGTTCACCCAGTTGTGCTAGGTACAGTGGTGAGAACAGAACTAGTTCTATGTCTTTTCCTCAAGTATTTTTATTGTTATCTTCCCCTGCTCCATTAAGTATTTTGGTCGTTGTTTCTCCCAGGGAAAATAGTGTTTTAATTGTTTTATATATATATTATTTGAGGCTTTATGTGGTATTTTTTTCTTCAAAGCACTTTAATTATAGTTAGCATAATGATGAGCTTATGTTAAGACAGATTTTCTTTTTAAGTTGTCCAGCTTTAAGATGATTCCTGTAAGTTGTCAGGCTCTTGGGGAGCAGTTTTTGAAAGTGTGTCTATATGCATACTTCTGTAATTTACACTAGTATTACTCTCCTTAGGTTTCTTAAATTGTAGTGATCTCACATGACCAGTTATACTGTTATGCTTATTCTCTAATGTTGTACTAGTAGCTGTTTGATTCAGCCTCTTATACATCTATTTGGTTCATACTTTAGTGACTATGAAAAGCTTGAATTGCCTATATTATAAAGAATTGCCTATAATAAATATCGGTTAGGTCTTAGAGGGTTTTTCAAAGTGATAGATGAGTGCTAATGAACTACAAACTAATGTTTATGGGAAAAAGTGCTCCATTGCTAAGCATGCCTTTCACGGTTTAAAGGACAGTTAATTTCTCAGTGCAATTTTCCTAAAATGTTCAGATTGTCAATTAATGTTACCAGTGAAAACCCAAGTTTACATGGAAAACAATGTATCTGCCTTAGATATTGCAACAGTACCTTCTAATGATATTTAGAGTATGTTGTTGGATTTCTATTTATGCATTTTTCCCAAGAATTCCATAGAGTATTGAAAAGAAGAGTAAATATAAGTTGCTTTTGAAATGTTTATTTGAACTTGTTATTTGACTTATAAGACCATGCCAATCTTTTGGTTTTTTGTTAAGATATTCACATACCATAAAATTCACTATTTTAAAGTGTACAGTTCAGTAGTTTTTAGCATATTTACATGGCTGTGCAACCATCACCATTATTTAATCCCAGAACATTTTCATCACTCCAAAAATAAACTCCATAGCCATTAGCAGTCAGTTCCCCTAGCCCCTAGCAACCAATAATTTGCTTTTTGTCTCTATGAATTTGCTTATTCTGGGTATTTATATAAATGGAATTATATAATATGTAGCCCTTTGTGTCTAACTTCTATGACTTAGCATAATGTTTTCAAGGTCCATCCATGTTGTAACGTGTAGCAGTACTTCATTCCTATTTATGGTTGAATAATATTCCATTGTATGGATATAACATATTTTGTTTATCCATTCATCAGCTGATGGACATTTGATTGCTTATATACTTAGTTATTATAAATAATGCTGCTAGGAACATTCATATGCAAGTTTTTGTGTGGACATATATTTTCATTTCTCTTGGATGTATCCCTAGGAGGGTAATTGCAGGATCATATGGTAACTGTATGTTTGACTTTTTGAGGAACTGCCAAACAGCTTTCCATAGCAACTGCACCATTTTGCATTCTCACCCACAGTGCATGAGGTTTCCAATTTCTCCACATCCTCATCAGCATTTGTTATTGCCTGTTTTTTTTTCCCACAGTCATCCTAGTGGGTGTGAAGTGGTATCTCATTGTGGTTTTGTTTTGCATTTCCCTAATGACTTGTGATGTTGAACATCTTTTCATGTGTTTATTGGTCATTTATATATCTACTTTGTAGAAATGAAGTCCTATCAATCTATTTTTTTTTTTTTTTTGGTTGCTTGTGCTTTATCTAAGCCTTTGCCTAATCCATTGTCACAGACATTTATACCTGTGTTTTCTTCTAAGAGTTTTATAGTTTTAGCTCTTACATTTACATCTTTGATCTTTTTTGAGTTCATTTTTGTATATGGTGTGAGGTAGGGGATCTGAATTCATACTTTTACATGTGGATATCTAGTTGTCCTGGCACAGTTTTTTGAAAAGACCCTTCTTTCCCCATTGAATGGTCTTAACACTCATTGAAAATAAATTAATCATAGATGTATGGATTTATTTCTGGGCTCTCAGTTCTATTCTGTTGATCTATATGTCTATGTCTTATGTCAACCACAATGTCTTGATTACTATAGTTTTTGGGTTTTTTGTGTGTGTGAGAGAGGAAGACCAGCTCTGAGCTAACATCCGTCCCAATCCTCCTCTTTTTTTTGCTGAGGAAGACTGGCCCTGGGCTAACATCGTGCCCATCTTCCTCTACTTTATATGGGATGCTACCACGACATGGCCGACAAGCAGTGCATTGGCAGGCGCCCGGGATCCGAACCTGCGAACCCTGAGCTGCCAAGCGCAAACTAAACCACTGCGCCACCGGGCGACCCCTTGATTACTATAGTTTTGCAGTAAGTTTTGAAATCAGAAAGTGTGATTCCTCCAATTTGATTCTTCGTTTTCAATTGTTTTGGCTATTCTGGGTCCCCTATACATTTTCATACATATTTTAGGATCAGTTTGTCCATGTCTGCAAAAAAAGGCAGCTGGGATTTTGATAAGGATTTATTGAATATATAGATCAATTTGAGTAGTATTGCCATCTCAACAATGTTAAGTATTCCAACACATGAACATATGATGTCTTTCCATCAGTCTTTTTAAAGTTCTTTTAACAATATTTTGTAGTTTTCAGTGCACTTCACTTTGTTAAATTTATTCCTAAGTGTTTTATTCTCTTTGATGTTATTATAAATGGCATTGATTTCTAATTTCATTTTTGGATTGCTCATTGCTAGCAGATGGAAATAGAGCTGATTGTTGTGTATTGATCTTGTATCCTGCAACCTTGCTGAACTCGTTTATTAGCTCTAGCTGTTTTGTGAATTCCTTAGAATTTTATATATGTAAGATAATATCATCTGCAAATAGTGGTAGTTTTACTTCTTCCTTTTATTTCTGGATTCCCTGTCATTTCATTTTCTTGCCTAAGTGCCCTGACTAGAACCTTCAGTTGAATAGAAGTGGTGAAAGCAGACATCCTTTTTTGTTCCTAATTTTAGAGGGAAAGATTTCAGTTTTTCACCATTAAGTATCATGTTAGCTGTGGGTTTTCATAGATGCTGTTTATAAGTTTGAGGAAATTCTGTTCTGTTCCTAGCTTGTTTAGTGTTTTTTATCATGAAAGTGTGTTGATTTTATCTAATGCTTTTTCTGCCTCTGTTGAGATGATCATGTGATTTTTTTCCCTTTATTAATAAAGTGTATTACCCTGATTTTCATATATTGAACCAACTGTGCATTCCTGGGATAAATCCCACTTGGTCATTGATGTATAATTCTTTTTATATGGTGCTAGATTCTATTTACTAGTATATTCTTGAGGATTTTTGCATCTAGATTCATAAAGGATATTGGTCTGTAGTTTTCTTGTGATATCTTTGGTTTTGGTCGCAGGGTAATCCTGGTATCATAGAATGGATTAGGAAGTGTTCCCCCCTTTTCTATTTTTTGAAAGAGTTTGTGAAGTATTTGGTGTTAATCCTTTTTTAAATATTTGGTAGACTTTACTAATGAAGCCATCTAGTCCTGGGCTTTTCTTTGGGAAGACTTTTTTGATTACTAGTTCAGTCTCTTATTATAGGAACATGTGCTGTTTAATTCATCCTTTGTTTCTTAGTGCCAGGCATGTGTGCGGCCTTGTATCCTTTTCTGTTCTTTAGTCTTGTCCTCAGCATTCATTCTTAAATTTGCACATATGAGTAAAGTGCTAGTAGCCTAACAAACCTTTTTTTACCATTAAATGATTATGTTATGTTTTGACTGCAACATGAAAGGCAAGTTTGAATATTGAAACCATAAAGCAAATTAGTTAATATCTGCTTAATTTAGCTTAGAATGTGTTATTCAAGGATATTTTCGTTGTTTGCTAATTTTCTGCCACAGGGAACACTTTGGGAATATCCTGATTTTTTCTAAGCCCACTGTGGCCTAGAAATGGGCCATTCATAGGGTTCTGATCATGGTAAACCATCTTCTGGATTTATCATTCCACTCAGTAGTTTGATTTCTAATATTATTTCTTGTGTTATAGTTTATTGCTGTTAGTTTTCAGTGGTTGTATTTGATTTCCCTGATTAGAGATTTCAACAAAGTCAGTTGTTTCTCGTCCTCCCAAATCAGTCTTATAAATAGCACAAAAAAGCATGTACTTTTTTCTTCTGAAGACTAAATAAGTAATCATTAGTTAAATGATCAGTTTGGAATTAAAATTGTATGATAGATTAAGTCTATTTACTGGATAATTTTTTGTGCTGCTTACAAATGCTTTTGGCCATTAGCTTGTGGACTAGTGATTCTCAACTGGGGCAGTACCTACTCCTGTGGGGTGTTTGGAAATGTGTGGAGTGTTGTTGTTTTGACACAGCGACTCAAGGCTTGGGGCTGTGCTGCTGACATTTGGTGGCTGGGAGCCAGTAATACTTAACATTGTGCAATGTGAGGGGTAGATCCCCCCCAATCAAGCTTACTCAGAATTCTAATAAACCCCCACCAAGAAACACTGATACATAAATTTCTCAAGCATTATCAATATACCTATAATTTCAAGTTGAACATATTCTAGGGTCTTATAATATCTTCCAAGTAACTTTTTATTTACAAACAACTTTCCACATAATGTTGGAATAAACATTTCTTTGTGTGCATTCTCTGTACCTGTCATAATATTTGTGGATGTAGGATTCTAACATCATAGTGCTTATCAAACTTTTATACCGGGAGCTGGCCCGGTGGCGCAGCGGTTTAGTTCATGCTTGGCAGCCCAGGATTCAGGGGTTCGGATCCCAGTTGCCTGCCAACACACTGCTTGTCAGCCATGCTCTGGCGGCCTCCCATATAAAGTGGAGGAAGATGGGCACAGATGTTAGCCCACGGCCAGTCTTCCTCAGCAAAAAGAGGAAGATTGGCAACGGATGTTAGGTCGGGGCTGGTCTTCCTCACACACACACAAAAAAACTTTTATACCAAAGCACAACAGATAGTAAAGAAGAGTAACCATGTTCCTTTAGGAGAAGTCTTGAGTAAGGGATAACTTTTAGTTAAAAATTCAGGCGAACTTTGCATTTGGTTTTTAGATTAAAGTATAATTTATATACCATAAAATATGCTGGTTTTAATTATAACCATTATCCAAAATCAAAATATAAAACATTTCTGTGGCCCCAGAAAATTCTGTCATGCCTTTTCAGTCATTAGTGCCTACAGCCCCCTCCACAATTACGGATCTGATTTCTGTTACCATAGCTTAGTCTTGCCTGTTTTAGAATTTTGTGTAATTGGGAGTCATACAATAACGTACTCTTTTGTTTCTAAATTATTTCACTCAATATTTATGTTTTTGAGATTTATTCACATTGCACATATCAGTAGTACATTCCTTTTTAGTGCTAAGTAGTATTCCATTGTATAAATACTCCATAATTTGTTCATCCATTGGACACTTGGGTTCTTTCCAATTTGGGGCTAGTATGGATAAAGCTGCTGTGAGCATCCTTGTAAGAGTCATTTTGTGGACGTATGTTTTCATTTCTCTTAGGTAAATATTTAGGAGTACAACTGTTGAATTATAAGATAAATGTATGTTTAACTTTATAAGGGACTCTAAACTTTTTCAAATGGTTGTACTGTTATCACACTCTTCAGCAGTGTACTTTTATTTTCATAATGGTGTCTTTTGCAAGAAGAGAAGGTTTTAACTTTGGCAAAGTCCAGTTTATCATTTATCTTTTATAGTTAGTGCTTTTTGTATCCTAAAAAGTTTTGTGTACCCCGTAGTTATAAAGATTTTTTCCTAGAAGCCTTATAGTTTTAGCTTTTACATTTTAAGTGTTTGATCTATCTTGATTTAATTTTTGTGTTTGGTATGAGGTAGAGGTTGAGGTTAGTTTTTTCATATACAGATATCCTGTTACTCCATCCCATTTATTGAAAAAGACTTTCCCCGTTGAATTACCTTGTCATGACTTGTGTTGAAAATCAGTTAGCTGTGTATGTGGACATATATATTCATACTCTATTTTGTTGATCTGTTTTTCTATACTTATGCCAACCACAGTCTCTTAATTACTATAATATAAATTTTGAAATCAGATAGTGAAAGTCCTCCAACTTTGCCCTTTTTCGAGATTGTTTATGACTATTCTGGGTCCTTTGCATTTTCATATGAATTTTAGAATCATCTTATCATTCTTACAAAAATGTGTAGATATTTTTGTTAGTATGGCATTGAATCTATAAGATCAATTTGCTGAGAATTGACACCTTAACAATATTGAGGCAGTATAAGCTTTGTATATCTCTGTGTTTACTTCTATCATCTTTAATTTCTCTCTACAGTATTTTAGTTTTCCATTTAGAAGTCTTTCACAACTTTTATTACATTTTTACATAGGTATTATTTTTTGATGCTTTTGAAATTGGTATTTTTAAAAGTATACTTTTTGTGTATATATATAGAAAGAGAAATATACATACATATATCAGCTATATAGACTATAACAACTGCTATATATATATATATATATATATATATATATTTGCTAATACAGCAATCTTATATCCTCCAACCTGCTAAATTTACTGAATTGTTCTAGTAGTTTTTTGTGTAAATTCCTTAAGATTTGCTACACAGTCATGTTGTCTACAAATGAAAATAGAGTACTTTCTTTCCAGCCTTTATGCTTTTTCTATCTTTTTCTTGCCTTAGAGCACTGGCTAACATCCCCAGTACTGTGTTGAATGGAATTGGGGAGAGCAGACCTCCTTGCCTTGTTCCTCATCTTAGGGGGAAAATGCATTCAGTATATCACCCTTAAGTATGATGTTGACTCTTAGAGGAAATTCATAGAGGAAATTTTTCTCTTCCTAGTTGACTAAGAGCTTTTATGATGGTGGGTGTTGAATTTTGTCAAGGCTTGTCTGAATTTATTTATCTGGTTACCATATGAGTTTTCTCCTTTATTCTCTTAATTTGGTAATTTATATTGAATTTTAAATTTTAACCATTCTTTTAATCCTGTGATAAATCCCACCTGATCATAATATAAAATTGATTATACATGTTACTGGATTCTGTTTGCTTTTCATTTATTTTGTGGAGTATTTTTGCATCTGTGTTCATAAAGATGTTGGTCTGTAGTTTTATTTTGTTGTAATGTCCTTGTTGGTTTTGGTTTGAGCTGTGCTGGTGTTCCCACTTCCTTTTTTTTTTTGAAGATGTTTGTGTAAGATAGATCTTACCTCCTTAAATGTTTGGTAGAATTTGCCAATGAAGCCATCTGAGCCTGGAGTTCTCTACGTGGAGAAAACTCAGTCCTCTTTCTTTTGTGTTAGTTTTTGAAAGTTGTGTTTCTCAAAGAATATTTGTACTCATCTAGGTTGCTGAAGTCATTCACATAAAATTATTCATGGTACCTCATTGTTATCTTTTTAATGTCTATAGTGATGTTATCCTTTCTTTCATTCCTGATAGTGATAGTTTTTATTTTCTCTCTCTTTTGCTGATCAGTCTGGATAAGAGTTCATAAGTTTCATTAATCTTTTCCAAAAACTAACTTATGGCTTTAATTTTTTCAAAATTTTTTGTCCTTTTCCTATTTCACTGATTTCCGCTCCTATTATTTCCTTTCTTCTACTTATATTGAGTTTAATATTTTCTTTTTCCAGCTTCTTAAGGTGAAGCGTGGGTATACCCTTATTTTCTAATATAAACAATTAAAGGGATAAATTTTTGTTAGTTTTTCTGCTTTAGCCTCACTCCCACAAACTTTGATGTGTTGGATATATTGTGTTTTTATTATAATTAAGTTCAAAAATATTTCCTAATTTCCCTTTTGGTATCTTCTTTGACCTACAGACTGTTTAGAAATGTTTTATTCCAGATATTTGGTGTTTTCATTATGATCAGAGTACACGTTTTATGATTTCAGTCCTTTTAAACTTATTGAGACCTGTCCTAGCATATGGTTTATCTTAATGAATATTCTCTCTGCACTTGAGAAGGATTTGTATTCTGCAGTGTTGAGTGTAGTGTCTATAAGTCTTGTATATCCTTACTAATTTTTTTGGCTACTTGTTCCATCAGTTACTGAGAGAAGTGTGTAAGTTGTTTTTTTTTTTTTTGAACTGTGGTTGTGCATTTGTCTATTTCTACTTGTCAATTTTGGCTTCTTTTATTTGATGGTCTGTTATTAGGTGCAAACACATTATATCTTTCTGCTGAATTTTTCCCTTCTGTCATTGTGAAATGGTTCTTATTTCTAGTAATGTTCCTGTCTTAAAGTCTACTTTGTTTGATATTATTATAGCCACACCAGCTTTCTTATGCCTAGTATTTGCATGGTTTATCTTTTCTCTATCCTTTTACTTCCAGCCTATCTGTGTCTTTATTTAAAGTCAGTCTCTTATGAATAGCATACAATTGAGTTTGGGATTTGTATCCAGGCTGAAAATTTATTTGGACTGTTTAGTCATTTACATTTAATATAATTATAACTGTGATGGGATTTGAGTCTACCCACTTGCTATTTATTTTCTATTTGTCCTCTCTGTTTTTTTGTTTCTCCTTTCCTGTCATCTTTTGAGTTAATCAAGTAGTATTTTAGTATGTTGTTCTGTATCCTCTGTTAGCTTTTTAACTATACCTCTTATTTTTTTTTTTATGGTTGCTATATATATCTGTTTAAAGGTATAGTATGTATACTTAACTGACTGCACTCAACCTTGAATTAATACCACTTCACATATAACGTAAAAACCTTTTAACCATATAATTCCATTACACAAATCCCTCCCATCCTTTGTGCTGTTGTTGTCACCTATTTTACTTCTACATATGTTTTAACCACTGTAGTACCTTATTACTTGGTCATATATCTTTTAAAGAATTTATAAAAATAAAAATAGGTTTTATATTTACCATTTCTAGTGCTCTTTCACTTTTCCTATAAATTCATATTCTTTCTAGTATCAATTTCCATCAGTCTCTATGCAATTCACCAACTCTAGAATTACCAGAGTTTTAAACAAAGCTACTATTGATACATTTAAATATATTAGCAAATCTACCTTTAGTTGTGAGGCACAGCAACCCTTTCTGATATTGTAGCTTTTTTTAACATTCATAATCCTGCAAGGATAAAAATGAATGCTCCTTCTGAAAGAAAAAGAATTAACTGGCAATCCTTTGAAGAAATTTTCATAGAATAATAGATAAAGCTTAACTCTGGGTATGGTTTACTTGAGTTTTTGGAGGACTTGGTAAGTGTCTTAATTAAAGGTTAAGGAAAATAATTATAGTATAAAGAGGAAAGTCCTGACTTGGGCTTTTCAGCTTGCAATCAACATGCTTTTCAGAGTTGACTGTTTATTTGGTTATTTGCTGTTCTTGTTTGTTGCATTATTTGGTGGACTGAAGCACTGTCTCATTGTTTGGAGAGAGTGGCAGAAAATAGCCTTTGAACAAATCCCATCTGGTGGCAGCATGGTGGGGATAAGCAGGCAAGATAAGTTGTTAAAGGGTTGATTAATACTTACGAACAAGCCATCAAAGGACTTGACCTTTATATTTTTCTCCCAAATTTCTTTGGCCTAAAGCTAAGAATGACAGTGGGGTCTTGATTTAAAATGTCCAAAGTCCATAATATGGCTCATTTTCATTGTTCATTAATATAAGTGATATTATTGGATGACACTAGACACATGATCGTACTACAAACGTTGATTGGTATCAGCTAAGTGCCAAACACTATATAAAATATTCACGGGTATGAAATCCTTCCCTTGTAGCAAGTGAGAAAGTTAAAGAGGTGGTTGCATTGTACTGAGTACATGTGATGATAAAGTACAGAGTACTGCTGAAGTACGCAGGAGTTGCACCTAGTCTAGACCTGGGTAAGTTTGTATTTGTAGCATTGGGGAAACACGCTACCTGAGTTGAGTCTTAAAGAACTTAGTCAAGTGATGTGATACAAGGATAGGACAGAGAGGTTAGAGAAGGAATTCCAGGAGAGAATAATCTGTCTGGAGCAAAGAGGAAAAAAATATTCTATAGCATGATCAATTATTTGCGACAGGAAGAAAGGAATGAGAGATGAGAGGGTGGGGAGAGGCTTTGGTATACTCATGGATGATGGTATGTGCCATGCTTAGATACTTGGACTTGGTCCAGCAGGAGATTTTTAGCCATTGAAGCATTTTAAGCAGGAAAACAGTATTATCGGATTATTTAGTATTTTAGAAAGATCATTGTCACTGCAGTGTGAGCAATACTAATACTGGAAATAGAGACGTTTCTTAGAACCTTCTAAGAAAACAGATTACTGCCTGAAGTAATCCAGGCAGAAGATAAAGGAAGTTAAAATACAGACAGTAAATGATTTGGAAATGGTTAAGGAGGTAGAACTGAAGAGAGGTGACAGATGGAATGTAGGGGAAGAAAGGGTTGAAGATGACACCCAATTTTCTGTCTTGTGCGGTGGAGGTGAATGGTATTACCACTCCTTTAAATAAGAGAAGAGGAGAAAGGGAAGAAATAATGATTTGAAACATCAAATTTAAGATACATTCAGTTGGAGACTTTATTAGGAAATTGAATAGTAAGGTCTGGAATTTAAGAAAGTGTTCTTTTGGAGATAAAGGTGGAAGATTGTCATTAGCACAGGATAACCAGTATTACCATTATAGCTCTTATAATTACACAACTAGGTTAGAACTGAAAGCCCATGATTACATGTCACATCTGTCTATTTAGACATAATATTTCTATAAGAGACTGTGGAAACACAGATACTTATAAGTGACAAAATTCTAGGGCAGAAGTTAACATGCAGGGTTGTCAATATTCTGCAATAACTCAAAAGGAATAAAATGAAGATGGTAAAGGTGAGATCTGTTGCATCAAAAGTTCTGCTTGTTGACCAGCAGAGGGCAGTCAATCTCGAAGCTCAGTATTTTCTGGTCTGTGTTGCCCTTAAGGCCTAGAAGCTGAGGTCTTTTGAATATAGATTTTCAGTGTTCTTGTTACACAAGGCCAGGCATCCAGAGTACTTTTATTTATCCTTACTTCCAAGACTTAGAAAATGTTCGATTTTTGTTCTGGAGCTAGGTCTTCATTCCACCCCCTGTTCCCCATGACTAGTCCTTATTTCTTCCTTAAAGTTTAAGACTTGAGTCATCCCTTATGAGCTGCCATGGTAACATGGGGTTAGGATAAAATCAGGTAGAGAGTCTGAGAAATGTAATGAATCTTTGCCTGTCTCTATTAAAAATGTCCAATTTTCGTTTCTAGTTAACTGTTAAGATTCAGGGACGCGTTTGTGGTTTTTTAGTCTTATGATGCAGAAAATAGAATGGAAGTTGACGTTACCTTCTAGAGACAGTATTGATAAGCGTGGTTGGTTCTGTAAAGCGGTAAGCTCCTCCACTGTTTGATTGGAGGAGCCTATGAAAAACTTTCTGTCCCAGAATATATCCTTCATCCACCCGCCACGTGTCTGAAATGCTCATTAGTTTACTTTTTAGCTTTAGGTATTCAAAGCTCCACTAAAATTCAAAAATTTTACTGGGAGGGACAAGGTAAGTGTAGCAAGACAAATTCTTTAAATTACCTAGGACTTAAGAAAATAGGACATGGGCAGGAAAGTTTAATTCGTTTTAACTAGGGGATAGAAGGAAAGGTCTGGAACCAGGGTTACACTGTTTCCTATTTATAAACCTTCAGTGCCTCTCAACTGACTAACGAATTAATTTATTATAATAAGGGCCCACATTTATAGAGTGTACTGTGTACCAGGCATTGTTCTCATTTAATCCTCAAGCCAGCCCTATGAGATAATTACTGTTGCTATCCTCATTTTGCAGATTAGGAAATTGAGGGCACAGAGAAGTTAAGTAATTTGTCTGAGGTTGCTTCTGGAGGAGACAAACCAGTGTTCACCCCTGTTCAATCTTCCTGTATATCTTATGCTGCCTAGCCCAGTTCTTACCCATTGTAGGTACTAGTAACCCAGGTAACTTTTGAATTGAATCAGCACATGGACTAGCATGAAGTTGCCGTGGCTGGCGGCTCTTGGAAACAGAGGCCCACATGAAGTCACTGAGAACCTCAGCAGGATTCATGAAGCCCCTGGGCTCATAAAGATGTTATTTCTGCATCCCAGTTAGTATAGCAGTAACATAATTTAAAGAAATATGGATAAAGAAGTAGAGAAGATTTTAAAGGTTTTACTTCACAGCACTCTATTAAGTTGAGGGAATAAAAATTTGGATAACTGGTTATTTTTAATTACTTAGTGTCATTCTTAAAACAGTGTTATTTTTCTGAAATTGGTGGCCAACAGTTTTTTTCTTATTAGAAAATTTTTTTCCTATTAGAGCAGAAGACTTCCTCAAAACTTTTGTTGTAAAAATAAGAAAGTTTGTATAGTAATATAATCGAACAAATTAATGAGGGCTAACTTAATTCATCTGGCAGTGTTAGAGTATGTTAGCATTTAGGTTTGGTTACGCTTCTGAGAACATCTGTTGTGCACTTGGTAAGTGAATTATTTCTTTCATCTTCATTGAAGTTCCTCTTCCATTTTACTCTTTCATTCAGATGAAGAATCCAGATTAAAGAATATCCCCATGTAGAAAGATGATTGGGAAAACCCTCTATTTCAGAAACAAATAGTAAATTGTCACAAGAGTCTTTTTTTCTTCTTAGAAATTCTGGTTTCTTAACTACATTAGTGTTCTTTGGCATTGACAGTGTAATGTGACTAGAAATTAGTCCTAGGCAACTTTGGGGAAAGGACTTGGTGGAGTGGAAGAAGATTAAAACTGATGCTGAAAAGGCAGGACTGAGGTTTTTTTTTTTTTTTTTTTTGTGAGGAAGACCAGCCCTGAGCTAACATCCGTTGCCAATCCTCCCCTTTTTTGCTGAGGAAGACTGGCCCTGGGCTAACATCCGTGCCCATCTTCCTCCACTTTATATGGGACGCCGCCACGGCGTGGCTGACAAGCAGTGCGTCGCGGGTGCCCGGGATCCGAACCTGCGAACCCTGGGCTGCCAAGCGCGGACTAAACCGCTGCACCACCGGGCGGCCCCAGGATTGAGTTTTTATGGCTTTCAGTTATTCATCCACATTCTATCCTCTTTACCTTGCATAATTGAGAGGTAGCTGATTTCTGACCAGGTCATTGTGAAACTGACAAGTCAGATTGTGGACATGCCCAAATTGTAAGCATAGGAATTAAAATGCTATGTGTTTGTATCCAGGTTCAAGAAGAACTGACTTTTTAAGTCAGTCACTATTTGGGGGAAGAAGATACTATCACCTTCATAAAGTTGTGAATTATGAAAGACATTTCTGTTGGGTTACTGGCTGTCCCTTGGGGTTTGTTTCATTTATAACATTGCCTCAGGCCTTTTGCTGCATCCTGTTGGAATGACCTCCTTTTCAACCCTGTGCTGGCAGCTGTAATATGGCTCTTTCTCCTGGATCCTTTCGGCTTGTCACATGACAAACATGAACTCTGACCCTTTTGTGCCTTACCCAGATGATTCAGTTTCCTTAAATCTTTTCTATTTAACAGTTTTGCCTTATTTTCTTTTCTCTTTTTCCCTCTTTGCTCCCCTTTTTATTTCCTACCTAGACAAGGGTATTTTTGGTGGTAATTTAATTTCTTTATTGAAGTATAACATTGGTGCAGAAAATTACACAAATCATAAGCTCACTGAAATTTCACAGCACGAACACACTTATGTAGACAGTACTTAGTTCAAGAAAGAGAACATCATGAGAACCCCAGAAAAGCTCTCTTCGCCCCTTCTAGGCACTCCGCCTCCCCACAAAGGAAATCATTATCCTAACTTTTATAGCTTTGAACATTATAGAAATGGAATCAAATGTATGTATTCCTTTGTGTCTGTATTCTTTCATTTAACAGTTTTCTGATATTCATCCATATTACTCAGTTTATTATTGGCTGTGTAGTATTCCACTTGTATGAATGTTCCACAATTTATCTATTCTACTCTTAATGGGCATTTGGATTGTTTCTAGTTTTGGGCTATTATGAAAATAGTGCTAAACATTCTCATACATGTCTTTTGAAGAACATATGACATATTTCTGGGTATTTACATAGAAGTAGAATTGCCAAGACAGTGTATCCATCTAACTATTTAATTTAAAAATTCATATAAAACACTAAATGACTGATTTTAGGCAAACTCTTGGTAGGAAACATTTGTAAATATATATAGATTCAGCTTTAGCATAATATATCTGATTTTTGGCTGAGAAAAATGCCTCTCCTTAAATGTACTATAGTTTTAAACAGATAACTCCTGTATACAACAAAATTGCCACTCACTGCCCATGACACATTTTATTAATTTTCTTCCTGATGTGTACTTTTTATCCAGTTTTCCAAAGCTGAGTTGTTAGGCCTATTCTGCAAAAATCTTATGAAAATATTTTGATGGTGGTAAATTACAATAGTTAAAATTACCTCTGAGTTACACCACCTCTAAGTGGTGACGCTAGCACGGAAGACTGATACGTAGTGCTTGACTGCCACGCTTAGCTGAAGTGACAGAGGCTGACACTTGTGTTGGTACAAATTGCCTTCATTACCAAGAACCCTGCAGAAGTGATGAGCTAGTGGCTCTATACTGTAGATGGGCTCCAGGGTAAGTAGCCAGGCAATTGTGCAGCCAAAAGTAATCTTTTTGTCCTTTTTTAAAATTTGTACTTTCCAAAATTTATTCCATGGTTACCTTCGAACAAATTTAACCTAATGAGTATAGAAATGTGATTGTGATATCATATCCCTCCAAAACTGGATAGTATTTTTTAAGGAAATTTTATTTGATCATCAAATAAAAAGTGCCCCCCGGTCATTCTGTGAACATGCATGGAATTAAGTTGACTTGTTTTGACCTCAGTGTTTTGGAGCCCTTAAGAAGGATTTCCCTCCCCTCCATCAACAAAACAAAACAAAAACAAAATGTAGAGGGAATAATTAAAATTTGGTGATTGTAAAAGAAAAGTAACAGAACCAGAAGATTTGCTTCCTATGTTAGGTAAAGATCTTTTCTTGTATAAGTCTTTTGGGTAGAGAAAGGAGAATTGTCAATCCTATCGAGATGTTTTTGAAACAAAGTATGGTAAAAAAGAATGAAAGTATAGAAGATTTCATTTTTACAAAATTACCCTCTGTCTGAGACGTCTATATTTTTCATTTCTACTTCTAATCTTTTTTTCTTTTTAAATAGTGGTGTGTAGACATATTGATATTTAGAAAACTGTCTTAATACAGGAGCATTGGAGTTTCATTCATTTTTGAATGACATTTAGAACTCATATTGGTTGTTCTGTTTTAAACCAGTACATTCAATTCAGAAAATATTGCTGATAATCTACATTGTTCTATATACTCTGTTAAGCCATAGAAGACATGGAAATAATAGTTCCTGTCCTCAGAAAGCTTATGATCTAGTGGGTATGTGCTGGGAGTGGTGGTAGCATATACAAATTACCATAATATGATGTAAGGTAATTGCCATAGTAAGAATTCCTTGCAGGGAGGGGGAAGTCAAGTAGACCCATTTGAAATGGGTCTTAAAAGATGAGTAGATTGGTTTGGAATGCCTTTGCTGATTTTTGCTTATTGGCTGGAGTTAAGATGCTTTGTAAGGGAACAGTGGGAAGTAAAGCTGAAGGGAAGCCAGATGATGAGTTTGTACCTGATTAGGTGGATAATATAGCATAGTGACTAAGAGCTCTCACCTTAGATCAAATTAGAAATTGAGTCCCGGCTCAATTATGCTGTGTTACCTTAATAGGTTGCTTAACCTATCTAAGCTCAGTTTCCTCATTTGATAAATGGAGACAGCACCCATATAACTTGCTATAATGTTGTGTGAAAGAGAAGAGATAATGTGCAGAAGAAAGAAATAATGTGTGGAAGGTGCTTAACATAGCTCTCAAAATATAACAAGTGCTCAAGTAGCTACTCTGGACAATAAGAAGCATTGAAGATTTTTGAACCATGGAGTGGTGAGATCTGAACCATGTAAGGCTTTTATTTTTATAATTGACATACAAAAGACTGCACACATTTAACATGTACAATCTGACATAATACATACACCTATGAAATCATCACCACAATCAAAATAATGACAACATCCATCAATCCCAAAAGTTTTGTCTAAGACCTCTCAAGAGGGAAGTCTAGCCTGCAATGTGCAGCAAAGAATGGAGTGAAGTAGAGCCTGGAATTGGAAAAATCAGTTAAGAGGCTATGGCCATGGTCCAGGTGAGAGAGAAAGAATGAACGAGGTCATGAACTAGGTGTGGTAGCAGTTAGCCTTCCTCAAGAGACTGGACTGCTAGGGGACAGAGCTGAGCCTGCATCATTACAGTCATGTGCCAGATAATGACGTTTCAGTCAACAACAGACTGTGTATACAACGGTGGTCCCACAAGATTAGTACCATATAGCCTAGGTGTGTAATAGGCTATGCCATCTAGGTTTGTGTAGGTAGTGTAGGGGAGGAAGAAATTTTTCTTTACCCTTCTAGGTTCTTCTGGCCAGTCTAAGAATTAAATTGACATAAGACAGATTAACAGGAGAAAAACAAAAGTTTAATAACATGTATACATGGGAGGAACCCAGGAAAACTGAGTAACTCACCAAAATGGCTGAAACCCTCACCTCAAACACCATCCTCAGCTAAAGACAAAAGAAAATGTTATGGGGGAGGAGTCAGGGACTTCAAGGGGACGGAAAGCAATTCACAGGTAGGTGAAAGGGAGCAACCATTGGGAAAACAAGTGTTTGTTTGGCCACACAGATACAGAAGAACACAGAGGAGAGCCCAACATACAGGCTTTTCTAGGTTCTTCCCTGTCTACCACCTAGTTCATGTTAGGGTGATAGCTCCTTTGCTGAGAAAGGTTTTTTATCTGAATTCTTTTAGGCCATTGAGACAAGTTTTTTATCTGAATTCTTTTAGGCTATTAAGGGGGAGGTAACAAGAAAAACTTTCATGTCTTTTGTTTCTTAAAAATAATTAGCCTAAAATAATCCTCATGTTAAAGAGGTGGCAGATTTTGTTCCCCTTCAGTACACTCTCTGATGTTCATACAACCACAACATCGCCTACGAAGCATTTCTCAGAACAAATCCCCATTGTTAAGCGACGCGTGACTGTCTGTTATCTCCAGCACCAAACCCAGTGGCCAGAGGGTGGGGGCTCTTGCATGCTGAATTGGCGGGTTTTCCCTTTATGAAAGATTGCTTATTTTAAACTTGTTTCCTCCTTTGTTCTGTTTAGGGCTTAAAAGACAACCTTCTTGTTTCTGGGACATCCTGCCTGACAGCCACCAAACAGTTGCTTCGTCCAAGAATCACAAGGATCTGCCTTAGAGACTTGATATTCTGCATGGAACAAGAAAGGGAAATGAAGTACTCTCGAGCTCTGTATCTTGCCCTTCTGAAGTGACCACTCCGCTCTCCATCCAGATCCTTGCTATTTACTGCCAAAGAAGACATAAAGAGCATTGTTGCACTGTCCTGAAATCTGTTTCTGGAAAATAATCACTGATAGGGAAGACCATTGTTTACAGTTATAAACTTTTATTAAATCTTACTTATACATCCCATGGGGTTCTTAATGACTAGAATTCAGCTTTGTCTTCTGAAACTTGGTTCTGAAATACAGTTTACACAGAAGTAGGCATTGCCTACCTGTGCATTTAATTACAGCCAGTTAAGGCCCTGTTTGTTACTACCTGCTTTATTGGCCAAACTGTGAACGGGTGAGGTGTCTTCCCCTGATACAGCCCGCACTGAGATGCAGGGGAAAGAAAGGAATGGTCACTACTTACTTACCAAGAAAACTGTATTTCATCCTGTACTGAACCTGTCTCAAAGTGTTAGGTGTTCTGAGCTGGAATCAGAAGTTGCTTAGCTCGTTATGACAGTCACCCTCTGTAGTTGAAGGTAACAAACTACAGAGTAGGGCCCATGGTAACTTTGGTCAGCTGAGTCCCAGTGTTGGCAAATCTAAGACAAATGGGGATAGTTTGTGTTTGAGGTTGCTATTCTCTTGTTCATGTCACTCTATATATGCTGCTTCTGATATCAAGTGAGGGGACTTCCTTGTCAGGGAAATCTTCAAATTGAAGTTGCTGATATACCTCATTGAGAAATGAAAGAGGTAGAAAGTATTGGAAGGAAGGATGGGGCATTGCATTCAAACTGGTGAGGGGAAAGTGAAAATGAAATCATAAAACAGGAAATGTGCTGCGTATGCCTAAGGCGGGGGGCAGTAGTGGAATTGGAACTCCACAGCCACTGGTACATGTTTTGTTGACAGGAAAAAAAATCACAACCCAACCAAAAAGGAAAATGTCTCAAACATTTCCAAATTACAGTATTTCAAAAGGAAGAAGTTATTTTTTGTTTTGTGTATTGTTTTAAAAATCAAGGATAGTTTTGTAAAATCTTTTAGTTACCCTAAGTTTTAAGCATCTTGTTGCATTTAAAAAATCCTAATGGATAATTAGAAATTTTGAACTGTAGGACTCCATTTTGCATTCTATTCTCAAAAGGTAATGTCAGCATCTCACTCTTGGAGATCTTGGCTCTAAATATATTATGAGAAGCAGGTTATATATTCATCTGAGTAGGAGGCTGATGTTTTGCAAAGCAAACCCCCTTTTTTTTTTTAAATTCCACCTTTGTGGCATGTAGCTGGTGAAAAATAAAAGCTGTAGTTAGAATCACATTCAGAAAGAATGAGTAAATCCTCCGAGAAGGTTTAAAAAAAGAAAATGGGAAAGCTGTGCTTCTTAGAAAAAGAATTCAGGGGAAAAAACCACCTCATGTATGTTACTCTTCATCCTGTTCTTCCCATTGGGACTGTTATGGCCATATTCTATACTGTAGTAAGTTTAAATTGGCCACATTTTTTGTTTCAGCAAGTTATTATGTAAAATGCTATAAATTATGTATATGTTAAAAGGGTACTTCAAGAAGAGATCTATACCTAAAGTTGTTTTTGTATATTTAAATGCTTAGCTTTATTTTTTTGTAAAGTGCAGCATACTCCCATATTTGTGTATAATCTTATTGATCAGATGTTTAAAATTATTTCAAATACTTCATTAAAATAATTATTTTATTATAAGAATAACTTTGCTCAGTCACTGACTGAAAACTGGTGTCTGTAGTTGTCAGCCCCTGAAGCAGGGGCCTGGGCAGGGGATCATATCTCCTGGGCAGTGGATCTTTCTTGGCTCTGATTGTTACTTACTTTGCAGTGTCAGCATTTGGGTTCCAGAACCTTACTTCAGATCCAAGTTACTTATCACTTTCTATGAAATCATTATAAATTTGCATGCTATTTGACTCACAAAGAAAGCTAGGCATATTCATTACAAAAGCTTTTCTTGGCCCACTGAGGTTTTCTTACTAAGGTATTCTTTTTCAAAATTTATTTTTAATATATATTTTTAAGCTTTGTGTCATGAAGTATGTCTTACACACAAAAGAACAAATACAGTGTATCCAAGGTATTCTTCCTCTCAGTTTGCAAAATGGTGGCCTTGGGGTAGATTTGATCTATAAATGCATTCTCTGTGACTCACACAGTGCTGCAGATGTTTTAATTCACAAAATCTATATTTCCACTTCTTTTGAAAATATTGGAAGATCTGGAATCACTAGGTATACACTTTTGTATGACACTCCACTAGAGCCAACCAGTGGCTGTCAACCTTAGATTTGGGACATAAGTTTACCTTCCCTGTCGGATCACTTTAAGCATTGAAGTTTGTGAACCTCTGCCGTCAATATTTATCTTGGATGATGAACAGTAAAAGGGGAAAATACCAGTAATTCTCAATTTGTTTACTTTTTTTTAGCAACTTCATTGAGGTGTATTTTACATGATAAAATTCACCCATTTCATCCATTTACTTTTAATATGACTGATTGACCTTTTAAGCTGTTTCCTCCTGAAGAGCTGTAAGATTCTTCTCTTCTTAAAAAGAAGCAAAGTTTAACATTCTTTTAAAGCCTGTGTTTCTTAAAACCTGCATTTGAGATACATTTTGTTTCATTATCTCTGTGCCTAGTTGTACAATGAACCAACTGAGTGTGTATAAAACTTTGACCTCCGTAGGACTTGGTGATTCTGCAGGAAATAAAAGTATAATGTATTGTATATTTATACATGATGTGGTAGCCAGTATTTAGTTTGTTGTTTTTAGCATTATTATCTTTTCAGACACTTTCATATGCCTCGCTGCACTGACATGACTCTTCTTTTACATGTAGGCACGATACATGATACATCTGATATCAATATCTTTTTCTCTAACTTTTTAACCACCTCTTAGTATTTTCATATGCATTTCAGTTGTGTTGCATTGATGCATTTGCTTTTTCACTGAAGTTGTGTCACCAGTTGGAAATTGGTCCTCAGTAGAATATTTTTGTCATATTTTTCTTGTGGGAAACATTGAGAGAGTGCTGTGCAAACAACAAACCTGAAGTATTCACCACCATATTCTTGAACACTGAATGGTTAGGTAAGAGAAACAGATATATAACAACAGGTTTAGAATATATGTAGACCTTGCACATTGAATATTTGTGGGAAGAAAATACTCCCAAGGAACTCATTTTAAGACTTCGGACTTTGTTGGTAAACCATGATCATGATGAGAGCAATTTTAATGGCAATTCTCCTTTAAAATAATAATGCCTGGTTGACATTTGAGTTCTCTTATTGTAGGTGGTATTGAGGCAATATTGCCCTGGCTGCCCATCTCAGTCCTGCCTCTTACCAATTGTGTGACCTTGGGCAAATTATTTAACTTCTCTGTGCCTTTGTTTCCTCATCTGTAAATAATCGTACCTAGCAGTGAGGTGGTTGTGAGAATTTAATGAATTTTCTTGTCTCAAGCCCTTAGGACAGTATATCCGACATAGTAAACACTGTTTATGTCAGCAATGGTGGTGGTTATGGTTGTATCGATTCTGAGTGGCATAGCTCTACCTCCTGCTCCACTAACATGTTGTATTGGTGAAAGTCACTGGTTGAATGCATGCACCTAGTGTCTTTTTAAAATGTAATCTTAAGATCATGTAAAATTCCTGCATATTGCATTGGGGATTGGAGGATGGGAGGCTAGAAGGAGAAAGGTATGATACTATAGTGGAGACATTAAACTGAGTAATTCTATGTCATAGCTTTGCCAAATTGTAGGGTTGGAAGCAATAACAAAGCCATGCCATCATTTCTAAATTTTTAATTGAAAATATTATAGGCAGACATGGTGAGCATTCAAACCATATAAAAGAGCATACCAAAGTAATTCTCTTACTCCCAGACCTCCCTAGGTCCTATGCTCCCCTCTCTAGATTTACTCACTCTTACTAGTTTCATATATTTTTTCCAGACATAGTCTGTATACGTTTAAGCACATAGTTGTGTATTCCTTTTTTATTTGCATATGGCAGCATACCGATCTATCTGTTGTCATCTTCGCAATCCCATTATTCTTAATTCAATTTATACTATGTTGCAGGCCAGGAGTCCTAGTAGACTCTTGCTGTAATCTTTGGGACAATAATGAATTTTTCCTTCAGGGATTTAGTCACAAGTTTTCTTACTATTTTGTAAATTTTACTATTTCACTAAGAGAATACGATCACATCTGAATGTGTCAACAGCGTTCCTCTACCAAAGAGGCATCATGAAAAGCAACAAGGAGAGTGGAGGTTTTCCTGGTGGGGTGGGGATGGAGGGGTGGAGAGTAAAAGTCATTTAAGGGAAGAGGTGAGTGTTCAGCAGTAATAATAAAGTCTCACTGACAGCACCCGCCCACCATGAACACTAGTATTGGAAACCAACCTGAATTTAGGATCACTCTAACCTATTTTCTGTGAGATTTATATTCTTCATTAAAAAGTAAGGAACAGATCCGAATAGGGATGATCTAAATTCGAGGTTCCTGGGAGTGATCCCTAATGGGATGCCAGATGCCCAAAATACTCATTTGGTAAACTTGTAAAAATTTTCTGTACATGAGGCACTAGGGGGAACAAAGATGTGTAAGACACAGTCCATGTCCTGGAGGGGCTCTCTAGTCAGAGATGGAATATATACATAAACACACTAATAATGCAAAGTAGCATATACTCCTTTGCAAGGAGTGGTGTAAATAGTAGGTTCTCATAGGTGTCTTTGGGAAAAAGATAGTACTTCCAAATGGAACAATCGTATTTTATCTCTTATGGAAGAAAAAAATTTGATCCGAGCAATGAAAAGAATGGATAAGATTTTTTAAGTCATATATTCTAAGGGAAAAGGTTGAAAAGCAAAAAAAGATAAAGTACTTTTAGGGAAGTAAATATCTAGTTTGGCTGATTATAAAAGTCACATAGGGGAGAAATGGAAGATAATTTTGGAAACGTAAGATGGGGCAATTAATATATGTACACTGTCCAAAATTCAAAATGTACAAAAATACACATTAAAGTCCCCCCCCCTTTGTCTTCTAGATAAATTCTTCAAAATTTTTATTTCAAGGAAATTATAGGAAAAGAAAGTGATAAGAGTTGCCTGGAAGCTTCCCTCCACCCCGAAGATTTTCCCTTGATTATAAAGGTGATATATTCTCATTGTAGAAAATTTGGAAAATAAGAGACTATAAGGAAAATGAAAACACTGGTGCATTTCTTTCTAGCCTTTTTTTCCATGCTAGATCGTAGATGTTTTAGATCATACTGTTGATCCAGCTTTTTGTCCTTACCTACGTAGCATTGGAGTTGCTAGTAAAAAATGAGAAGAAACACGGCTAGGAGAATAAAACATCACTTTTGAGTTCTGTCCCTCAAAGTGATGGTGAAGCCATGTTTCTCATTTCCTCAAGAAGCATATGGATTTTTGCTCAAAATGATTTCAATTTGTTGTACTTAGGGGTGAAATGAGAATACCCTTTTTTGTCTCATCATTACTTGCACTAGCCCTCTATGTGATAAGGTGATGTGGAAGAGGAATTGCCACAATTCTATGTAAACTGTTTAGCAGATTCAAAGCTAGTATAGAAATGTTACCCAAGGGGTTTAGGTTATAGAACTGATAACTTTTCCTATTTGTCATTTTAATGGAGGCTTTGCCTGAAGATGGGGGGAGGTACAGATTTGCTGGTTGGCTTTTTGAAGAAATCTTATGTCTTAGGTTTCCATTTCCCTAAATAGAAGTGGGAGGGTGTCATGCTGGGTGGTCTCCAAGGGACCTTTAAACTTTCAGATGGTGATATGAATATCTCATCAGATGCTTCTTAGCAATGTTAATTCCTGTAAAAGTAGACAGTGGTTGCCTCTAATGCTGAGGAAAGCAAGACGATTGAATAAATGGTGCACCATGTCTTTTCCATGCCTTCTGCCATTATCAAAAAGTGTAAGTTGTGTGTGGTGCTGGGCCAGACCCCAATCAAAGAGTAATACAAGCATCACTGCTGATCTATATTGAGCTGTAGGAATTTCCTAGGGCTGCCATAACAAATTGCCACAAACTAGGTGGCTTAAAACAACAGAAATGTATTTTCTCACAGTTCTGGAGTCCAGAATTCTGAAATCAAGGTGTCAGCAGGGCTAGCACTCCCAAGGCTCTAGGGGCGAACCTTCCTTGCCTTTCCAGCTTCTGGTGGCTTTTGACGTTCCTTGGCTGTGGCAGCAGAACTCCAAAGTCTGCTTCCATCTTCACGTGATCTTCTCTTGTGTCTTCCATGTGCTCTCCTCTTCATATAAGGACACCAGACATTAGATTTAGAGCCCACTCTAATCCAGTGTAATCTCATTTTGGCCTTTAACATATGCAAAGACTCTATTTCCAAATAGGACCACATTCTGAGGTTCCAGGTGGACATGAATTGGGGGGGTGTCACTATCCAACCCACGGTAGGAGCATACCGTATATGATTATATATTCCTGATACTTTATTTCCTGTCTCTGACTTCAATAATAGTGAAAAACATAATGGCTGTTAAAATATGAAGTGGTTGATTTTGTATCTTCTTACCCTGGAAACTTAGAATCTTGAGGTCTAACAAGATGCCTGTCCTTACCTTCTCCTCCGTCTCTTCCACTTCAGGCAAGGCTCAGAAGTTCCTAGTAGGTGGCTCTGTTCTGAGAAATGCATCTTTGATGTGGTTAAGATTGTGCCGTCCTGGTGTTTACAGTAGCGTATTCAAGTAAATCTGTCTTCAGAAGCCTTTTGAGATTTTGAATGCTATTTACATGATGACCATTAAGGAAATTCTCCACACTATGAGAATATCATAACTTTATTTCTTGTGGAAGCTCTGATTGTAACAGGTATCAAGCATTAGAACATTTTTTATGAAAATGAAGCCAGGTCCTCTCTCCAAGAACTTCAAGAGACTCTAGTCCTCCTGAAAAGAGGATGTGCCAATATGTGGAAAATGTCAGTAACTGTTCTTCTCACAGTCAGCTTCCAAAGTACCAACTGGGGACCTAGTCCCATTAAATCAATCAACTCAATTGATTTGACACTGGGAACCTTGCTTTTAAGGTGGGAATCTGTATCATTGGGAAAAGAATGGAAGGAGCAAAGCCCAGAATTACTGGGGAGAGATGCTTCGCCGAGGAGACTTGGAAATTGGAGTAACACCAAGAATAGCTTTATTGACCTAATCACAGGTGCCCTCATTGGGTATCAACCTCTGGAACTGGGAGTTGGTAGCAAGTTCTAAATCTAGGGTCACTACAGGCAGCTCAGGTTTTTATCAGATTTCTTTTGGGATAGAATATTAAAAAGAGCCTAACTTTTTTGAGAATGTGTATTTTGCATACTATATCTTAAAAAAGCCATCCTCAAGGGCTGACGTCAGCATTATCACAGAGTGAGTTGTTCCCTTTGTCTCTCCCCTCTAAGTTACAACCAAACGGACATCCATTAACCAACAAAGGATTCCCTGCACAACACAACAGGATGCCTGGAAGATCCAAGCAGGTATACATCTGAAGGTGTGAGGACTGGACCCCCAGGAAGCAGTGGAATTAGGGGAGCAGGCCCCTCCTCCTCCCCAGGAGCAGCAATCCAGATTATGAATCCTTACACAGCAAGCAGCACAAGTCTGATTGGAGGCAGGGGCAGCCTGGCCCACCTGTGAACACTTTCAGAGCAGTAACCTGGCCCATGGGAGCACCCACCTACCGAGGTGGCCCTGCCCATGCAAACACTCTCCACCAAGTGGCAGTAGCTCAGCTGGCGTGAAGGCACCCCACCTACCAAGTAAAGCAGCATGGCCTGAGCACAGTGACTGGCCCACGTGAAGGCACCCACCCGCCTTGCACAGCAGCTTGGTAAGACCTGCCTGCTGAGTGCAGTGGCCCTGCCTGACAAGCACAGAGGCCCAACCACAACCCACCTGCTGAGCACTGCAGCTCCACCCCCATGAGCATGACCCGCTGAGCAGCTGCAGCCAGCCCTTGTGAACATGGAGTAGCCTGACTAGCACAACTACCAGCAGATGGGGTGGGAACAGAAAACAGCCCCTGAGCCTCCCAAGTGGCAGATGGAATCTGTGACCTGATACTACCACAGATGTGCCGGCAGAGGATCAATTCATCAAACATCATGAAGAACTACACTAACACTGCAGAACAGAAGGAAAATGAGGAGTCTCCAGAAACCAAACCAGAAGTCACAGAAGATTACAATCTAAATGACAGAGAATTCCAAATAGCTGTCATAAAGTAACTCAACAAGTTACAAGAAAACACAGTTTAATGAGCTCAGGAATAAAATTCATGAACAGAAGGAATACTTCACCAAAAAGATTGAAACTCTTAAAAAAAACTATACAGAAATTCTGGATATGAAGAACACAATAAGATAAAAAATAATGTAGAAACCATAAAAAAGAGAGGAAACCTTATGGAGGACAGAATTAGTGAATAAGAAGATGGAAATCTAGAAGTGCTTCAGGTGGAGGAGGAGAGAGAACTAAGATTTCTAAAAAATGAAGAAATTCTTTGAGAAATATCCAACTCAATCAGGAAGAGTAACATAAGGATGATAAGTATTTCAGAGGGAGAAGAGGAGGACAAAGGAGCAGAGAGCTTCTTCAAAGAAATAATAACTGAGAACTTCCCAAACCAGAGAAAGGAACTTGACTTACAAGTAGACTTACATGAAGTAACTGGACTTACATGAAGGCAATAGAACTCCTAATTACATCCATGCAAGAAGACCTTCTCCACGGCATATAATAGTAAAAGTGGCAGAAGTCAATGACAAAAAATATTAAGGGCAGCAAGGCAGAAGAGAATAACCTACAAAGGAACCGCTATCAGGCTTTCAGTGGATTTCTCAGCAGAAATCTTACAGGCTAGGAGAGAATGAAATGATATATTCAAAATATGTAAGACAGAAACTTTCAGTCAGAAATACTCTATCCAGCGAAATTATCCTTCAGATATGACAGAGAAATAAAAGCTTTCCCAGGTAAACAAAAGCTGAGGGAGTTCATCACCACTAGACCAGCTTTATAAGAAATGATGAAGGGAGCCCTCTTACCTGAAACAAAAAGGCAAAGGTTTACAAAGCTTTGAGCAAGAAGATAAATAGACTAAATCAGGAAATTGCAGCTCTTTATCAGAATAGGTTAGCAAACAATTATAATATAAAAAATAAAGGGAGGGAAAGCATCAAAAATAACTATAACTACTTCAGTTGAGTCACAAACTCACAACACAAAAAAGAATAATTTGTGACAAGAATAACACAGAAGGGGAAGAGGAAAGGGATGGAACCTACTTAGGCTAATGGAGATAAGAGGATATCAGAAAATTGACTATCTCATCTATTGCATGTTTTATACAAACCTCATGGTAACCACTAAACAAAAAATCAGAGCAGAGCCACAAATCATAAATAAAGAGAAAACCATCACAGAAAACAACCAAACTGAAATGACAGACAGAAATACAAGGGAAAAGAAACAATGGAAATATAAAACAACCAGAAAACAAGAGATAAAAATGGCAGTATTAAGCCCTAATATATCAAAAATCACTCCAAATGTAAATGGATTGAATTCAGCAATCAAAAGACATAGAGTGGCTGGATGGACTGAAAAACAAGACCCAACAATATGCTGCTTCTAGGAAACATCTCAGCTCTAAGGACAAACATAGGCTCAGAGTGAAGGGATGGAAGACAATACTCCAAGCAGATGGCAAGCAAAAGACGGCAGGTATAGTCATACTTATATCAGACAAAGCACTTCAAAATAAAAAAGATAATGAGAGACAAAGAGGGGCAGTATATAATGATAAAAGGGACATTCCACCAAGAGGACATAACACTTATTAATATGTATGCACCTAACACAGAAGCACCAAAGTGGATAAAGCAACTATTAACAGACCTAGAGGGAGAAATTAACAGCAACACAATAGTAGGGGACCTCAACACCCCACTTACATCAGTGGATAGGTCATCCAGACAGACAGTCAGCAAGGAATCAGTGGCCTTAAATGAAACACTAGGACAGAAGGACTTAATAGATATGTATATAACATTCCATCCAAAACCAGCAGAATACACATTTTTCTCAAATGTGCATGGAACATTCTCAAAGATAGACCATATGTTGGGAAATAAGGCAAGTCTCAATAAATTTAAGAAGATTAAAATCATATCAAGCATCTTTTCTGACCATAGTGCTATGGAACTAGAAATCAACTACAGGAAAAAAGCTGGGAAAGTCACAAATATGTGGAGACTTATTGAACAACCATTGGAGCATTGAAGAAATCCAAAGAGAAATAAAAAATACCTGGAGACAAATGAAAATGAAAACACAACATACCACCTCCTCTGGGATGCAGCAAAAGTGGTACTCAGAGGGAAATTTATGACAATACAGGCCTACCTCAACAAACAAGAAAAATCTCAAATAAACAACCTTAAACTACACCTAATAGAACTAGAAAAGGAAGAACAAACAAACCCCAAAGTCAGCAGAAGGAGGGAAATAATCAAAATTAGAGCAGAAATAAATGAAATAGAGACTGAAAAAACAATAGAAAGACCACTGAAACTGAGAGCTGGTTCTTTGAGATGATAAACAAAATTGACAAACCCTTAGCCAGACTCACTAAGAAAAAAGGAGAGAAGACTCAAATAAATAAAATTAGAAATGAAAGAGGAGAAATTACAATGGATACCACAGAAATACAAAGGATTATAAGAGAATACTATGAAAAACTGTATGCCAACAAATTGGATAACCTAGAAGAAATGGATAAGTTCTTAGAACCATACAACCTCCCAAAACTGAATCAAGAAGAAATAGAGAATCTGACTAGACCAATCACAAGTAAAGAGATTGAAACCGTAATCAAAAACCTCCCCCAAAAAAGTCCAGGACCAGATGGCTTCTCTAGAGAATTTTACCAAACATTCAAAGAAGATCTAATACCTGTCCTTCTCAAATTTTCTGAAAAATTGAAGAAGATGGGATGCTTCCTAACTTACTCTACAAGGTCAGCATTACCCTGATACCAAAACCAGACAAGGACAGCACAAAGAAGGAAAATTACAGGCCAATATTGCTGATGAGCATAGATGCAAAAATCCTCAACAAAATATTAGCAAATCAAATACAGCAATACATTAGAAGGATCATACACCATGATCAAGTCGGATTTATACCAGGGATGCAGGGATGGTTCAACATCCGCAAATCGATTAGTGTGATACACCACCTTTATAAAATGAGGAATAAAAATCACATGATCATCTCAGTATATGCAGAGAAAGCATTTGACAAGATCCAACATCCATTTATGATAGAAACTCTCAATAAAATGGGTATTGAAGGGAAATACCTCAACATAATAAAGGCCACATATGACAAACCCACAGGCCAACATCACACTCAATGGTGAAAAACTGAAAGCCATCCCTCTGAGAACAGGAACAAGACAGGCTGCCCACTCTCGCCACTCACATTCAACATAGAAATTCTCTTCAATAAATGTTGTTGGGAAAACTGGACAGCCACATGCCAAAAAATGAAAGTAGACCATTATCTTACACCATACACAAAAATTAACTCAAAATGGATTAAAGACTTGAGTATATACCTGAAACCATACAACTCCTAGAGGAAAATATAGGCAGTGTACTCTTTAACATCAGTCTTAGTCACATCTTTTTGAATACCACGTCTACTCAGGCAAAGGAAAAAAAAGAAACAAATGGGACTACATCAGACTAAAAAGCTTTGGCAAGGCAAAGGAAACCATGAACAAAGTGAAAGGACAACCCACTAACTGGGAGAAAGTACTTGCAAATTATATATCCAACAAGGGGTTAATTTCCAAACTATATGAAGAACTCATACAACTCAACAACATAAAAACAAACAACCCGATCAAAAAATGGGCAGAAGATCTGAACAGACGTATTTTCCAAAGAAGATATACAGATGGCCAATAGGCACATGAAAAGATGTTCAACGTCACGAATTATTAGGGAAATGCAAATCAAAACTACAATGAGATATCACCTCACACTCGTCAGAATGGCTATAATTAACAAAACAAAAGATAAATGTTTGAGAAGATGTGGAGAAAAGGGAACCCTCATACACTGCTGGTGGGAATGCAAACTGTTACAGCCACTATGGAAAACAGAATGGGAGATTTCTCAAAAAATTAAAAATACTACGTTCCGCTCTGCTTCATTTTGTTGATTTGGGCCTGTTATTTTAGCCAGTCATGATCATTTAAATTTTGATTCTGTCACTTATTGAGGACATTTGAGTTCAAGTGACTAAATCAAATATGTGATTCATTGTCCCTCTCAGCTTTGAGCCCACACATTTCATAAGCATGCCTTCTGTGTTCATTCAACTTGTCCATAAATGTGTTGAACAAGACAGGGTCAGCTATAAGACCGTGAAGCATGTTGCTGCCCTCCAACATCAATCCATTCATTAGCACTGATACCACCCCACAGCCAGTTGTGACTGTGTCTAACTGATAGTACTACTGCAGAGTTCATGAAGTTTTCATGAGCAACTCTGGAGAACTTGCTCAGTTATATGCACTACCTAATGTGTGGTTAACCACCTTAGCAGCCATCTCAAAGAAGAGCATGGTGATAGTTTGGAAGATCCCCATTTATTGTGGACTAAGTTGTGTCCCCCTCAAAATTCATATGTTGATGTCCTAACCCCCTAGTGCCTCAGAATGTGACTGTATTTAGAGATAGAGTCTTTAAAGAGGTAGTTAAGTTAAAAAGAGGGTGTTAGGGTGGCCCTAATCCAATATGACTGGTGTCCTTACAAGAAGAGATTAGGACACACACAGGTACAGAGGACACAGCAAGAAGGTGGCCATCTGTAAGCCAAGGAGAGAGGCCTCAGAAGAACCCAACCCTGCCAACACCTTGATCTTGGACTTCTAGGGTCCAGAATCATGAGAAAATAAATTTCTGTTGTGTAAGCCCCCCAGTTTGTGGTACTTTGTAGTGATGGCCCTAGCAAACTACTACACCACCCCTCCCTTCTTCTGCCATTGCTTTTTGGTAGGATTGGTCATCTGGCTCTGGCAAGATGATCTGAAGTGGTATCTTACTGTCTGTGTGAGAAACTTGGGCATGACATACTACATTTAAAATGCCTCAGGGCTGTTTGCTACAGTCAAGTCCTGGGTGAAGTAAAGAATTGCCTCAAAGGGAAGAATCAGCTCGAGGTCACAAGGGCAGAGGAATGTTTAAGGGGTCTGCATTCATGGGATTGAATCAAAGCTTACAGGGAAAGTTGAAATATAACACCCCTGAGCCAGGCTCCTGGGAGAATGAAAAAGTCATTCACCATACAGCACAAACTCTGGCAGCCTTGTCATCTTGTCCCCTCAATGTCAGAATCCCTTGCTCTCAACTCTAGTGCTTCTGACAGTTACAGTGCCTCAGCCACTCTGGCGCAGCTTCTCCTACTAACTTTTCTGCCACTGCTTTTTTCCTCTATTTAGTGCCTCCTCCTTGCACATTTTTGCATCTGGGCACAATCTGGTATGTCACATTCACACTTCCTAAGAGAGGAAGTCATTGGTATTGAATGCTTTTCTTGTTGGATCGTGATATCTATTGGATAGTGATTTTGTGCTAAACTGTCTCCCAGGCAGCTGGCCAGCCTGTGGATGGCTGCTCTGGAGTCAAGTGCTGGTCCCTGGTGCAGATAGCTGTGGCCAGTGTGGCAATGTCACAGGTATAAAGCAAGAGAGGTCCTGTGCAAGGAGGCACCCTTGGCAGTGTTGTTTGGAGGGAGGCTTTAGCATACTGGGCATGCTACACTTCTACTCAAAGTGTGGTCCATGGACCAGCAGCATGGGCATCACCAGGAGCTTGTTAGATGCAGAGCTTTGGCCTCACCCCAGAGCTGCTCAATCAGAATCTGCATTTTAACAAGATGCTAGGTGATTCTTACATGCATTATACGTTTGAGAAGCACTGCTCTAACCAACCCCCTCACTGACTTTAAGTAAATCTGGACTTTTCTATATATTAGGTTGGCTTAAAACCACATATCCCTGTGGGTCAGATCAGATCCAGGTTTAGGAATTTTAAAGCTGTGCTGAACCTTAGGCATTTAGTCAGATTTCTGAACGAGAAGTTGAAGCCCAGAGAGATTAGGTAGTTTGCCCGAGGGCAGAGCACTAGCATGCATTTAATTATGCACAATTTTCTAAGAACACTGGTAATATAAAAATGTATTTTCTTATGCACCTGGCAATGCTGAGTCAGTTTCTGAGCCAGATAAATTTAAGAACTTGGCCTAAATGTATTAAAGCAATGGACAAATTAACTGGCCACATACATTAACTGCATTCAAAGGGGCAGTGTAGTGTAGGGTTGGAGAGAAGTTAGAAAGATTGTCTGCCAAAGAGAAACACCACCATCCTTCAAGTCAGAGGGGCCAACACTTGGCAATTCACTCTATCTGGTCTTCCTCTCTTAGGAGAGATTATTAAAGTCTGTCCCATTTCTAAACAAATTCTCCCACATCTTTTGTATTTTAAATTTCCATTTTGATTCACATCAGAATGCCTTTTGCCCACATAAGTTTTTAATCTAAGCAGACACCATGATAAAAGTAATTGTAGTAGCAGCACTGACAGCAATAATAGTAACTGCAGTGTGTTAGGTTACCATATAAATGAGCTGTGTATGTCATACTGATAGTATCATTCTAAAAAAATGTGCCATTACAATCTGGAGGGTTTTCCCTGATGAATTTTCCACTTGATTCATAAATTGATGTTATATTTCAAAATGTTTTTCTTAGGTTTTGTAGTGGTCATTGTTCATTCAATATTTAGCTACAGAATGTCCACTCTGCTGAGCTTTTGAGGTGGTGGAATTATACCATGAGTACTCAAAAGAATTTTAGAGAGACTGGAACATGTGCCTCATTTTACAGGTGAGGAAAATAATGTCCATAAATGGTCGATGGCAAAGCATAAACTGGAGCCCAGGGGACAGAGGTTTGAATCAGGCCACAGTCCAATCGGGTGTACCCCGGGTCATGAGCTGCCTGAGAATCTGACATCCGGACGTTTGTTTGGACCGCCTGGCAAAACATTTACCGCTGTTCCCCAGCAACAGGTCTTAGCTTTAGCTCTTCTTTCCAGGTGCACAGGTTTCTTGTTCGTATTCACTCTACCATTTCCCTCAACATGTGGTACTATTGCTCTAGTCCATGGATCTCTTGGCCCCTCTGGTTTTGCCATTCATCCAAATGACATCTATTTGGTGCCTGCTGTGTACCAGGCACTGCATCTCATACAGTGGGATTCCAAGATGAAGAAGACACACACCCTGCCTCTAGGAGCTCCCTGTGTGGTAGATGAGACACACGGGAAGCAGGTGATTGGAACACAGCGTGGCAAGGGTGAAGGATGAACCAAGTGCTATGGGAGGTTTTTTGTTATTTCCTACAATTTCTATTTCTTTCACTTTCTGCCTCTTCTTTCAGTTTCTTTTTCTTCTTGAAAAATAATGATATCGAGTACCTTAAAGATAGTAATACCTTGTTTTATTCTATCACACGTCCGTTGTACCCCAAGCACTGTGATGGGTATCCTGAGATGAACAACACTGGGGAGACAAACCTGTCACCAAATAACTGCATGAGATGTGCTAAGTGCTGTGATAGAGGGTGTACAAGGCCCTGTAAGGTACACAGGAGGAGGGCCTGGAAGAGACGAGGATGAGGGAAATTTTACACTGAGACTTGAAGAATAGATGGGAGTTATCTAGGCTGAGGAAGCAAGTTGTCCAGGCAAAAGACAAAGGTGCCATGACATGTCTTTATCTGGGGAATCATTAGTTTAGTAAGGCTGGAGTATGTCAGGTGCTTTTGTAAGCCAAGCTGAGGAGTACAGGGGTTAACCAGACTGTCTGGTTAGAACCTTCTGGTGGTCGCAAACGGCATGTATCCCAAACTCCCTTGACTCTGGAGCCCTTTAACTTATAATATGTTGATGGTTCACACACAGGCACTCATGAGAGGTAAGGCCTGCTTGCATTTAGGTAAAAGAGGTCCTCAGCTTTCATGTAGTCTCCACTTTTGCTCCCCCTTCACTCACACACACCAGCCCACCTCCATCCATTGGCTTTGATCTTTCGCGTGTGGCAGGACTAATGATAAAGCATCTCCAGGTGGCCCTGCCTGCCTGGCAGGCACCATCACCGAGAGAACGGCCAGTGGGTAGGTCACTGCCCACATGCCTGAGTCAGCATTTGAAGGGGGCCCCCGCTGAGCCCCTGCCTTGTAGGCCCCTGGAGCCCCTTTCTGGGTGCTCCTCCACTGCTTCCCCACCCTCTCCTCCTCCTTGGTGGGATTGGAGGGAGTAGGTTAGGATAGGGACACAGCTTCAGGTTGTCAACAGATGGCCTCACATGTGGGGTTGGTCCACTGAGGCCCCACTTGATGTGTTGTGGTAACAAGCAAAAGAAGTGCCCTTCACTGTGACCTCACTTCAGGAAAAACCCCGGCTGCTTAGAGGTGTGAAGGTTGAGGGAGGGCTTATGGGCCCTGGCCGGGCTGGGGGCTCAGCAGCAGCAGGGTCCCCCTCCCCAGGCACTGGGCACCTGGGAAGCTTCTTAGCTGCCTGCCAGATAGCCTGAGCCTGGGGGAAGTAGTGCCTACAGAAGCCGTAATTAGGGATTTTATCGTCTTTTTTTTAGCTCCTCTGGAATGGAAATTCTGGAAGTCAGCAGGAGCCAAACCGGCTGGGCAGGCCTGGCGGTGGTTCTCCTGACTGTTGGTGGCAGCACAAGCCACCTTTGAGTCACAGGCACGTTCCTCTGGGCTCTTCCTGAGGGCTAGGTGGGTCCTCTGAGTGCAGAACCCTTTTAAGTCACCTCCTGGAGGTTTGCTTGTGCCAGCAGGTTCACTTGTGCCCTTTAAACCATGGACTCTGGTTAAGCATTTTCAGATGTGTTCTGTAATAAAAAGACTCCCCATGCTTTCCAGGTACAGCCCACGGGTCCCTGGGCCTGTCAGAGCCGTTCTTCCCAGCATGCAGTTCCACCTAGAGGGCTGGCTATGGCTCCTCCTGCTGCCCCCCTCCTCCCATGGGTTGGTGGTAGTGTAGTATCCCAGCCATTTGTCCCCCACAGGATTGGATGTTGTCTCTCAAACTGGAAAACTGAGGAGAGAAGCTTGGTGTTTTCCCCTCTCATCACCCGTTGTCCTTGGCAGGGAAGGCTCTGACTCTACAATCAAGATGGACAAACAGTTTCACTTCCAGACCCTTCTACCTCTAACTGGAGCCCCATGTCTTCCACTCCAGCACGAAGTAAAGGACTGTTAACCAACAACTGGCTCCCTAATCGTTTTGCTGGGGAACTAGTTTATTGCCTAGTAACCTAGACTGTCCCTTGTAGAAAGGGGTTGGAAAGCAGAAATCCCTTCCAGACACCCCCATTAACCTGTGATTGTGATCCGAGGCGGTTAAATGGGGCCGGGTATGCATTAATGGGTGTGAGGGAAATCAGTATCTCCCCCAAGACCCACGCAGCCCCACTGGTGTGGCTGTCACCGTCCAGGCTAGAAGGGAAGTCCTGAGTTACAGCAGATCCAGGGGATGTTACTAGGGGATGGGGGATGGGCAGAGGCCTCGCCTGGCTCACAGACCACGTGTTAGAGGCCATGTCTCCACACAGCTCAGAAATGTGGGACTGGAGGTCAGGAGAATAAAGACATTTGTTCTGCACCTCACTGCGGGACAGGAGGCTGCCAGTGTCCCTGGGGTATGCTCCTAGGAAGGTCTCCAAGGAGAGCATACAGTTAAAGGACAGAGGGAGGGTCACTGTGGCCCCAGAGTCAGTGCCATATCTTCCTACCCCAAATCTGGATCAGTGGTTTGACATCAAAGACCCATAGCTGCTGTCTCCATAGTGCAAGAGCTTGAGGATCCCCACAGGGTCTGCCTCCAGGTCTGGCTCATGCTGCGTTTCATGGGTGCCCATGTTTCTCATGACTCACCCACCTGGATGGTGGAGGGGCCCGAGGGAGGAGAGCGGAAAGGGTTATGATGGGAAAGAGTGAGGCCAGGGACGGTAGGCATTTCTGCTTCCCAAGCTCTCAGTGACCGGGGAAGCCTGTGCTTCTGGGCACCTTACTCTCCTCTCCCTCCTCGGCACAAGCAGAGGGATGCCTGCCTTGCCAGATCCTTGGATGATTCAGGATGCAAATGTCCAGGGCTGAGGCTAGGGGTGTGAGTTGCTTAGTCAACCGAAAGGTAAGCAAACAAACAAACTTCCTACCAAATGCGACACCTAGTAGATATTTCCTTCCAACTCAGGACAACCTTTGCTTCAAGAGTTGCATCTTTAGGGAAGTTTGATGGAAAAGAATTGTGAAATATTCCCTGGCAGGAAGCACGGCGTTTGGAAATCTGTCTTAAGAGACCCATCAGTAAGTGTGCGCAGGGAAGAACAGAACATGAGGGCTGTGGCCTCTGCACTGCCCCTCTGCAAGCTCACTTGTGTCCACTGCCAAACCTCTTCAGAGTCTAAATAAACAAGATCGAATGCAATATATGAAACAGAACCACGGGAGTAGCTTTTCATCCTGGATTTAACAATTTCAAACTTTCCTCTGATGTTTTTTCAGAGGAAGGGAAGGGGAAGGATCTTAACTCAATAAAAAAAAAACAGACCTCAGTGTCTTCTGTAGAGCAGAGGCCTCTAGTACTGGACCTGGAGCCTTTAAGCTCTGAGAGTTTATTGTAAACATTAGTATCGCCAAAACCCACAACCCAGTGCTGTTACTGGGAAGTGGGTGGATGGGTGAATTTTTTGTTGTTGTTTAATTCAGCTTTTCTCTGTATCTTTACTTCTCATGGACTCCGATTTGCCAAACTGGTCAATCTCTTTTATAGGTAAATAGGTGCCCATTTTATTAAAAGAAAAGCCTCTTAAAATGCAGATGGTATGCTTCCTGCTTGCTAGTCCTCACAGATTCCTTGTTGCAACCGAAGCGGGCATGTTACTTTGATAGTCGTATGAAATAACCTTAACTTTGCCTGGGGATATTTATAACAAAACATGCAGAATTATTGCACCATAAAGCCTGCTTCACTGATTCTTGCTGATTAAAAACGGTTTTTAAGACTAATGTAATAAAAACCAAAAAGACCCAACAGCTGGAACTCTGAAGACAGCCCAACTGGAGCCGCGGTGGCTCCCCCTCTGCCCTTTGATTCAAGCCCGGGAGAAGCTGGGCCAGCTCCGTGGGGCCCTTCCCAGAGGCGCTTCATGCACCACCTACCTTCCCGCCCCAAGCCGAGGCAAAGAATGAATGGCCTGGGAGGGATGGGCTTGTCTTTCTGCCACACTGGAGGCCAGTGCCAAGTTTTGCTTCAGGAAACACGAATGCAGAGCAATCCGTGGTATTAGGCTAGGCCAACATATTCCACCCCGTCCCCTGGCAGACAGGCTGAACAGGACAGAGGCATTTTTCATTGATGCTAGAACCCTGCAAGGATAAGATGTTGGCAGGAACTGACATAACCTTTTATTCCTCCTTCCAAGGTGCCCATTTACCAGGCACATCCTCAAGGGCCCAGTGGGGTTTTTTCCCTTGGCTATTGGCCAGAATCAAACCGGTTTCATCAGGCCCTGAGTGTAGACGCAATGTGCATTAATTGGTGCATTCTGTGTTAATCTTCATTTTCTTTCAGGAGCTTTTGCCTAAACTCTCCCATTTGGTGCCTCATCTTTGGGGCCCTAACTAGCACCACCACCACCCTTTTCTCTTTTCTCACTTCTCATCTTTCTTCAGCCCCTCCTCTGGCCACACACGCGTTCACACGTACATAATCCTTAATCCATCAGGGTCAGAGATGTCCTCAAACCTAGCTCAGGTGGAAAAACTGCTTTGGAAAGAAAAAAAAATAGCATTTTCAGGGTCTAATCTTAATTTTTCCCCTATATAGATAAGCCATTGTTCTACCAATTTTTTGAAGAGTGTGCCCTTTCCCACTGATCGGTAATGTTGCCAATTTCATATATATCTATTAATCACTTTGAGGCTCTCTATTCTATTGGTCAATTTGCCTGTCTCCAGTACTGCACTGTTTTATGTACTGTGGCTTAGAGTAAATATTGATACCTTATGATGTAAGTTCTGCTCCCTCCTCCCAGTTCTTCTTTTTTCTTTTGCATGAGGAAGATTTGCCCTGAGCTAACATCTGTGCCAATCTTCCTCTATTTTGTATGTGGGTCACCATCACAGCATGGCTGACAAGTGGTGTAGGTCCATGCCCAGGGTCCAAACCCATGAACCTGGGCAGCCAAAGCAGAGCTCATGAACTTAACCACTAGGCCACAGGGCCAGCCCCCTCCCAGTTCTTCTTCAAGAGTGTCTTGGCTACTACACTGTTCTTGTCCCTTTGCATTTCCATGTAAATTTTAGAATTAGTTTGTCAAGTTCCACAAAAACTGTTGGTATTTTGACTGGAAATGAACTACATCTGTAGATGAATTGGGTAAAAATTGATATCTTTATTGATTAAAAATTTTTGATACTATCCTAAATTGTATTTTTAAAACAAATTTTCTAGCATTTGAGGTTGATAGATGAAAATGCAATTAATCTTTATATACTGATTTTATATCCAGCACCTTACTAAAACCACATGAATACTAGTAATGTTTCTGTAGATTTTTGAGGGTTGTTTTTGAAGATAGTTGTATCATCTACAAATAACAACAGGTTTGTTTTTTCCTGTACAATCTTTACACTTTTTCTTTCTTTTTCTTGCTCTCCTCTGTTGGCTTGAATCCCCATTACAAAATGGATTAGAAGTAGTGAGAGTGGACACATTCATCTTGTACCTGATATTAAAGGGAATACATATGATGTTTCACCATTAACAATGATGTCTGTGGAATGATGTTTGGACTGAAGAAGCTCCTATTGCCAACCGACAAAAGCAGAAACCAGTTTAAGAGGTCAAGTGTTTATTTGGGATCCAAGAATTGCAATTCAGGGAGCACAGATTCAGGTAGAAATCCAAATAGTGTCCTGCTGGGGAGTAAAATTCAGGGGCTTTTAAAGACAAAGAAGAGAAGTTATATTACAAAGAATTTTCCTTGGAGTTGGAGGCAGAGAGCTAGTCTTGGCTAAACATTGATTGACTGTTGATTCTATCTTCAGAAAGTCCACAATCATCAGTCTTTGTGATCAGGATGTCCGTTCTCCTACTGACTTCTCAAAAAATTGCTTGTAAAATAATTGCCGTTTGGGCCCAGTCCAGCGTCAGTCCCAAGACAGCAAAGCAGTTTCTCTGGAAAGGCAGCTTCAACTCTATTTTAAAATGGCTCCACTAAAGTCAGTTTTGACACTATATATCCTTAGGTTAAGAGTTTTTTGTTTGTTTTGTTTTTTTAAATCATGAATGTATATAGTATTTTAACAGCTACTGTTTTCTGTTTTAATTGAGGGCATAACACAACTTTTCTCCTTTAATCTGTTAATGGAGTAAATTACATTAACTGATTTTCTAATGTTTATGACCAACTAGGTCATAATGATTTAATACAATGCTTGAGTTTGTTAGTGTTTTGGTTATCTCTTGCTGCATAACACACTACCCTCAAAACTTAGTTGATTAAAACAATATCCATTTTATTTCATTTATAATTTTGCAGATCAGGAATTTGGACAGAACTTGGCTCAGGATTTTCCTGCTTCATATGGACTCCTTGAGGTCACTTGGTCAAATTAAGCTGGCAGATGGGCTGGTCTAGCAGGTCCAAGGCAGCGTCCTCATTCATATATCTGGCACCTTGATAGAAATGACTGAACAACAGAATCGCCTAGGGATTGTCAATTGCAGTGTCTTCATGTTGCCTCTCCACCAGGCATTCTCAGGGGGCTCAGAGCTCAGGGCTCCTAGAGAGAGTGTCCTAAGAGACTAAGGCGGAAGCTACAAGCTGCTGCTTCTCACAAGCTTAGCAAGTCATGCAGTGGCACTTCTACCATATTCTATTGATGAAGCACTTTTCTAGAGCCAACCTAGACTCAATGGGGAAGGAATTAGACTCCACGTCTCAATGGAAGAAGTGGCAAAAAATGTGCAGTCATCTTTAATCTGCTATAGTTAGCTTGTAGTTTATGATTTTTGTATATATATACCTTTCCTAAATGAGATTGCACCTGTTCATTCTGTTAACTGTACTTATCTGGCTTTGATACCAAAGTTACGCTAGCCTCATTAAAATGAAATGGTGAATCTTACCTACTTTTCTCTATTTAAAATAATTTAAGATTAGTTTCATTTCTTGAATGTTGGTAGACTTGCTGGTAAAGTCATCTGAGCCTGGTGTTTCCTTTGTAGAAAGATTTTAAGCTAGTGTTTTAATTTATTTAACAGTGACAGGGCTATTTGAGTTTTCTATTTTTTCTTGAGTCAGTTATGGAAAGTTATATTTATCTAGTAATTTATCCTTTTCATCTACATTTTCAAACTTATTGGCAAAAAGTCGTTTATAACAACCTCTTAAATCTTTGTAGTGTCTGCAGCATCTGTAAGTATGTATCGTTTTTCATTTCTGATATTGTTGTTTGTGTCTTCTCTTTTTCTTGATCAATCTTGCCTGAAATTTATCAATTTTATTAGTTTTGTTAAAGAAATAACTTGCGGCTGTGTTGATTCTATTTTATTTTTGTCCTCTATTTCATTAACTTCTTTTTTTTTTCTTTCTTTGGGTTTATTCTATTCTTTTTCTATCTTCTTACATTGTATGCTTAGCTCTTTAATTCTATTATAAGTTGTATGTTTTAGCTTCTTTGAGTCATTGGTTATAAACATATTTTAAAATTTCCAGTCATTGGGAAATTATCTTTTTGTTGTTCATTTCTCATTTAACTTCATTGTTGTTGGAGGATGTGGTCTATATGATACTGATACTTTAAAATATGTTGAGACTTTTTTGGCTCAGTGTGTTGTCACTGAAAATAATTTATATTCTATAGTTGTTGTGTACAGTTTTCTGTAAATATGTGTTAGATCAATCTTATGGTGCTGTTAAATCTATATTCACACATTTTTTTTTTTATCTTCTTGATATTTCAGTTACTGGGACAAGTATAATAAATTCTTCCACCATAAGAGTGGATTTATTTATTTACCTTTTAATTGTGTATATTTTTGCTTTATGTATTTAGAAGCTATATTATTGTTATACATGTTTAAAATTGCTATATTTTCCCAGTAAACTAAAAGTTTAATCACTGTATAGTGATCCTCTTTATTTCTAGTAGTGCTTCTTGCCTTGGAGTCTATCTTGTCTCCTGTTAATTTAGGTACACCAACTTCTTTGATTAGCATTTGCCTGGACTATCATTTTCAGTCCTTTTTGCCTTTGACCTTTTATGTCCTATGTTTTAAGTGTGTTCCCTATAAATACCATATAGACAGATTTTTTTGACTGAAACTTTGTCAATTTATATTGATTGTGATTCCTGATATATTTTCCATTTTATTAAAAGGTTTCTATTTGTCTTACTTTCTCTGTTTCTTTTCCTCTTCTTTCTTTTTTTTAATATTTATTTTCTTTGTTTTAACTTTTCATTACAGAAAATTTTAAACACATGATCTTTGGTGAAGTGGAAAGATCAGCAAATTTTATCTATCCTCTATACCCTCCCCACAACACAATACTGGATTGTTTTTAAGCAATACCAAGCCATCACATAATTTCATTAATAAATTCTTCATGTATCTATAATATTTAAGAGATCTTTTATAAAACAAAACCACATTACCATGGTTACATCTTAAAAAAACAGTAATTCTTGGGGCCGGCCCAGTGGCACAGCGGTTTAGTTCCTGCTTGGCAGCCCGGGGTTCGCCGGTTCGGAACCCCGGGCGCCCGCCTACGCACTGCTTGTCAGCCATGCTGTGGCGGCGTCCCATATAAAGTAGAGGAAGAGGGGCACGGATGTTAGCCCAGGTCCAGTCTTCCTCAGCAAAAAGGGGAGGATTGGCAACAGATGTTAGCTCAGGGCTGGTCTTCCTCACAAAAAAAACCAGTAATTCTTTAATATCATTAAATATCCTAGTTAGTGTTCAAATTTTCCTAGTTGTCTCACACACAAATCTTTTTTTGTTTGTTTTTACTGTTCGTTTGTTTGAATTGGATCAAACAATTGTTTGAATTGTTGAATTGGTCATTCGAGATCCAATAAGTCCATCCACTCATTTCTTTCTTCCTATAGAGTAAATATTATTTTTCTTATCTCATTTTTCCTTTACTATCTTAGAAATTGTGCACTTTATTTCCATTTTTTCTTATTATTCTAGAAATTCTAACTTACCAAAGTCTGAAGTTAATCAGTATTTTTTTCCTCTTTCTGAACATTATATGACCTTTGGGACACATTAACTCCTACCACTATCAACCTCAAAAATAAAATACTCAGTTATTTTACCATCAAAATGAGTTTATTCAGGAATAGCAGAGAATTGCAACTTGGGACAAGCAAGCTATGGCAAACCATAGCAAATCCAGAGAGCAAAGGAGAGGGGCTTGCTTTTATAGAGGAAAGGAGGAAGTTGGGAGGGGCTGTTGTGAATAAACAGTTGTGAACAAAAGTTCATTGGAGGAGAGTTAGAGTTCAGGGTAGTGATGGTTTTTTATCAGCAGAGTTGTGGTAGTTTCTCATTGGCTGGGACTGTTGCTAGGCATGGAGAAAATCTTCCCCAGTTGGAGTAATAAAGCAAGCTTCTTCCTGCCCAAGAATGTGAAGTAAGCTGTGATGGAAAGTACCTGTATGAGAGCTCCCCACTCAGGGCTTCCCAACTCCATTTTAAATGAGGTTTCCCTTTATTAATTTCACACAACAAACCCTTCCTTATAATCTCAGATCATATGCTGCTGATGTCTTATGTTTTGGTTCTAATTTTTAACCCTATAAGACGTTATTATTATCTTGTACCATTAACATTTGTTTAGATTTACCCACATATATTTACCACTTTTTTACTCATCATTCATTGTTGCATCTCAGATCTCCGTATGAAATCATTTTCCTTTAGCCTGAAGTATAATCTTTAGAATTTCCTTTCTGAATCTTTTGGGGGAAAGTCACTGAGTTTTTCTTGATTTGAAAATGTCTTTATTTTATTCTCATTCTGGAAACATTTTTCATTGGGTATACATTATGAGGTGAATGATTATTTTCTCTTAATATGTTAAATGTATGATTCCACTGTCTCCTGGCTTCCTGAGTTGCTGTTGAGAAGTCAGCTATAAGTCTAACTAGTTTAAATATTGTTCCTTTAGGTAATCTGTCTTTTCTCTTTTGCTATTTTTAAGATCTTCCTCCCACCTTTTTTTGTGTTAAAAAAATGTTTTTACAATAATGAAATAGTGTTATTTTTATACAGTGAATTTCATTGTGATGTATCTGGGTGTGGGTGATGCTGATGATGATTTTAACTTTTATTTATCCTGGTTGAGATTTTTTCAGGCTTCTTGAATCTATGAATTGGTATCGTCTCTCAGTTCTGGGAGTTTTTCATCTCTTGAAATATGATATTCCTCATTTTTCTCCTTCTCTGTATGGAATGCCAATTAGACATATATTAAACGTTCTCATGCTCTCTTTCATATCTTTTAAATGTTCTATATTTTCTATTTTTTTTTTTTACTTTCTGTGATACAGTCTACCTAGTTGCTTCAGGACTATCTTCTACTTCACTAATTCTCTTGTCAACTGTGTCCAATCTGTTGTTAAACTGAACTACTGAGTCTCACATTTTAATTATCATTTTTATTTTTGAAGTTTTATTTGGTTCTTTTTCAAGTATGATCATGTATAGTCTCTTGCTCTTTATTCACATTTTAAATTTCTTATTTTATATTTTAAAACATATTAAACATTTATTTTACATTCTGTATCTGATAATTCCATGAATCTGATTCTTCTGTTTGTTTGTTTTTTATTCTGCTTGTAGTCACTCATGCTTTGTTTCCTTATGTATTTTGTGATTCTTGACTGTGAGCTCATATCTGTGGGAATTATTTGAGGCTTGGTTCATGAGTTTCTCTTGGGAAGATTTGTATTTTCCTCTTCCAAGCCTATGGGGGCATTCCAGTCATAGACATCTTTAAAGTAAATATTCAACTTGAAGTTTTCCCTTCCTCCTCAGTTCAAAATTCAAGGAGACAAATTGCTTGCATCCACTTGGAAGAGAGAATAGGCAGATCTGTTTCTCAGTGCACTCTTATATGGAAGGTATAACCCATGGGGCTTCTAATTTTATGCAGTGGGCTCTTCTGTTCAACTCCCTACCTTGACTAGGTCCTGTTCCCTTCACACAACAAGAATATGAAAGTCAAAATTCAAGTTCACTGTTCCAGTGAATGTCATCAGGGTGTAAGCTGGCTTTAGAATTCTGCTTATCTGTTTTTTACTTCCACTTAGTTTTCAGTCTCTTGCCATGTTTCTGGCCAAACTCAACAGTACTTTTTACATATTGTTAATTGTTTTCCATAGCAGGATAGGCCATCATGCTTTCAGAAGTAAAAGTCCTCCAGGGGTTACTACTCCAGTTCTGATTCCCAGAGTGCTAATTTTTGCTAGACAAAGTTTTGGGAGTTTCTAACTTCAATAGAGCAAGTCCACCTGGCTGCTTTGCAGTCCCTCTCTCCACCTCTTTCAGATTCACATTTTCCTCTTGACCTTGACCCCTGGCCCTCTACTTTCAGAGGCTCCTCTGCTTGCCTACACTACAAAGTATGGTGAGATGCTCAGGTATGAGTTCTCTTGTACTCTGTCCTCTCTGCTTTACAATTACTTCTTTATCCTATTTATCCTTCCTACTTATTCTTGCCTTAAGTCCCATTTGGAGAATTGTCCCTCCTTTCCAAGGCCAACTCCTCTATCCTTGTTATGAATACTGTCTTTGCAGCTGGAATTCCTCCTTTCCCACACCCTTCCTCTGCATCTTTTGCCAATCATATTATTGCTAATCTTCCAAGACTGAATATAGTACTTTCTCTTCTGTGATGCCTTTTGAGTTGTCCCTTCCCCTTTCATTTCAAATTTCCTCTCTGAACTCCAATAGCACTTTATTGTTAACAGGAACACAGGGCTTACACTACCATGCAATATTACTATTTGCATAACTGTCATCTCTCCTACTAAATCATGGGCTCCTTAGAGAAGGCACTGTTTTTTGTTTTATCCTTACTGTTTCTTACTGTGCTGAGCACAATACTTTGCATATAGTGGCTCATTGTAAATGCTATTGAATTAATAAATGAATCTTTTCTTGCCTTCTCTAGAAATCATCTTTTTCTATGATCTCTTTTCTCTTTTTACTCAGTCTCCATCTTCACTAGATCCCTCCCTTCTATGGTTAAACACACTTGATTATTTAATGTTGAAGGGAAAGAAAAACATCTTTACTTGGTCCTGCTATTCCCTTTTTTATCTTTTCCCTTCTAAATATCTTTAACATATGGTCTGTGACTTCTGTCTTCTTTCTTTGCCCTGACTCTCTCTGTAACCATCTGTAATCTAACCTCCACCCTCAACACTCTATTGAGATTACACTCTTAAAAATGAAAGCTTTCCTTCTGTTACCACCATGTCCTCTCCTCAGCTTATTGTACATGATCCTGAGTACTCCTGTTGGGGAAGCGTCCTCTGCCCCAGGCGACCCTGCAGTGCGTGGTTCCCCCTTTGCCCTCTGCCTGCTCTTCTTTCATACCCATCCCTCCACCCAAGCCTGTTCTCAGCTCACAGCTTTCCTCTCTGTGCTGAGGGATCCCTGCCTTCATGACTTGGGAATTATTAATGTGGCTGCTCTTCACATCTTGCTTCTCTGTCCCTAATCTCTTCTAAATCTAAAATCATGCATCTCTAAATTCCTCCCAGACATTTTCATTTAGTGTCCCTATGCTCAAGATGGCTCACCTTCCTAAATTTTTTTTTGCATTCATCCCTTCCATTGCCTCTTGTGTCATTTAGACTCAAAAATCTCACTTTAGTTTGATCCCTTCCACTTTCTTATTCCTCTCTCCCTTGCCTCCGATCAAGTTGATTCTGTCTCTGCACTATTTCTTTCCCTTTCAGGTGCCTTTACTCTAGTTTAGGACCCAACCTCTGGATTAGTGCCAGGCTCCCTGCCGATGTCTGTGCTATCATTCTCTTTCCTTTCATGGCCATCTTGCACATCATTGCCTAGTATTCCAAAAATTCCCCCCAGGGGAATGTGATGGAGGTCTATGGAAAAAGTGTATGGACTTTAGATTCAGACAAACCAAGATTGGGATCCCAACTCTGCTATCTACTGGCTGGGTAGTGTCAGTTTCCTCAATTTCTGTGAGGGTAATATCACTCATCACAGGATTTTAGTGAGTATTTTGAGAGAAGATATAATAAAGTTACCTTTCCATATTTAAAAAAAATTGCTAACAGATGAATAAACAGTTTCAGAGCAATTAGGTAATTTTCCCAAGGTCATAGTCTATAAAGCAGAGCACAGTCTATAAAGAGATTTTTCACACATCTCACGGGTCAAGGTGAATATAAGCTTTTAATTGTTTGATATTAATTAATGAGTCCATATTCCTAATATCCAGAAGCAAATTCTAGATTTACCTGGTTCTTCAGGATCTAAGAGAAGACACTGACTGTGACAGGGCTGGAGCAGGTCCAGGTCAACATCAGAGGTTGAGATCAGCGATGGAAAACAAGGCCGTGTGCTGTTAGTGTGGACGCCAACACGTGCAGACGCTGGGAAGCAGACATGGTGAGGTGAGAGATCGTGTTCAGAGGACCCCTGCCCAGCATGACTGCTACTGGAAAATGAGAAAGGATATGGAGCTCATTGTGTATTTTTATGATTTTGAGTGAATTTAATTCTTTTCTGCCTATGGCATTTCTCTCTTCACAGGGGTCTTGGGAATTTGGCCAATTGTGAGAATGTCTGTGGTGATATTAAAACTCATTTTATGAGGTTGGCAGCCATTACTTTCAAACTATAAATTTCATCCTTTAAAACAATGAGAATGACTGCTTTGAAAAGTTCTCTTTGGTGATGGAAAGTATAGTCCCCCAAAACACCAAAACAAAACTTGGGATCCCCACTTCTGCCTCAGTCCTGAATGTGGACTGGGGTCAGGTGTCTGGTGACATGTAGGGGCCTGGAGCCTCCCACACAGGAGGCTCTCTGATTGTGGTGGAGCGATGAAAACACCCAGGAGCATAACATTGTAGAATGAAGGAAGAGAGAAAGGAAAGGGAATACCCCTCAAGCCGTGACAACCCACGCTTTGCTTGGCTACTTGGGGTCAAACATCTAGCTTCTTTAACATGGCAGCAGTGTGGCCTCGACTTACTTGCCCTCTCCTTGTGTCTGGGAGCTGTTGTCTTCCCCCTTTGCCTCACACCCCTAGATCAACAACTTGAGGGAGCCATTCATTCAGAACTCCTCAAATAAAAGCATTTTATGGTGAATTTCGTTTGGGAAGTGCTGCATGTTATTTTCCCCTTCTGGAGATTCACAGTGAGCATCAGCAGTTGTGATTAAGACTCTGCTTTTTAGCTAATAGCCTTCAGAGCCAGGGTGATAGTTCTTGGGTTGTTCCCAGGGCCCAAGTCATGCCCTGTAAGAAATGAGGCTTAAGGAGTTACAAAAACTCGCATACTTTCGAGATTTCCACTGTTTCCATTATTTTTGGTGGCAGCTCACTATTGAGCCGGTCAGAGCACACTGCGGAGGGGAGAGCAGGGTGTCACCTTCCAGCCTGCTCAGGACCTAGAGGTCTCAGTCACTCATTTCTAAAAACTCTTTAAATAATTTTCTTCCCCATTCATTCCTCTCTCCTATAGAAAGGAAAAAAAATCTACTTTTATGTGCCGATGGACATAGTTTAAACATGTGAAGTATGGTTTAGGGATGTGAAAACTTGAAGCAGTGTTTCTGGGAGCAGCTTGCATTGTTATGGCAACTAAAGACGTTTACTGGGATGTGGTGGGCATGGGGCAGCGGGGAAGGGTGGATAAGCTCAGGAGAATTACAGGGAATCCCATCCATGGCCATTACTAGAAGCCGAAGGCCACGGGTAAAATCTGAGGCAGTGGGTTCATAGGGGAAGACTGGTGCCACAGGGCGGGCATCCCATGGTGGGTATGGGTGGAGTAAAGACAGTAATTTTATGAAAAATCAGCTTTCACCCACGCCATTTCTAACTACTTGACTGCTCTGAACCCTCCAGACTGAGGATATTTGCTTTAGGGAACTGGGCAGAAATCATAAAGTTAGGCAACGCTTATTGCACTCTCCTTGTGTGCTAGACGCAGGGTTAAAAAATGCGTCCTGTCCATCTTCCCGTTTCACAGTCGTGGCACTGCTGTCACTCGTGGCAACAGAGTGTTATTATACCCGTTTTATAGATGAGGAAAGTTAGGCTGCGTGGAGCTAAGTTACGGCCTCTGTGAAGCCAGGGAGGAAGCCCAGGCTCCCACTCCCTCCGTGTTTTGTTTCAGGGTATAGTTTGGAGTCTTCTGTGGAAACTTCTTCACATTCCGCACAGAAATGTAAGCACTAGAGAAATAAGAGCCTAAGATGTCGCATCTACATTCGAAAGGTTGCCGCCTTCCACACTGCCCACGTGGAGAGCGCCTGGCTCACTTCTCAGCGGGGTGAGAACAGCAGAGCCTTCTCTCCACAGGTCTCCCGTGTGGAGAAGGGGCCTTGGCCCTCCTGTGGGACACAGAGTCTGACCCTGAACCCTGACAGATTCTGCAGATCCCACAGGGCCTGCAGAGCTGGGCAAGGTGGGGACTCAGGGGCAAAGGGGAGGTGTGAGTGCTCCCAAAAGGAGTGTCCTCACCTACTCTTTTAAAGTGCAATTTCTCTTTTTCTCTCCAGCTCTACCTTCTCCTAGGGATGTAGTGAGAGAAATTCTTAGGGAATTTTGAAATGAATTTGGCTGGCTTAGCTGTAAAATACGTAGAAGGAGAGTTTCAAAACTCTGCTGTTGCCAGAACTTAAAGCTTGGTTGCTGGTGCACTGTTTTTCAAGGCAGCGCTGGCTCCTGACCCTAGAAGTGAGATGCATGCCAGCCGCAGGGGAACCCTGGATGATTTACTTGGGTTGCGGCAAGTGGGCTTTACTGTCTGGAGAAGAGAAAGTCTGGAAAAGCTGGCTCTGAAATAAGTTTCTATTAGTTGAATAATTTGTGTATTTAATGGTATATAACATTAAAAAAAAGCATTGTCGATATCCCATAAAAGATTTAAAAAATATATTTTTTAATCTTGTATTTGAAGAAAAAGTAAAATAGCAATAATATGAAGAGAATACAAAGACAAGGCCTTTCCTGGCTGAGACTGGAAATGGCTATCTACCAGGACTGGATTTGTTCCCCAGACCACTCCCAGGACCTGTTTCCCAGGTGGGTGGCCCAGGCGGTCACACAGGCCCCGCTCAGGACCTGCACTTGGTTTAATGCTCTCATCTTGCTGTCTTGAAATTGGGAACACTCTTTAAACAGGGGCCTGCGTTCTCATTTTGCACTGGGCCCCGTGAACTATGTGACCAGTCCTGCCTCACTGGTTCTCCATCCTTGCAGAAGGAAGTCTGGGCCTGTAAATCTCTCTGGGCACAGCCCCGGCACCCCCTCCCACCTCTCCCAACTGGTGTCTCTGCTGCAGTGGCGCTCAGGGCTGCTCTTCCCGCACGCAGCTCCTCGGCACTGCCCATGCAGGTTCTTGCTGCTGGCTTTGCTCATGCTGACCCTCACCTGGGAGGCTTCCCCTTTTCCTTCAACCTCCTTGAGTATCCCTCCTCCCGGCCGCTGGTCTGCTTGAGCACCAATGTGCAATATCCCACCACACCCGCCATGTTACACCCACATTCTCCTTGTCTGTCCGCTGCTACCCAGTGAGCCCCTCCAGGCAGGCACTGCAGCCCAGCCATGCTGGCCCCATGGCTGTGCCTGGCACGTGGTAGGAGTCAGCCAGTGTCTGAATGACTAGGAAGCTTTGTTCTGTGGAGAGCACTCTGTGGAAACACCACAGAGGGGCTTGTTTACCTTCCAGATAAGTTGGAAGCTCTTCTATCCTCCCAAAATATCCCTTTTCTTTTAAGGAAGATTAGCCCTGAGCTAACATCTATTGCCAATCCTCCTCTTTTTGCTGAGGAAGACTGGCCCTGGGCTAACATCCGTGCCCATCTTCCTCTACTTTATATGGGACGCCGCCACAGCAGGACTTGATAAGCAGTGCGTAGGTCCACTCCTGGGATCAGAACCCGTGAACCCCGGGCTGCCGAAGTGGAGCGCGTGAACTTAACCACTATGCCACCGGGCTGGCCCCCAAAATATCCCTTTTTCAAACCAAACTCACTTCCTAACTAAAATCCATTGTCAAACACTAGGCTTTAACCTCTTGTGTGTGTGTGTGTTTATTAAGGCTACCAATAGATTTAAAACACTGTTTAAATCTACCTTCTTTCATTTCTCTGGGTGTTATTCATATAGTGGAGCTTCAGTTTTTGTTAAAAAGAGCCTGTTTCTACTCTCACTATTTGCAGACAACATGATCCTATACATAGAAAACCCAAAAAATTCCATCGGAAAACTACTAGAAACAATCAACAACTACAGTAAAGTGGCAGGGTATAAAATCAACTTACAAAAATCAATTGCATTTCTATACACTAACGATGAAACAACAGAAAGAGAACTCAAAAAGACAATCCCATTTACAATTGCAACAAAGAGAATAAAATATCTGGGAATAAATTTAACCAAGGAGGTCAAAGACCTATACAATGAAAACTATAAGACACTATTGAAAGAAATCGAGGAGGACATAAAGAAATGGAAAAATATTCCATGCACATGGATTGGAAGAATAAATATAGTTAAAATGTCCATTCTACCTAAAGCAATCTACAGATTCAATGTAATCCCAATCAGAATCCCAATGTCATTCTTCACGGAAATAGAACAAAAACTACTGAAATTCGTATGGGGCAACAAAAGAGCCCGAATAGCTAAAGCAATTCTGAAAAAAAAGAACAAAGCTGGAGGCATCACAATCCCTGATTTCAAAATATACTATAAAGCTACAGTAATCAAAACAGCATGGTACTGGTACAAGAATAGACACACAGATCAATGGGACAGAATTGAAAGCCCAGAAATAAAACCACACACCTATGGACAGCTAATCTTCGACAAAGGAGCAAAGAACATACAATGGAGAGAGGGAAGTCCCTTCAGTAAATGGTGCTGGGAAAATTGGACAGCAACATGCAAAAGAATGAAAGTAGACCATCTCCTATCGCCATATACAAAAATCAATTCAAAATGGATCAAAGACCTGAAAGTGAGACCTGAAACTATAAAACTCCTGGAAGAAAATATAGGCAGTACACTAATTGAGATTGGACATAAAGGGATCCTTTCAGATTCCATGTCTACCCAGACAAGGGAAACAAAAGAAAAAATAAACAAGTGGAACCTCATCAGACTAAAGAGCTTCTACAAGGCAAATGAAACCAGGATCAAAATGCATAAACAACCCACCAGCTGGGAGAAAATATTTTCAAATCGTTTGTCCGACAAGGGATTAATCTCAGTAATATATAAAGATCTCATACAACTGAGCAACAAAAAAACAAACAACCCAATCAAAAAATGGCAGAGGATATGAACAGACATTTTTCCAAGGAAGAGATACAGATGGCCAATAGACACATGAAAAGATGTTCAACATCACTAATCATCAGGGAAATGCAAATCAAAACTACACTGAGATATCACCTTACACCGGTTAGAATGGCTATAATCACAAAGACAAATAACAACAAATGCTGGAGAGGTTGTGGAGAAACGGGGACCCTCATTCACTGCTGGTGGGAATGCAAACTGGTGCAGCCTCTATGGAAAACAGTATGGAGAGTCCTCAAAAAATTAAAAATAGAAATACCGTATGATCCAGCAATACCACTCTTGGGCATCTACCCAATGGACGTGAAATCAACCATCACAAGAGGCGTATGCACCCCTATGTTCATTGCAGCATTATTCATTATAGCCAAGAAGTGGAAGCAACCCAAGTGTCCCTCAACTGATGACTGGTTAAAGAAGATGTGGTATATACATACAATGGAATACTACTCAGCCAGAAGAAAAGACACAATTGTCCCATTTGCAACAACATGGAAGGACCTAGAGGGTATTATGTTAAGTGAAATAAGCCAGAGAGAGAAGGACAGACACTGCATGAACTCACTCATATATGGAATATAAGTGAACACACGGACAGAGAGAACTGATTGGTGGTTACCAAGGGGAAGGGGAGTGGGGGGGCACAAGGGGTGAAGGGTTACATCCACAAGGTGACGGACAAACAAAAATGTACAACTAAAAGCCCACAGTGTTATAAACAAAGACATCAATAAAAAGAAAAATTTATTAAAAAAAAAAAAGAGCCTGTTTCTAGTTTCTTATTTCTGCATGTGCAGACTTATGCACAGAGGGTTCATTATTTGACTAACTGAACCCCCCCAGGGTGGAGTGGTTGGCTCCATCTAAGGAACTTTGGGCTGTGGGCATCACCAGGCTCTTGAATTGTCCCGCTCTCAGGACCAATTCTCCACTAGGTACAGCACACACAGGGCCTAGGGACCATGAAAATGTTTTAACTTTTTTTGAAATCAGAAGAATGAATATAATAATAATAAATATATAATATACAACATATAAATCCAGTCTGGATTACATTTGTCTTCATGCCAATGCAGTCATAAAATGGAATTTTTAATATTTTTTACAGAGGAAGGGGCCCACAGAGGCAAAGGTGCCTTGGGCCCTCAAAAGGCACTGTGCGGCCCTGCGTGTGTGGCATTACCTCTGCTATCAGACACCTCACAATGTCTGCCCTCAGGTTCTATCAGCAGCAAGAAGGTAAGCCAGACAATTTTGAGGGTTTGGTAAGAGTGGGTGGGAAAAGTGCTCTGAGCACCCCCTGCCCTGCAGGGTGGCCCTAAAAGAACACTGCATCATGACCATGGCTTTAGAGATGGAGGGCGGTATGACTGCCTCTCCCGTCAAGGGCGCCGAGGTGACTCAGTGCTGAGGCCGAGGCTGGACAAGGCTTCCTCTGGGTAGGTGAGGCGGGGAGCAGAGGTGCACACCGCCTGCTCTCCATCCACAGGGTGAATGCCCTCTGGTGTCCTGGGGACCCAGGCAGCCCCCAGGAGTCTTTGCTGGAGTGGATGCCTATCACGAAAGCTTAGTTTGTGCATTTACTTTTTCAAGAAAATTCCTTCTAACTCCTGGATTTGTGAAGGAGTGAGAAGCCTGTGATGAACAGAAAAGGCTCTCCATGCCTCACGGGTAAACTCGTCACCTCCACTGTGTCCTAGAGCAGCAGGAGCCTTGGGACAGATGCCTATGGGGTAAGTCATGAAGCTCCCCTGAGGTCAAGTACATGAAGCTGATAGTGCAGTGGGCTTAGGGGGAAATGCTTGTGTCACTACAGGGGCCTTGGACAAGCACTTAGGTGATCTGAATCAAGGTGCCAGTTCCAGTACTTCTAGCTATGGGTGGAGCAGTGCCCTTTACAGAACTGATGGTATGCCAGGTTCTGGGGAAAAGACTTCATGCACTTCCCTTTAACCTCACCACAATCCTCCCAGGGAGGTGCTATTGCACCCATTTTACAGACGAGTAAACTGAGTTGTAGAGAGGATGTAGAGAGACACAATGAATTGTTCAATGGAGGACCCTCAAGTTGCCTGGCAACAGAGTCTCTGGGACCAAAGTAGGAGTGGCTGTGCATGGTCTTGGCTTGCTCACTATCTCCAGATCCTGGGCACTGACATTCCCATCACCTCCTTGAACAGCCCATGTCTCTGCTCAGACTTCCTAGTACCTCAGCATGATTTGTCCCTCACCATTCAAGACTCCTTTCATGCCCAACAGAAAGGGAGAGATCTCCTCTCCTGGACCACAAGCATGGCACACCATGCTGAGAGAATACAGCACCCAGGCACCAGCTGGCCCTTCTCTCTGTGAGTCCCAGCCTGCCCCAATGACAGCTGCCTGTGTCCATTAGCATAACTGAGGTCAAACAATGTTCCCAAGGTCACACAGCTAGCAAGGGGCAGAGCCAGGACTTAAACCAGGCTGAGTGATTCTAGAACCTGCATGCTAAACCACTGCCTTCTACTTGAGTGCTGTTTCTTCATCATAAACAGCCTAAATAATCCTTGTCCTGGTTTTCTCACCAGGTTTCTGGGAAGGTCAAATGAGATAATGTATGCAAAAGAACTTTATAAGTTAAAAGCGCTATGCTTCCTGGCTTGAGACACACCCCCCTCCAACCCACTCACCCTCTTCATCTTCAAATTCCTTAATCAACAGTTGGTTTTGTTGTCTTGATTTGAGGTAGTAATGATTTCTGACAAGGAATGTTATTGATGTGTGCAAGGTCAAAGCCCTTTAGGTGGTTGCGTTTCGGTATGGTACGGTGATAGGAGATAGAAGGCTGATATCAGGATGTCCGATTTCTAGTCTTGGCAATGTCATTGTCCTTATTTTCCACCTTTAAATGTGGGCACCATCCTTTCATTATTAAGCATTCTACTATAACCTGATGCTGTGCTAGGCACTGGGGGCACAGGAAAAAGTCTCAATTTTTGCCTTCAATAAGTTCAGGTTAGTCTTTCTGGCAATGTTTAGAGTAGTGTGGTAGGCCAAACTATTGTTTGCAATTATTTGCTGCCCTTCTTATGAAAGGATTGTTTTTCTCTACCTCATTGACATTGGCTTGGGCATATGACTTACACTGGCCAATGAAATGTGAGTGAAAGTGGCATATGACGCTTCTGAGCCATTCTGTGTCTCCACCAGTTCTCTTGTTCTTTTTTCCCTGCCATGAGTTTGCCCCAGAGAGAGGCTGCACCTTCAGCCTTGGTCCTGGAGTGAAAGAAAAGCTGCAGTTGACCCATAGAAGATGTGAAACATGAGCAAGAAATAAACCTGTTTTTGCAGTGGTTGGTAAGACTCAGATTTTGGGGGACATTTGTTACACAGCTTAATCTAGCAAAAGCTGAATGGTACAAAAGGAAAAAAGTGGGCTTTATTTTCCTGTTCCCTTATTTGCAGCAGTTTGGTGATAAGAACAGCAATCCTCATGTCTAAATTAATAGATTTAATGTGGCCTAAAAGCTTATTTCATTTGTTTCTTACATTTAGAGCCTTGGGGTCTAGGCAGCCAAGGGTGTAGGTAACCAGGACAGGCCAAATCCATGGAAGAAATTCACTGCCCACTTGTCTATGGCCTTGGTAGCCCTTGCATCCCTGGCTTCAATGTTTCTTTGCCACTGTTTCTGGTGAGTGGTTGGTTCTTTGTCTCAAAATTGCTCTGAGCTGCTTCCCTGACCACATTTGTAAGGCAGGATTCTGGGGTTATTTGTCATTCATATTGGGTGAGGACTTTACATTGTAAAGAAACTTTGTTAGATAATCCTGAACTGGGTGGAGAGGATGCTCTTGCCTGTCTGCTTTTCCTTTGAGTCACCTATCAGAGTCCTCCTCTGAGGGGCCCTCCTGAGACCCTTCTCTATCTCATCTGTCTCGTCTTCCTATTTCTTTTCTTTACTCACGGTTATTTTTTTCTTTCCTGTTTGATGAAACTGAAGGGGCAGAGTCACTTCCTTCAGAGTGTAAAACCTGGAAGACAAAGAAACCTTCTTCGTGCTAATATTGAGTGTCTTTTACAGTCTTACCTCCATGTATGATTATACTAACCAAGAACCACCCTGCTTCCTCTCTCCCTCCCTCCCTTCCTTCCTTTCTTCCTTCCTTCTTTCCCTTCCTCCTTTTCTTCCTTCATCCTTTCTTTCATTTTTTTCTTCCAGCAAATATTTATTGAGCCCCTATGATATTCCAAGGCACGGCACTGGGTACTGGAGAGGCTGCTGTGAATAAAAAGATCAAGAAGCTTCTCCCTCCCTCAACTGATGATTGAATAAAGAAGATGTGGTATATACATACAATGGAATACTACTCAGCCATAAGAAAAGACAGAATTTTCCCACTTGCAACAACATGCATGGACCTAGAGGGTATTATGCTAAGTGAAATAAGCCAGAGAGAGGACAGACACCCCATGATTTCACTCATATGTAGAATATAAACGAACACACGGACAGAGAGAACTGGTTGGTGGTTGCCAAGGGGAAGGGGGTGGCGGGTGGGCACAAGGGGTGAAGGGATGCATCCACATGGTGACGGACAAAAAATAATGTACACCTAAAACTCCACAATGTTTTAAACTATTAAGACATCAATAAGAATGAAAATTAAAAAAAAAAGAAGCTCCTCCCAAGAGCTGAGGGAATGGCGTCGGGTGAGTGGGCAGGGAGGAGGACCCCAAACTTTTTATATAAAAATCTGAAATACTGGTGCAATCTTATTTTTTTCAGTTATTCTAAACGTAGACCTCTGAGTGGAGATGAGATAGGATGGAAAGATGAGATGAAGGAGGTAACAGAAGGTCAATAACAGTTTCTCCTGGAAACTCTCTCTATGGGTTTATCAGGCTGGGCCCTGGTGTCTTCTAAAAGTTGGAGCTAGAATGGGGATAAAAGATCATTAAATCCAATACTCCCAGAATTTCCACAAAGTGGCCCTAGGGGCAGAGGAGCGTGAATCACTGTCCCTGAAGGAGACTTGGACTTAGCATGAAGCTGCCAGACACAAAAAATTTCTTTGAAGTATCTTTTGTGATTTAAAAATTAATGTAATTTTTGTATGCTTTTCATAACATAGCTGTTTGTTTTAATATAAAAATTATCCTCCTAAGACCACATATTATATGATTCCATTTATATTAAATGCCCAGAACAGGCAAATCTATAGAGACAGATGGTAGATTAGTGGTTGCCTAGGGCTTTGAGGGCTGGGGGACACGGAAGGCGATAGCTGGAGGCTACAGGATTTCTTTTTTGGGGTGATGAAAATGATCTCAGATTGCTTATGTGATGGTTGCACAATCTATGAATATATTAAAAACCATTGAATTGTATGCTTTAAATGGGTGGATTGCATGGGATGTGAATTTTATCTTATAAAGCTATTTAAAAAAAAACCCGAAACTTAACCCTCCCAATCTTCAAGTAAAATTTGCATTCCAGGAAGATGAGTAACTTGTAGCTTTTCACCACTGAGTAAGCTGGGGTTAAATGCACCCATTTGAGAAGTGAGATTCTGGTCCAACCCCATCTGGGAAGCGAAGTGACTTGTTGCAATATTGTGATTTATAAGAAATATAGATATTTGATTATTCATATAACTGAAATATATTTATCAGATATATTTGGCCTTCATCCACAGTTTCTAGCTCACAGCTCTCGAAACCCTTGGAATTTCCTGAGGGAGAAGAGCAATAGGAGCGTCTTTTGTTAAAATATTTGTGTCTCGTCCTCAGTTCCTGAAAATGCTTCAGGGCCACAAAGGTGAAATGGGTGTCTTGTTTATGTTAATAAAGGTGACTTTTGGACCCCACCCAAGGGGGGACTGGTTGCCAGGAGAACCAGCTGTGTGATCAGAAGATTGGAACTTTCAGTCCCACCCCCTGATTTCTGGGGAGGGAGGGGGAGTTGGGGGGGCACTGAGGTCGAATCAGTTGCCAGTGGCTAGTGACTTAGTCAGGCATGACTACGTAATGAAGCCTCCATAAAACCCAAAAGGAAGTTCGTTGGCCTTTTTTTTTCAGAGAGCTTCCACATGCCACTGTGCCAGACCCTAAGCCCCACGAAGACAGAAGCTCCTTTGTTCAAGACCTTGCCCTATGTATCTCTTCATCTGGCTGTTGATTCATATCATTGGAATAAATTGGTCATCTAGTAAGTAAATGGGTTTTCTTGAGTTCTGTGAGCTGTTCTAGCAAATTAATCAAACGTGAGGAGGGGGTTGTGGGAACCTCTGATTTATAGCCAACAGGTCAGAAGTATAGGTAACAACCTGGACTTGTGACTGGCTTCCTGAGTTAGAGGACGGTCTTATGGACTGAGCACTTCACCTGTGGAATTTGATTCTATCTCCAGGTAGAAAGTGTCAGAACTGAGCTGAATTCTCAGACACCCTGCTGGCGTCCAAGAACTGCTTGTTGGTGTGGGGATGGCTCCACACACACGCACATCGGAATTGGGTCCAGGAGCCCTTTAGACTTGCCACCCAGAGTAGAGAGCAGAGGCAGGTTTCCTGAGTCCCAATCCAGGGCAACTGGTCAGCCTCCAAAAGTACTTTGCGTTGGACTTGCATTCGCCTTGTTTTGCTGTCCTAAGTCATTTACCAAGTCAGTTCAGCCACACATGTTCCCTGGTCCATGTCATTAGCTTTCTTCTTTTGGTTTTCTCTAGCTTTCCACATCCTAGATGTTCCCAAAACAAGTGGCTAAGCCTGTGGACCCCTCACCCCCACCTTCCACAGGGGCTAGATAGGAGTGGCAGGAGGAGGAGGGGCCCCACCCATCCTTGCTTTAGTCCCCACTGAGCCACAGGCCAGCTCTGCCTTGAGAAGCTGTGGGAGTAAGAGCCACTATCTGTTTAATCACGGAAGAATCAGCGGTATCTGGATGGAATCTCAGTCAGGACACTTTCATCCTAACCGCCCAGCATCAGGCAAGCCATGAAAGTGAACTTCTGTGATCAGATGTGAGGAGGGATCGAGTAGTAACCTGCAGCCCCCACGGCATCACCTTCTCCAGATGACCTCATGCCTGGGGATCCATGGGTGTGTCGAGAGCATGGCCCCTCCCTGCCAAGCTGGATCTTTTCAATGAGGGGTGGGCTCAGATGATCTCTGCTAATTTAGGGCCTCCTTTCTATGTGGTTCTTGCATCCATTCTTTCATGACAACTTTACAAATGTCCTGAGAGGTGGGCAAGGCAGACATTACTTACCTTCATTTTTCAGATGTGCAAACCAAGACATAAGAATGCGAGTTATTTGCCCAAGGTTTTTAGCAAACAAATGAAGGAGCCGGGTGTGCTCCACACTTCCAGACCAGGCTATTTCCACCAGGTCTGGAGCTCAGATCAGCAGCGGTCATGGAGAATAGTGCGAAAGGTTGCTCATGGCCTCAGAGGACAGTGTGAGCATTAATCATCATCCGTTGCAATTGAAGATCACCTCCAGGATAACTTCACTTTAAATCCATGCCCAGGGCTGAAATCGGATTGATAGGTGTGAGAGATAGCAGTCCTAAGTGTACTCAGGAGTATTTCCTAATAACTAACTCTCCCCCCTCCTCCCTTTTTTGAATGCGAGAGGTTAGGAAATGAGCAGAAAATGAATAAGCAGAGATGACAGTGTGAGTTATTTCACCAAGGAGGTGTTTAACCACCACTTGCCTAACAGATGAGCAACTGGTACTGGAGATTACTCTAACAGGGAACTAGTCCTCACAGAGCCCGGTGAAGGAAACTTGGGAAGTTTGGGGTCTGGAATTCTGGGGCTGGGCCATCAGGCGAGATTCCCCACTCCCCTGACTGGAATTCAGAGGCCTTGCTATCTTTTAATTAGATTCACATGATTAAAAATTATCTGATTCTCTAGTCCAGAATTTTTAAAGCACTTTTTAAAATCTGCAGATTCCCCTTTTTTCAAAATAAATAAAAATTCATAAGTCTGAGAAAAGCAGAGCAGGAAAAAAAGAGGCATCTTGGAGGGTGAGCTACCTAGAGCCCTATCTGCTAATAGTTCTGGCAGCCCTTCAAAATTCTAGAGTTCCTCTGAAAACTACTGATTTAATCTCTTGTTTCACATATGGGGAAACTAAATGTAATTGTAGTGATCATGGTTATACTTTATTGCAGTCTTACTATGTATTTGTCTTTTTATTCTCCCAGTGGTCCCACAAGACAGGTGTTATCTTCTGGAATTATCAGAAGGAGAACTTGAGACTCAGGAAGTTTAAGCAACTTGCTTGAAGTCAACCAGAGAATGCATGGAGGACAAGGGACTTACATCCAGGATGGTCTGGCTGCAAAGCCAGCACTGGGCCAAGTCCTCGAAAACGCAGATTTCCCAGAGCCTGACCCAGACTCTGTAGGAAAAGACCATAATGGAAAAACTTGATGAAGATTTGTTTTTGTACCCCTAAAAGGTCCAGCTTTCATGATACCTACTTTAAACAGTGGAAGAGCCCTAATAGGTGATCTTAGATGGGGTAGGTGGCTTTTGGTGTCCTAGAGGATGTGTTGGCAGTTTGTCTGTGACTGAGAATAAACTCAGGTCAAGTCCTCAAAGTCACCCTGAAGCTTGGGCAGCAAGAATGAAGTGCCTCCATCCCTGACAGAAAATCACAGTGTCACTTAGAATGACTTCTACTTGGCAGTTAGCATTTGGGCAGGGACCTTGGCATTATAGAAGTTTAGAACGTTGGAAGCATCTGATCCAACATCCTCACTTTACAGATGAAAAAACTGGGGGGACAGAGGGACAAAGAATGAGGAGGAAGAGGAGGACACATCCTAGGGAAGCTAGAGCCCCCAGCAGCATGGTGGTCGTGGGCTAAGAGCACTTGCATTTGGGGAGAGCTCCAGTAACAGAAGCCATAGCTCATTCATCCACCTACTCCTGAATGAGGTCTTATCATGTGCCGGGCACTGTTCTGGAGTGTGGAATACTTGCATGAACAAAGCACCAAGACGCCTGCCCTTGGGGAGCTCACAGCCTAGTGGGTGAGCCACACAATACAAAGGCATCCAAACAGTAGTCTTCAAAGTTTGTTGACCATGCAACCCAGGAGGACGAAGTTTTTGATAATGTTCTTCCAAGGTAAGTCTATTTATTTATAAATTATATACATGTGCATCTGTACTATTCTATATTATGTATATTTAAATCTACCCCCAAATAGAAAAATTTAGAGAATGAATTAAAATATATACACAAAAGTTTTAATATTTTTTTCCTCTCCCCAGTTGGACTGTGTTAGAAATAGGCTTGGAGCACTCACTTTGGAGAATTCTGCATCAGCCACACTACAAGCTGGGAGATTTAGGAAGCCTGAAGTCTGATATTCAGTTTTAGGTTATTTTTCATTCTGAGTTGCAGCCTTCTCGTATGATATCATTACTTCATTCAACATTTTTTTAAATTGTGGCAAAATATACATAACATGAAATTTACCACCTTAGTCATTTTTAAGTGTATAGTCCAGTGACATTAAGTACATTCACATTGTTGCGCAACCATCGCCACCGTCCATCTCCCAAACTTTTTCACCTCCCCAAACTGACTCGGTACCCATTAAACAATAACTCCCCCTTCCGCCAGGCCCTGGTAACCACCATTCAACCTTCTGCCTCTATGAATTTGACTATTCTAGGTCAATAATTATTTTCAAACTCCTATGATGACTCAAGTGGTGGTTTGGTATGTGGGATTCAGTGGTGAGCAAGGCAAATGAATTTTCTGCCCTCCAACCTCCAGGAAAGTTTACTTTGACTGATTTTAACCACCCTAACCTAGTACTGCTTTAGGTTAGTGTCTTTGGAGAGGCAAGGAGGTGGGCTCTATCCAAGCTAGCAGGCAAGTATGGTGACAGGGCCAGTGAAGTAAGAAGGGATGGGAGGGTGGAATTGGGTGAGATATGACAGGTTACTACGTGATAAAAGAGAAATACCTTCCCAAGGAATTCCTTAAAAATTTGGGGGAGAGGTGGGACTTCCAGTGTGAAGTAGGTTGAGGCTGTATTTATTTTAAGTGAATGCTATAGGAAAAGGTAATCACGAAAGGCTGGTGGACAGGGGAACAATAGGGTGTCATTGTTATCAGTAACCTTCAAATGACTCAGGCTTCAGGCCTTGGGAGGATCGGGTTTCAGGCCAAGAGGAGAGAATGTGAGAGGACGGGAACGACTCCTCCCCGGGAAAAGCTTTGCTGTGTGGCTGAAAGCCTGCCCACATCTGACTGGGTTCCACACTCTGCCTTCTGCCTGCCTTCACCGTAGGATAAAATTATACATTTCCAATTACAGACCTGGTCAAAATCAATACAAAGGTGGAGAGAACAGATCATTTTTCTTATGGAAGTAACTGTTTTCATTAATTTTTCATTAGTGCTGCCTTTGTTTTGCTCTCCATCACTGGCAGAGCTGCAGCCTGCGTTCAATGAGTGTGCACGTTTCTGGGATTCGGGAGATATTGGTTGATAAAGCCAGCAAGTTACTGCCCAGGACTACTGCCTGTGGAACCGGCTTGGGTGCCTGTTTTAAGATCATTGCGTTGGTTAAAATGTTCTTAAAAACATCGTGTTTCCACTCACTGAAACTGAGTCCTACCTCTACTGCGGAAATTCTATTTGTAGAATAAGCACATGTTGAGCTTCCGAAGAATTTATTTTCAGGGGTGTATATAAGTCAGTCTCTTCATGGGCACTTGTGGTTTGATTGATAAGATGGATCCATTTGGCTGATGCACTTGGCTAACAGTTGCCAGACGTATGCGTTTGGGACCTGGGGTCTTGGAGGGGGAGGAGGGGAAGGGCAGTTTCCCTTTGCACATGCTTATTTTATCCTTAAACTCTCCTCAGTTCCCTAACCTCAGCCGGCCCCATCCTCTCAGAAGCTTTAACACGTCTCTGGGAAGACTTCGCAACTCCGCACCTGCAGCAGAATTGCTTGAACCACCACCAGTAAACCTTATCCCCTTCTCTTCATGCTCTTAATACTATAGCGTGTTGTCTGTTCAAGTCAGTCTCCTCTAACCAACCTTGTGTTATCTGAGAACAGGGGCAGTGGCTTTGTATTGATTTTCAGCACCTAACAGCACCTGGCCAATGGTAGGTGATTAATGAATGTTTATTAAATGAAAAAACGACTGAAAGTCATTCGTTGCTTTGTGTAAGCAACAGTAAGAGGTCTCATGAGCAGTGGGAGGTGAGGCAGGGCCCTGCCTTTGAGGAGGGCCTGACACTGCCCCAACTGACTTCTCCTAAGGATGTAAAAGAACCAAGTGCTAATTCCAGCCCTGTGGCTAATTAGCTATGTAACCATGAATGCATCCCTAACACTGGGTCCTTATCTATAAAGGGGGATTCTCTCCCAGCCCTAACATCCTCAACCCCAAGAACCTCTGCTCTTGGGAAAGAATTCTCCCGTGTGCTCACTCCTCCAGCTGAATGACACGTGAGCCTTCTGATGCTAACTCCCTCAGCTGGCCACTGCTCAGGCCACTGCCCAGGCCACTGGGCTGACTATCCCTCCTGCCTAGGTCTTAGAGGCTTGTCTGGAGTAAGCCTGCATCTCTGGTTGTTAATGCAGCCCCTCAGCCTGTTCCTTGGCCTTGCTCCATCAATTATCTCTGGACCTTTTCCTGATTTCTAAAATGTATTAAGATATGACTACATTCAGGACCACCACCCTCAAGGAAGCATTTCCACTACCCCAGAGAGTTCCTTGGAGCCCCTTTCTCGCCACTTGCCCCCCAACCCCTCACCTCCACCCTACAGGTAGCCACCATTCTGACTTCTATCACTGGAAACTAGTTTTGTCAGTTCTTTTAAGGGCTCCCCAACCATCTGGGAGCCTGAGATGGAAACTTTAGAATCATTCTTGATTTTCTGTCCTTCACTACCCACACCTAATTGCTCATCAAGTTCTGTTTCTACCTTGGAAATATCTCATGAATTCATTTCTTTCTACCTCCCAATTGCTTTCATTTATCATGGCTCCATGGGACAGCTGGAATAATCTTCTGATTTATCTCTTCAATCTCTGCTCTACTTCCTTCTCCATTCTGCCACAAAAATAGTATTTCTTAAAAACAAATCTGATTACATCACTCTCCTGCTTAAAAATATCACCGATTCCTTGTTGCCTATGGCCGGTTCCCACATGGGTGCCTGGGTCCGGGACCACCTGGAGGTGGACTCCTGGGGCCCCACCCCAGGGATTCTGAGTCAGGAGGTGGGGCCTGGATACCTGCATTAAGAGCTCCCTTCCTACCCTCCCCAGGCGGGTCTCAAGCTCTCCTCCACAGGGAACTTGCTGTTCTGAGTATTCTGGCCTCGTGCTTGTTCAAGCCTCTGCTTTGTATGTGCTGTGGTCTCTACCTGGAACACCCTCTGCTTCCCACTCCCCTTCTCTTGTCTTCCTACAAGATTCGGCTCTTGTCTCCAGCTCTCTGAAGTCTTCTCTGGCTTCCCTGGGATGAATTAGTTGTTCCTTCCTCCGCGTTCCCAGTGCAGTCTGAACGTACCCCCATCAGGGCATCTATTAACTCTGCTGATATATTACACGGCCACCCGCCTCCCCTTGCTGGGAGCATCTCCTCCTAATGCACCCTTGGTGTCCAGCACGGTTCCTGGCACGCCAGCCCCACTCAGTGCTTGGCCAGTGAGTGAATGAATGAACCTCCCTTCTTCCTTCTCTTTTCTTATCTCAAGCACTGCTTGTCAGATGGTGCCATTAGCAGTGCTAACAGTTAACAGAAACTGAGTGAAATTTTGTAAATGTTCTTAGGATCTCCAGTTTCTCCGAGTCGGTTTTGGTAATTTTTTTTTTTTTTTTTTTTTACTTATCCCTTTTATTTCAGTAGAAGAAAATTAAGGAGGAGTTGAGGAGGGGCAGCAGGAAAGAGAATTCTGAGCCTCTCGCGTGAGCCTTCTCAACTCTGACGCCTACCCAGGCTGTTTGATTTGGGTGTAATGATAGACTCCCTGAGGTCACTGTAAAGGACTTCCAGGCTGAAAAGCCCCACTGCGGTAGTTTCCCTGGTTCCTGGGAGGCAACATTCTTTTCTTCAACCAGCTGGGCGCTGCCTTCTGGCCTAACTTTTGCAGCCTGGGGAAGATAGCAGCAGCGGGCCCGAGTCCAGCTAGGGTGATGTCAGGAAAAACAAATGTAGGGCCAAGCACCCATTTGGGGGGTGTGGTGGGACATTCCAGGAGTGGATTTTTCTTTTCGGCGGGCTAGGCCCTTTAAGTTAGTAGTCGGCCTTGGTTTTATTTTCTTATTCACAACAAAGCAAGAAAATCCTAAGGAAAAATAACACTGTGAAAAATGACAAGAAGACCCAAAGTGAAGCTTATAGGAACTTTGAATGCACACACAAAAGAGGGCTCCTTTAGCTTTAGTCGGAAAAGGAAGAGAAAAAGTAATAGTGAACATTTATTGAGCCCTGTCCTCTATATGTGTTAATTCGTTTATTCATATCCTCACAAGAGCGGTAGATACTGGCATTACCCCTAGTTTTTAGACGAGGACTCTGAGGCACAGAGAGGTTGCCTCATTTTCCCAAGGTCACACAGAAAGTAAGCTGGGGGGCAGGGATCTGAACCTACATTGGTATCCATCATGCCACAGTGCTCCTCAAGGCAGGAAGGAGGGAGAGGCCTGCTGCTGAGTCAGTGCAAAGTTACTTGTGGCCGAGAGAAAGTTGATCTGCCTCACTGGGGTTTTATTTCTGCTTTCTGATCTTCAAGAATGGACTTCACATTAGAAGGAGTAGAACAAATATAATAAGGAAGGAACTGGACGTCAGGATTGGTGCATAGTGTGACCTGGCATGCATTTAAGTCTCTTGGTTTAGATGAAATACAATTCCAGATAAGGAAAGGACTTGTAGATGTGTTAACTAGTGAGACCTCCTAGAGAAAGGGAGGAGGGGGTAAAAATTGAAAGTCACTAAGTGTTCCAATGATCAAAAAGGATCTAAAAGTAGACTATTAGTGGCATCTTTTCTGTATTACGTATTAGGTACAATTTTTAAATTGCAAAGAACAGAAACCAATTTAAACAGCTTAAATAAAGTAGAGCTTATTATAAGGATACAGAACTGTCTGCCCACACAGCCCAGATTGATAGTTCCTCTTTTTGAGAGTCCAGCCGGCCAGAGACCAAAGTCTCTGGAACCCAATTATATATTCACAGGTAAAGGATTCTGAGCTGATCAGTGAGGGAGAGGGTCCTGGGTAAATAGAGCTGCTCCACCTCTGGGGGTGGGGGTGGCATGCAGAGAGGGTCAGTTCACAGGGAATTGGGCCGGGGCAGGAGGGAACTTTCTCAGATGGGGGAGTGTCTAAGCTGACAGCCAATTCCTTACCAGATTCTGGACTGAGTTTTTATAAATACTTTATCCAAAAAAGCAGCCTCCTCGACCTGAAACTGTAAAACTCCTGGAAAAGAATATAGGCAGTACGCTATTTGACATCGGTCATAAAGGGATCTTTTTGGATTCCGTGTCTACTTGGACAAGGGAAGCAAAAGAAAGATAAACGAGTGGGACTTCATCAGACTACAGAGCTTCTACAAGGCGAATGAATCCAAGATCAAAATGAATAGACAACCCACTAGCTGAGAGAAAATATTTGCAAATCGTATATCTGACAAGGGGTAAATCTCCATAATATACAAAGAACTCACACAAAAAAACAAAAAACCCACTCAAAAAATGGGCAGAGGATATGAACAAACATTTTTCCAAGGAAGATATACAGAAGGCCAATAGGCACATGAAAAGATGTTCAACATTGCTAATCATCAAGGAAATGCAAATCAAAACTACACTAAGATATCACCTTATACCTATTAAATTGGCCATAATCACCAAGACAAAAAATAACAAATGTTGGAGAGGTTGTGGAGAAACGGGATCCCTAATCCACTGCTGGTGGGAATGCAAACTGGTGCAACCTCTATGGAAAACTGTATGGAGATGCCTCAAAAAATTAAAAATAGAAGTACCGTATGATCCAGCTATCCCACTATTGGGTATCTATCCAACGAACCTGAAATCAACAATCTGAAGAGGCTTATGCACCCCTATGTTTATTGCAGCATTGTTCACTATAGCCAAGAATTGGAAGCAACCCAAGTGTCCCATGACAGATAAGTGGATAAAGATGTGATATATATATACACACACACACCACACACACACACAATGGAATACTACTCAGCCATAAAAAAAGACAAAATTCTTCCATTCGCAACAACATGGATGGACCTGGAGAGTATTATGTTAAGTGAAATAAGCCAGGGAGAGAAAGACAAACACTGCATGATCTCACTCATATGTGGAATACAAACTAACACATCGTCAGAGAACTGTTCGGTGGTTACCAGGGGCAAAGGGGAGGGGATTTGGGCACAAGAGGTGAAGGCAAGCATTTATATGGTGATTGACAAACAAGAACGTACAACTTAAACTTCACAATGTTATAAGCTATTAAGATATCAATAAAAAATAGAAAAAAATAAAATCTTAGGATTAAGTCTAAACAGTGATTAAAAAAAATGCAGCCTCCTCTAAACCCCTTGGAAGATCATTTCCTTTTTGATGGACTTACAGGTCAATAAGGAGAACGGCATAGACATAATAATCAGGATGATGTTGTTGTGGAAAAGCTATAAGGGCAGCAATTTCATCTTATTTGTCTTTCAGTGGCTGGTGCATAGGGTAGCGCTGATATACAATAGGTGCTCAATAACTGAATGAATGAATGAATTGTTGAATGATAGCACAGTCCTTTGAGGTCATAGCTGTTGAGAACAACTGTACCCAAAGAACAGTGACTGATGGACTGGTGTCATCCTGGAGAGAGAACATCGGTGGTGTGCCTCAGTTAGACAATTATATCAGTGGCTTGGGGGAAGGTGGACAGGCGATGCTCACAGAATTCTCGGGTGACTCAAGACTTGAAGGAGGAGCGAATAGCCTCCTGGAGGACAGATGCAAGATTCCCAAAGCACTCAAGAGGCAAGAATGAAGGACAAACACCAATTAGGTGAAATTTCACTGGGACTAACAGCAAGTTCTTCATTTAGTTATAAATGATCAATTGCTCAAGAGATATGGAATACCTGGCTTGATCCAAGTCAAGCTCAGGATGGTGTCTGTTTCCTGGGCTGCACTAAGCTGGTTATAATATCAAGATCAAGAGCATTTTAGTTGAAGAACGTGGGGTGCTTAATCTGGTAAAGAAAGTACTAAGGGCAGATCCGATGCCTTTCTTCAAAAAGTGGAGCCAATGGACCAAGGGGAAGATGAACAAGGGAACAAAGACATGTTGCATCTGACGGCAGTGAACTCCCCATGGTGGCAGCAATGGCTTACGTTTGTGCAGGGCTTTGCCCTTCCACATTCTCTTTCTTTTTCACCACATAGCCTTCAGGCTGAGTTGAGGCAGATGATGATGTGCCCTTGGTAGAGCTAAAGTGTACAACTAAAGAAAAAGTGTTTAAGTGACCTGTCCAAGGTCACACAGTTCACAAGTGATAGAGCTAAGGCTGGAACCCAGATGTTCTGGTTTCCAGTCTGATGGATTCCCTGAGCTTCCCATGATCAAGGTGTTGAAGAAGAAGCTGGAAGACCACGGCAGAGAAGCCATGGAAGTGAGTCCTTCCGTGGGACGGAGAAGGGCTGCCTGTAGCACCCCCAGCTCTGAGTGTCTGTAATTATGAGGATGCCCCATGCAGGAGGTGCATCCTCAGGCTCCGCTGCAAACTGTGTGTTCATCACTATGCAAACTATGTTTGTCACTGTGCAGATGATGAGAGGTTGCAAGCGATTGACGTTCATACGTCCCCCACCGGCCACCTGGTAAACACCAGCATGACTTGTGAGGGAGATGTTCCATGTGAGGGCTGGAAGACAGTGCTTTCCCCGACTTCAGTGTCCTTCACCACTTTTCCATGAGTTATGTCATTTATTCAATAGGATAATTTAATGAAATCACTGCTTCCGCCTTTTGGAGCAGTGTGTCTGATACTCAGGGCTTTACTTCAAGGGTTATTACTTCTGAATTAATTGCTAAATCAAGCTTTCGTTTATCTGAGACTTTCTAATTGGTGGGAGTGGCAAATCAGACAGACACATTTAGTGTGGGTTAAAAAGTTCTCAGCAAATGACAACTAAATGCAATGTGTGATCCTTGACCGGTTCTGGAATCGGCAAACAAAACAGTTCTAAAAAATATTATTGGGACAATTGGGAAATTTGAATATTGACTCTGTGTGTGATATTGTTACATCAATGTTAAATTTCTTGAGAGTTACATAGGAATATATTCTTTTCCTTAGGAGATTTCATTCTGAAGTACTTTGGGGTGGATTATCATGGTGGTTGCAATTTATTTTCAAATGCTTCAGCAAAAACAACAGAGAGAGAGAGAAGGGGGAAAGCAAATGTGGCAAAATGTTAACAACTGATGAACCTAAGTGAAGGGCATATGGTATTATTTGTACTATTGTTTCAACTTTTCTGTGGGTTTGAGTATTTTCAAATGAAACTCGGGGCAAAAGTGGTTAACATTGCAATAAAGGCAAATTTTAAGAAATACTTGACTGTATTGTGAGCCTAAAAATGAAAAGCTCTGGTGGTAAGTAGACAAGTTGAGGCAAACCATATTACCTCTTTTCTTTTCTTAGCAGTGGAAAGCCAGTAAGCTACAGAAGAAAACAAAGGCTATTTTGTGTGGTAGATGAACTCATTTATCAGCCGCATTCAGACTGGAGAAGCAGAGGGAAAGATCAGACTAAGTTTCTTTTCTCCACCCCATCTCATCGCTCTGATTAACCCTATAGTTACTTCCTGATGGTTATAAGAAGAGGAGGCAGCCCTTCCTAAAGCTCTAATATAGCCGGGATTCCAGCATGATGCCACACATAAAGCATCTTGGAGATACAAGCCATAATTTTGTTTCTCTGGCAAATACTCTTAGCTTGAAAGAAGTACAAAATTTAAGAAGGTATTAAAAAATTATTTTAATGTTGAAAGTCAGATAATTTGCCAAATAAATAAATGTTTCTTTTTTAAATTCACTACAAAACTCATTTAGAGGGTAACAAAATATAAAATTTCTTACATGAAGGTGTTGCTGGGAAGTGTTTGGGTTGCAAAGGTATAATTTGGAAGGTTACTAAACTTGTTAGAAACACTTCTGTGGACTCAGGAAAATTTTACACAAGCCGTACCCAACCTGTTTGTCAATCTGGTGTGCCTCTCTAGACCCCCAGGAGTCCATGGGTCATGGGCACAACGGTTGGCCAGGCCTGACCTAGAATCTGGGCTCCTTCATTGATTTACTCTTTGGCTCATCCCTAATATTGACTATTTGTGTCCTCTCACTTTTTTCCCCAGATCAGTCTGGATAGGTTTATCAGTGTTATTGATTTTCTCAAAGAACCAACTTTTGATTTCATTGCTTTTCTCTATTGATTTTTGTTTTTCTCTTATTGATTTCTGTTCTTATCTTTGTTGTTTTTGTTCTTCTGCTTACTTTGGATTTCATATGCTCTTCTTTTTCTAGTTTCTCAAGTTGAAAGCTGGGGTCATTGATTGGAAACCTTTCCTCTTTTCTTATATAGATGTTTAGTGCTATAGTTTGCCTCTAAGTACTGCTTTCGCAGAATCCCACACATTTTGCTATGTTGTATTTTCATTTTCATTCAGTTCAAAATACCTTCTAATTGCCCTTTTGATTTCTTCTTTGATTCATGGGTTGTTTAGAATGTATTATTTAGTTTTCAAATATTTGGGGATTTTCCAGAGATCTTTTTGTTATTAATTTCTAATTTCATTCTGCTTGTGGTTAGAGGACATCCTTTGTATGACTTAAGTCATTTCTTTTTTATGTTGTTAGGGTTGCTCAAGTCATCCTACATCCTAACTGATTTTCTATCTACTATTTCTATCAATTCTTGAGAGAGTGGTATTGAAATCTCTGGCAATAATTGTCATTTGCCTAGATCTCCTTGCAATTCTATCAATTTTCATTTCCTGTATTCTATTTTAGTGCTCTGTTATTATGTGCAAAAAAAATGGTGAAGTATATGTCTTCTTGACCTCTTCATAATTATCAAATGACCTTTTAATCTTGGAAATATTCTCTGCTCTGAAATCTGCCTGATATTAATATAGCAACTCCAGCTTTCTTTTGATTGGTGTTAGTGTGATGTATCTTTTTCCATTCTTTGATTTTTAACTCATTTTTTATTGAAAGTGGGTTTCTTGTAGGCAGCATATAGTTGGGTGTTATATTTTCATCCAATCTGACAATCTTTGCCTCTTAATTGAGGTCTTAGGCCATTTACATTTAATGTTATTATTGATATGGCTTGGTTTAATTCTAGTTAGGTGCTATTTTTTACTTATTTCATCATACTTTGCTTGATTTTATTCTTTTTCTGCCTTCTTTTGGATAAAATGAGTATATTTTATGATTTCATTTTATCCCTGTTGGCTTATCAGCTATAACTCTGTTGTATTATTTTAGTGCTGCTTTACTGTTTATAGCATTGTCTTTAACATATCACAGTCTGCCTTCAAGTGATATTAAATCATTTGACACAGAGTATCAGAAACTTTTACTTTCATTTCTCCCTGCCTTGTGCTATTGTTGTCATATATTTTACTTCTACATATGCTATAAATCCACAATGCAGTGTTATTTTTGCTTTGAGCAGTCAATTATCTTTTAAAAATATTTAGACGATAAGGAATAAAACCTTTTATTTTTACCTGTATAGTTATCATTTCCAGTGCTCTTCATTCTTTATATAGATGCAGGTTTATATCTAGTATCATTTTCCTTCTGCCTGAAGGACTTCCTTCAACATTTTTGTTGAGAGATCTGCTGGTGATGAATTCTTTTAGCCTTTGTATGTCTGGAAAAGTCTTTATTTTGCCATTTTCTTTGAGAGAGCTTTTACTGGGTATAGAAATCTAGGTCAACAGTTTTTGTCTTTCAGTACTTTAAAGTTGTTGCTCCAATATCTTCCAGTTTGCATTTTTTCTGTCAAGAAATCTGCTATCATTCGTATCTTTCTTCCTCTGTTCATAATGTATCTTATCTCTCCCCCCATGGCTGCTTTTAAGATTTTTTCTTTATCACGGGTTCAAATAAGCAATTTGATTATTGTGTGCTTTGGTGTGTTTTTCTTCATATTTCTTTTGCTCAGAGTTCATTAAACTTCTTGGATCTGGGGGTTGATAGTTGTCCTGAAATTTGGAAAATATTCAGCCATTATTTCTTCAAATATTTTTCTGTTCCTTTCCCCCAGTCCTTGGAAGACACTCCAATTACATATAATTTTAGGCTACTTGAAGTTGTCCCACAGCTCAGCAATGCTCTGTTCATTTTGTTTCAGCCTTTAAAATATCTGTGTTTCATTTTACATAGTTTCTATTGCTATATCTTCAAGTTTACTAATTTGTTTTACTCTAATGTGTAATCTGCTATTAATCCTATCAGGTGTATCTTTCAGACCCTGTAATTTTCATTTCTAGAAATTTGATTTTGTTCTTTTTTATATTTTCCACATTGCCACTTAACATGTTCAGTCTTTACTTTAGCTCCTTGAACATAAGGAATATAGTTTAATAACTGTTTTAATGTCTTTGTCAACTTCTATCATCTGTGTCATTTCTAGGTTGGTTTAGACTGATTGATTTTTCTTCTTACTATGGGTTGCATTTTCCTGCTTCTTTGCATGCCTGGTAATATTTTATTGGGCACCAGATATTGTGAATTTTACCTTGTTGAGTGCTGGATATATTTATATTCCTATAAATATTCTTGAACTCTGTGTTAGCATGAGGTTGAGTTACTTGGAAATAGTTTGATCCTTTTGGGATTTGCTTTTAAACTTTGTTAGGTGAGATCAGAGCTATGTTTAGTCTAGGGCTAATTTTTCCCTACCACTGAGGCATTCTGAGTATTCTAGCCAATGCCCCATAATTATGAAGTTTTCCACTCTGGTTGGTGGGAATAGGAACTATTGCTGGCCCTGTGTGAGCTACGGGGATTGTTTTTTTTCTAATCTTTCTACATAGTTCTTTACCTAGCCTTGGGTAGTTTCCTAAGACACATGAGCTGATCAGAACTCAGCTGAAGACTCCAAGGAGACCCTCTTCTCTCTGTGTGTAGCTCTCTCCTTTCTGTTACTCTGCCCTGTGAACTCCAGATGGCTTGGCTTCCCTAGACTGCTGGCTCTGTCTCTTCAACTCAAGGAGACCACTGGCTTCTGCCTGGGTTACCCTTCCCTGCACCATGCCTGGAAACTTTCTGAAGGCAGTCAGCTGGGGCAACCGTAGGGCTCACCTTGTTTGTTATCCACTTCTCAGAGATCACTGTCCTCTGTTGCCTGATATCCAATGTCTTTAAAACCATTGTTTCATATATTTTATCTAGTTCTTTAGTTGTTTCAGGTGGGAGAGTAAATCTGTTATTCCATATCGGTCAAATGTGGAAGTCCTCCATAACTTTTTATTGGGCAAAATCCAAAGTAAACATTAAAAAACCCATAGTGCTTGAGGAATTTAAGATTACTAATAATTGGTTCCCTATTGTATGCCAGTTACTTTACATACATTTTCATTTAATCTAGTGCTTATGAGTACTAACAAGCTCTCCAGGTAATGGAGTTAGTAATGTGAAACCCACACTCTACCTTGTTCTAGGAATAATAGACTTCATTTGTTTATTTCATCTGTCATCAAGAAACATTTTAGGGGCCGCCCGGTGGCGCAGCGGTTTAGTTCGCGCTTGGCAGCCCGAGGTTCGCAGGTTCGGATCCCGGGCACCCGCCAACGAACTGCCTGTCAGCCATGCCGTGGCGGCATCCCTTATAAAGTGGAGGAAGATGGGCACGATGTTAGCCCAGGGCCAGTCTTCCTCAGCAAAAAGAGGAGGATCGGCAGTGGATGTTAGCTCAGGGCTGGTCTTCCCCACAAAAAAAAAAAAAAAAAAACTTAAAAAAAAAAAAAGAAACATTTTATTAGCACCTACTAGGTGTGACATAAATAAGTCAGATTTCTCTCATTGAATATCCTAAGTTTGGCCAGTAGATGAAGACATGTAAAAAGGTATTTCAACATTATATTTTAAGTGCAATAATATAAGTATGGTGCCTTAGGACTATAGAGAAGGGTCACCCAGTTGAGGGCCACATGGAAAGGTGGTGATAAGGGAAGGGAGTCTTGAAGGATGAGTGACAGGTGATTAAGCAAATAAGAGGATAAATATATTCCAAGGCATGGAGACTTAATATGAGGTGCAGGGGAGCTGAAAGCTTTATGCAGGAGGCTAGGGGTGGCCACAAATGAGGTTGAGGGGTGGGTAGAATCGAGGTAGGGTTTGATAGAGGAGGGCCTTAGATGCCAAACTAAGGAGACGAGATGATTCTTAAAGCAATGAGGAAACACTGTTGGGCTTTTAATGGGGGTGAGGAGGCTGCAATGTGGAGGATGCATTTTAGGGTCAACACTCCCAATTCCCAGCAGAAAAACTAATTTAGGTTTTATGGAAATGGTGCACATAAGAGGAGTTGATAATCTGACATTGTAAAATGTTAGCAGAAATGGAGAGGAAGAGACCAATCTGAGAAATGTTTAGCAGATACTTTCTGTAGAACTTGGTAAGCAACTAAAGCAGGGAGTGCAGGAAATGGATTCCTGGTTTGGATGGAAAAGAGCATCTTGAACTGAGATAGGAAGTCTAAAAGGAGAAAGGAAATGTCTAGGGAACAAATAAGTTCAGTTCTAGAAAGTCAAATGGAAACATTTTGCAGACCTTACATCTGTCATTGCTTTTGACACAATATGTTGAAATGATCTGATTATGTCTTACCCATGTAACTAAAAGCCAATGGCAGGCCCATGTCTTATTTGTCACTGTATCCTCAGTGCTGGCTCTCCTGCCTGAAGCTCTGGGAGAGGTTGGACCTGAAGCACAGGTGACAAGGAAGCCATCAGTGGGTGAGATCACCCAGGGAGAAAGGGAGTATGCTGAGAAGAGCATTGACACATAAGAAAAAGACGTTCACACCTTGGAGTGAGAATTTGAGAAATGAATGACCTAGTGGCCTCACATTGTCATGGGTCTCTTGTGTGGGCCCTATGAAATACCACCTAGATGCAGTCCTGCTGCTTTGTCAGTTTTGGGTTTAGGTAATTCATTACCTTTGTATATTTTTAACATTAACATGAAGGCTTTTAGTGATTGTGCAGAAATCATTTCTATGCATCACTTGACTAACTTTGCTTGGAAGAAAAGTTCCAAGGAGTGGGCAGGGCTGTGGGTAGGGGGTGGAGGTCAGGTAATGCAGACTGGACGAAGGCAGAAAGCTATTGGAAGGAAGGATTTGGGGGTGTGTATGTAGTTCCCTCCCCTTCTCTAGGAACTAGGGGAGAAGAAGTAAGTGTTACAACTGAAATAGTTTCATGAATATGCAACCTACTCAACAGAATTCCAAATTTACTGGTATTTGTATATGTTAAGGGACCACATATTTAAGAATATGACTTATAGGAGAACAATACTTTAAATAATAAAATACCATTTCAAACAAAGAACAATAATGGATGAAATATTTAAATTTTAGGGCCCATAAGCAGTCCACCTCCCACCATTTCTCTTGCCAATCCAGTTGCCCATTACTGCTGACTAATAGGAAGGCCAGCAAAAGAGATTGCTCAAGTTGCAGACCTTTAAATGACCCTTTAAGGTCTCCTCAGACTGGATTTAATCAACTGTCCCTACTGGCATTACTTCTTTTCCAACTAATAGGATGCTCCTGTGACAAGGATTTGGTCTCCAGCTTCCAGGACAGGCTTTCCCAGTCAGATTCCAGAATTTGAATGGAATGCACAGCTTTTTCAGTTTCTCTGGCTTTTTTAGTCCTGTTAGTCAACAGTATACTTTAATACGTATACTGTCTGTTTCTTATCCTGACAAGCACAATCTGAGGGACTGATTGGGAGGAGTGATGAAATACTGGGTGTCACATTGAGGGTGAGGGGGAAAGGAGAAACAGAGAGAGAGAGAAAATGAACTTGGAGTCCTGTGAACTACAGTCAGAATGATCTCTCTGAATCTCACATATATCAAAGCATATGCAGACGAGTTTTGTGGTAAATGGTTGGATTATAGATTTACACACCTTTTCAAATTCTGAAGGTCTAAAATTTAAATTTCAAAGAAACTCACACAAAATATATGGGAAAAGGTGGATTCCTGCACACCTATAGAAGCTACTGTTACAGGTAGTAGATGCTACTGTAATTATTTCCTGTGCTGTAAGATTCATTCAAGCCTCTGATAGCTTTTTAAGAGGAGGAAGAATTCTGTAGCTGGTGGGCTATTTCCACAGGATCGGGCAGTCCTCTACCTAATTAGGAAAGGATGACGGCCTTCGGGTTAAATTTCAGTTAAGTACTTCCTCATCCCCACTAACTCCATTTGAAGTATTCCATCTGGCCTTCAAAAGAATAGAAGCCAACCATTGTTTAATAAACATCAGTGAAGTCATAAAAAGGCATATCACAAAAGTACCCCCAGAAGATTCTCATCTATTGTTGTTAGCCTAGATTGAGGGAGCACAAGGATATTACCCAGTATTTTCCAAACTTGTCTGATTGAAGAATCACCTGTGGTGGGCATTGTTAAAATACAGATCTCCAGGCTCTTCACTTTGAGATTGAGATTCAGGACATCTATGGGGAGATGGGATGGAGGGGGTGGTGGTGGACTGGAACCTATAACTTTAACAAGTGCCTTTTGTGTGTCTTATGAGCAGGCCAGTTTGGAGAACCCTGATATAACCAATGTAAACATTTATTGAGCAGAGCTGCTTGACAGTTACAAAGTCAGAGACGACACATCTTCTCAGAGCTTAGTAATTCCTGCTCTGTAACCAGTAAGTTACTGCAGTGACATTTTTGTCTAGTGTCTTATAATGAAGCACACTGAAGTTGCCAATGACGGAGCAAAATCATTTTTTGCATGGGTTAGGAAACCAGGAAGTCCAAGGTATTAACCAAACATGGTGTGTGTGTGTGGGTGGGTGTGTGTATAGGTCTTGTTCCAAGTTTCTTGTGGACTTTGGCAAAATTTTTTGACATGCCAATCTTCTCATCTGTAAAGGCGGGATATAACGAATGCCAAATTCATAGAGTTTCTATGAGGATTGAAGGAAAGAACATCTGTGAAGCCCTCAGCACAGGGCCTGGCACAGAGTAAGCCTTTCGATGAATAGTAAGCTGTTCAATGAGGATAGCTTATTATTGCTATTGTCAGTTACATACCAGGATTTAAATCTATGATCAAATGATATTATGACTAAAGGTGCAGCAGCTCCTCATTTTTTATGAAAGTTATGTCCTAAACAATTTAGTTCTTGTGCCATCACGTGTGAGTCCACCCAAGTAGAATTTTTCTAGAATGTCTAAAACTGTTTTATTATTTCATAACTTTCAGAGTTACAAATTCTGTAGATACCCTGTTTGGTCTGTACATTTGAAAAAATGAATTAGTTCCAACATTTACATATCTAGAGGTTTCACACAAAAATCTAGGTTTCCAGGTTTTCCAGGAAAATGAGGAGTTTAGGTATAGAGGACCCTTGTCTCCTATTGGAGAACCTGCTGGAGTTGTTTGGATGAGACACACATGTTCCTGCTTGTCTGTCTCCTAATTTATGTGACTCACCTGGCCCTTGTAGGCATCTGAGTTTGTCACCCCTACACCCAAGTTGATATCTTATTTTCTCATACATCTTTGGATTGTCACCTCTTAGCCTGGTTAGTAGGTCACGAATGGATGAACCAGAAAAACAGCTACTTAACTGCCGCTCAAGACAGACTGTTCTAGCAATCAAGTGTGCAGATCCCCTAGGTGAATATCCACAGAGCCCACCCTCCGTGATTCTCCAACAGCTCCTGAGTGAAGTCAGATCAACTCCCACTCCAGTCCAAGTTCACCTTCCTTTTCTAGCCATGTTTCACTCTTCCCCAGTTTACCCAGCTGCATCCCACCCCACTCTCTGAACCTGCCTTATGCTTTCCCAGCTTGGAGCCCCTGCCCTCCCTCGATACCCTTTCCTTGTAAAAGCCTACCTGTTGCTTTTCTCATGTCCCCAACTAGATATGCCTTACCATTTGGCATTTCTATAATCCTTGATTTGTAAATATGAAATGATAGATAGCCCATAGCCCTGTACTGTAGTTAGCTATGTATATCCTCCAATTCTGCTGCTTGATGTGCAGGTCCCTACCCACCCCAGCACCCAGGGAAGAAACCCTGTAATGGTCATCATTGCATCACCAAAATCAAGTGCCCAACATATTGTAAGGGATGCTCCAAATATTTAAATACAGGACTACATTTCCATTCTAAGTAGAAAATGCTATTAATTAATCTACTTTCTTCCACATCCTATTACAACATGAAAACTTACTTTTTCTCAAATAGTTTGGAGCCTTCCTTAGAAAGCTTAACTGAACATTAGTCTTTATCATATTATTTACTTGATATCTTGGAGTCTTAGTTTCTTTAACTGAGAAACAGGGATAATACAACCTCTTGTGTGGTCATAGGATTCAAGGAGTTAAATGCAGGTAAAGTGTTTAGCACGGTGCCTGGCACAGAACAAACGTGAAATGCATGGGTGTTATTGTTACTGTGTAGAAATACACCTAGTATTTAGAAGTGGCTTGCTTCATTCTATTTTTCTAAACTACTTCTTAGGAAAGAGCAGATCAAAGACTGTTGTGTGTGTGCCCTACACTAAAGAAATGTGTTTTGCTCAAAAAAAAAAAAAAAAAAGAAAGTTATTTCAAATACTGATGGTTCAGACAATAGTAGCTTTTTAAAAAGTACACTTTTATAATCAAGGTAATGATTGATTCAGGAAAAGATTACCAAAGAATGTTAAAACCATCGGGCAAAAATGTGTGGAGGAACAGGATATTTGCACAGTCTCACAATTTCATCCCATAGATTACTTATTAATTATAAAGGGAGAAAGTTACTTTTATGTTGGAGAAATTTGGTGAATGTCATTTCAACCAAGAGGTCAAAATTCCCATCAGCAAAGAAAAACCATAACGGACATGCAATAAGATGTATAATAGCAAAAAATAAAAATAAAAAAAATTACCATCACCATTATGGGCCAAACAGACCCTTGTGATGTGATGTAATGAGGAAATAACATCATCTATGTAGTATTCTTGCCAAAAAAATTAATCTGATTATACCAATGACGGACCAACAAGACAAATCCATATTGTGCAACAAACTACAAAACAATTAACCTAGACTCTTCAAATAAACCAACGTGAGGGAAGACCAAAAAAACAAACAAAAAGATGGAGAAACCTTCCTAAATTAGAGTCTAAAGAGACATTATTTATAAATGCAGCACACAAGCCTTGCTCAGATCAGAGGAAGATAAGCACAGCCATAAAGATCCTTATTGGGATGACTGGTGGAGTTTGAATATGAGCTGTGTATTGAATAATAAAAAGGGAAAAAATAATATTGTGACTCAGTCATATTTTGATTGACCAGCTCTTTCCTGAAGAAATTTGGTATCCAAGAATTTATATATTGTAGGACCTAAAAATGTGAGAATTACATGTGATATGTTTGCTCCATTGAATTGAATCAGAGTTTTTGTAGAAAGAATGTGTAATTGGGCTGTTGTATAAATGGGTGTAAGAATTTAGAGAACAAAGTAGATGCTAATAGCTAATGCGTGTAATTCTGTGCAGTGTTTGGTTGGGACAATACAAACTGCACGTGGAGAGTGCTGGGTAAATGCAAACTGATGACAATAACCTGCAGAAGGTCCCAAAGTGGGGCCCTTGCTTTACTGCTTTTAGAAAATTTTGCCTAATGAGAATGGATTATTAGTAAAATCATACAGCAATTTCATTCTCTTTCAGGACGTGGATGACAAGCAGCCGGTGGGAGCAGCCCTGGCTGTCTCCATCTGAGACAGTGGTGTATTAGTCTCAAATAAGGGGAAATTAAACTACCATGTGGAAGTCTGGCTGGCAGTCATTAGAGTAATACAGTGTTTGGGCCGCCTTTTTGTTTCAGGGGGTGATAGGAGCCATTAACAGCTTACTTTTAGTTTCAAAAGCCAGAGATATTTTCATTACTAGTGTCCTCAGGCATAGACTTTTTAATTTAAAAAAAGAAAGAAAGTTCAGGACGGAAATAGCCCATCACCACAGGAACGTCTCTGCAGCAGAAACACATTATAGTTTACCTGTCAGTCTTATCAGCATGCCAGGTTTATTCTGAGTGTCTGGAATGAGGAAGAGGAAGTAGGGAAGAAAGGTGATGGCAGGGCTGATAGAGGAGCCTCCGGAATCACTAATACCTCAGAAAGGCTGAGGGCTTAACTCCAAAGTGGTATTGAAATCTTAGGTTTCTTACCTCTCTGGATAATAAGAAGGTGATCCTTCTTGCCCTGAGATTTTCCCTGCTTCTTCCAAAGCCTTAATGTCCTACTTTTTGGATTTTTTTAGACAGGTGTTATGGTAGATTCAAGTTGGTAACAAATTCTTTGTCACTTTTCCCAACAAGAGACGGATTTTATTTCCCCTCCCCTTGAACCAGGGCTGGCTCTGTATCTGTTGAATCAACAGATTGCCGCAGAAGTGCACTGAGCAGTTCCAGGCCTAGCCTTTCAGAAGACTGTGACTTCCGCTTCCTCCCTCTTGGAACCCAGCTCCCATGCTGGGAGGGGCCCAAGCCACACGGAGAGGCCCACAGCCAGTATCAATTGGCAGCCCCGTAGAGGAGCTATCTTGGATGTCCCAGCCCAGTCATGCTCCGGATGACATCATGTGCAGCAGAAGCAGCCCAGCGAAGGTCAGTCCATACAAGAGAATCACAGAATCATGAGAGAGAAGAAAATGTTATAAGCTGCTAAGTTTTGGTGTGATTTGGTCTGCAGCAATCAATAACTGAAATTTGTAAACGAAAAGTTCACAAGAAGGAAGATTTATCTTGCTAACCAATGCAGAATAACAAAGCACGAGACATAACACATGCTGCATGGGAACAGAACTGTTTAGAACAGGTGACAACATCTTTATCCTTTAGTGAGTTTTCTTTTTTTAAAGCCATCCTTTTTTTAATTTTATTTATTTATTTTTTTGGTGAGGAAGATTCGCCCTGAGCTAACATCTGTCCCAATCTTTCTCCACTTTATATGTGGGTCACCAACACAGCATAGCTGATGAGTGGTGTAGGTCCACACCCAGGATCTGAACCCATGAACCCCAGCAGCCAAAGCAGAGGACACTGAACTTAACCACCACGCCACTGGGCTGGCCCCCTTTAGTGAGTTTTGACCTCAAAACTGGCCTTAGCTTTTAGGTTTCTTTATGATGCTCAACACAGAAAATTAAAAAAAAAAAAAATTTCATTTTAGTACAGCCTTACCCCAACATGTGTGCTTCACACAGACCTTATTTTTTAAACAGAGTTTATTGTATTTAATACATTATAAAATTTGAAAAATTGTAGGAAAGCAGCAGACTCAAACTGGAGCAACTCTAACAAGTAATAATTCTGGCCCCTTTGCAAAACTGATCAGTTTAAAAACAAAGTAATGGTCACATCTGTGAGGCGGACAAAAAAGTGTGACTTCTGTACAAACTACATTTAAAATTTCACGTCGAACGTCTTTCGAATGCAACGTGCTCGTGAGCATTTTTCTGAAGTCCTGCCCGGTCCTGCCTAAAGAGACATGAAACCTCCATATGCAAAGAAACTCGATTTAAGGTGTTTTTTTTGTTTTGTTTTTTTTTAAAAAAAAAAAAAGGAAAAAGAAAGACAAAGGAAAGAGAAACAATGGATGGCTGTTGGCAATGGAAACTGTAAGGAGATGCGTCCTCACTGCTCATGGCTTGTTTACTGGTCAGAGGCCTGGGGGGCCCAGGACACTTCACGGCCATCACAGCACCAACTGTAGCTACCACCTTTTTTTTCCTGTTTTCTTTTTTTTCACTTTTTTTGCATTTCCTACCTTTTGACATATATATATATTTATATATTTTTTACACCTTGAGGATATCACTATTCCAATTGTTCCCATATGAATACAGGTGTGGTCTCTACTGGATATAAATGTGTCTTTTATTCAATTTTAGGTCCAGGACTTGGTTTGCTGTCCCAACTGCACATACATGTCCCTTTTTTGTTTGCGTTATTGGTTGTGTATGTTTTTTTCCTTTTTGCATAAGAAATATGTCCGTTTAGTCCAGAGGCTCTTGCTTTATCCGGATGACAGAGGGTACGCGGGGTGTCCGCCTCAGCTCCCGCCGCAGGACGTATTCGCTGAACTGAGACGAGTCCACTCCTCCCCCACAGGAGCCCACGATTTCAAATCCTCTTTGCTGCAACCTCTCGAGGACCTGGAAGGGGTCAAGAGAAGCATCTGGTTAGGGGTGAGATGAGCCCTTTGGCCACAAAAACAGCCCAAAGAACTGTCCCAAAGTTTGAGATCATGTGCAGTTCTGGTCAGTCTTATCCAACGTTTAAGTCTCTTTGAATTTCTGGTTTCAAACAAAGACTCTGGATTAAAGGGCAGGAGGGAGGGAGCAAATGTTTCTAATACAGTTCCTAAAAATGTGCCTTTACATGCTGCATTTACACATGCCAAGTTCATGAAATCATTATAACCACCTGGCATAATGGGTGGTATTTGCCCATTTTATAGATGAGAAAACAGAGGCTCACAGCTAGTAAGTGATGGAACTGGGTTTCCAACTCAGGTCTGTTTGGCCTCAAATCCCATGTTTTTTGCAATGTGCAATACTACCTTCTCTGCAAAAACAGAGGGTTCACATTTCAACGCTCATTTACCACTGAAATATATTCAATGAGATGATAAAGGATATGGAAAGTCAGTGATATTATCTGAATGTACTCAGCCAGTGATTCACTCTCAACTCTGCCACTGTTCAAGTGTCCCCATACTGAGTTAATATGTTTCACCTTGGAAGACTGATGTAATTTCAACAGCAGAACAAATGGACTCTTGAAGACAGTTGAGGTTTATCTACAGGTTTTCACGTTTGTGGCATTTGAAATAGATTTATTGCTTTGTGTGCATTCAGGAAGGCAAGAACAAATGCAATGGTTATACATTAGAAAACATCCAAAATAAAGATATTCTAAACTTCTCATATAAACATAAGCCACATAATCTTTTCTTTAATTTTGAAATCAAATACCTATGCCAGAAAGATCCCTGGGTTTGTCTGACACTCTGAAAGGCAGGAAACATTTCCTGCAACTCTTAGGCAAAAATACAGGAATCTGATCTAGAGCATTCTGTGTCTTTAGGAATTCAACAGATATTAGACTTGCAAATATTCCCTGTCAGGATTCTGGAGATAATTAAATTACTTCTTCACCACTCTAAAGGCAAGATGACTCAATCATAACTTAAAAAAAAGCCTGATTCAGATTTTTTTTTTTTTGGAATGAAGTGAAATGTTACTAAACTTTCAAAATGTAGTCAATGTAACGTGAACTGTTTTTTTTTTATTATTATTATTTGGTCACCTACTTTTATATGGAATATAATCTGCTATTTTGCAAAACAGCTAACTAGATGAGATTGGAAAGCGAGTATGCTTTCTAAAAATTAAAACTTCAAATGCTGGCAAATTAAAAAAAAAGTCCTCATGAGAACAAAATGAACACTCTACCCTGCATGCTCTATTTCTGTACATAAATTCACAACACGTCTGCACACCAGGCACCAAAAGGACAGGATGAAGAAAACAAGCCCTAAGTTCAAAATCAAGATGTGCTTTAGCGGCAGGTGAATGAAAGGGGAAGAACAGCTTGCTCTGAGATCTCCCCAGCAGGGGCAGGGACACAGCCTGTCAGCAAGAAAAGCCCGTTTGCTGGGCCAAACCACCGCCCTGGAGCGGAGTCTTTGCTGTGATTAGGAGAGGAATTAAAAGGTAGAGGAAGCTTTGAACAATAAAGACCCTAACTCTGATATCACTTGTCTTGCAGTGTTGTTAGGTCGCTAAATTGCTAATATAAGGAAATCCGGAAGCTCCCTCCCCAGGGCGTCTGCTATGTATAATACGCTAACTATTCACTGTGACTCAGTGCTACCCTGGATATGGTCAAAGCTTATTCCAACGTAACGCAAATAGATTATGCTTGTTCCATTACTTTTCAAACATCAATTTATTAATAGCAAAGTTCCTTAGAGTTAGTGATCATTTGAGAATATTAAACTCACTCTGTGGGGTAGCAGGTCTCCTGTGCCCCCTCCCAAAGCCTCTGAATGCTAGAGAGGGTCATGGACGTATCATACAACGATGTTAATCCAGATGAAAATTTCCACATCTGATCAGACTCGGATGATCGGGAAACTCGTCAGGCGTATGCATTTACAGGAGTTTTTTGGCCTCCCCGAGGCTTTGTGTGTGAGAGATGGAGCCCTAGGGAAGTCATGAAATGCTGTCCTGGCTCCGAACGGCTCTGCCCTCCCTCTGTCTAGAAGGGAGCCAGGGCAGGGTGTGTGGGAAGGGAAAGGCTTTCAGGGCTCCAGCGGCTTTTATAAATAGCGGAGGCCGCACTCAGGAACTGCACGGGGCAGCACGGGGCGCACCTCGGGCCGCATGACCCGGCGGCCGCCCCGCTGCCTGAGTGTGGGCCTTCCACTAGCACGCCCAGGGCCCAGTCTCTGTCAGAGTTTCCTGCTGTTCTGCTCAGACATCTGTTCATAAATTTTAAAAATTATAAATAGTTGTGGAAAAATCTTCAAGAGGCAGAATGGTACAGTGGGTGCTTCCAGTCTTGGAGCTTTGGGAGACATTTTGTTGGGTCAATATTGAACAAAGTCATGGGCCATTCCAATTAAAAAAGGGGGAGGGAACCCCCAAACCCCCACTCCATTGTCTTCAAATCATTTTGAGTCACATAGACCCGGAGTCAAGACCCAGGTGTGCCTCCATTTTCTCATCAGCAATTCAGGGGGATTAATAGTGCTTACCTGTTGAGTTCTTATAAGAACACAGCGCATATACAGCCCTTGGCCCAGGGCTGGCACGTTAGCTAAGATGGTGACCGCGCCCACCAGCGTCTAAGGCATATATGGCACCTCACATGGCATAAACCAAAGTTCTGAATTCCACCCTCAAGTCTCCTTCTCCCATAGACCTCTCCATCTTAGAAAATGGCAATTCCGGGGCCGCCCGGTGGCGCAGCGGTTTAGTCCGCGCTTGGCAGCCTGGGGTTCGCTGGCCCGGATCCCGGGCGCCCGCCGACGCACTGCCTGTCAGCCATGCCGTGGCGGCGTCCCATATAAAGTGGAGGAAGATGGGCACGGATGTTAGCCCAGGGCCAGTCTTCCTCAGCAAAAAGAGGAGGATTAGCAACGGATGTTAGCTCAGGGCTGGTCTTCCTCACAAAAAAAAAAAAGAAAATGGCAATTCCATTCACTCAGTTCCTCTGTCAAAAATCTTAGTCATCTTTGGCTTCTGTTTTACAACCCACAGCCAACAACAAAAACTTTGTTAGCTTTGCATTCAAGACATTCAGATTCAGACGCTTCTCAACTGTTGCTTGGACCATAGCTTTCTAACTGGTCCCCTTGCTTCCACTGTTTTCCACCTGCTGCTGGAGTATTCATTTTTAAATACGAGTTACAGCATGTCACTCTTTCGTGCAAAATCCTCAAATGGCTTCCATTTTACTCACACTTGCAAACGAACAAAAACCAAAAGAAACCAAAACAAAAAAAAACCCCAGAGTGCTTAGCACCCTCAATGAGGCAATCCATTATCTGTCCCTGGCCACCTGCTGGCCTCGGGTCTTAGCACTCCCTATCCCTGCCTCACTTTCTTCAAGCCACACTGGCTTTCCTGATATTCCTCAATATGCTAAGCATGTTCTGCCCTTGGAGTCGCCAGAACTTTCTGGTCCCTATGCCTGGGATATTCTGTCCCAGATATCCTCTTCTCACTACCTGACCCACATTTATGCTGGTTACGGTTTGCCCCCCACTCCATTCTCATAATGTAAGTTCCATGAAAATAGTGCTGATGTCTATTTTTTCTCTTCCATATCTCCAGTGCTCATACCAGCACCTGGCACACAGTAGATATTCAATAAATATTTTGGAATGACTGAGGGAATGCTGCAGAGGGGTGAATACGTTCACCCACCCAACAGAAGAGTTACCATATGAGAGTTCTCCAGCTCTCTGGAAGAAAGGCATTATGTGAGGGCAAGGTTAAGTAACAGCATTAAGAGTGACATCGATGCCACACAGTATATGACAACACTATACCTGGACTGAGTTGAGGTGACAGTAGCCATTCAGTGGAAACCTGATGACGTGCGTTGAGTCGTGATTCCAGCCTGCGTTGACAGAGTTACACATCACATCGCCGATCTCTGGAAACACTTCTTCTATCAAGGATTTGTCACCGCTGAGCGTGATCCTTTCTCCGAGGTCTGGGGCAACGCGCACCACTAGGCACTCACAGGGCCTTGAAAAGCGACCAGTTTCTCTGTCCTGCTTCCATCTTTCCATCTCCAACAACATGGGCTGAAGCTGAAAATATTTTGCCTCCTCATATAACAAAGTGTAGTCCTGAAAAAAAAAAAGGTATTTCACAGTGCAAACTACAAACATAAAGTACTGAAAATGTCCACATATAAGGGGTGAATTTTTCGCCTCTGTTATTTTAGTAATCAAATCTGGGTGTAAAATTTTCACTTACAACACATTTGTACAGACTCAATTTGCATTCACTCATTAATTCATTCGTTCATTCAGTGATTTTAAAAGGAGCTTTGGGGAATAAGGGCCTGGCGGGCCTCTTCTAAGTGCTTTACGTGACTTAAGTGCTTTAATCCCCATAATTGCCCAGTGACTTGGCAACCATTATTATTCCCATTTTGCAGATGAGAAAATCGGGATGTGAAAGGATTCACCCAAGACTTTTCTCTTTTCGTAGAAAAACGCCTTTGGGTGTTTAAAGTTTGATTATGTTGGAGAGAATCCACTGTGCTCTTGGATGGAGCACAGACATTGACTGAGGAGGAGGAGGCACAGCCGCGCACTGAGCCCAGAAGCCTGGCTTCCTGATCATCTTCAATGGCAGCTCCAGAGCTTCTGGCGGGAGGGCGCGGGGCAGCGCGAAGGTTGAAGCGGGGCAGGAGAGGTGGTGGATGGGCGCCTAGGGGGCACACATGCTGCTTTTACCTAAACTTGGGTGTTGACCTGTGATGGTTTGGGGGAGGCTGGTGGAGATACAGAGGCTGATGCACTGCCCTCAGCCACCTAGGGGTGCTGCCCTCATAAAGTGAGAGAGGCAGACAGCCTCGGGCCTCGACTGCTGCAAGACAGAGGTGCAGGAAGGAACCTCGTCCATTTCTGAAAGCGCGATCACCCAGTCTTAGGCCTGGTTTCTTTTTCTCTTGCCTTAAAAAAAAACCCTATTGGAGTAAAACAGAAATCTAGCAGACAGATATTACAACACAACACGAGCCACTGAATGGGAGGACAAAGGAGGATGGGGGGGCAGCAACTCAGGAACAATGTTATCAACCAGGTCAATGTTATGTCTAAACGTAGCTATGGCCACAATCATCTCTGGGTGTGAGGGAAGTGGGTACTCGTCTAGACACGCTGACTGAGGACACTTTAATCAACTGACACAGGCATTTCTGCCTTCCTTCCACGGGCCGGAGCTGGCAGGCGGTGCCTGGTGCAGGAGAACCAGTGCAGTAAGCCCGGGGCCGGAGTGCTGTCAGAGGCCTCTGCCATCTGGACAGGATGGGGCATGGGGAGAGGATGACCACAGGAGAACTGTTTTTACTTAGTACTTTGCTCTTTTTCTTGCAAATCAAGCAGCAGCAGCAGAGTTACTCAAGGCTTTCCAGAGAAAACTGTGGAGAGGCGAGAAAGTACCAGTGGGCCTCTAGCTGGATCATCCACTTTCCATATTGAGAAACCTGGGCCAGGTGGAAGATGCTATCGTCGATACTCATCAGCAGGATGGGCTGCTGCTTTATTCTGTCCTCTCCTGGCAACTCCATCACTACAGGAGTGTTGGTTCCCTGCAGGAGAGCAGCCCACTGCTCTGATCATCTTCATTTCACATATTGCTACCTGCTCGCCTCCTGACCCAAAGGAGACACTGTTCGGTTGGAGGAGTTGAGAACTAAGCTGAGGTGTGGCCACTCTTAAGGCAGGGCAGAACCGAGGTCCCCTAACCCACCCTGTGGGTAAGAGTGGGGAGACTGCAGGTTCCTCCCAGCCGACCTGGGCCCCCCACTATGGAGGCCTTGACGTCTCTGCAGTACACCAGCTGTGAGGTACTGACCTCAACACTTACTTGTCAAGATGTCAGCTCTCAAGGAGATTTAAAAACAGCACTGAGGGTTACACAGAAACAGAAGTGAGAACTTCTGCTACTGCTTTTTATTTTCCCATGAGATTTAATTACAAATTTTAGCACAAGGAAGATCTGGACTCCGGTGAAAATATGCTTTGTCTTTCTAGAGCCATCAAGTCTTCAAATCTTAAAGTTGCTTAGAGTAGTAGAGTAGTAGAATAGTCTTCTTGACTGACCTTGACCCTATGGAGGAATCTTTTCTAACATCACTGAATAGTGACCACTCAGTGTCTGATTGAATGCTTCCAGTGATGGGAAGCTTACTACCTAACAAGACACAGCATTTACTTTGTTTGCATCTCTGATTGTTGTAAATATCTTTGATAGAATGACCCGAATTTCCCTGTAACTCCAACTCATTAGTTCTAATTCTGCCCTCTGGGGTTACAGTGATCTTAATCGTTTTTTGAGATGTTAACCCTTCAAACATTTGAAGACAACTGTAACGTGTTAATATCATTCAGGCTAAAAATATCCAATCCTTTCAGCTCCCTTTCATTTGTTACAACTTTGAAGTTCTTCAACATCTGGTATGTACTTGACTTTGGCAACATGCTCCCAAGAACCCAAACCAGAACTGAATCTAACATTTCAGATGTGATCTAATGAGTGCACTGTACAACCTCTGCTTGGCTGGACCCTCTCACCACTATTAATGCAACCTGTGTTAGTTTCCTGTTGCTGCTGTAACAGCTACCACAAATTTATTGTCTTATAGTTCCGGAAGTCAGAAGTCTCAAATGGGTCATTAAGGCTGTGTGTCTTCTGGAAGCTCTAGGGGAGCATCCTCTTCCAGCTTCCAGAGGCTGCCTGTATTCCTTGGCTTGTGGTCCAGCATCACTCCTACCTCTACTTTTGTTTCACATTTCCTTCTCTTACTCTGACTCTCCTGCCTCCTTTCACTTGTAAGGACCCTTGTGAGTACATTTGGCCCACCTGGATTATCCAGGATAACCTCCCACCTCAAGATCCTTAATTTAATCACATCTGCAAAGTCCCTTTTGCCATGCACAGTGAGACAGTCATAGCTTCTGGGACTTAGGTCACCCATCCCATTCCTCTATCAGTTCACATTCTGCTTACGATGAAATCCCTCCACCTTTTTCACAAGAGCTGCTAGTGAGCTAGGCCTTCCTCATGCAGCATTTGTAAAAATTTTTAAATCCTCCATTATTTATCCCTCTTTAAATTGTATACTGTAGGTTCTGAATTTGTCCCAAGATACTGAGAAATCTTGGATTCTTTCATCCAAGGCTCTATGTCTCCCTCTCCTTTTTGTGTCATTTTGAACTGGGTGTTCTGTTTGTATATGTGAATCATTTCTTAAAGTACTGAGAGGACAGGGCTATATACAAGCCTTTGTTCAGGTTAATGCCCAGATAGTAAATTAAGACTGAGGATTTTGGCTGTTCAAGCAGTTATAAAGCCCATAACTCTAAGATCATCCAGCCCATAATCGTGGCATTTGCTAGACGTCTTGTTGAAATACTGTGCGTTTGAGTGGGACTCCATGGGGAAGGCTGGAGATGTGGGAGGGGCCCGAGTCTCCATATTGCCCAGAGAGTCTCCTCTAGCTGTTTAGGGCTCCAGTCTCCTGATCTGTAAAATGAGGGGAATAAATTACGTTAAAGTTGCTTCCAGCCCTGACAGTCTATGAGTCTATGCCCATGACGATGCCCTGACCCACCAGTTTGTCTATGATAACCCAAAGGTGATGAGGCTAACAGGACTTGGGGTTACAAGTCCCCCTATGCTGACTCTAAATCCTTCTTTTTTCCTCTGAGTTCATAAACCACATGTATACTAAGCCACTCTGAAATCTGGCCATAGACTGACAGAGCAGCTCCCTATGTAATGTTCACATTCATCATTATCTGCTCTTGGAAAATTAGGGAAACCCTGGTCCTTCTGAGACTTTTGGCCCTGCTAAGTGATTTCTCAAGGATCCTGCTAGTGGTTATTAAAGTGAAGGTGTAAAAGGGCTCCCCTGACGGTCATCCTGCACCCTGGGACATAACCTCATGGGCCTAGCCTTGAACTACCTCAAACCACCAGGTGTTCTTTTACTCTTTTTTGACTATCGGGGCTCCATTTCTCCCTTTACCACCCTGTTCTATCTGGTCTCCAGGGTAAAGCCACCGTCTGTGCTGAGGGGAGTGGACGCTACAGAACAGCTGAGCACATGGGCTTCGCTCGGCCATCAGCTCCCCATACTGACTTGCCTCCAAGCATCAGCCAGCCTGGGAACTAAAAAGGTCCTTCTTCTTGTTACCATTTTCTGCATGGTTAGGCTCACACCGGCCATTCGTTTTCTTGGCAGGCTCCTTTATATGTGTCTTTCTCTACTTCCTAAAGCACGCTTCCAGTCTCGGCTCATCAGAGAACCCCCTGCAGGACAGACCGGTTGCCATGGCTGCTTTCTTTAGAAACCTTGTCCTCCTTTCCTTCCTCAATCAGGATCATTTAATTTTATTATCTAAATCCCATGTTTTAGAGTTTATCATGTTTCCTTTTAGATTTTTCTGGCCTTGGGCTCATTTCCTTCTGGTCTCTGAATCTTTTGAAATCTTCTTTCCTTAAGCCTCTGATCTTACCTGACAATGCCCACCATTCCTTTTACAAAGGTTTGTACAAACTCCAGACGACTCGGTCTCTTATTCCCAAGGTACGAGATGGAAATGGGCAGTTTACGGGGCAGCAGCAGGTTTGGCCCTAGTTCTTTTGAAGGAAATGAATCCAAAGCATCCACATTTGCTTTCAGCAAAGCAACTTCAGAATGTACTAGATGCCGTCACTCTTCTTCTCTGTTTCTCTGCCAATTGTAACTTCTCTAATTAAGAAAGCCTCATCTGTATTTCTTGCTTAGCCTCAAATCCAGGTAAAGGAAAATAGGTTATTCACAGACCTAATAGCATGTTTAAATAATTTTAAAATCCTAGAATACATATTCTTAAAATAAATTTTTTTTGGAGATTTACAATGGTTTTTGAAGACAGATCAAGATCTCATTTTACAGATGAGGAAGGTGGGCTTCCCTAAGACCCTGGAGACAGGTACATGGAACAAGAAGGTGAATATAGGTGGATTCCAAAGTGCAAATTGGCCATGTTTCAAAGGCTTATTTCTTGTTTAATATTTGGAATTCAGAAAACATTTTCCCTGGAGGGAGGAAAGTGATATAGGCAGTGTATTACTTTCCTCTTGCTGCTGTAAGAAGTTACCACAAATTTGATGGCTTTTAAAACAACACAAATGGATTCTCTTATGGTTCTGGAGGTCAGAAGTCTCAATGGGTCTCACAGAGCTGACGTCAATGTGTCGGCAGGGCTGCCTTCCTCCTGGAAGCTCTGGGGGAGTGTCGGTTTCCTTGTCTTTTCTTCCAGCTTCCAGAGGCTGCCGCCTTCCTTGGTTCGTGGCCAGCAATCCCATCACTCCTGTATCACCTCTCCTCCTCTGGCTCTGACCCTCCTGCCTCCCTCTTTCACTTATAAAGACCCTTGTGATTCCCCTGGGCCCACCTGGATCATCTAGGATAATCTCCCCATCTCAAGACCCTTAATTTAATCACACCTGCAAAGTTGCTTTGCCATGTAAGGTAACCTGTTCACAGGTTCTGGGGATTAGGATGTAGACACCTTTGGGGGCCATTATTCAGTTTATGACACACAGTTACTGGTTCCACAAAACATTTCAAAGATTTATTTAACTCCTAATGTACCTGAAGTTTTACAGAGTAATTGACAGGTCCTTACCCTCAAAAGGCAACTCAACCACTCATTCATGCATTTTAAGGGGCTGCGTGGTGGCGCAGCGGTTTAGTTCGCGCTTGGCAGCCCAGGGTTCACGGGTTCAGATCCCGGTCGCCTGCTGACGCACTGCTTGTCAGCTATGACGTGGCGGCGTCCCATATAAAGTAGAGGAAGGTGGGCACGGATGTTAGCCCAGGGCCAGTCTTCCTCAGCAAAAAGAGGAGGATTGGCGACGGATGTTAGCTCAGGGCTGGTCTTCCTCACAAAAAAAAAAAAAAAAAAAAATCTGTGCCTGTGCTGATGCCATGTGAGGTGCTGTGGCACAAATGGGGTTTCTGTGGGGAATGCATCCAATTCCTCCCAGGAGTCCTAGAGCTCTTCTCCCACCCACTGCTCCTGGGCCCCTGCAGTGCTCGGTTCCCCAGAAGGCAGGGTACATATATATCAGGGGACCCGCAAAGCTGGCCATCAAGAAAATGAGGGGAAATGAAAGGATTTTATATTTCACATTTCAAAAATAGCATCCAATGAGTAATCATCATAAGAAAAAAACAGATCTCTGCAGGACTTGCTTTCCTTTAGTTTTAAAGTTTTTTTTTTTTTTTTTTTCAGGGAGGTGGGCCACTATAGTTTTTTCAGTGTTTGAGGTTTGAGGCATCTAAAGTTCTTAATTTCCCTGGCTCTGCAATACTTATGTGGGCTGGCACTCTTTCTTTTCTTTAAAAGGACATTTTTTTTTTTTGAGCTGTTTTAGGTTCACAGCAAAATTGAGAGGCAGGGACAGAGATTTCCCACATGACCACTGCCCCCACACAAGCATAGCCTCTCCCTTTATCAACATCCTCCACCAGAGTGGCCCATTTGTTACAGCTGACGAACCTACACGGACACATCATCATCACCTGAAGTCCATAATTACATTACGGTTCCCTCTTGCTGTTGTACATTCTGTGTTTGGATAAATGTATAATGACATGGATCCACCATTATAATTTCACTGCCCTAAAACTCCTCTGTGCTCTGCCTGTTCATCCCTTCTCCCACCCCAACCTCTTTGTTTTCTTCAAAGACCAGAAGGACTGGCCCACTTGCTTCTTTTCCACTGCTACCACTCGATACTTCCTGCCAGGAGCCTTCCTCCCTGTCCAGCGGCCCCGACTTCCAGCCTCCCCCAACTATTCTTGTTTTCCTGGGGCAAGGTTATCCGGCCTAAGATTTATCCTGATGGCTATTAAAGGAAATAGAAGCAGCAGCATAGTGTCCCTTTTCTACTTGGCCACTGTCTCCATCCCCCAACATCTGAATCTCCCAGACAAAGGCTAAAGTGTACACAAGTGATAATGACAGGTTGCTGATAGCAGAGTTGCAGGCAGATCCATCTCCATTTTGAAGCCACATCCTGGCTTGGCAGGTCACCTGGACACTATGGTGCAGGAGTTAGGCCTGGTGTGTAGGGCATGGCAAGGGCAGGGGCTAGGATGCTATCTGAGATGGGGCTGGGTGTGGCTGGGACTGGCTGCTCTGCCCGCCTCCTGGTCCTCCTCCTTAGTTGCTGCAGCTAGTCCTGCCGCTGAGGGAGTAGCTTTGAGAAATGGGCCTGGGCAGGAGTCCTAGGAGTAACAGTCTCTGTACCAGGGATGCAGATTCTAGGTGGCGGCAGCTGAGACCAGGGGCTGGGGCAGACGTCCTGAGTGAGCAGTCTCTTAGGTACTGGAGAAGAAGAAACTTCTTAGGGGTCTACCCAGCTTACTGCCTGCCTCCTCTGAGAAAGTTCAGCCCTCAAGAGTGAGTACCTAGAAGCCATGTCTGTGTTGCCACAGTTGATTGGCTAAAGAGTAAGCATTGGAGCCAACCTGAGCCAATCAGATGGTCTCTCTGTAGAGCCAAGGAAGAGGAAAGAGACCCTGGGCCTTGTTGGGGCACAGCCGTGTTAATGGCAGCCCTCTAGAAACCCACGAACTCCCACGACTGAGGTCCTCAGAGCTGCCCTGGTGTTTCCAGCCCTGAGAGAACACTCCCACTAATTCTATGAGATAAACTGTATCCTTCCCATAAATACTTCCTTCCTCTTTTCCTTAAACTGGACTACTTGTTCTCAGCTGGGGGTGATTTTGACCCTAGAGGATATTTAGCAATGTCTGGAAACATTCTTGGTTGTATAACTTGGCTGTATAACTGCTGTTGGCATCTGATGGGTAGAGGCCAGGGATGCTGCTCAATGTCCTACAATGCACAGGACAGCCCCCTGCAAAGAAGTATTTGGCTCAAAATGTTAATAGTGTGAAGATAAGAAACTGTGAGCTTCACAGGGATCATTTTGTTGCAACCTAAGGAACACATAACCCATCTTGGTCAAATGGTCAGTCCCAGCATCATTAATGGTAATTCAACCAAACATGTTTGCTAATGTGATGTAATATGAAGTACACAACATCACTGGACATGTATTCTTGCCAAAATGTTGAACTTAAACTCATCAAGCCTTTAGATATACTTGCAGTTTACAGGAAATTAGAGGATAGGGTAATGAGCTAAACTGCATATGACAAGGCAACCAGGCAAATCCAGATGGTGGGACGTTCTGCAGGGCAACTGCCCGGTCTCTTCAGCAAGTCAACATCATATGAAAAGGGGCTATGCCTGATAGTAAAAGGGAGGGACATAACTGGATTCAATATGTGGTCTTGGATCAGATACCACGTTGGAAAAACCAACCTTAAAGGACATTTTAGGGTCAAGCAGGGAAATCTGAATATGGCTGTGGTATTAGAGGAAATAAATTTTATTAAAATGAAAAGGTAGAGATTATTGTCTGAAATAAACATAGAAAAAGATCCAGAAGGCTTTGCACAAAGGTTTTAACATTGGTAATCTCTAAGTGGTGGGAATATGCTATTTAAACTTCTTTTTGTCTATGTTCTTAAATTTTCTACAATGTACATATGCTTCTTCTATAATATTAAAAGTTTATTGAAAATAACTAATAGACTTTTGAACTTAAGCCAGCAATAGGTAAGTTGGGAGCTGTCTGACAGCAAATTTTTCTGTATCTAGGAAGGGTGGAAATGCATCCAGAGACCACAAAAGATGTTAGCGACATGGGGGACACTTACCAAAAGGTGTTCAAAACAAAAAGCTACAGAGAGAGAATTTTGTGGTTCCCTGTCAAAAATGGAACCAAGGTTCTGGACTCCTGGTGTACTGGAAAATACAACAGTGTGTGTGTGTTTGTGCGCACACATACACATGCATAAGCGTATATAAATAAAGCAACAATGAACAAATCAGTACAATCGGGGGACAGGGGGAAATTGAGGGAAGAGGGACAAACAGTCATATCCATAAAAAAGCACCGCAGAGAAGGTCTGCAATCATTTATCTAGAGAAGAGATTCCAACGGCTTTCAGTGGGAGCAGGACTCAAGCAGCTGCCACTTAAATGGTGTTCTGAAATATGAAATTATCTAAATTGTTAAATGGGTATCTAGTTCAGACAGCACATTTGCAGAATGAGATTTTTAAGGGGTGTAGGATGCTGTGATTTCAAGATTTCACGAATTTGCCCCACCCAGCATTAAACAGCTGGAGAGGCAAGCAGGTAATAAGGAACGCTCTCCCTAGCAAACCCAGGAAGAGAGATTCTCTCCACCCACCAGATGCTGTGTCCCATTTCCAGGGTCAGGAAGTGAACTGTGACCAAGAAGAAAGCACCTGTTACACCGTTCAGGGACGGGCAGGCTGAGAGCTCATCTGCGCGCCTGTATTTGTGATTCGCACACACTGACTGCTGGTGGTGCAATTCCATCCTCAGCCACAAGACCTGAATGGCCACCTCAGCTTCCACTCTCTTTCTGCTGCTCCTCCAGGTTCTGGAACACCCTTACAGCCTGTCACCCAGAAGTTCCGTGGGAAACATTTCAGGGCCCTGGGATACGTGAGTTTCATTTGACATGCTTTTTGTCTTTTCCCCCCAAGCATGGGCCACAGCTACATCCTTAGCCAATTAAAGGGCGTGTTCAGTACTTAGAATTGATGAATAGCAGCAGGTCTCTGGAATCCCCAGGGAGCTGGAAAGGTGCAGAGAAGCCACCATCCCCATCCTAGTCCAGTGGGTGGCTGGGTGAGCCCTCAAGGGATGTCCTTTGGAATTGGTCATAGCTTAACTCCCATGTACTCTCCCTCCCCAGCATCTAACCTGAATGCTCTTGGAGGAAAAATCATGCCTGCCACATTTAAATGTGTTTAAAATACCTAGTTCCATTTCTGGAACATACTGCAACTAAAAACAAATGGCTATTATCATTTTCTAACCGTAATTCTCCATAAATTGTTTTGTATTCCCTGGAGTCTGCATTTCCTAATCATGGGAATCATAAATGAATATATTACCCTGATAAGTGTTTAGGATGATGATGTTGTACACATGCATGTTTTATGTTTTCCATTTAGTCCTATATAATTTGAAATAGAAGTGCAGTGCCTACAGATCTCCTGCGACTCTTTTGACCTTTTTTCGGCTTTGTTTAAATTAATTAATACTAAGCAATGGTTACATGCTTAGCCTACAACGTCCTCTAGAAAAACATAAAAATGTCCCTGTCCGTGAGACCCTTTACAAAGTAGTTAGAGAGTCAAGATATATCTGCAAAATATCTAGAGTTCAAATATAAGAAAGTACATGAACAGGTATGAACAAGAATCTGGTTTGAACATGAGACTCACTTCATTCATTCATTTATCCATTCATTCACTCAGGCCACACATATTTACATGCTTAATATGTGGCAGTGCTGAGCTAGTGTGACAGACACTGCTGGCTAGCTTTCCCAACAGCTATTCCCAAACCCCCATCCCTTGTCCATTTCTCTCACCATAGAGGCTGAAAAAGAATAAGCCACTTGCTCAGCCTCCTTTGTAACTACAGGAGGCTCAGTTCTGGCCAATGAGCTATAAAGGGGAAGTCTACTGGGGGTCTTTTGACAAGGACAAAGTCTTGTGAGTTAAAAGCCTTTGACCCTTTTTTAGGTCTTGAATGAGGATGTGATGCCTGGAGCTGTGGCAGTCACCTTATGACTTTGAGGTAACAAGCATGAGGACAAAACATCAACACTGAGGATGACAAACCAAAAGACAGAGAATTCTGGTCACTGAGCAGATACCACTGCTGACAACCATGGATCTCTGACATCTTATGTGAGAAAAACAAATCTCTATTTGTTTAAGGCGCTGCTGATTGGCCATTCCACCACTTGCAACTGAAAGCATTTGTAACTTACAGCTAAACAATAGACACAAATAATTACAAATGTACTGTGTGTGACCACGGAGAATCAGGAGGCAGAGGCAAACCTAAACTAGCCTAGGCGTGGGATGGCTTAGTGATGAATACGATCAGCCCTGAGTGACAAATAAAAGCCAGGGAAAGAGCAGCAGGCAGACAGAATGGTCTGTTCGGAAGGGGGCAAGAAGATGGTGTGTTTGAGGAATTAAGAGAAGTCCTGTAGGGCAAATGTATAGGGTAAGAGTCAGGTGAAGTGGGCAGGGGCCAGAGTCTTCTGGGCCTCGTGGGCTCTGACAAGGACGTGCTGCTTTGCTCCATGAACAATGAGTGGGAAACCCCTGCAGAGTTTTAAGCAGGAGCGAGTCATCATACACCAGCCTTTCTGAAAAGTGCCCCTTGGTCAGGGATGGGGTGGGACATGGAGGAGGGGAGGGGCTGTGCGGCTATAAGGGCAACAGGAGGGAGCCTTGTGATGATGGAAATGTCCTGTACCTTGACTGTGTCAATGTCAATATCCTGGTTGTGATGTTGTACTATCGTTTTGCAAGATGTTACTATTGGGGAGAACTGGGTAACACAGGACCTCTCTATTATTTCTTACAACTGCATGAGAATCTACAATGATCTCAAAATTAAAAGTTTGTGAAAAAAAGTGTCTCCTGGTTTCAACATGGAGAGTGGATGAGCGTGGGTGAGGGTGGGAGAGGGGACAACTCCAAGTCTTCCAGATTGCTGCTGGGCCTGGACGAGGGAGGGGCGATCACAGGAGTGGACTGATTCGAGAAGTATCCGGGAGGTATGATGAACAGACTCACTGATGGATCGTACGTGGGAGGCGAAGAGGAAAAAGTGAGGAATGACTCCCAGGTTCCTGCCTGGAGCTGGTAGGTGGATCCGGCCTCTTTCAGTGTGATAGGACACAAAGGAAGAGGAGCAGGTTTCACGGGGGTGGTGGAGGGACGGGGGAGGTGGCAGCTTAAGTTTAAGGAGCCAAGGAACTATCCAGGTAGATACTCTGAGAAGGCATTTGGAAATGCAATCACCTTAAAATAGAACTAAAAGTGAAATTTCCCTCCTTCACCCTGTCTCCCTATTCCACTGATTTCTTTCCAGGAAAATACGAGAGAGTAAGAAAAGGTTCACTCCCCTCGCCATATCACACTTTCAGCCCTTCTCTCTACTCGCTTACTTGCTCTCCCACATGGAAGAAAGCCCAGATCCGACTGGGGACACCGGACATCCGAGGCTCCAGGTTTGATTAGTAGCAGGGGGCACTGCTGAGGTCCGTGCTCAGGTACAGCAGGCCCTCTGGCCTCTCCCGACTCCTTTCACTTCTTGTGCCCAGTGCAGGACTCAGCCCCATTTCCTATCTCCACGGGGACCAGGGCCTGCTTTCCAGAAGCAGTCTTGACTCTCTTCTGAGCTTTCTGTTCCACCTGCAGCTCATGTGTGAAGCCGGCCTGCTGTCCTCAGCTATGCAGCTCGTCGTCCCAGCAACCTTGGGGCCTGCTGTCTAAACCCAGCCAGCTCTGTCTGAGCTCGTGTCTAAGCACGTGCATCCCCAGGTTTAGACTGAGGGCAGGAGGTAGGAGACTTTACTTTGGCCTCAGGCCTATGGGGCATCTCTAATCCAGCCATTACCTGAGAGCCCAGCATAAGATGCTTGCCAGTGAATGAAGTGGCATGAGGGAAAGGCAGGAAAGAGGTTCGAAAGTTGGCATTAAAAGAAAGAACTATACATTGAAAATTACCCTTGAAAACCCTTTAGGAAGGTGCTATGTTAGAAAAAGACTGTCAATCCGTTTTCCTTCCTGAGTTGGGAGACATCATCACTGATGAAGTAGCTGACTTTCTCCTCCTCTTTTTTTGTTTTGCTCCCCAAAGCCCCAGTACCTGGTTATATATCCTAGTTGTAGGTCATTCTAGTTCTTCTATGTGAGCTGTGGCCACAGCATGGCAACTGACAGGCAGGTGGTGTGGTTCTGTGACCAGGAAGTGAACCTGGGCCACTTAAGTGGTGAGTATTGAACTTTAACCATTAGGCAATCAGAGCTGGCTCAGTAGCTGACTTTCATTTAGGAACCAGGTTGCACAAACCAGCCCCACAGGAATCACACTCAGCACTGTGAGATGTACACTCCGAGAGGCCCCTGGGAGCTGCCATTGACTGGGAAGCAGTGGGGTCACGGCCCTCCTCAGGCTCATTCCAGGACTGCAGGGAACTGCACATGCTAGCTGCAGTTACTCTCTCTCTTATTTTCTTGCCAAACAGATAGAGTTGTTTTCATGTGAGATAAATGTGTACATACCATGACCCTCTATACTCTCTTTTTCCTTTGACTAATCATCCTTGGCACATGCCCCATGTTCAAAATCCTGAAGGACAGGATGGATGATAAGGTACCCTGAACACCATTAATTTGGGATCTATTCTTCTAGATCTTTGTCTACATATTTATACACACATACACATAATTTTTTACATAAATAGGAACATACTATACATATTCTGCAACTTAACATTTTCACTGAACAATAAAATTTTGGTGATTTTTTCCCCCCACACATCAACAGACATAGATCTACCACATTCTTTTAAACTATTCCATAGTATGGATATTCCATATTTGCAACCATCTGCCACTATTGAACATTTTTTTTAGCTGTGTCCAGTTTTTGCTATTTCAAATATGACTACAGTAAACATCCTATGTACATATATCTTTGCATATTTATATGAATATTTCTAGAAGATAAATTAATAGACATGAAATTGCTAGATCAGAGTATATATTTTGAAAATTTAAAAACTACTGCTGAATTGCCTTCCAAAAATGTTTCCAGTTTTCACTCCCAACCACACTGTATATTCCCCAACACTATATATTATCAATTTTTAAATTTTTGCCAATCTGGTGGATAAAAAAGTATCTCATTTAAGTTTTATTTCTTTTCTTTTTTTTTTTTTTGGCTTTTTTTATCCCCAAAGCCCCAGTAGATAGTTGTATGTCATAGTTGTGTATCCTTCTCTAGTTGCTCTATGTGGGATGCCGCCTCGGCATGGCTTGACAAGCGGTGTGTCAGTGTGTGCCCAGGATCCGAACCTATGAACCCTGGGCTGCCGAAGAGGAATGTGGACACTTAACCACTATGCCACTGGGCCGGCCCCCTAAGTTTTATTTCTTTGATACTAGAGAGATCGAATATCTTCTCAAATGTTTATTGGCAATTTCTATTTTTTTCTTTGAGAAATTTTTGTTTATATCTAAAAATGTTTTCCATTGGGTTGTTGGTATGTTTCTTATAGATTTTTAGGAGCTCTGTTAATGATGGATATTAATCTTCTGTTGCAAATCTCTTCTAGTCTGACACGTCATTTATTCATATATAGTGTCTTTAATTCAACAATTTTTGTTTTAAAGGAGAGCTTCTGGGTATTAAGTCTCACTTAAGTAGACCCTCTCTGCCTCAAAATTATACTTTTAGAAATTCCTTTATATTTTTTTCATACTTTTATAGGTTTAATTTTTGTGTTTATTTCTGGAATTTTTGTGAACTTATGATATGAGATAGAGCTCTGGCTTTACATTTTTTTCCAAATGTCTTCGTGCTAATTGTCTCAGTGCCAATTCCTGATTATTCTTTTCCCACTGATTCGAAATACCACCTTTATAATATATCAAATTCCTATATACAGACATACATCTCTCTGCAGACCCTGTTCTTCTCCATTGATCTATTTGTCTATTTTAGCCCCATCAGGATCACATACTAATTACTATAGCTCTAGAGTATGTTTTGATGTCTGGTAGGACACATCCACCATTGCTCACTACTACTAATACCACCAAATTTTTTTTTAGCTATTCTTAAGCATTTTTTTCTTCTACACAAGCTTTATAAATGGGCCAAATTTCATTTTTTAAAAATCTGTGACTTAAATGGGTTTGTATTGACTGTATCGAGTAATTGAGGGCATAGCTGTCATCTTAACAATATTGAGTCTTTCCATCCAGGAACACAGAATATCCCTTCATTTAGTCAACTCTTCTCTTATAACTGTAGGTAGAGATTTGCAGTTTTCTCAATCAGGCTTTTCATATTTCTTGTCAGGTTTATTCCTAGGTGTTATAATTTTTGTTATTGTGAGTGGTATACTTTTCCATTATATCTTATGATTGACTCTTGCTAATCTATAGGAAAGCTATTGATTGTAATATATTGATCCTGAATTTAGATGCCTTAATGAGTTCTTTATTAGTTCTAATAGTATTTAGTTGATTCTTTAGAATCTTCTATTTAGAGAAATATTAACAGCTGCAAAGATTACATTTGTGTGTATTCCCTTCTAATATTAACACTTTCTATTTGTTCTTCTGGTCTAATTCTATTGCCTACAGTTGCCAGCACAATGTGGGACTAACTTTAACACTTGTTACTAACTTTAAAAGGGAACAATTCTAAAGTTTGAGATAATGTAAGTATAATGCTTGCTTTAAATTTCTGGGAAAGTCTTTGTTAAGCTAAGGATGTTTTCTTTTATTCTCTTCCTCACTAAGACTTATCAGAACTAAGTTTTGAATTTAACCGACTTATTTTCAATGCGTTAAAATGAACTGTAATTCAATTCTTTAAATAAAAAGCAGTCCTCTTTTGGTCATGTAAAACTTTAATGACCATATACTCTATTTCATGAAGACAGTATGTCTGTGTCTGTGTCAGGGACCTCTGATACCATTAGAGGTGGGACATGTTAAAAACATAGAACTAGGAATATTTTTTGGAGCACATCAAAACAAATCACATATTTATGCTATTAGTAATTTAATGTGAATCCCTCACCTTGAAATCATCGGGAATGAGGAGTTTTGATGTTCGTAGAAAATTCAAGATATATCTGAACATCTGTCCATCTCTGTCAATGAAATAGTGCTGTTTGAGACTGTCCAAAACAATGGGCTCTGTACCATCAAAAAGTCTTCCGATTCTGTGATAGAAAAAGAGGGAACAGTGAAGATAATTAGAATCAATTGTTCAGCCACTAAGACCACGAGCTTCTGTTTTGTGTCACTGTCAAAGGTAGCGCTTTCCAAGATGGCAGTCAGGAAAAATCACTCGTGAAGTAGTTACAGTTCTCTGAGAAGTACTGGCCCCCGCCTGATAAATATCTCAGGACCAGACAAGTCAAGATAGTCTCTGGCTTTCTCAAGTAATTTCTGTTATTCACTGTCTTTTACTGGTAAAGAAAATGTTCCTGACATGGTGATTATGGCTAAGTGCTGTCACTGTAACGGAAGAGCATGTCTTTCCCTCTGTGTTACTCAAAACAACCTTCTCTGCTGCTTAAAAAAATATATGTTATTGCTCCAAAGTATCTTTTAAACAGAGTCTATGAAAAAAGCAATTTTGTTTTTAGGAAATCTGTTTTCTGAGCTTTCCCTACCCATGAATCCCAAACTTTCTAAAAATAAAGCAATGCCTATATGCTAACATCTACATTTAATTATAAAAAGGAATAATTGAAAATATCAACTTGTCTAAGAGAACATGTTTTCCATTAACAATATACAGTCTAGTTTCTTAGGTTTCAGCAAAAATCATTTGTAACAGCCAGGAATCATTATAAAATATAAATATTTGACCACCCAAAAAACATGACCTAGTTCTGGAACATAAATGGCTATGGGTAATTTTTACAAACAGGAATCCATAATATGTTGTTCCCATTTATAGAGTAAACATTTGAACAGTGTGCTACAGTTAAAGCATTTTCAATCCATTATCCTTTATCCCTAAAGGAATACTGAACCACAACACTTCAGTATATATTCAGTTAATAGAAAGTGGTCACATCCGTACTATGAACAAGTAGAGGGCTGGCTAATAACAAACAAATATCCCATAGAATTAGAATTCTATAATTCTGTAATTCAGAAAATAGAATTTACACACTAGAAATTACTTCCTTTACCAAACGTTGCATTTTACTTTTCATCAACAGTGTAGGCAAGCAAATGGCTCCAGTTTTTAATGAAAAGCTTTTGCAGAACTCATAACAAGTCTATCTCTGATTTGGAACATCATTTTATTGCTTTGAAGATGATTTTGAAATCATACATTTTCTAATCTTATATTGAAATGGGACAGACGTAACGGAACATCAATAACTCCACCCCTCAAAATACAACAAATAGGAAAGCTACTTTCCTCTCTCCCAAAAAAGAAAGGTGTGTGAATTTCTGTTTCAATAAAAATCTTTTAAAGATAATTAGAAAACTCAGGTCCTACCTGAAGGTAGTAAGTCCAAAGAAGAAAGCAACTAATTACAGTCAGGTTATATTTCTAAAACCCAATATATTTTTCTCAGCTAATGTTTTCATCCAACTTTCCATGAATTGAGGGTGATTATCCAGGGTGTGGATTACAACATTCAAGGATTCTTTCACTGCATGCTACCTTGTCATTCATTTCTCATTCACACACCAGTCAAATGGTAGCCTACATGAAGAAGGGGCAGTGAGACTAAAATACACCTAGTTACTTATTTATAGTGCTTCCAGGACAGTTTGGTGCAGTGTGGTAAAGAATGAGACTTGTTTGCCTATTATTCAAACATTTTACTCTTCACTGTTAACAACATGATAAATTTATAGTTGACAGGGGAAGAAAAGGGAGTTATGTTTACTAAGTGCTTTCCAGATACTCTGCACTATCCTAAGCACTTTATGTCTGTAACAAATCCATTATCCTCCTTTTAAAGATGAAGAAATGGGCTGAAAAGGATGAGTAACTTGCCCAACTAGTTAAGTAGCATTGGGGGATTTGGGCACAGTCTGTTTGATCTTAAAGGGGCCTCCCTACAATGATTGGAATGAAAAGAATTGCTACTGTGGAATGAAAGCTTTTGGTCTAGAGTTTTTATTTCTATCTTATATTCGTTCAGCAAGAGCTTTACAATGAAATCCAAGAATGTATACTGATTATTTTTGTGGCTTGAAAAAATAAATATCAATGATTGCAAGTCACTTTAGTAAAGAGGTGAAAAGTAAAAATTTTATTCTTCAACAAATCCTATGCTTTTTATTCTTAAATGCTCATTTTAAAAATCTAGACTTGGACTTACTCCAGTACGGAATGAGTGATTAATAAATCTTTACGGAATGAGTAAAGAAGTGACTGAGTGAAGAGGGGAATGAGGCCCTGCCAGTTACTAGCTGTAATGTGGGTGAATTCTGGGTGACCTCTGTGTCTCCATGTCTTTTATAAAATTGTCTTGGTTTCTTTTATAAAGTTCCCCTAAGTTTTTCTCAGCGTTGATGAGAAAATCAAATGGGGTCATGGCATAGTGAAAAAGAGCACAGCAATAGAAGGTGTCCCAAACTAGCAAATAAAATTTTCTATGAAAGCAGCTCGTAGAAGACTGCAGGCAATAAGAAACAGGATTTAAGGAGGAAAGGGAACAATCTTGGCAGAATTGTATCGTTACAGATCTTTCAAGATAGGAGAGATCTGTCATTTAAATGATTTTTAGGAAGGGGGAAAAAGAAACCCCACCTCTGGCAGCTGCAGGAAATTGGGCATAGCTGCGATCAGAAGCACCTTCACATCCGACTTAAGCGAAATAGGAAAAGTCGAGAAGGAAGGAGCAGGAGAGAAATCTGAAAGGAGGCCCAGCGCGGGACGGAGAGGTGGCAGCGGCCTCTGGGCCCGGCGACGGGAGAAGTGGAGTCTCCAGGCGGGATCTTTCAAGACGGAAGGGCGCGAGGAGCTGAGGAGGAAGGAGTGGACTCCACCGGCAGACGACAAAGCCCAGCCGGGCCGGGGCCCCGTGTGCGAGCGGCGAGGCCGGGAACCTAGGCCGCGAGCTCGCGCCAGCCCGGGGACACGGCGCTTGGCGGCCCAGGAGGCCAGGGCGAGGGCCCGAAGGTGCTGGGAGAAACTTCCCGGCCTCCTGCTCGGGCAGACGAAGCTGTGTGGTCCCCGGGCGCTGGGAGGGGAAGGACGGCGAAGAGAAGAGGGAAAGGCTTGGAGACGAAGACCCGTGGGCCAGGCCGGTGCACATTCCTGAGGTGAAAGGGCTCGAGGGGAAGAAAGAATCCCCGGATGTGAGGCAACACATGTCAGGAGTAATAAAAGGAAGCACAGTGCTGCTGAGTTTTGCTAAGTTTAAAAGGAGGAACGTTTTGTGTTGTGAAAACAATGCAGAAGGACAGGGTGGTGCCAATGATCGTAAAATGGCGTCCCTGGGTCGGTTTTGAGATCGGCCTGAATGGGCTGTGGAAAAGCATTGTTTGGCTAAGCAAGTGAAGGGACATCGACAAGGGCTGTATTTCTTGCGGACATATGAATGGAGTTACAAATCAGACTGCAGTGATTTGTAAACTCTGGGGCCTGAAAACTACGTGGAACTGATTACAGTTTACTAACTTTGGAGAACATTCCTGTTTCCCAACTGACCAAGACCAAGCTGGCTCCAGATGATGTATCGCTGTCTTTTTTTTTTTTTTTTAAACATTCATTGAACCAAGTGGTAATGCTGAGAAAAACTTCCTTCCACAATTTTATTTTTTTTAACATTTGATTTTTAACATTTGATTTTGGACAGTTTAAAACTTAAGTGAAAGCAGAGAAAATAATATAATGAACCCCCATGTGTCCATCCAGCCTCAAAGCTATCAACTCTTGTCTGATATGTTTCACCTATATCTCTATGCCTCCCTCTCCCCCACTTGAATTTTTAAAGTAAATCCCAAACATCCTATCATTTTATCTGTAAATATTTCATTAACTAATAGGATTACAAAGGTTCACTGAAAATATGCATTAACAGATACTGAAATATATTCACCTTTTTGCTTTTTAATATTAGCACTCTGTTGATTACACTTGTTTATGGAGCAAATAATGCAGGACCAAATCTCCGAGGAAATTAAGCTCCTTTGGGTGGAAAGTAAGTCTGGTTCCCCACTACGGCTCCCCCTCCCTAGCATTAAAGAATGAAAGAGAGTATAGGGATAGGACCTGATGTACCTGGCTTGAGTGTGAATCAGTCATTAAGAATTTATTTTTTCTTATGTATTCATTCATTTTTAGGACCTGGTTTCTCTAATTTACTGTGACTTAGTTCCTTAAGAATTTCTCTTTCCTTCTTTATTGTGTAGTCATGCAGTTATTTATTCATTCTTTCCACCAATATTCACTGAGCCTGATCATAGAAATATAGGGGATGCGGTGGTGAATAAGCCACACTCCTTGCTTTCGTGGAATTTAACAGTCTGTGGGGCTGGGAGTGCAGATTAAGCACGGTGTGATGGAGTGTGTCACTGGGTGTGTAGAGTGGGCTATGGAGTACACAGGAGGTGCACCCAACTCACTTTGAGGAGACAGGGAAGAAAGAGAAAGTTCACTGGAGACCCAAAGGACAAGCAGAAGTCGGCCAAGTACAGGGGCGGGAGGTAAGGTTAGGTAAGACAGGAGACGGGTAGGGAACATAGGCTTGAAGCTGGAAAAAACCTGACATGTGATTACTCTCCACTGGGGCGTACTCAGGCCGACTGAAAAATGAGGCTGGAGCAGCAGGAGTCAGATCTTGAAGAGCTGTATAAGCCAGGTCAAGGAGTTTGGATTTGGTTTCAAGGGCGATGAGGACTGATGTAAGGCTAGGCTCTCAGCAATGTTAAGGAAAAGAGCAAATTTAGAAAGGAGAGTCAAAATATCATATCTGAAATCACAGCTCACAGAGGCAGCTTGTGGCTTATCCAGATCCTGTTTCCTCTGCCTTGCTTTGGCTGTGTCATTTGCATAGAGCAGTGGTTCTTAACCCTGGCTGCACGATGGAATCATCTGGAGCTTTTAGAAAATACTGATGTCCACTGCCAGATATTCTGATGTAATTATTGGTCAGGGTTGGGGCCCAGGCATCTGCATTTCTTAAAAAGGTCCCCAGGTAAGTCTAATGAGCAGCTGAGTTGAGAACTAGGGCAAAGGAGCATGAGCGGAGAGACTAAAGAGGAGCAACTCAACGTCATCGATTTGAGATGCTTTCAGTTAGTCATTCTGTCACTTTGAACTGTCACAGCACTTTTTCTTAAATAGCCAACCACACTTTTAGAAGTGAAGATCTACAGGATGACCTAAATCAACCTCCCATTTCACAAATGGAGAAAGAGTTCCAAATATGTAATGCTCAAGGAGGCCCAGCTGGCTAGACACAGAGCTGGCTCTAAACCCACCACACTGTCCCTGGGGTGATGGGCAGAGAACGGTCACATTCAAGCTCATGGAGGACAACTTATCTAATGCTAGTTACTATTTATTGAATGGCATTGTGTGCCAAAGAGTGAGCTGGCTGTCTTATGGACTTTATCTCATTTCATTCTTACAGTGATCCTATGAAATGGCCATATCATTCCCATTTCACAGATGAGGAAACTGAAGCCCAGAATGGCTGTCACTTGGCTTAGGTTCCAACCTAGGTCTGATTCTAAAGCCTGTGTTCTTGACCACTAAATATAATGCCTCTTAATTTATAATTTAAAACAACGACAACAAAGAAGACAACTGAACAACTTCCCTCGAGAAACGCACAGTTTTTATAGTTCAATAGAGTTTGCTAAAGTTGCGTGTTATCCCAAGAAAGTTTGGTTTCCCTACAAGCTTATCAATCTTGTAGGGAAAGTGGATAGGGAAGTTTGTGGGGAAACTAATTTACTTAATAGCTGGGATACAAAAAGTTGAGGTTCAGGGGCTTGGTGTAGTTGAGGGCTGAGCATACTGAGAAGATACCCTACAGTGAAGCGAACTGAATGGGACCAAGACACCCCAAGCTTTCAGAGGTTACTCTCAAACTGTTGGTACACCCATGAAGGGGCATAATAAGGGCTGGGAAAGTGAGGATTCTTAGGACAATGAAAACTTTTGGAGAGAGGGATACACACGAGGTTTCAGGTCCATTTATCTTGCAGCTCTTGTGTTCCATATTAGCTGTGTCCCCACACTGAATCCTGACAAACCCCTGTGAGGTTTCCCTACAGCTAAGGAAATTTCAATTGAAGGGGTTTCCCACAACCAATTCTCCTCTCGCTGCCTGGTGAACACCAGGCACGTCAACCACCAGGGCATGTAACACGACACCAGATCCTGCTTGACCGGAGGCAAGCGGTTTAATCCTTTCAACTCTCCAGAGCTGGTCCGCACATGGTAATTACACTGGGAGGCAGGCGGGAAGAGAAGGGTTCCTTTGCAGAGCAGCAGGATCGACTTGCCCAGGGAGGGCGGAGGAGACCCTGCCCAGGGGTGGGGTTGAGAACGAAGTGCCAAAGACAGAGCAAGGGATAAAGATGGTGAGAAACAGGTCAGGACACAGGTGGTTATGCCTTTTCACCCACTTAGCTCTCTTGTGCCAAGAAATGCCCTTTTCTCCACCGCTGGGCTTCCAAGCCATAGAAACTATGGTTTGGACATGAGGAAAAGATTTAATTTAGTTTCTGGTCCAGATTTATTTTGCTGGCTAAGAGATTCAGAGGCAACTTCCAAATTACCTCTTAAGCATTACTTTTTTGTGGATATTTTTAAATTATAAAAGTGATACCTACTCATTGTTAAAAATTGGAAAAGTATAGAGGACGAAGAAACAGCAAAATAGAAAAAATAATCTGCCATGAGTCCACCAATCAGTAGGATATTTCTTGAAAAAAAATCAGATTTAAAGAGTATTTTTCTATTGAATAATTCTGTTTTCAGAAGCACTTGCTGCTTCATACTTTTTTATGTCTACTAATCCAAGTTAGTAGATTTCTGACCAAGTTTCTGTCCTAATGTCTGAAACCTAAGAAAGATGGCAAATGGGGGAGAGGGCTGGGTGAAGGTGCGCACGTTTGTTTGTACATGTGCAATCGTGTGTGTGTTTTGTGGGTGTGTGTGTTCATGAATGAGAGGTGTGTGGAGAGCTGCCACTGCAGGTGGAACCTGGACTCAGAACAGCAGGGAAGGAAGGAGCATTGCAACCAGTGGGGACCTTTTCCTCTTCTCTGCTGAGATGAGAGAGGAAGGAACAAAGTGGGTGGAAGGGAAGAGAAATGCTAGGTTGATATCTGACACTTTTTGAAATGTCAGGGTTCAATATTATATTCTCTCTATTTTTGCACCTATTTTAAATATCCATAGTAAAAAGTTTTTCTTTTTTAAAAAGGGAATGTTATCCTGGACATTATTATAATGTAAAAAAAAAAAAAGAACTCACTAGTCAACTTACTGATTTGCTTAAAGTATTATAACAACAAAAAAAATTCTAGGAATAGTTCTTTATGTTTCCACATTTGGGAAATTTTGCCTATATTCCATGAACACCAATAAACATTAATTCAGAGCTTGTTATAGAAATAGACAGAAGTAACTTAAGAGAAAAGACAAAATACCTTCTTTGTACAAAACAAATTGTATCTACTTATGAGGAAGTAGTGTTTCCAGTACCTGTTCCCTGAGGCAGCATCATTTTCTGAAATGATACACGTAACTGAAGAAAGTAGGGGAGAAGTAAAAGATAAGTTTAAGATAAAAGAAAAAGTACGAGAGGGCTGGCCCAGTGACGTAGCGGTTAAGTTCACACGCTGCGCTTCAGTGGCCCAGGGTTCACAGGTTTGGATATCAGCATGGACCCACGCACCGCTTGTCCAGCCATGGTGTGGCAGCGTCCCATATAAAGTAGAGGAAGATGGGCACAGATGTTAGCCCAGGGCCAGTCTTCCTCAGCAAAAAGAGGAGGATTGGCGACGGATGTTAGCTCAGGGCTGGTCTTCCTCACACACACACACAAAAGTATGAGAGCGCCAACTCCAGGACTCGGCACTTCGGAGAATCGACCACTGATGCAATCCTGATGGCCCGGGGGAGCTCAAGGCCACTCAGGGGGCTGCTAATCCTCCAGGAATCTCATGAGTCCCCCCCATGACTCTGGCTAGAAAAATTTTTTAAATTAGGAGAGTTACATTGGCTGTTTACTATGAAAAATGTATTATTACAATTAACCTGATTAAAAAAAAAACCCAGAATTTACATAAGTGGGCTTTTTATTTCTACATTTATTGAATGCCTACCATGTTCCTGGTGCTCTGCCAGGCCTCTTAGAACGAGCATGATACAGTCCCACTGGGAGCCATGGAAGGACAGAGGGACCTAGCCAGCCCAAGGCAGGCAGGGAAGGCTTCCTGCAGGAGGCAATGCCTGTGAGGGGTTTTAAGGATCACTAGGCAGAAGGAGAGGGGCACAGGGGCTTGGAGAAGAGATTTCAGGCAAGAAAGAACATGGTGGGTGAGGTGTGGACACAGCAAGTGAAGAGTATCTCTTCAGTGATAACCTGAGTGGAGCACATAAAGGCACCATTTTTCAAAAGAGCCTGGCCTGGTGCATTCAGTAATGTCCTAGGAGCCCCTGGCACGGTCAGCTCTAAAGCTCACAGACCTGGGTTTGAATCCTGGCTTTACCATCTTTTTTTTTTTGGTGAGGGAGATTGGCTCTGAGCTAACGTCTGTTGCCAGTCTTCCTCTTTTTGCTGAGGAAGATTGTCCCTGAGCTAACATCTGTGCCCATCCTTCTCTATTTTGTATGTGGGACACCGCCACAGCATGGCATGAGCAGTGTGTAGGTCCGAGCCCGGGATCCAAACCTGCGAACCCCGGGCCACCCAAGTGGAGCGTGTGAACTTAACCACTACACCACCAGGCTGGCCCCCTGGCTTTATCATCTTCAAGCCTAATTCAGTTTGAGTTTTGATTTCCTCCTCTGAGAAATGGGATTATACCTAGCTCAAAGAATTCTTAGGAGGAATAAATGGATGTCTAATAAAAGCTACATTTATTGAGTGTTCACTGCATGTAGGGCACAGTACCGAGTCTTCACAACTCAACTAGCTAGATACTCTTATCCCCCTCTTATAGGCGAGGCCATTGCAGCCAGCTGATCAATGCTGAGGCCAGAACTCACGGTCAGGCAGCTGGACTGCAGAGCCCCACGCACAGCCACTCCCTTACTACCCGGTGGTCGCCCTGCTCCTTGATTAGCACTGTGCCCACCTGGCATGGGCTCAGTAAGTGTGGACGGGTTTTCATCCTTCAGCAATTTTATGCCAAAACATAATTCTGACTGCATATAAAATCCTGTTGAGAATCTGCAATTGGAAGAAAACTTTTCAGATCACCTGGTCCTGCTTTTTGGTTTGAGCAAGTTCATTTTTAAAAGTGATTTCTAGGGCAGATGGCTATTTTTTAAGATCAGCCTAGGATCGGAGCACCATACCCTCCCTTGGGAGCCCATTTTGGTATTTTCGGCTCAGTTTCTGTTTAGGTTTTCTCTTGCTTTCTATTTGGGCAGGCAAGCCTGCACATGTGCACATGCCCCTGCCCCCACAGCCCGCCCCCAGCCTCCTCCCAACAGTCTGTTCTATATTTGGAGGTATTTTTGACACTTTTTCTCTTGATTTAAAAGTCTAGAATATGTTTTCCATTTTACAATAATTATTACTATTCTCAGAAAAAAATGTTATAATAGCTAACATTTTTTGAGAGTTTTTGAGGCACTCTGCTTAAAACATGGATTATCTACTTTTAATCCTCACAACAACTCTATAAAGTACTTACAAGTAATATTTTGATTTTACTGATGGAGAAACTGAGGCACAGAGCCATCAGGTAACTTGCTGAGGGTTGCTGAGCTCTGCAGTCTCTTCTCCCTGAAAAGTGAGGCTAGCCCATCCTCGATGCTGTCCCTGGGTCCGTCTGTCCTGAACTCTTGGCTCCTCTCCTGCTCTGGCAGCTCCTGTCATCCTTCCTTCATGTTGAGGTTCTACTCCAGTTTTCTTGTTTCTTGTTTTCTTGTTACACAAGCAAACTCTCATGCATGTGTTCCCATCGAATTTAATCTGTTTTTGAGTGACTGTTCTTATTCCTGGGCTTCTGAGCATTAGCAGCCCTAACTATTGAACTAGTGTCTTCCTATGTGATGACACATTCCTGATTCTTCCATCTGTGCCATCAATCTCTCTAAGAAATGGGATGGACTCTTGGCCGGTCCCCGAGATTGCTGCTCTCCCAGCGCCTCCACTCTCTGCAGTACTTTGAGATCATCAGTGAGAACAGGACACGGAATGGAACTTGTCCCCACGTCCTTTGGTGTTTTACTACTCCAGACTGTACGAATTCATTTACAGCACGCCATAGTAGTCACTTCAAATAAAAGCATTGTATTAATTATATGACACTATGAGAGGACTATGGCAAAACCAGCTGTTTCTATTTTTGATTAACAATTTTTTTCCTACTTGGGGTCAGCAAAACAGCAGCTTACAATGAAGTACTTAAATCTTTTGTTCAGTGCCCATAAGCGAAAAACCAGAGGCTTAACACAGTGCTTAAATAAAAAAAGAAAGAACAGGAAAAGTATAATTTACCTAAAGACTAGGTAAATGCTTTTCAAAACCTAACAGAAGATACATGGAAGAAAAGAAGCTAATCTACCTTGATTCCTTTGTACCCCTTTTCCACTCCTTCATGTGTATGTCACACACACACACACACACACACACACACACACTCTCTCTCTCTCTCTTTCATTCCTGACGTCATTCAAGGGTCTTATAACAGCAACAGAGTATCATTCAAATACTCAAGGGTATCCACAGGCGGTTGGATGAACAGAAATGAATGAATTATTCTGTCACTGTCTGACTTCAGAGTGACTAGGAAGCTTAAAAACACTCAGAAACCAGGCTTTACGATGACAAAACCAAAGGGAGGAGACTTAGTGTCAGGATTGTGAGTGATTCCTCCTTAGAAGAAGGAAAGAAACCTGCAAATTGGACAAGAGTCATTTTTACCCAGCTTCAAAAGAATATAAGCATTTTAAAGAATATATAAAATGTCCATACCACCCTTTTGTTTAAAAAAAGTCTAATTGTTTCTTCAAATCATGATGGACAATGTGTGTGGTTGGCTTTATACTCTGAGAAGCTCAAGCTTTCAAATTTATGTCGCAAGATTATTTAAATAGTCACCAAATCAAAATGACATGTGAAAAACAGTAAGTTTATATCAGCTCATGATTCAAAGACAACATTCTCGGGTGTGTGGGGTTGGGAAATAATGAACGAGGCCGCTTGACAGCATTCTGCCTTTGGCTGCACCTCGGCCAACAATGCACTGCCAACAATGCACTGTCGTAGGTGTGTCTTGTGTAACCATCGACGCCCTCCTGGGGCTCAGGCCCGGTTTGTCATAGTTCAGGAATTTACCCAGAGGCACCAAGCCGGTCCATAGACTCGCTGGGAGGTAGGTGTATCTACCGATATTTCTCCCTATCCCTTCCGACAAAAAAAAAAACACAACCAAGCCCTAACCTGCAAAACAGTTAAAGAAATAAGTTTCCCGGCTAACAACAAGAATTTCTCACTTTTTCTCTTCCTTTTCAGATGATCACGTACAAAAGTGGGCAAGTTTTAGTCGTCATTTGATACCACGGCTTCCCACACTTGCGGTCCCCAGGACTTTTCATTTGGAAGTCCTGCTGAGACGTGCACTGAAGTCAAAGCTCATTTTTCTAATAAAAACTTTTGCTAAATTTTAAAATCTCCATAGTGGATTACAAATGATTCTTCAAGAGCCTGACAGATTGTGTACTTGGAAATACAAACCAGATCGTTCCTGTTTGGTGTTTCTACTTGTCACAGACATCTAGCGAGGGCAAAGAACAGAGCTTATTCAGAGTAACATGCTTCCCTGGATCTGCTTGGTTGTTATAACTAAGTCCATTTTAATGTGTCCAACAATTTTCTCTGAATTCCACCCTTCATGCACCTTGCTCCTTCTGCAGTGTATCATCAAAATGGTGATGTTTTGATGAAGTACCTTACTTAGGGCCCCTAAGATTATGGAACAGTGGGATACACTGAAAAGATGCTTTTTTTCTTTATGTTGGCTGTTTGCACCACTTTGCGACTAGAAGAGTTTTCCCTGTTTAGGTAAGCTCTAAAGCCCGCAGGGCCTTCTAAACTGTTTTGTTAAAAAATCAATTTTTGGAGGGGTGGCAGGGGCCCAGCCAAGCCTAATTAGGCTGGGTGGGAGTCCTGGAGCACACTCAGCTCACATCATAGAACAGGTTTGGGCGAGCTCAAATTCACCTTTCAGTTATGAAGCCCTCTCAGCCTGGCAGGACCTACCACCGTTTGAAAGTGGTGGTTAGCTGATATGCACAGTTGTAATTTATCTTCTGAATATGGGGAACACAATAAGAAAAGCTGCACAAGAGTAAAAATAATCGTTACCACCAAAAAAGATAAACAGCAATGTCATTACGAAGCAAACCGACACAGGGCATTTCTGTAGCAATGGGAAGCTATTATCCAGTGACAGTGTCATTTCCACTGACACTGCATCTTGATTAGATTCACACAGTCCAGCAAATAGCTGATATAACTGTGGGACTGAAACATGGATTTTTTTTTTTTAACATCTTCTTTTGCAAATGGAATTGCCACCAGATTGGAGCTTCTGAATACATGAAATGCACACACCTTGTAAGAGTACAACTGACTTCTCATCCGCCACCACCTCTCACACTCTCTCATTCTCCCACAGGACCATCCTGGGCACATTCAGAAGCCCCCATGTAAAACATTATGCACCCGCTTCAGCTTGCTGCTTTGGGGACAAATTGTTGCTACTTTCTATTTTGAGACATCTTGAGAGTAATCTTTCAGAAGCAGAATATTGACAATTCATCTATGGAGGCTATAAATCCTGCATCTCTAGTGAGAAGAAATGGCATTTTAGTGGGTCATTTATAAAATGATAACAGACTGAACTGTCTGGCAGGCAGACGTAGTGAACCTGACTCTTCTATTAACACATCTCAGGTTTCAGCAAAGGGCATTTATATGCTCAGGGGACCCATAAGGTATCCTTCAGTGGGACTTTCTGAGCTGTATTATCTTTTTAAAGTCCCCAGAGCTTAAATGCAAATTATAACATCATGTGTTTCAGTTGTGAATAAATGCCTGTTCGGAACTTAAGGGGGAAAAAGTTTATTTTCTGCATTGGCTTGATAAAAAAAGACCCCCTCCCCAACCTGAGAATAACTTGCACATTGTTTTATTCCAGCAAGAATACACACAGCATGGAACCTCACTGTGACCCGAAGTAGAGGTGCTTCCTTTCTGATAGAAGGAGATTTCATATCTGTATGAAGTAGATCGTGGTGGCCTGGGAAGACAGTGTCAGAGCTATATGGTAAGCATAAGAATAACGCCGGGGGGTGTAATATTCCTGCCCACAAAGCTCTCTACATGGTCAAAATGCACTTTGTCTTTTGGAAATTCGCCTAAAATGTTTTAATGTGGGTCCTTATTTGCCATAAAGAAGCTCTCAAAGTGCTGACCCAGAATCAGAGGTATGTGACTAATAGAAACCACAGGGTTTGAGGAGCCAAAGTCATATGAGATTCGTGAGCTGGGCTGTATGAAATAACACTGTCAATTTTAAGCCCTTTTAATATTACTGTTCTCAAGAACACAGTAAAGTGGAGCATATTTTTCACATATTAACTTTGTAAGAGCTTACCAGAATCTTCTATGGAATACCTACTAATTAACTTTTCAAACAAGTAAATAGAACATACAGTTTATTATTATAACAGCACTTTCTTGTATGATGAGGGGAAACATGAAAATCTGATTAAAAAAAACATAGAGCAAAAATGATCTTGGCGTACCTCAATGACACTATTCACCACAACAGATCAAAACGAGCACAGTCAGTGTCATTGTCTGAGCGATGAGAATCAAGGCAGAATCCATAAGAAAAGCCTCACTTTAACAACTTGTCTCCTGTCACACCACTGCTGTCCCCATCATGCTGCATGCTTATGAATTTGTTCCACCACCCTTCTCTGCAGATCTGGTACCAAAACTCTGAGATGCAGGTGGATCCTGGATGCTGAGGAAAACCGCAGATTTCCCCCGTAACCTCAGATGCAGATTACATACATGGCAGGTGGAGTCCAGGAATCTGCATTTTTTCAATCATCTTGAGATGACTCTGATACAGGGGTGGGGGAGGGTTAGGGAAGAGGTATCAGTTGGAGGAAAACATTCTGAAGGCAGGTGTCACCCTTCTGTTAATCTGGCTCCTTGGTGTCTGGGCTGTGACTGGGTTGATTTATTCCCTTCTCCTTACTCTTTCCCTTCAGGGTAACTAGACTAGAAAATCCCTTTCTGGTCTCTGCCTTGAAGAAAAAAGGACGTAAATCTTTGTTGACGAGATTGGACTCAGCCTGCTGTTAAGTCCTGATGTCACCCTGGCACGTGATGATTCAAAATGTTTGACCTTCACGGTGCAGCAGCCCTGTGGTGGCTGAGTTGCTCCAGGTCACAGCCAAACTCATTCAGCTAAACTAAGCAAAACTCATTCAACATTCAACAAATATTTATCAACCATTTGCTAGGTGCTAGGCAGAGCATGCAAGGCATTGAAGACTACCGGTGGATCTATTATTTGCTTAAAAACCCAGGGCACGGGTTTAGAGGGCATGTTTTAGAAAAGAATTTTTTAAAATCTCTAAAAAATTTTCCTGATTGGTACATGCATGTGTGTTTCGTGCACATGTGTGTTTGTGCACAGGTGTGAACCCTGAGATAGCTTGCTGCACTGTGGGGCACTCTTGGGTGTACGGTCCCATTAGCAACGGGAAGGGAGGAGCCCAGCAGGAAGGGAGTGACTAACGCATCCATGGGCCTAGATACTCCCACGTGATGAGCATCTCTGCATACCCTGGGTTGTCCCGTATACCATTCCCCACAGGGGGCACAGCGTGCTAGGGCCAAAGCTTGTTGCTGAATGCTTTGCAAATGATTTTCTCTTCACAGGTACAACCAAGCAATCATCAGCAAGTGGCAAGGTCACTGGTCCAAGGCCAACCTTGTCCCTAGCTACGGGCAGACTTTGTGCACTGGACATTGGGGCCTGAAAAAAAGAACTCCCTGAAACCCACAGGCAAATAAGAACAAGACCCATTTTCCCATGGCTCAGTCTAAGGCAGTGCTTTTCAGACTTTTAAAGTCATGACACACATAGAAAACGATAGCACTGTATTTGTACGACTCTGGGGCAACAAGAGAAGGCTGCTCATGGCTGGAGGTGACCAGCCCGGGAGCTCCAGCTACCTCAGGGGCTGAAGGGTCACTGTGTATAACCTGCGCCTCAGCACTCACTGAGAAGCTCTTGACTGGGGAATTAGGTGAAGGCCACCTCGAGAATAAAATTGCTTGAGATATTGCAGATGATTTGCTCTCTTGACTAAAGACCACCTTTAGAACGTAGTTCTGGAAGATGGTAAGATGGATTACATGGCTGAATTTGGGAAGCATTAAAAAATCCCATGCCCAGGCCCTGCTCTAGACAAAGAGATTGGAATCTTTTGTGTGTGTGTGAGGAAGACCAGCCCTGAGCTAACATCCATTGCCAATCCTCCTCTTTTTGCTGAGGAAGACTGGCCCTGGGCTAACATCTGTGCCCATCTTCCCCTACTTTATATGGGACGCCCCCACAGCATGGCTTGACAAGCAGTGCGTTGGTCCACGCCTGGGATCCGAACCTGAGAACCCCGGGCTGCCAAAGCAGAGTGTGAACTTAACTGCTACGCCACCAGACTGGCCCAAGAAATCAGAATCTTTGTGGACAGGGCCAGGTTTTTTTTTGTAAGAGCCCCAGTTGATTCTAACATGCCCCTAGGGTTGAGAAGTATGGCTAGAAAAGAGGAAAAGACAAAGGTCCAGGAGTCAGAGTGGGAACTGGAATCCTGGCTCTTCCCCATTTGCCAAATAAGACTGAACATGTCACTTAACCTCTCAGAGTGTCCACGCTCTTATCTGTTAACCGGGGTAAACAGCCCCTTCCTATAAGGTTATGGTGACACATTCAGTGAGATTATACAGGTAATGAACCCAGCCTAGGCTTTAAACCTAATTTCTATTTTGAATAGCTTTACTCAATTATTTGTCCTTTATTGTTTTGAGGGTCTGGCCTCTGTAGACAATATTTTACCCAATAACTAATTCATATATTAAGCAACTTTTGAATGTCCACTCTGTAGCAGGCCCAATACTGGGTTCCAAGAATATAAGGATAAAAACTGAGTGAGAAAGAGCTTTCCAGGGAGAGGGTTTCTATAGAAGCTGAGGTTGAGTTCTTGGCAAGTGAGAAATTAATAAAAATCAAGAACAGAACCCCTGGTCCTGCCCTGAGCTGTTTCACACTAGATACCCAGTGTTACTCTCACCGTCACTGCTCTGCCATCAAAGGCACAGCACGGGGCTGTGGATGCGAGAGGTTTGTGGTGGCAGGGTGGCCTTCGCCTTCTTCCTGGTCTAAGATCGGAGGGGGCTAAGGGATAAGCCAGGCTTGTTATTATTTGCCTCCAAGGGGCTTCTGCCTGCATTTATTTTAACATCTTTTAACTCTCTAGTTCAGTCAAAACTAAATATAACTTCAGTGACCAACAAATGCAAATTTAAAGAAAATGTATCAGAAATAGTATTACGGTTAATAGAACTAGCAAGGTGATGGAAAGTGTTACGGTTACACTAGTGAGGGGATCTGAAGTTGATCTGGCCTTGAGCTGGTCCACACCCAGGGCCCAGAGAGTAGACTGCACCACGTATTTCCCCCCAACTGAGATGAAGGGTGAGCGTATATATTCGCCACACATCCGATAACAGGAGGTGAATAACAGAACCCAGAGTGAGCAACTGATCCTAGATCAGGGGTGATGTGTGACTGAAGGGACAAAAATCTGCTTCTAAATCAACACTAAATTGTAAACTAGATTTTGTCTTGAAATGTGGATGAACAAATAAAGATCTTCCTTTTTTTTTTTTCTGCTGAGGAAGATTAGCCCTGAGCTAACATCCATGCCAACCTTCCTCTATTTTATATATGAGTTGCCACCACGGCGTGGTTGACGAGTGGTGTAGGTCTGTGCCAGGGATCTGAACCCGTGAACCCAGGCCACCAAAGCAGGACACAGTGAACTTAACCACTACGCCACGGGGCTGATCCTGAGATATTTCTCGGAAAAAACCCAAAAATATAGGAAAAAATTATCTTTACACTTAAAATAGGGGACAAACTACATCCAAAAGTGGGCCTATTTATCCTGTGTTATTTTCCATACTTCCCACTTCACTTACTACTAACTCAAATATTGTTTATTGTTTACTTGTCCATTGTCTATCCTCCCACTCCCCCATGAAAACTATGAGAGAGAGGACTTTTGCTGGCCACTATATGCCCTGGCCCTGAGGTAGCACAGAATAAATCCGTTACAGGGAAAACTACAGGCACTGTAGTGCAGCTGCTTTTTCTTTGAATTATGCTCTAAGATAAGACTTTATGAGTTAGATTACTTTAAAGGCTAGGCCTATTTTGTTCCCAAATGGCAAAGGAAGTTTGCTGAACCTTCCAGCAGTGCAGCGTATGTTACTGAAAGACCAGCTTTTCCGCACTCCACAGAAAATCCAGTTTCATCATTAAAAAAAAAAAAAAAAAGTCTTTTGAAGCTGGTTTCATTTACTCTTTGCCTATATAACTGAGGGGCAATTTGGGAAAAGCAATATTGAGAGATGAAAAGAAGAGACAGACAGGAGGAAAATTTCCCCTATCATCCTGGAAAAACTTTCCATTTTTCATTTGCCAGGTGCTTTTCCTCTTTTTAAATCCCTCTGTAAACTAATTCTTTTTTTGGTGAGGAAGATTGGCCCTGAGCTAACATCCGTGCTCATCTTCCTCTATTTTGTATGTGGGATGCAGCCACAGCATGGCTTGATGAGTGGTAGGTCCATACCCAGGATCCAAACCCGAGAACCCCGGGCTGCTGAAGCGGAGTGTGCGAACTTAACCACTACACCACCAGGCCGGCACTCTTTTTTTTTTAAGATTAAACAATCTTACATCAAAGCTGCTCACGATTGGGTGGACTGTCCTCATTTTAGGCGTTCTCATGGGCATTTTCACAGCAGCAGGGACGTGCACTCTCTCCGTTTGTGCTAAAACTAAATATCCCAGGTCGACTTCCACTCCTCTAAAATCCCCCCAATAACCTATTCTGTGATTTTTTAACTTAAGATAGACATTAATTATAGATCATGCTGATCTAAACAGCAGGTTATAATAAAAAGCTTTCTATTCAGTGCCATGCAAGAATCCTGAAAGAAAGCTCAGTGAACTGTTTGGCAAGGCAAATAGGATGCGCTTACGTTTTGGCATTTTTGTTGAAACGTGGGCCTGTGTGATGACACTACCGGACCCATGTCCAAGGACTGCAGTATTAAACTGGAACTGTGAAGTTATGAAGTCACAGCACAGAATCCCCAGCCCTAACACAGGATTACAGAAAAGCCCCTCAGCTGGCACACAACAATTACATGGAAATTCAAACATTAGCATTCAATCGTTCCAAAAGTGCTTGCACCAATCCCTTAATATCGCACCCACCCGACTTTCCTCTCGGTGCAGCTCCACGTAAACCATCGCGCAATGGCTCGCACATCCAAGTGTAAAACGCACCAGGAGCCGGATCTCTGCTGGCGAGGCTGACATGCTTGGCATCTCCATCCTAATGCTCCAAATACACACACCCCTTGGGTGGCCGTGGGTGTCGACTGCAAAGCTGAAAGCAGTCTGTGGAGTTTTGCAATTACGTACATATGCCAGCATGCTTAGTGACTCTGCTATTTAGGAGAGGCCAATTTAGCATAATCTGCTTATGTAGGAGTTAACTCACGTACTGGGTTTAAAATATACAAAAGCTCTGTCAAGCAGTCAGATCAGATGGCTCAGGGGATTGTAACATGAGCTCTTGTCTTTCACCTCTAGGTCACTGGCTGACAGCTCTGTTGGCTAAGACCCCTGCCTTATTACCACCTGATTGGTTTGCTTAATTAGCAGTATCAGCCCACTTCCGGGTTTTAAAAAGTCCACAACTGAATAACCATCAACATCACTATTTTTTTTTTGAGGTGACAGTAAAGGATGAAATAGACCTAACTTTGAACTCAGACTTGTGTTTTCCTTTAAAGCATAGATGGCTTCATTAATATCACACACACATGTGGCTAAGAAGACATTTCAGAGTGTCAACAGTGGGAGATTTTAAAGAGGCCATGCAATTTGGTACCAATCAATTACTTATGACTAATTATTTAGATACCTCGATTTTTTGTTATCAATAATGTTAATAGTGGGTGCCTTGGATTTCTGAATCAGATATAATCAGGTCTGGCCTTAAAATTTGCGGGGCCCAGGGCAGAGTACAAGTGACGTCCACCTCCCACAGGTCTAGATATTTACAACTTGTAAACCAAGCTAACTAACTGTTAAGTATGTTCGAACTTCTTTGTATATCCATTTAGAATCTTTTCATGATGGTGATATATTTTTCTTGACTTTTTTTTCTTTTACTTTTTTGATGTAAAATTACTGCAGATATGAACTTGGTGTTTTTCTTGGTGATTACAGTTCAAAACAGCAACGAGATTTGGAGACTTGCAGGCTCTTCTGAAAGGGAGCTGTGTTTATCACTGAGGGGGTGTGGATCAGCCTCTGTCTCATAAACACCTCCAAAAGCTGTTTTGCATCTTACACAAAACATTGGTAAAGTCAGAGCACGTCACTGATGTATGTGGTACTTCAGTTAATTTGAAACCTTCAGTCCCTTTAGCTAAAAATCACCTGATGATGGAGGGAATAACAATGCGAGTGATTAACCTTGTTGTAAAATTTAAAAGTCAACTTGCTTATTGAATGTGACTCAGGGTTTACAAGCCAAAAAAAAAAAAAAAAAAGACATGGGTGTACACATAGTGGAACGAGGTAACCTTGGTAATTAAAGAAATGAAGATCAAAAGTTATTTTCTTTTGGTGGAATGGCCATGATGATATAGCATGAAATATTCATTGAGGAAGGGGGCTATATTTGCTTGAAGGGACCATACAACTTGGTGTTGTTCAAAGCCAGATGGTGAAAATCAGGATATTTTAGGAAAACTGCAGAGATTCCTATTTTATTGGTCTGGGGCAGGGCCTCGCATGGCCTTTTAATGCTTCCCAGGTGCTCCTAAATTTTAGCCGTGTGGTCCACCCTACCACTTTCTGGGGACCATGTTCTAAAGGTGGTCTTTAGCTAAGAGGGCAGTAGGTAGAGATAGAATAAAAACTCACCTACAATATTTCAAAATGGAGTAAAGTCTCTTTGCAGGAACTTTGAAATTGTAGAATGGTATTACATCTTTAAAGATCACCTGTTACAAATTAGTACTTTTACACTACAAGTCTCCCCTCGAAATCCTAGGAAACAAAACCGAGGAAGCAGCTCTCCTGCCCTCTGGGCTGCACCCAGGAAAAGATGGGTGAGAGCGGAACCAGGGTGCTCTAAGAGGGGAGAGGGGCAGGGAATGGGCCCATAGTGTGAGAAGGGTTCAAAGAATCTAGAGAACTCGAGTTAAAGTTACTTGTAATTCTATGGTCTTGGGCAACCTAATGTCCCAGGATTTATTCCAAAATGGCTGATGATATGCAAGAGATTTTCTCAGAAGTTGGAAGGAACACCTGATATCAATGGGACAAGCATGAAGAACTATTTCTTTCCTGTATATTTGACTACTAAAATTTGTGTATGGGTCACATTAAACTGACTGTTGCTTTGAAATGAACATTTAATTACTTACCAAAAAAAAAACCACCACCCCACAAAAAACCAAAAAACCCAAGAGGGAGCAAAGCGACACACAGTGGTCAATTCAACATCTAACCTAGTGTCATTTGCTTTAGATGTAAGCAACAGAAACAGAAGTTACTTTGTCAGGCTGGTTTGAAAGAGTCTTGACACAGGCTTAAAAATATCTCCTAATGATAAAGATCATCTTGGAACGGCGCAGCAGTTCTGTGACAGGTGGGGGCGTTTAAGATAAAGGATCAGAAGGTGCAGGCGAGGAGTCCCTTGAGCCTGTAGTAATCCAGGCAAGAATCCAGAAGTGAAGCTGTTTCCATGGTCTAGGAAATGAAGGAATGGGATATATTTGGAATTTGGAAGGCAGTTTGAAAAGAAACAATTGCTGGGTTTGGCAGAAGATTAAGTATAAAGGCAATCCTATGCGTTGGGCACAGGGCCATGGCGTGCTTTTTGTAATCACATTTAATCCTCCCAATAACCTTGCAAGAAGACATATTTGTGTCTATTTTACAAGAGAGAAGACAGGCGCTTAGAAATTGGACCTATACATGGCCAAACAACTATTAGATGGCAGCGTCAGCATTCAAACCTGGGACTAATGCTCCACAAATTTTTTTTGTGTGTGTGAGGAAGACCAGCCCTGAGCTAACATCCGTCGCTAATCTCCCTCTTTTTGCTGAGGAAGACTGGCCCTGGGCTAACATCCGTGCCCATCTTCCTCTACTTCATATGGGACGCCGCCACAGCATGGCTGACAAGCAGTGCGTCGGCGGGCGCCCGGGATCCGAACCGGTGAACCCCGGGCTGCCAAGCGCGAACTAAACTGCTGCGCCACTGGGCCAGCCCCACAAATTATTTTTGATGTTGCTCCTGTGATACTGTGGCCCAATGGTGACAAGGAAGCTTAGGGAAGATTGGGAAAGGAAGATGAACAATTTTATCTTTTATAATTACGTTGGTGAAAGAGAAATTCAGTGTATGATGCATATAAACATCAGGTTGGGGAGGGATAGGTTTAATTAGAAGTTTTAAAAAAAAATCTGTGTATAGTTCAGTACTGTCCGATAGAAACAGAAAGTGAGACACGTATGTAATTTTGTGTTTTCTAGTAGCCACATTAAAAAAGTAAAAAGAAACAGGTGAAATTAATTTTAATGATATATTTTATTTAACTCAATATATCATCATTCCAACATGAAATCAATATAAAAAGTTACTGAGATATTTTCCTTTTTTTTTTCTGTACTAAGTCTTTAAAATCCAGTCTATATTTCACACTTCGAGGACATCTCAATTCGGATGGGCCACATTTCAAGTGCTCAATAGCTGCACATGGCCAGTGGCTGCCATGTGAGAGAGTGCAGATATTGAGAGCACCGAGATCCATGGAGGTGATGCACATCTCAGGGTGTGGATAATGAGTGACAAAAAGGAGACTCTTAGAAGGTGGCTAGAGGAAGACTCTCCGAACGAGACATTATTCGAGGTCTTTAATAACATGAAGCACCAAAATGATTACAGTGGCAAATTATTTGAGACAGAGAAATTGAATAAACAGAGTCTCTCACCTTCTATCTTCGACCATTGCCAACAGGCCATGGGGCACCAGGGAGCTTCCCGGAGGCCAAAACCCCCACGGCGCCTTAGTCAATGGGAAGAGACCCATGCAGCTGCAAGGAGCGCTAGAAGAAAACCTGCTGCTTACATCAAATGCAAATGGTGTAATTATGAACTTACCTCTGTATCAGGGTTTAAAAATCAGACTGAGGCAAAAGGTCGTTAGACCAGACCAGTGAATTTTGCTACAGCTGGGGATTCGTTTTTTGACTCTTATGTTTGTTTTGTGACTTGCCCCCTAGAATTAAGTGTTCATGTGAAGAGGCACAGTGATTTTTCTGCTGTCGATGTTGGTCTTAGCAGAAGCTTAGAAGGAATGGAAATAAGTATTTTTTTAAAAGAACACTACTTATATAGTGATATTTTTGAGAGATATAGATAGCCATCATGTAACATGATTTTGTAGCACCTACTACAATGCTCTTAGGGAAGGTGGGGGCTCAATAATCCTAATAACTGACTGATATGGTCATTTCACTTAAACATATAGTTTTTTGGATAATGGAATTAATAGACATCTATTTTTTAAAAAATGATTTCATTTTGATTGTAGACATTAAATCTGGAAATCAAGAGGGAAAATATTTCATCTGTCTCCTTCTCAACCTTCACATTCTTTCATAAAATATCAGGTAGTGGACTGAGATAAAAAAACAAGTCTTCGTGCAGTTATCAAGATGACAGTGACTTTTATGTCCGCGCTGTCACCTAGGCTATAAGCTACCTGATATCTGTTGCTTTGTATGAGGATCTTAAAAATGCAATCGGTGCCCTTCTGAAGCCCAAGCAGTGTGTTTCCGTTTCATATGAGCAACAACAAGCAGAGAAATATCCTTTTTCCCGATAGTAGCCCTTGGTAGCTCACGCTTCCTCCTCTATCCACCAGCAGAGCTGGAAAAGATAAATTCCTTTAGAGGATCTGGGCATAGCCCCCAGATCTAGGCAGAGCCAGGAGAGTTGCCTCAAAAGTAAATTGTTTCCTTGGAACTCCTTTAGAAATAGGTGGGTGGGGCCTGGGAGAGGTATCTCAGAAGCATAAATGTATACCGCCTATTTGTAAACCACTTGCTCTCTTCATACACTTTCTATATTTACTTATCTGCCTTGAGCTCTCATAAGTTCCACTGCCCTTCATTTTTTTTTAAACAAGACTATCTTGGCTTCCTGGACTTTTGCATACTGTTCTAAATATACTGCCTCACTGATAAGAGTCTCTCTCTCTTTTTTTCTTTCTAGTTCACAAGTTAGTGGGCCAAGTGATCTCCTATAAAATTACAAGAACTGATAGAAAGTGTGTTTCAGAAGAAGAGAACAGAAGAAAGGTCAGGGGGAGAAATCATGGTCCTTTTTGAGTTACGTTGAGAACTGTGAAGATCTTTGTAGAACAAAATACCACAGAACTCCATTCTCATGTGACATTTTTACACGTTCATACGTGACTAGGCTGTGGGTCAACCCGACTCGTAGATTTACAGCCACATCCAAGAGCAGCCAAGTAGCAGGATGTCCCACATGGCACTTTCAGGTTCTAACCCCGGCCCCGGCGAGGCCATGCTGCTAAGCTGGTCAAAGGAAAAACAGTTAGATCATCAAATACATGCACTTCTGTGACTTTTCCGTTGTTCAGATTACCTTGATTCGGGGTATTTGGTGAGGGTGGCCAGGCTGCTGGTGTACATGTGGCCGCCCACGTCAATGTGGACGGGCGCATTGGATTTTGTGAGCTGTGCTGGAGTAGGAATGCCTTGGTTGTTCAGTGGAGATGCAGGAGATCTAGTGATCAGAGGTCTTGACATATTGGGCCGACTGTCCTACAGAGAGATAAGCAAGTTTAGACATGTTTTCTTTTTTCAGTGGAGAGAAAGGAAACACATACATCATAAAGAATAAGCCAGTGACTAGCGTTGATATTCATTCAGCAATAAAATCTGGAAAATCAGCAAGTTCTCGCTTTTGTTATAGTGAATATCAGAAACACAAATTTCTATAACAGAGAAAAGGGAAACTTTCCATGCTCGGAATCAAGGAGCTGAACTAATGTTCATTTCAAATCCTGAGCACTATGACAGCTTATTTTACTAATGAATTCTCGCATTTTACAACTGGTAAATGGCATGTGAAGAAGTACTATTCATTCCAAATGAAGGGATAATCAACACTTAAAACAATACACATCTAAATAAAATATGTATGCTTTATCCTTCTCTTTGAAAACTTCCTCATTGCTATGCACTTGGAATAATACAGACCTTTAGCACTTGTGTTCTGCAAAATGTTTTCTTCAATTTCTATTTTTCAAATCGGGAAAAAGAGGGCATGACTGGTCTAGCCATCAGCTCACATACTTGTAGCAACCTTGTACATAGGCATAAGTGTATCAGTCAACAGATTTAAAAAAAAAAAATTACCCACACTCTATCCATTTGGTTCTCTGTTTCTCTCCCTATAACACTCTGGTCCGGGGATGCTTTGAAAAGAGTGTACCCTCCAGGGATAAGTATGTGCTGTGAGCCACGAGCAAGCTGCTCTTCTGCAGGCCGGACTTCTTGAAGAGATCCAGTTCCCAAGGAGGCGCGGAGGCAGATGTCCATGGAGCAGTGGGCAGTCCCACGGGCAGAGGTGCAATGGGAGCGAAGAGAGCAGGAGGAGGCTGTCACATGGTGGCAGCAAGAACATGCTGAAGAAACTGTCCTCTTGAGAAAATAAAATATTACACCCTTCCCATGGATACAGTATAAATATTTCACGGTTGATTGCTTTTAAATGAGAGCCCAAACCACAGACAAGTCAAGTCAGGTCTCTAGCACTCAAAGAAGGGGTCAAATATTTAGAGTCTACAACTGAGGAATAGGCGAAAATAGCGTTTATGTATGTCTGAATTCTGCAGGACCAACACCACGAGTACACTCTCAGATTTATAATTTAGCCAGAGATTGTTCTCAAACATGCAAACAGTGTGGGCAAAGCCAGTGATAAGGTGTAATAAAGAGATTTTGAAAAATGCCTTTGATGGAGATTAAAAGGGGGAAGTCATCTAGTTTTTGGGCATAAAACTCAGCATGATAAAATACAAATTTGCAAAACATCATAGATTTTATGATCTGAAACAGCTTTAGGAGTTACCGGGGGCACAGTGTTAGACAACTCGGTATTAACCACACGTCCAGGCAGGACCGTGAGCAGGTGCTTTCTGAAACTCCGCATCTACTGTGAATGGGATGGTGATTGGGCCTTGACACAAAATGCTGACCATCTGTGTTTGTGCTTTTCTCCACGCTGGATCAAACGGAGCCCAGAAACAGTCACCGAAAAAGAGTTACTGTTTTATTTCTTAAATTGGGTGGTGGGTTCACGGGTATTTATTATTCTTTGCATGTTTTTGTGTATTTTTTTTTTTTTTTTTTTTGTGAGGAAGACCAGCCCTGAGCTAACATCCGTCGCCAATCCTCCTCTTTTTGCTGAGGAAGACTGGCCCTGGGCTAACATCTGTGCCCGTCTTTCCTCTGCTTTATATGGGACGCCGCCACAGCATGGCTGACGGGCAGTGCGTCGGCGGGCGCCGGGGATCCGAACCTGCGAACCCCGGGCTGCCAAGCGCGGACTAAACCGCTGCGCCACCGGGCGGCCCCATGTGTATTTTTAATAATGCAAAATAGATGTTAAAAAAGCACAAAAGGATGTTTGTAACCCAATGGAGAAAAGAAGTTAAAGAGGCATTGAATAGGTGAAAAAAATTAAAAAACAAATACATGGTAGGAAATATAAAACAGTTAAGATTTGGAAATATTAAAAGTAGCATTTTAAAATTCGAATGACCAAAAGCACATTTTTCCTTTAAAAATGCAATCATATAATCTCTACTTTTAAGAGATACATATACCTGACTTCCTTTTAGAAAATGATTTCCCAGCTAAAGGCACACAGTCCTCCCCACATCCTCCTCCCTGTTACAATTCAGCCCATCACAGCACGCAGTGGCTGTAATAGTTTTTCAGTTGGACACATTCTATATCCTGCCCGAGGGTGCTCAGGCGAAAATGAACAGATTTGCAGGGTTAATACTGTAGTTAGACTGTGACCTCATTCAGCACAGCTCTAACACTGCGAGGTCTATATAGAAGGAGAAAAAAATTAAAATAACTGATTGGTTGAAGGGTTCCAGATTTCTCAGAATATACACCATTTACATTGTAAATCATAAATGTATGGCTATTGCTAAATTTAAAATTAAACCAGTGTTTCTTCAGCTGGGGTGGAGGGTGGTGGAGATTAACCCTTAGGGGCAAGGAGGGAGTTTCCTGACGACTGGACTCAGTAGACTCCAGCAGGACTGGGAAGCATTAGATCTGGTCTTTGGTGAGCCCTCCTAGCTATTCTCCTAGGCTCGCTCTCTCCATCCCAGAAGCGTTCCCTGTTCTGTATGTGTTCCCGTAGTTATGATCACTTCTAAGGCATTAACTGATATTAGCTCACAGAGGAAAGGGTTTTCATTCAGTATCTTCTTTATTGGTGCAGGCTGAAGGAACTTTTAAAATCCATGGGCTGGGCTTGGGGGAGGATCTTTGGGGCTGGGAAGTCTTGGCGCTTGTAGTGGACACTTAATATCTAGATGTTTCATCTAACACAATTCTGGCAACCCTCTTCCCTCACCAGTAACTGGGGCTGGTTCCTCTCTTCTTTGTCTGGACACTGAGGTCCCAGATGGGATGTCCATACCTGCAGCCGCCATTTTCCTACTTGGCTAAGGATGGAGCCAACGCCCAGGATGGCTGAGCTGGCAGCTGGGTTCTCACTGACATCGTTTAGACACCGCATCAACTCTGAGCCTCCTATCTCTCAATTTCCTGTCACTTGGGAAAATAAATCTCTTTATTTTTAAAGCTGGCTTGAGTTGGGATTGCTGTTACCTGTCCTGATAGAATACCCTTCCTTTACAGCTACCTCCCGTGAGGTCACTTGGCTTGATGAGACTCGGCCTGTGATGGTAAGAGCAGCTGCCGGCTGAGAGATGCAGCAGAATTTTCTGTCATATTATCATCATTCTCCAACTCTACTTTCCCATCTGCCTTTCCCTTCAATCACTCACCCATCATTGTCTCAGTTTGGATATGTCTTTTAATATTACTTCCAGGGAAATGAAAACCATCAACTTTAGCCGGAAAGGGTGCAAATGTCTTGGATGTGGCATTATCACTACTCAAGAAACAGCACAGGGCACTGATGTATTCTGAAAGGTGGCCAGGTAGAAAGCTTTCTCTGATAAACCCCCTTCTGGAACAGCCTCCTCACCCAGGGGGAGACGAAGGCCACCCCAACAATAAGCTACTTGGTTGCTGCCCCTTCCTTGTGCAGCCCATTATTCCTTCCTTCCACAATATTTAACATCTCCTAAGTGCCAGGCACTGTACCAAGGGATAGATATACAACAGTGAACATGACAGACTGGTCCCTGGCCTTACCGGGCTTGTTGTCCAGTGGGAGACACAAGCCAGGAAACAAGCAATTAGTGCCAGGCAGGGGAAGGCCAGGTTCCTGTGGTAGCTTAATTGAGGGGACATGTAAGCCAGGCCTCGGGGCTGGGAGGAGGGGTGGGGAAGGTTCTCTGGAGGCAGTCTACGTTGAGATCTGACAGATGAGAAGCCAACACACAGTGGGAAGCTGGAAGGAGGGCTCTGAGCAGTATTGCCAAGGCCCCAAAGTGGGACAGCACATGGAACATTCTAGAAATTAAAACTTCAGCATATTTCGAGAATTCTCCCACTTATTTTTTCCCGAGGGTGGAGGGATAATGCAGGAAACAGAAGCTTGTAAAATCATGATCGGAGAACCACAGAATTAAATGATAACTTACAATCAAAGATAAATAAAACTTATCATAACATCCTTATGTCTGGAAAAGAGGAAGAGGAAGAAGAAGGGAGCTAACAGGTGGCTTTCTAAACAGTGCTGTCCAATAGAACTTTCTGTAATAATGGATACATTATATCTGCACCATTCAGTAGGGTAGCCAGTAGCTACATGTGGCTATTTGAGCATTCAAAGTGTGGCTAGTGGGACTTAGGAATTTTTAGTTTTAATTTATTTTAATCATTTAAATTCTAATGTAGAAAGCCACATGTAGCTAGTGGCTACCATACTGGACAGCATACTAAACCTTGTTTGAATTTTTCTTAATATATGGAAGCCCAAATCATGACAACTTGAACTTATCACTCATGTTTAAATGGAGAAGCAGGGATGTTTCAAAAGTGAATACAAATGGCTTATGTCCTACAACACATTTGTTTCCCTGTCCCCTTATAACAGTATTTCTCTCTTCTTTACTGATTTTAGGAAAATAAAATAAATTAATAGCCAGGAAAAAGAATGATGCCCTGCTGCATAGGCAACATCTATGGATCTCACAGAGAGAGGGAGAAAAGGCGCCAGACACAAGAGCACATCCCATATGATTCCATTCACACAAAGTTAAAGACAGCAAAATGCGTCTGTGACGACAAAGCTCAGAACACTGGCCACCTCTGGTGGGTACTGACTGGGAGGGAGTGAGAATGAGGTCTCTAGAGAGCTAGAAAAGTTCAAAATCTTGATCTGGGTAGTTACACAGTTGTATACATAAGTATACTTAAGATTTATTCACTTTAAGTTCAACCTAGAAAATAAACCAAAACCAATCTTGGAAAAAACTCCTCCAATCAAAACACTTTACTGTCCCAATACTCATTTAAATTTTTGTGAAGTATTGCCTTTTTTAAAGCCCAAAAGATGTTTATTATTTTCTCTCATAGGATTCACCAAATCTGATGACAATACTCTGACATGGAATAGCCGTGGGAAATTTCATTTCTAAATCTTCTTTTCCCCATTTCTATCTTAAATGGATTTTCTAGTCATGTTGATCAGTTTATGTTTCAAATTTCCATTTCCCAGCTGCTTTCAGTCTGCGGCTTCCTTGTAGCTTAATCATCCACCTCACCTACCCAACAGAGCGGCAATGATTTTTTGGTAGGAGAGTCCTTCAAGGGATTTGACTTCAGGCATCTTTCAAAAGAAGCTAATGAAAAATGTGCCTTCTAAATCTAACCTAGCTGTGTGCTGTTCAAACAGGAGCCCCGGGAGCACTGCCTTGAACAAAGGAGCTGAAGTTTAAACTGAAAGTTTTAATGACTTTATTTGTTAAGAACGTCTGCCCCTGTCTTACGTCACGTTTCACTATCAAATTGGACTATATTACCTCTTTCACTGGGAAAAGAAACAGGTTTCTTAGAGATAGTTCCAGAAAAGCCCATCAATAGTAAAATACTTATCTATATTATTTGATATTGTAATTTATAATATTCAATAGAGCAGCGAAGGGATTTAATACAAATCATAACTTTTCCACAAATTTCAACCTGGATTTAATATATATGTATTTATATGAAACACACACACACACGCACACACTCAAGTAGCATCAATATTATATAGAATACCTGGAGAATGGAGTGTTCTGATTAATTGTATTTTCTGATACTTGGCCAACCATTTAGGGCATGCAAACTATAATCAAAGTATCTCAGGCAAGAACACTGCTACTTCCTAGGATGGAAATTTGTGCTTACTTTGGGAGTGTTCTTTTAGGACTGGCACAATCCTATTGGACTCACAATAATGGTTCCTGTAGAAAAACATCACTTTACTGACCATAGTTACCTAATTGTATAACAAGACTCTCAACCATAATGTCAACATATTTTGTAAGAGGCCTCACTGGTTTCTTCATTCATTCAAGCAATATTTATTGGGCTCCTCCCATGTGTCAAGTTCTATGGTCTCCACTGACTTTAACTAAACAGCAGAATGACCCTGAAGAGAAAAAAAAAATCTTTTCTTATAATTACACAAGCTAAAAAAAAAAAAAAAAAACCCCAGTAGTGCTTCAAAATCAATGAGTACTGTATATATAATTTATTTAGAGGACAGTGTCTGTCAATCTCTGAAGATAGCAGAGAATTAGGCCAAAAAGCCTTCTGGGCATTCAAATTTGATGTCAAATCTCCCATTTACTTTATTCACAGGACCCTCTTCAAACACACAGAACCTACTTACTCTTAATTCATGCCTATATAAATGTGTGGTCATTGGTTTTCTAGCTCACAGGACAATAACTAATTACAAAAATTATCCAAAATTAAGTCATCCCCAAATCAAACCCTAGACTAGCTTAGATTGGAAAGTATATGATATTTTGAAGAAAGATTTCTGCCCAAAAACAGTAAAGAAAAATATTTTTTTAAAGGTAAGACAACTTTCAAAATTTTATATAGCTGCAAAAGTCACCTATAGAGAACAGGTACAGAGTACAGGAGAAAGAGCCCTGGTTTTGGGAATCTGAGGACCTGGTTTGAGCTCAGCCTTACCTTTTGTATGATCTTGGAGAAGTTTCCAAATCTATCAGACTCCAGTGTCCTTATCTCTAAGACAGGGATAAATCTTCCCACCCTACAGAGAGGCGGAGGGTGAGACATGTTTATGAAGGCATACGATACAGTGCTTGGCAAAGAGAAGGACAAAGGAAGTTTCTTTCTTTATGTACATGAAAAATGAAATTTTACAAACCAGTAAACCAGATGAACAGAGGAGATGTCTACAGACCTGGTGAGAAGTGTAGAGAACTTTTAAAGTAGTTGAGGAGGTAAGATTCATAGGTGAGAAAGACAGTGTTTTACACTGATAAAGCATTACATTGTGAAGCATAGATAAACAAAAAGCAAATAGGGCAGAGCTTAAAAAGATGCTAGTTATGTGCTTTGGACATAGTGTATGAAAGGAAGCAGAAAATGAAATCATCATAGTACGTTCATAAAATGAAATGGCACTTGAACTGGATTGATTTTTCTTTTCAGATCAAAATCTTAATTTCACAGATTAAAAAAAAATCAAAAATAGGAGGATTCAGTTGTTTCAAAATGACTAGCAACTGTGTTAAATTAATCTGCAATTACTTCCTAATCTGAAATAGCAAAATGTTATTCTTCCCTTGCAGGACATTTGGTTCATGCCAAAAGGTCCTTGACATTTGGTTTTCTCCAAAATGTCCATGAGCATATTTGGTTCTTGCCAAATGGTTTTGGACAGGACCAAATATCAAGGACCTTTTGGCATGGACCAAATGTCTCCATGGATGTTTTGGACAGGACCAAACATGACCAGATATCAAGGACCTTTTGGCATGGATCAAATGTATGGTAGATGTTTTGAAGAGGACAAAATGGTCTTCCAAATATCAAAGACCTTATGGCGAGGACCCAATGTCTCCGTGGATGTTTTTGACAGGACGAAATATGGCCAGATATCAAGGACCTTGGGGGGGAACCAAACATCTTCTGGATGTTTTGGACAGGACCAAATGGGTCCTGCAAATATAAAGGATCATCTGGCATGGATCAAATGTCTCTACGGACATTTCGGACAGGACCAAGATGACCAGATATCAAGGTCCTTTTGGTGTGGACCAAATGTCTTCTGGACGTTTTGGACAGGACCATATGTCTGCTAATCTACTCTTCTTGCAGTGGGCCAGGAAGAGGGGTTACCAGTGTTTTATCTATTTCATTGCACAATCTCTGCCAGATACGGAGTATGTGACCTCAATATGCCTTTCTGTTTTTCTCTTTTTCATTATGAGATATGTATCCAAGAGGCTCCCTTATTAGATTACCAAGCTGGGACCACGAAAAGAACAAGTATTTGCCCAAATTTCTTTGTTTTTTCCCCCCAAAGGAAAGTGAACTCAAAAAAAGAGAACATTTTGATAGAATCTTGCTGTGTTTATTACAGCTAGATTAATTTTTTAATTCGATTTCTTAGATATTTTTAAATGTATTTAAAATATCACAGAGTATTTCTAAATACACACTACAGCTCAACTATGGATGTTACTAGTTTATAAAAAAATTAAAATAGCATTAAAGTGAAAGCAGGTTCTATAACAGTTCTATAGGGAAAGGCCATTTTTGCAAAGATAAGTTGTATGTACGATGAAAAATTCTGGAATTAAACACACCAAAATATTAGCAGGGGTTAGGACTGGGTGATGATACAGGCAAATTTTTTTTGCTTTTATTCTTTTGTGCTTTATGGCACTGAACATTTATTACTTTTGATTTTTTAAAAAATGCTATTTTTAAAAAGGAAAAAATGTATTGTCCAATTAAATCAATTAGTACATACTCTTGGCATGCTGCTATATTTTACCTTCATAATCAGGATTTTGTTGGACATTTTTAAATGAAGGACTGAATGAAGAAATACAGAAATGGAACTGAATTTAGGGATAATGCTTCCTTTTTGTTTATTTTCTTGCCAGGGAGGAAATGTGCGGAACAGAAAATTAAATGGGCCTCAGGTCATGGTAAGCTCATATTTAGCTGACACAGAAGTCTATTTAGTTTGATCTTGAAAGAAAGTAGCAGGAGTGTATGGTTTCCACATTCTTGGGAACTATCTGGTCATCTGTCCCCTCCCCCAGGTCCCCTCCATTCCCAGATCTAAAATACAGCAACAGCAAGAGGGTAAAAGCTGTACATGCACACCTCTTGCGTTTCCAGAAGCTGGTGTTCTGCACGCGCTCTCTTGGAAAGAAGATGCAGATGGCAGCAAAGGTTGGCAATGAAACAGTATCTAACACTCATAGAGGGCCTTCCAGTCTGAAATCAGAAACCTCTGCACAATGTTAGGCATTATCACCATTTCACAGAGAAGGAAGTTGACTCTGAGGTCAAGTGGCTTAGCCTATAATTATCTAGTAATGAATTTACTGTGATATTTTACACGCTAGCCGTTGTGTACCAGGATAAGGTTACCACTCTCCGTTACTAGGCTCCATTACTCCATGCTCTGGCTTTCACAACAGAAGAGACAAACTTGCCTTGCTCTACCCACATTCTTCCACTTGGTCTGTTTTGAGATGAACACAACTGGCTGGAGGGTTAGAAGGATTGTCAGTGGTCACGCAGAAGGCAGGAGCCAGTTGACCCAGGAAGTAGGCTCCTTCCCCCATCACAGAGAACTGGCATTTTATTTACTCCTCTGACTGCCAGTCCTAGATGTTAACTACAGGACACATCTGCCTCTAAATAGACAATAAACTTGACTTACTGACTTCTTGGATGTGTTCATAAAAATTCCTTGTCCAGCAGTGTCAAAAGCTAAATGTGCTCTTTCTAACCTTAATTGGGTCCCTGGGAACCTCCTCTTACGATTCTTAAATGGCTATCTGCTTGACCTTTTTGCATTAAAAAATCAAAAATTAAGATACACAGATTTGAAAATATATTAGCTTACTCTAACTTATGTAATAGATGTGTTCAAAAAGTTCATTTGCTCACCTGTTCATTCATTCAGAAAATGCTGGCTGGCTACCCTCTTTGCTGCTGGGCTAAGGACCTGTGGAGGCAAACTTTTCAGGGAGCTAAGAGTCTGATTTGGGAACTAGCCATATGCACAGGGAGCTCCTGATGACAAGAGATCTCCACATAAATAAAAACATTTTAAATCAAACTATGCTTTAAATACTCTGAGAACTACTGATTAACACTTTTAGGCAAATCATTTTGAGGGCAAATAATATTTTGGCACAGCAAGGAATGCACCACTCTTAGTTTTATGAATCCGGGGTACCTTGTTTTTAAAGGAGACATACCTATATTTAGTAATTCCACATTACAAGAATCACATTCCTAACTTCTGACCCAATTACCCTTTAAAGAGGGAACTAGTTGCAGTACTTCTAACAGAGTTGACATCGATCGAGATTTCTAAACCCAGAAACATTTTCTTGAGGATGTGACTAAGTAGAGACCCAAGTTTTCGTCTGAGCCACGTCACTGATGACTTACGTGGCCGTGGCAAATTATTTCATCTCTCACTTCAGTTTTCCCATTTAAAATATATGCAGTTGAACCAGCTGCTCTATAATGCTCTTTTTAGTCCTGATTTTTTTTACAATTCTATGATTCTAAAAAATATAAATCATAGAGATTCGAACGTCTTAAGAAATTTAGCATTTTAGGAGGTCAGAATTGGAATTCAAAATTCCTTGGAAAGAAAGGAGAACTTGTCATGAAATGAAAGGCATTCCAAAAGTATGAGTGCAAGAAAGAAAAAAGCCAATAAGATCTAGAGGGGATGGCCGGGTGGCGTAGTGGTTAAGTTCGCACATTCCGCTTCCACCACCCAGGGTTCGCCAGTTCAGATCCTGGGCGCGGACCAACGCACCGCATGTCAAGCCATGCTGAGGTGGCGTCCCACACAGAGCCACTAGAAGGATGCACAACTATGACATACAACTACCTACTGGGGCTTTGGGGAGAAAAAAAAAGATTTAGAGATTTTCTCTAACTGATTAGGAAGATTAAATTTTAATCACTACTGCTTTTTATTTGCCTTCAGTAACAGAAGGAAATGGCCAATGCCTACTTCAGAGGGATTCTTTACTTAGTACCATTTTACTGGAGTATGGTTTATTTATTTATATCTGGCAATGTTCTAAAATTCTAGAAGGGTCTGAAAGCAGCTTATTTGAGATTCCTTTACAGAACAGAAATAATTTGTTTTAGCAATATAAAACAGATGCTTTTAATAAAGTAAGAATCTCTTGTAAGCAGAATCAGTGTCACCTTTTCAAAAAGACATAGTGAATAAAAAAATTGGGGTGACTGAGGGAAGTAGTCTCAATGTTGTGTCGTGTTGATAGGCATACCAGAGGTCTAGTGATTTGCCAAAAATGCTTCTCCTAGGTGAAATCTGGCACTAGGTGGGATCTTTATCCTCAGAAGACGTGGACACGTGGACTGATTCTCTTCTGGCTGTTTGGGTAATCCTGATTCTTTGTTACATTATTCCCATTTGAACTGCTAGTGGGAACTGCTATTAAATAAAAGTGGAGGTGAAACAATGGGCCACTCTGGCTCTGTTCCTTATGATGTAGCTGAAGCCCAGTCTGCCAGCAGCCAAAAGTGGCCAGGGACCCTGGGAGGCCCAAAGGTGCCCCAAACTGAACTGCTAGTCCTGGTATGAGCACAGACCTGTTTCTTGGGATATTTTAGAGGGGACACTGATTAATGAAACTTCCTGCTGAGGAGCAGATGGGTGAGAAGACAGCATTGAAAGCACAGATTAGGGAGAAGGCGAATGAGCAGTAAAGACAGCAGCGAAGCAGTCATTCTCCTCGGTAGTTTATTGCAATGAGCTATTCTTTACAATTTTCACACTGTACAGGAGACATCTGTGTTCTCGGAGAAGTATCTTAAAATAAATACCAACAAGCGTAAAAAAACAAACCAACTTTTAAAAGATCAACCTGATTGGCAAGAAAAGTTTGGTACAAAAATGGAAATGCATAAGAAAAACAATCATACCTGGAATTTACATAGTGCCTTATGCATATGAAGTAGTTATCGATGAGATCCCTGAACTCCAAAGAACTTATGAACAATCATAACCCATAAGCCTTCTGAAAGGTTCAGAGAGGGAAGAGGGCAAGGCCAATACTGTCTTTTACAAAGAAGGAAAACTGAGGCAGGAATTTAGATTAATCGCCCATGGTCAAAAAAGTTAGTTGATTTAAAGTTAGAAGCAAAATGTTCTGGGATCTAAGCCTGCATTCTCCCATCTCCAATGTGCTGTCTCGGTCTGGGCCCAGCTGGTAGTGTCTGACCCAGTAGGACCTGGATCAGACTCTGAAAATAGGCCTTTCATATGCCCGTGGCAGCAGATGGCTCTGTACTGGAGCATTTCTGCTCAAGGAAGCGAAACGTGCAGCAGAATGTCTTTGGTATTCTTAAAAGCCCCAGCTTAATTTTATTAGATGGTTATTTAAGCACAAGACACAGTATTTAATGCCCCGACAACGGTGCGGGTGGAGGAGTGAGGTGGGTAATAAAATTTTGTCCAAGGAGAAAAGCGGCCAGTGTTAGAGAAGCAGGAAGGAGACAGAGAACAGGCCAAGAAAAGAGGCCAAGAAGAAGTGAGAAGACGGGAAAGAACGGAAGGGGGGCAGGAAGTGAGAAAAGGTCAGTGACGTGGGAGGGAGATGGGAAGAGAAACTGCTGGAAAGGAAAAAACAGGAGAGACGAGAAGAAAGAGACAGGAAGAAAAGTGTGTGTGTTGGGGGGAATGGGGTGGATCGGGCTAGTTCTGTCTCCTCATTTTGCACCCGCCTGTCTCCTTATCTATTCAGGAGGTCAGTTTCTAATGTCCATCCGCCCGTAGGTCCTCTTGTTTATTCCCAAGTAGGACCTTACTTGGTCCCTCTAAGTGGGCTCTGTCGATCGGCAGCCCTGAGAGAGGTTTGGGGGAGGGTTTAAAGGGTTCTCCAGGTCTCATAATTTGCTAAGGTCTATTTGGTAACAAATCTGAAGGATCCCTCTAGGTACTGCTTCCTTCTGAAGATTGTGGGGCTGAAGCCTAATTCTTAGAGAATCGGGTAGATCCTTAACGCCCTTGGAAAGTTCACTGATAGATGAGCTCACAGATAAATGGTTCTAGCCCATAGAATGGAAGACCATGGACATCCATGGAAAGCCTACAGATACAATCAGAATGCAATCAGGGGTAAGCACTACCCAGTTATTTTCCTATCAACTCCCCACAGTACTTAACGAAATCCTTTTTTATTTTGGCACACAGTAGAAAATGAATAAACTGTACCGAGGATGATAAAGCAAGTCTATAAGTCTCTATAATTGAGTGCTCTGATCTCCTTCCAGTAAATGAACTCAGTGACTTTTCCCTTAGGGCAGGGGCCCTCAAACGCTTTTTGATTTGTTACCTACCCATCCCAACTGTCAAATAAAAAGAAAAAACAAAACCCCAAATCTCATGGCATTAACAGGCACAAATGTCAATTAAGGAAAAATTAAACTCTAATGAGGTGATAGGGATTTTGTGGAAATTAAGTAAACACATAACACTTCCCAAGACAAGCCCGATGCTGTCACACTGCGCAGCAGAAACACCCGTGCTCGAGGAACTAGGCAGCACAGGGCTCTCGAGAAACCTCCGGGGTTCGCAGTCCACACTCTGAGAGGCAGGGTGTTATGAGTCTTAGTATTTCTTAGGTTTAAAGAAATAAGAAGAAGGTGGCCAATCAGCTCTGTGGGGCTGACTCCGGATCCCTGTACCTCTAAGGGACTAACTGTTGGGATGGGTGAGGCGAGGCTGGGCAGGACAAGGGAGTCAAACGCCACCAAGTCCCAATCCAGGGTGAAGTGTTTTCACAAAAGGAACGTACTCAGAACCACCCTTGGAAATCAACCAGATTGCAGGCTCACAGGCAGGGGAGCTGTGTGTTTTGTTCACTGTATTCCAGTCTTGAGCACAGAGCCTGACATGTAGTAGGCACTAAGTAAACATGTGCTGAATAACATAATACCTAATTCCAGAAGAGAATGTAAAAGGTGGGTGCACCACGGCTCCCCATCTTTCACCTTCCTTCACATAGACCTCTTTCTTGTCTCTCCAACAACCATATAAGGTGTTAGAAACCACTTTAGTACAGCGGATAGGAGCAGAAGGGGAAATATAAAGCTAACCTGGGGCTGGAACAGGCAGACTCTTCAAGTAACATAATACAACAATACAGCTGCACATGATTTAAACACGGAGACTACGAGAAATGTTGCGAATAACTTAGGTAGACGTTTATTCTGTAGTAAAAGTAATAACATTTGTAAATGAAGTAAAATATGTCATGGTATAATCTTATGAATTGACAGCTACTCTTTATAAATTCTGTTTGGAAAAATATTACTAACACATTAGCAATGGTATACAGAGGCAGAATGGAATCGTGAGCCCCAGGGCCAGAGTGCTGGGCTTCAATGCTAGTTCCATCACATGCCTGCTGTGTGATTTAACTGCTCCATGCCTCAGTTTCCCCATCTTTAAGATGGTAACAATAATGCCTTTTATGATTATTGTGAAAAATCAGTAATTCATGTAAAAAAGAAGGTTATGAAAAGCACTTACCTAGTGTCAGGAATATAACTCAAAAAAAACGTAAGCTATTATTTTTAATGATGGTTTTAATGATTTCACAAATGATAATTGTTTTTAAAGGATTTAATGATTATTTGTAAGGTATACTTACAAAATACCACTATTCGTATATGTTGCTTATACAACCATTATTATTTCTTTATTCCCTCTGTTTTCCAGTGATTCTGAACTTGCTGTGAAATCCCAGCTTACTTTATACTGCATAGTATGCAATGCTATACAAATACTCAGAAACTTATACTTCTCAGAGGAAAAGATAATACATATTATCTGATATACATAATATGTATCAATAAACTTTTGATATTATTAACTACCAAGAATAATAAGCAGAAAATTCATTTTTTCCTGCTTTTACTTATTCTCAAATCTGTTTAAGTACAACTTCTCTCTCAACGAAGACACTTGGTGGATGAAAATTTGCCTGACTTTCACAATTATGTTAAATCTCACAAGTACTGCTTTTCACATATCTTCATGAACTCCTAACTCTAATGATGGCCTTAGATAGCCAGTGCTTTAAGAAGTCGCACGTGGGGGGTGGGCACAAGGGGTGAAGGGATGCATCCACATGGTGATTGACAAATACTAATGTACAACTAAAACCCCACAATGTTATAAACTATTAAGACATCAATAAAAATGGAAAAAAAAAGTCCCATGTGAATAGAAGTGCCCTCAAAAATACAGAACACACCTCCTTTCTGTAGTTCTAATATGTAAAAAACAAGTAAAAAATGAGACTCTGGTATGTGAGGGATGCTAAAATATTAACTACACATTTGTTTCTAAGTCAGCCCAGTATTATACGGAAAAGTGTTTGGTTGAAACAAATAAAAAATATTCTAAATCTTTACATTTGAAATGCTCTGGCCTCCTTTTTTTTTTTTTGGTGAGGAAGACCAGCCCTGAGCTAACATCTGGTACCTATCCTCCTCTTTTTGCTGAGGAAGACTGGCCCTGGGCTAACATCCATGCCCATCTTCCTCCATTTTATACGGGATGCCGCCACGGCATGGCTGACAAGTGGTGCGTTGGCCGGCGTCCGGGATCGAACCCGCCAACCCTGGGCTGCCAAGCGCGGACTAAACCGCTGCGCCACCAGGAGGCCCCAGAAATGCTCTGGCTTTCTAATGGAAACCCTAAACTAAAAGGTAATCAAATGAAGTTAATAAAAATGGCTCTTAATTTCTGGCCTTATATAAACTAAGACTCAAAATAAATTCCATCACTGGAATTATTTTCTCTGCTAATAACGTACTTGATATCCTGTTTCACGTAACTGCTATACGGAAATTAAAATGTTAAACAAATTAAGCAGTGATTACCACTTCTCTCTCTAAAGCTCTATTTGGTTGCACTAATATAATTTAGTTGGGTGATAATAAAGAAGGAGATAGGAGGAAGTAAGAAATTAGCATACCTGAAATGTACAAAAAAACAATTGTGGAGAGGGACTATAGCTGTTCTAGGTAAAAGTCTATATATTCAGAGCCAATTGCTGCCATTTGTTACTCTTAATTTAAAAATCTGTAAGAAAGCATCAAAATCAATTCAGTTCAGTGTTAATGAGACAGCTCTAGCAGGAGTCTATTCACTGTACCTGTTCTAATTAGCATGAATACGTCCTCACTGTCAAATCTGACAATACGCTTAACTAAATTAATGTTAATCCCGTAACACAGCATCATATTTAGTTAGTAGCTCTAAAACAGAATTTGCATATTAATATTTTGATAATGAATAGCAAATGAACTCAGGGCTGGAAAAGAGCTGGTTCGTGACTGTTTCCTCAAAAAGGGAAACTGAGGCTCAGGGAGACTCGGAGGTTTGTTCGGGGCCCACAGCGGAGAAGTGCCGGTAAGCGTGGCTTCCGTGCGCTCACGAGCCCAGCTGTTTTCTCTCCGCCATCTCCCCAGAGAGAACTGGAGTCCTGTGTCACCTTGTAAAACCAAATGGAAGTCAGATGACATCCCACCTAAATTATTGATGACGGATAGTATTCATTAAGATTCCACAACAGAATAACCCGTGGGGTTTATTAAGTATAATCCTTGCTTTTTAATTGCCACTTCAGCTGAAATTACTACCTCTTCAAGATTTATATGAAGATAATTTGGAGATTTAGTTTGAGGTGGGTGTCAACACACGCTAACTGACCTTACCTCACACCTATCTCAAAAGTGATATGAAGGATAAGGGATGAGGAAAACATGACAAATTAGAACTAAAAAAAAACCCCAAAACTAAAATAACTGCTAAAAAGATGTCAGCCAATTTCATATTTTAGCTCTAAAATGTTTAATATGTCCCAAACAAGAAACTATCAGATGATTAACTTTCAATTTACGCCTATAAAAGTTTACTCCAGGCTGGCTGGCCCTGGGAATATTGAGATGGGTAAGAACAGTCCCTGCTTTGAACTGGCGTGCATTAAAATATCTCAGTGTTGGGCTGGCATCTCCCCCGTTTTAATTTCCTAAAGGCTGGAAGTTTGGAGAGCTGGGTCCGAGTGCTCCTAGACACTCCTGCTGCCCAAAGTTGCTACACCCTCTCCCGCCATAAAATGAGAAGGCAGAACTCCTTCAGTGGAATGCCCACATTTGTTTGTGTGGAACGTTTTCTTTTCAGAGGAAATCTTACACTTTAGTTGCAGACAAAAAGCAGAAAAAGGCAGTGCTGCTGGGGGAGGGAGTCGGGGAAGGGGCACAGGGCCACCCTCCCTCTGCCAGACCCACCCCTTCCTGGAAGAGGGTGGACTGTCCAGGGCCCTGAAGGGTGAAGAACTCCGGCCTGGATTATCACAGAGGGGCTCCAGCTGTGACACCTCTGAGCCCTCTAAAAACAGGAATGACAAGCAGCATTTTGGGGGCCCCTACGGTGTGCCAGGCACCATACTCAATACTTGACACATACTATCTCATTTAATCTTTACAATGACCTTGTGAGACTTCACTAAAAATGCCGTTACACGCATATCCCGATATTCTGAAGCTCCAATCCTGGCAAAAGTTCAACCTCCCTTAATTAAACCCATTTTCTAGGTAGGAGTAATCAGACTTAAAAAAAAATGCACTAAGAAACTGCCTCTTTTATAAATGGGGAAAAGAATACTTACCTCACAAGGCTGTTCTGAGGATTTAATGAGGGTATGAGGTGTCTAATATAGGACCACGGGCATAGTAAGGAAATAATAAAGGTTTTTTTTAAAGATCCATCAAAATTGTGCTCCATGGAGCTACAGAATTCTAAGGGCTCGATTTATAGTTATTAAAAACTTCTACACTAGATTCCTGTGGATTAATGGTTCACTTTAAAAGCAGACACAAGCCAAAAGCCAACACAGGAGAATTATATACTGCATAATTTCATTTGTATGAAATGCTACGAAAGATACAACTAACCTTCAGTGGCAGGAAGCAGAGCAGGGACTGCTCAAGTGCTGGGGTGTTGCGGGGAGACTGACTGGGGAGGCACAGGAGGAAACTTTCAGGACGATGGAAGTGATCTATGTCTCGACTGGGGTGATGGTTACATAGGCACATACATTTGTCAAAACTCACTGAACTGTACACTTAAAACGGATGCATTTTGTTGTATATAAATCAATCTCAAAAGGTGATTGGAAAAAAAAAAGTTCTAAAAAAAAGGCAAGCACAAAATTTCACAACTGGACGTTTAACCAAATCTCTTTTCTCTTACATATTCTTATTGGGATTGACCTACCATCTTGCTGCTGTGGGTTGAATTGTGTCCCCCAAATATTCACAGGTTAAAGTCCTAACCTCCAGGACCTCAGAATGTGACCTTATTTGGAAATAGGGTCTGGCAGATGTGATTAGTTAAGAGGTCTACTGCAGTAGGGTGGGCCCCTGATCCGAGATGACTGGTGTCCTTACAAAAAGGGGAAACTTGTTCACAGACACGCACACAGGGAGAACGCCACATGAACATGAAGGCAGGGACCAGGGTGATGCGACCACAGGCCAAGGGACACCAAAGACTGCCAGGAAACCACCAGAAGCCAGGAGAGAGGCCTGGAACAGATACTCCCTCAGGACCCTCAGAAGGACCCAACCCTACTGACACCTTGATCTCCCACTCCTGGCCTCCAGGGCGGTGGGACAATACATTTCCCTTGTTTAAGCCACTTGGTTCATGGTCCTTTGTTGTGGCAGCCCTAGGGAACTAACACAATAGGGTACATTTTTTTTTGCTCCAGTTACATTAGAATTGGACACTTTAGCCAACTGTAAGTTTCTCAAATTTAATCAAATCTTATGGCATCTATCCCTGAGACAGGAGTCTACCAGACTCTGCTCAACAGCAAATCTGCATGGATTTGCTCATGAATAAAAAAGGCCAGTATTTTCTGACCATTTACTCTGTGCCAAGAGCTTTACATGAGTCCACTCATTTCATCTCTGCAATGACCATAGAGTAAGAATTAATGTAACACCATTTTCAGAAAGAGAAACTGAGGTTGATGGAGGTTAAGTAATTTGGCCAAGTCACAAAACCAATAAGTGGCCAAGACCTACAGTACATTTCAAGCATCTCTCATAGTGCCTGGACACTGCTCCATGCATCTGAAACAGTACTGGTGGCTGACAGCTAGCTGGGTAACTTTTGTAGTTTCTAAATTATTAGAGCTAAAATTATTGTAAATAATACAAATAAACTTACAGGGATGCATTTTTTTTTAAGTTACTAAAAAATTACATTTTTTCCTGGTGATGTTGTAGACTTGTGTTTCCTAAAATGTTATGAGAAATAGCAGCGCTAGAAATTACTGGTGGGGGAAGGTGACAAGTTAATGATCAAATAAATTTGGGAATCGGAGTTAAACAGGTTTCTTTCTGTAGGGTTTGCAAGATGATGGCATCGTTCCCCACACTTCCCTGACCTGGGAACACTATGTTTTAGGTACCTATTGCAGGAACAGCGTTCCCTTTCACTTTGGAGAAATTCTACAGCGCACAATGACTTACCTTCTGTTTGAACTTGCCATAGGATGTGGCTATCACAAAACTCAATTTTTGCATCTATAAAATGTGGATAGGGGCCGGCCTGGTGGCATAGTGGTTAAGTTCATGGGTTTGGATCCTGGGTGTGGACCAACACACTGCTCGTCAAGCCATGCCGTGGCAGCATCCCACATACAAAACAGAGGTAGACTGGCACAGACGTTAGCTTAGGGTCAATCTTCCTCACCAAAAAAAAAAAAAAGTGGATAATAATCAATGTTTTACTATCTCAAAGGGTGATTGTAAGGGTCAAATTAGGTAAAATATGTGAAAGGACATTAGAATCTGAAAAATCATAAACCTAAGGCAAGCCTTGTGTGGTTTTGTGAAAATCTTACTATTTAACACAGCTTTTGAGTTTGGAAAATGGTGGGGAGCCTCCTTTAACCTACTGCTGAATCTTCTTTGCTAATTTAAAAAAAGCTTCTAGCAGATTGGAAAATGTAATTTGTGGGACAAGGATGAAGGTTTAGGAGACGGAAATCTGCTGGTGCCGTTCAGAACACTCCCAGGCTCCGGGATCTGAGCACTCTCGCTAGAAAGCCCAGCTCATCCCAGTGTGGCTCCCAGCAGAGAACAGACTGGAATCTGCAGTCCGGAAACACCTTGACTGAACAGGACTCGAGGGCTTTGGGAGTAGAACTGGACCCGATGATGAGGAGCAGGGAGGTGTTAACTCAGGGGTTCCGCAACTGTTACCGGTAGCTTCTAACGCAAATGCCCTGAGACCACCAGCTTGGCATCCTGCCGCTGCTCCATTCAGGAACTGCATCTGGGAGCCCACCTTGAGTGATGGGCTCCCCCTAACAACCAGATTGGGATGCAAGACCTCACCTGAGCAAACTGCCTGCTTTCCAGCAGGGGGGCCTGCCTGTCGCTGGGGATAGCTCCTGGACCACGTCCACCCTTACTCGTGGCCACATTTGCTTGCTGGGGATGCCAAGGTGAAGGCCAAGGTGAAGATGGGTGAAGGCTCCCCATCTCTTTCAGGCTTTGGTGAGAGAGAAGAAAAGATTCCAGAAGATTCCCCTAGAGTATACATAATGAGAATATTCAAGGTCCTGTTTTATTTCCAAACATTCTGTCTCTACAGATAGAGTTAGCTCCATTTCACTGTATATATAATTTTAACTTTTTCCCTTAGCAATGATTTATTTACGTGAGCCATCAAATTCACTCATGCTCAGGAATCAATATTCCAATGACATTTTTTTGTCTTCTTTCTATAATGTCTGATTTTTTTTCCAAACCTTTGAGCAGCTGCCATACACTGAACATGTAAGAAAGCGCTACCTTTCAAAAATCATACAGGATGCATGCAATATGTTTGAATATGCATATTAAACGTCTGAAGCCGTAAGAATCCATAAGGAAATGTAACAGTGGTTGTCTCTAGGGAGGAAAATGGAAACAGGAAATCAGAAGTAGGAAGCAAGGTTATTTTTCATGGTATATTTTTAAATTTTAACATGTACATGTGTTCAGTTATAAAACATTTTTTAAATTAACAAAAATCGAAAGGCACAAAACCACATACGTCATTCCAGGGTTATTTGTCAGAGCTGCAACTTTTACTCCTCCTCTGACAAAATGCCTTGCTCTCCCTGGTTCTATGTACTGCCTGGAAAAACTCCACCCAAAAAGGTCCTCTGGAAAGAATGTTCAATATCAAAAGAGCTCATTTCCCTAAAAAAAAATCTCTCTCCTAGAAAACCCAGCCAATACCAGCCACCAGACTCCAGAGCCTTCCTTTGATGAGTCTGGCAAAGAGCAGAATTATGCAAACACCAATTTTAAAATCTTGGCTTATTTCTCACAAGGCAACTCTCTTTCTACCAAAGACTTTTCCAGAAGGCCTTAGGGGTTAAGAGGAAGATAATGTAGCCTGCATGCTACGGTGCTTCGGTGTGCCAGGCCTTGTGCTGAGCGGGGGACAGACACCCCTTGTGAGGCAGGGCTGCTAGTATCTGCGCCTCACAGGTCAGACGTAGTTAGGAGATTAGCAACCTGCTTCAGGCCTCATGACAAACTGCAACAATGCACGTGCTCCGGTCCGCTTTGCAAGCTGCTTCATTTCTGGAGCTGAACGCTGGGATGTGATTATTCCGTATAAGCCAGCGTTCACAACTCCCCTCCAGCGAGGTCCAACTGTTCTATCTCATTCCCTTCTTTGCACCCCAGAGGTAAACTTTTGCCCAAGCTGTCCCCTCTGCCTGGAGCCTTCTCCCCAGGGTGGGTCCCTTCGTGCCTCTGAGTTTTCTTTCCTGAAGGCCCCATCTAAGCAGCCCCACTCCCCCCAACCACCTGTCGTGTCTACTTGTTTTCATTTCTTGTACAACACTTACTACTATATCACATTTTCTTGTTGTTACCTATTTCCCCTTTTTGTCTCTCTCATTCTCCCTAGAATATAAACTCCAAAAGGGCAGGGCCCTTGTCAGTCCTGTCGACCGCTGTCATTTCCAGAGCCTACCCAGCACCTGTAGTAGGTGTTTAAGGAAGAGTAGTTGAGAGAGATGCAAATTATTTAGATATCTCTAAGCCCCCATCCCCCAGGGCAGGGCCCTCAGTTCACACAATTCCAGAGGCAGGAGACCAGTCTTTAACAGCATTTTCCTCTGGGTGGAAAAAAAAAATCCAAGTGTGCACAGAATCATGAGGTTGTTGAATGTGAGAAGAGACCAGCAAGGAAGCAGCCCTTCCTTGACATTTCGGGGTACCGAAGGTGCAAGTGAAGGAGGGAGAAGGTGTCTTGCATACACAGTGAACCCCCTTGGGCCTCATTCATGAACTTCAGGAAATCTGGGGGGTTCCTTCCAGCTCTGTGAGGCTGTGGTCTGGATCGGTGTTCCAAACAGTGAGACATGCATCCCCGCGGAGGTGCAAGATTATTTCAGGGGGTACGCGGATAACTATTTCCCTGTGTCTAAATAGTTATAAGCGTGTTTTAGTAAGTATTCGAAAACAGAGCTAGCACATCACACCTCCGATTTTGTGGCTACTATCACTTGGCATGAATGTAAAATACTCAACAGAAAAATACTCGGTAAATATGAACACTGGCGAAACGAGAAAGAGCAAAAGTCACCGCAATGGTGCGCGGAGAAGTCCGAGAGGGGATTCCTGCTTTACTCCTGTCTCCTCCAAGGGATCCAGAGGGATGCTGGAAACCAGGAGAAGCTGGGTAAAGACTTGGTAACAGAGAACATGATTCATGGATAAAGAAGCTTAACGCCAAGGGAGCTCTTCTCTGAAGAATTGGCATTTTCAGTCCAATTCCCCTTGCATTTTCAGTCCAATTCCCCTTGCACGTTTTGGGATTTTTTTCCCCAACTTTCAAACCACAGAATTTACAATTACCAGTTTCCATAGGCTTTAAAACAACATATTTTCTGTACAAAGTAGCAATGAGTAAACAGCAGAGCCTTGAATACTAATGCTTTAACCCCTTAAATCCCCTAACTACCTTTCTCTGTCTTTCTTTTAAGGTTCCTGCTGTGAACAGGGTTGTCAGTACCTTTAAGAAGCACAGCTTCTCCTCTGGCTCTGTAGGAACAGAAATTTTCTCTAATACCCAGGAGAGGCCAAGAACCATTCTCAGCTGGTTGCCCTGCAGCGATTTGGGAGGCCAGGGTCCAGGGGAGGTCTCTCTGCCCTCTCCACCATCCCCCAGTAAAGAAGGGGGGAAAAGCTTCCGCTGAAAGGTTAACTACAGAGAGCTTAAAAAAGGGGGTGGGGAACACTTACAGAGAGAAGAATAAAGCTGGAATTAGATGTTTTATTGCTTTAAAGTCATAATTGCAGGTCAGTGACTGAATTCTTGTTTTGTGTACAAAAGTACTCACACCAAAACAAAGCTATTACTAAGGTTCTACCAAGATCTTCAGAAAGGAGAGACTGAAAAACTAATTTTTATGTTCACATGGAAGAGGATGACTGCAAACAAACAAATAGATAGAGAGGAAGGATGAATAGGCAGAGCAAAGAGGATTTGAGGGCAGTGAAACTATTTTGTACAATTCTCCAGCGGTGGACACATCATTGTACATTTGTCAAAACCCATAGAATGTACACCACCACTAATGAACCCTAACGTAAACTATGGAGTTTGTGTGCTAAGGAGGTATCAGTGCAGCATCATCAACTGTAACAAGATACCACACCGAGCGGGGGAGGCTGTACCTGTGTGGGGACAGGGTGTATACGGACACTCTGAATTTTCTGCTCAGTTTTGTTGGGAAACTAAACCTGCTCTAAAAAATAAAGTTTATTAATTAAGAAAAAAACGGAAAAATTACACTTGTGGCAAATCACAGTAATTTTTTTTGAGAAAAAGCCAGCAAATAGAAGCCTATCTTTTTCCCTTATGTGCACCTACTTTACTCAGGCCCAACTCAGACTGAAATCTAGAAATTTCTCTGCACACATGCACGATACATAAAATCAGTTAAAGTGAGGCCAACAAGAGCCTATCTTAATTCCAAGAAACTTGAGACCCAGCATGTTCACAGAATGCAACTCATCCGCCCTCTCCCTGGTCTGAGAAATATTTTCAGACAGCGTTCCTATTTTATCTAGCTTTTCTCTCAGTAAAGTGGGCCCTCACCTTGAACTTGATCTTCCGTTTTGTCACTGACTCAGTTCAAACACAAAGGATATTCACTCCTCCTCCTCCTAAATGGGGAGGACTTGGTTGAATGAGAAATGACCTTTAAGTGGGAGTGGGGATCCTTTATGACCAGGAATCCAGACTCCCTGGGGAGCACAGTGGGTGAACGGTGTGGGTGGACAGTGGAGGAGGAAGGAGGAGGGAGCTCTGAGGGCCAGCCTGGGAGGTGAGGCTGCAGGGTCATCTGAGTCTAACCTGGGTCAGTCTCTTCCGTGATTTTGGGAAAGTACATAAAATACTAATAAAACAACTCAAAGCCAGTCATTTCACCTGTCCTCCGGATCCTGCTACCCCATCATCCTTCCTACTCTCTACTGACTCCTTCCCACCAGCATATAAACACGTTCAGGTCTCTCCCATCTTAAAAACACACAGAAGTCCCCCACAAGCTCATCTCTGGCCCCACCTCTCTCCAGCTCCTGCTCCTTCTCTTGGAAAGTCAAACCTGAAAGAAGCCCCTGGGGCACTTCCCCCTCTTCTTCAACTCTCACTGGTCCCTCAGCACACTCCAGCGTGGCTTCTGCCCATCTCTTCACAAAACTGCTCTGCAAAGAACACTAACCGCCTCCCTGGAGAGAAGCCAGAGGGCATACTCCGTGGTCTCATCTTACCGGAACTCTCAGCTGCATTAATAAAATCGACCACTCCCTTGGCTCCTGATACGCTATATCCCACCAGTTCCCTTGCTCCCCTCTGGCCCCTCCTTTTGGCCCTAAGTCTTTAACTCCTTCTCTGCCTTGTCTCAGAATATTCCAGTTTCTTGAGGCCCTCTTCTCTTCTCCCACTATGATTTCTTTATAATCAAAATAATCCACCCAAGTGGCTTCAATTATCATCTATAAACTGACGAACTTCCAAATTTTATCCTTCAGCTCAGGCTTTTTACCAGATTTGCTTATCTACCTACTTATCCAACATTTCCACTTGGGTGCCCCACGAACCTCTCAAATTCAACATCTCCAAAGCAAAACCCACCCTACTCCCCAGTGCTCCTCCTGCAGTGGCCCCCGTTTCAGTATGCAGCACCACAATTTGTCTTGTCCACTGCCAGAACTCCTTCCGTGCCCCCAATATCAAACCACACGTCCTTTGGATTCTACCTCCCAATCTCTCAGAACCATCTACTACTTCTCCCCACCCTACTACTTCTTAGTCCTTAGACACCACCACCTCTCCCTTGCTCTAGTTCCTCTGCAATCCATGGTCTACATCTCAACCGTAGAGAATTTGTTTTAAAAAAAAATAAGCAAGTTTGATCCTGTCCACCTCTGCCTAAAACTCTTCCATAACTGCCCACACCATAAAATGAAGTTTGAAACATTTAAAATGGCCTAGACACCATAGGGCTCTTGCTGAACTCTTCAGCTTTCTCTCTCAGCGCTTCCCCATCACTCTCTATGCTTAAAGCCCACAGACTTCCTACCTGTTCTGGAATATTCTGGAATGTTCCATGCTCTTTCCTGTCTCGGGGCCTTTGCCCATGCACTTCCCTCTGCCTACCATGTCTCTCAGATCAAAATCCTTCTTCCCTTCTCTGTTCTCTCTGCACCCCCTTGAAGTGAATATAAAGAGTATAAAGGCCAAAGGAGAATAAGAACCAAGAGAAATAGACCAGTTGAAAGAAAGACCAAGAAGGAAAAACAGACAGGTAGGTTTACATCCTTTTATTAACTGTACTTTGCCCTCTCAGACCATATTCTTTAAGTTTAAAAAAAAAAAATGTAACCCAAGGAGGTTGTTCCTAAACCAGAACAGACATAAGTTTCCAAGTGATATTCAACAACTGTGAGAGTACTAATTTTATCTTCTGTAGCTATGAACAATCAAAAAGGTGTCTGGAGTCCTTCACCAAATCTCTTAAAAGTAAAATGAGATTAGTGACAATCGTCATTGATATTTCCTAATACAGTATATGATACATGCTAATATTAATAGAATTAACATAGGAGAGTGAGAAGAGGCTAAATAACAGCCATAAAGGCCCAAGGTAGACAGCTGGACTGACAGACAAGTAAAAGGAACTCTTTTCCTGAAACCCAAATTATACCACTGACTCCCTTGCAGTTCCCTCCCTAAGAAATTCTCAACTGTGCACTGTCAGCTCTATAATTTCAGCAAATACTATATATTGGATGACTCTGTGAAATCAAATGTGTACCTTTATAAAAGGGTTTCTCTTAGCTGTTATGGGGTTGACAGTTAAGCCAGGGAAAGGCAAAGGAGAAATGAGAGCTATGGGGAAAGGAAAAAAGGAAAGAAAAGAAAATCTGAGTAGGCTTGAGGTAGAGAGGTGAAGAACGTTGGTCCAGACCTAAAGCACTGAAGAAAAGGCTGAAGTCCAGGTTGGTGACCCGGGGGCAAGTCCGTCTTAGTCCTCCTTTCCCTCATCCCCAGGGGGCACAACCTTGACAACCAGACCCACATCTCTACGAGGACAGCACTGCTACCGCCACGTTTCACGTGGCTGGTGATTTATTTGGGTGCATGTTATTCCAGTGGTGTGCTAAGAAATCAACAGAAGAAAAGAAATTAAATTTGGGACACACACAGTAGAGAAATTGACTTAATCTTCAGGGGCACTGTCTCAATGATCTGACCCTTCAGAGCACAGCACACTGCCAGGCACACAGTAGGTGTGCAGCAGATATTTAAGGAAAGGTTTTTTTTGTCCTTTATGTGCTATTAGAGGAGCTTTTTATTTCTAACCTTTACAGCTAAAGAATTAGTTTTCATTCTTTCGAATGAAGGTAAAATATTTAGATCCTTTCTGCTGAAGGCTAGGAGGGCAAAGATTATAAATTAACCTTAAATGTTATTATAAAATATTTTTATTCATTTCTACAAATACTTTTGAGTACCTAAAATGTGCCACCCACTGTGCCAGGCACTGGGAATAGAGTAGACAGCGAAAGAGGCAATGCCCCAGGAATGGACCTTATGTAAAGGGTAGGATGAATAAAGATTATGGAAATATGAACTGTCACTCGTAAAATATTTAACTATTAGTTTTTGAAGGGCTACTCTGCCTACGGCAAATAAAGGTTAAAATAATCCTAAATTAGAAAGTTTCAACCACAGGTTGAAATACGTTGTCAGATATATCACTTTATATATCACATTAAGTCATATATTGTAAAAAAAGATATATATATATACATATATCCTTAAAACATACAAATCTCAACCAGAAATGGCAACAGACACTCTAAGTATACCAAACATGTTTAAACAGCCTGACCCGATATTGGAATTCACATCAAGAACAAATGAGGGCTAGGGGCCGCCCGGTGGCGCAGCGGTTTAGTTCGTGCTTGGCAAGCTGGGGTTCGCAGGTTCAGATCCCGGGCGCCCACCGACGCACTGCTCGTCAGCCATGCCGTGGCGGCGTCCCATATAAAGTAGAGGAAGATGGGCACAGATGTTAGCCCAGGGCCAGTCTTCCTCAGCAAAAGGGGGAGGATTGGCAACAGATGTTAGCTCAGGGCTGGTCTTCCTCACAAAAAAAAAAAAAAAAAAAAAAGAACAAATGAGGGCTCTAAAACAGAAATTCCCTCAGTGGGTTTAAACTGCGATCTAATTTACAAACATTCGATTTGTAAAAATTTGATTTGCAGGCATTTTTGCCAAGATAGAATCATAGGCTCTTAGGGCGGGAAGGGATTCTGAAGGTCACCTGACCAGGTATTCCTGTAATAGTTGTCTTATTGAAGAGGGCTTCTCGTAAATTGGTTTAGGTGAGCTAGTCTGATTAACACCCAGTGAGGTTAGCGTATAGCTTAGCTGTAACCAGCAGCTGCACCAGCTGATCTCTCATTCTCAAATGCTAATGCCACCATTCCTTAGCATCACAAATACGGACTAAACAGTTCACAACCAAGTGCCTACCTATGTTAGTTTTTTTTTTTTTTATTCCATCAATAATACCTTAGCTGCTTTCTTTTACAGGAGGGGGAGAAAAGCAAAGATTTTTCTGAGAGCTATTCAGTGAGGTAGTTTGGGGAAGTGCATACCCAAGAGAAAAGAGAACTCAGTCCCTCAGCAACTCATGCAACATGAGAATCAGCTGAATGAAGTCTGAAGCAATGATAGTATAAAGATTACACATAACCTAGCAAGTGAGGGGAGGGGGCTTTGTCAACCAGGAAAGAGATTCTAAGCCAGGAATCAGGATCAATTCCTGACTCTGGACCAGATTCTGCTACTCAGTCTCTCTGGGCTTCCATTTCTCCATCCTGCCTAACTAGTCGAGGTGGTCAGATGTGTCACCCACTCTGAGTTCTTAAAAAAGGAACGATGCTAACACCCGTTCTATACAGTTTATCCATCCTTCTCCTCTTTTAATTAGGGAAACTCTAAATCTCATGTGGCTCATCCATCAGCGACCACCTTTATCTGGAAGTGGACAAAGCCAGTCAGCTCCGTCTGCTCTGGATTCATGCAGAGTCTCACTGAGCATGAGTGGTCAGTGTGTGTGGCCTGGTTCAGTATGGGTAGGACCCAACTGATGGAGGAGACAGAACATCAGGAGGGAATAACCACCCAGTCACTTCAGTCTATTTTAATGATAGTTTTAATGTCTGTCCCTCCCACTTGAATGTCAAGTCCATGGGAAAGGAGGCCTGTCTTGTTCTTTATTGGGTCGTCAGTGACTAGCACATAGTGGGTACTTAATAAACATTTGTTGAATGAATGGACAAGTGAGAGACCTGGGATACAGTATGTGTTTGCCATTTACTAACTGTACTTCCTGGGACAGGCTACTGAATCTCTCTACCTACAAGACTGTTATGAGGATGAGATGGAATAATGTACACTGAGTATTGACAGCAGCATGTTACATGTATGTTAGCTACTGGATTGAGCATGGGGACGAATTCTTCAGGAATGAGATGTGTAGTCCTGATATCAAGCAATGCACTGAAGGCTAATAATCTAATTACAATTCATACTTCATGATGCAGAAATATTTACTGACTTCATTTCTAAACAAGTTGGTATAAACTAAGACTAAGATGTGAATTATTTGATGATTTATGTCAGTTGAGCAAGCATTTTACTTGTGAAGTAGGAAAAGAGTTAAGAGAATGACATAATATCTTTCAAACTAGCACTTTAACCCAAAGAGGGTCACTGTTCTATGTAACACATGGCCAGAAAGTTTCATATTCTTTATTTTATCGATGACATCTTTTCTGGTTGTAAAGTGACCATGAGAATGTTTTTTAAAACTATTATTTAAAAAGAAAAACCCTGTAATTTATCATCTGGTCATATGTCTTGTTTTTAATGACAAAAGTTCAAAGGATCCTAGTTCCATATTCTATATGATTAAGATATTTGTTTATTCAAATTTAGAATATGCTTTACTGATATCACATTTCTAATGAAAATTATAAATAAAGAGATCAATTTCTATAAATTCAGTGCTTATAATTAGGAAAAATCAAATTGTGTGTTTTTTAATGAGATGGATAATTTTATTGAACACTGAAGACTTATATGGTCAATACTTGTAAGTCATTTCAACTTTTATCTGTTTAAAATCTACTTAAAAGTCCAAAATTAATCCTTAAACATTTTATACAAAGTATATTTTTATATAAATTCTATGTAAATTTATACAAAGTATTTAAATTATCTTTATGATATAAATGAGCAGAGAATAAAAGCTTGAGGACTTAATTTTATTTTTTATATTTTAGTCAGTTACACACTGGCTTAAACAGGGATAACTAGAACTTAATATCCATCTTTTCTAAACTTTACAATTTTTATTATTTGTCTTTTATTATTTTTTTACCATAGATGTGGGTTCTTCAACTGGTTTCTTTCTATATTTCCATTCTTTCACCTGTGCATATAACTATTTCATGATTTTTTTTTTGGATTCTTAGTTTTAAAAGAGAATATTGAGGATTGTATACAATTCCTCTACTTTTCTTCCAGCTTATCAATAATCTCTAACCAAGAGAATTTTTTTAAAAAAGTTATCGGTTATTGAGCACTTACTCTGGGCTTTTACTACTCACAACAGTAGTATTCTCATCATCCCCAGCTAACAGATGAGAAACTAGGTAACTTGCCCAAGACCATTCAGATGGACTATTCTCCTCACTTCAACATGGCCTCTCCTTTGGTAAATCTAATCAGAACTGAGAGGGACACTTAGTTTTGCTCCAAACTTCCTGTAAGACTGGAGGTGCCTTAGCTACTTACCTCGCCTTTCCTTTTTTTCCTACTGTGTCTTTTCCTTGTTTTCCTTTTTGCTCTGTCACCAAAGTGTCCTTAATCCCTTGTGTTATCTGTTGGCACCAACGAAAGGGCTACATGTCTGTGGTTGTCACTTCCCAATGATGTTCTTGCAGCAAGAAGTCAGGTGACTCCAGGACAACGGAATCCATTTCCCTTGCCTGTTCCGGCTGGGCAAGAACCGCCTGCCAAGAGCAGCAGCCAGGGAGAAGCCTCTGCAGGAAGGCCCGTCATCCTGTGCCAAGAGGTAAACGCTGGCCCCATAAAGTGCCTTAGTATTATTAAACATTTTCTATTTGTCAGGCACTTTATAGTCATTTTTATTGGTTCTTTTTACTAGTCATAACTGCATCAGAACTGTATTCACTTTTTCTTTTAATTAAGTGCTCTGAGTGAAGTGGAAAAGACTGAAGGCCTTGGGGAGCAAGTCTTCAGCTGCCAAACAGTTGGAGAACAGATAGAGAACCCCAGAGACCCATGACCTGCTCCCAGGGAGCGTCAGATCCCGATGAGGAGCCAGCCAGCCCTGATGGCTGCAGAAAGGGTTCCCCGGGAGCTCGACTTTACATTTAAATCCCCAAATCAATCTGACTATCGCTTTCAGCATGTGCTGACATTTGGAAGACTGGGCCATTCTATTTCACCCTAATCCAGAATGTTCCTTTTTATTTTCCCGAAACGCCAAAAGCACAAAAATCACATTAAGATTCTCTTAGTTTTTAGAAGACACATCTATCCATATACTTGTGCTTCAGTGTCCTTTTTTTCAATGCCTAACTGTCCCACTTTTATAACTTTGGCTATAAATTACAGCAAAAAAGGAACCACTATGTAAGAAGCCTGGACCTGGAATTGGAACTGGAAATTTAACTTTGCTCCCCAGAAGTAAGGTGAACTTGAGAAATTGCTTAACCTCTCTGACAGTCAGTTTTTCTCATCTGTAGAATGGGTATAATCACAGTTCCTGTTCTCTCCCTTCAGCTTGCTTCTACTGTGTGTATAGAATATTGCAGGACTTATCCCACGATCGGGGTTTATTCCTCAGATTACTAGTCTGCCTCCCGCGCGAGACAGTGAGGGAGTCCTCCAAGGACTAGAATTTTATCTGCATCCCCACCGTTTATCTAACCCAGTACCTGATACTAGGAAGTGCCCTACAAAGCTCCCTTAGAATGAAATCACACACAGGAAAGCCCTTTGCAAACTGTAAAGCACCATTCACACATACCTTAGTAACCAATTATTCACAGTATGGTCCCACAGGCCCGAGACGTGAAAGAAGTGATGCTAGGTCCCAGTGGGCCAGGCTTTCAGTAATCCTGAGCTCTAAGCGCAGTGTAAACTGGGACCCACTGCCAGCTCTGAATTTCTTTGGGTTATTGCACAAATAATCTAAACTACGTAGACAACAACAGGGTGAACATTTAGAGGGGCTGATAGGCAGTGAGATGTGGCAGCCTACTTCATGCTGGGACATTAAAATAGCAGTGTACTAAGGCTTTTTCAAGAGGTCTCAATGCAGTAGCAAAGAAAAGGCTTAAATTTTTCACAAGGCAAGATTTTATTTTTTTCCGAGTTTTCACATTCTCCTTACACACTTTTAAGGTTTAAATGTTTAGACTTCCAGTTGGGTCAGGCCACCTTCGGTCCCATTTCTCAGAGAATGATACACACTGTTTACTCTCCAGGGACACTTGTGAACAGTCATTAAATGATAAGACCCTCTTCTTCCTCTCCAACCAGTCCTCCTCCTGACTCGTACTAGGAATTCCCATTGTAGTTTCTTCAGTGTCTTCTCTTAACTGTTTCTAATTTATTCCTCACCTCCAAATTCCTGCCCTTCACACAGTAAGTGCTCAATAGATGCTTTTATAAATGAATCCTATTTTCAGAGTTTTTTGTATAGCATTCTCCTTCACCTTGACTTTTCTCTTCTTAGATCATCACTCACATCCCAAGAGATGGTTTTAAAATACACCACTCGCAATAGTAGTGAACTGCTGGGAATAGGATCTACGATGTCATGATCCTCTTCATAAGTTAAAAAAAAAATAACTTGAGAAACATACCTGGAATTTTACCACTCCCCCTCCTCCTAATAAAATGAGCCTGAAAACAGTGAAATCACCAGCACTATGAATATCCTACCGTTAATTATAAAAAATTAACATGTGAACAAATACTGAGTTGAGAAGAAAATGAAGCTAGCATAATCTGTTTCTTAATACTTTTGTTATACTTTTATTTAGGTCTGTGTGTTTCTACAGCATGTTTTTAAACTGCTACTCAATCCACTAAAAAATATTCTGCAAGTCTCCTTTTCTTTTGGGAGTAAAAAACAATGATATATTTGTTCAAGATGGAAGAAAATATCTAAAATCTATTTATACATAGTTTTGTCAAGAAGAATGTCACAAAATAGAAACCAACATTCCAGATGAACTGGCTTAATAAAATTAATAGAATTATTAATTAAAGTTATTAATTATTAGGTAATACAATATAATTCTAATAGCCCACGAACTTATCCTATGAGGACTGTGGTGGCTGAATACTGTAAATATTTGAAGGGCAAACTAAATTAGAGGTAATAAATCCCTGCATCGTCCTATCAATAATTTCTGTTTTATAAGAGGATTCTGTCAAACTAAAAACAAGTCACAAGAGGTCATCAATTGCTCAGCAATGTTGCATCAAAACACCAACCAATTACTCCAATTCTGCAGTCTATTCAAAACATATATTAGTACACATCAACTTTAAGTGGAACTTCTATGGATTTACATAGTCTCCAAGACAGAAGTATTAGAAAATCATAGTCCAACTACACATTAGGGAAATGCAAATAGCGTAACATAGGATCTAGCCAAATACAGGGCCTACTTCCAGAACACTGAAACTAGACTTTACAAAAGTTTTGGCTATATCGACCTTTATGCTGTTTGAAGAACCCCAGTATTATGACTGCTCCCCTAATCCCAAACCATTCCAGAGAAAACTTAATCTCTTATGAAAAATTGTTGATCTCATTCTAAGTCAACTTTGGTGACTCCACTGGAGTTTGGGCAGCTCTGTCTACCCGCTTTGGCACTTGAAAATTCCCAAGGCTCCCTAAAGAGAAACGGGAAGGGTCTGCAGAACAAACCTGGAAGGAGGTGTGAAGATGACCAGACGAAGTGCTACTGGCCCAAGTCTATGGACACCCCGGAAGAAGAAATAGCAGAAAGGCCCTGCATAGCACCTGGACAAGCTATTTACAAGAGAAAAACTGAAGACTGGGACTTCAGCATCAAGATCAGCAGTTTTTCATATGTAAAACATTCTGTGCTAAAATGATAAAATGATAGAAAACGTTTTAAGAACTTTTCAAATAGCAACTCAATTAACAGAGGACCTTATGACTATATCACCACTATCCCTATCTGACCAAGGAGGAAACTGACGCACAGGGAGGTTCAGGGAAGAGCTGAGATTTGGCCCTGGCGGTCTGGGGCTGGTGTCTGCTCTTAACCACTATGTAACAGGGCTTCTCAAAAGAGTCTGATCAAGTCCCCAGAGTCAGCAAAGGCTGGGGACCACACAAAGCAACATGGAAACATGTTACATCCTGGAGATATTCTTTTGTGTTCTCCACTTTTTTTTTTTCCCATATTTTAACAAGTTTTCTCTTCTTAAGTTGCCCTAGGAACTTGGGAAAGCATCTAAGGTAGTGATATGAAGCTGATGTTATATCATCTTCTCTTTACTGGATTCTTTTATTTGAACAGTTGATAACGAATTCTGGCATCAACAGACTATGAATCTGAAAGCACAGACTCTGGAATCAGACAGGCCTGGATTCAAATCTCAGCATAGTTACTTACCAGTTGTTAGACCTTCAGCAAATTGGTCAACATCTGTTAACCTCAGTTTCCTCCTTTGTAAAATGGGAATAATAGCCATAACTCCTCGAAGGGCTGTGTGAGGATTAAATGAGAGACCAAGTAGACCACTGGTCCCAAGTGATGCAGATGCTACCAGTTGTGGACCACTTTAAAGCCCTCGGGACATCTTGTTATTATTGATGATTACACTCCACTCAAACTACAGAATCACAAGTTGGAACAGCTGACATCAAAACCCTGCAAGGAAGGAATCATGTTTATCTCTGTGGACAGCAGCCCAAAGAAATGAAAGCCTTACGCTCCCTTCATTCATTCCTGCCTGGATCTGGTCCAATTGTCCACTCACTGACCCCAAACAGCTCGGAAGCTAGAAAGGTGAAACAGTTCACATTTCCAAGTTCCTTAAAAACTATATGGCAAAAACCATAGCAAGTTCGGGTATCACAACTAATCCACAAGCTCAAGAAATTTGTCTTAAACACTTATTGCTCAGACTGCAATAACAAAATGGAAGATTTTTCTGGTGTATCAAATTTATATATAGATAAATATATGTATCTATATCTATATGAACATATTATCCATGAAAATTTTGTCTAAATAGAGGGAGAGGCAGAGAAATCTACAAATATTAAATTAGAATATATACTGATATATACTTACTAGCTTGGTGCCTAGCATGTGGTGGAAAGGGTCCAAACGGGAATGAGAGCTATAAATAATATTTCCCTTTTTCCTGTGTCAAAAGAGGAAGGATGGGGATTGAATGGTGCGACACTGGGTTAACCTGGACTGGGGACGTGGAGTAAAACTAGAAATTGATTAGAGGCTTCCAAACTAGCCTTGATATTCTAATTTGGTAACCGAATTACTCACAAAGGAAGCAACATTCATCTCTGTCATCCTTCAGCATTCCTTTCTGAATTCCTCTTTTTTTCCCCAGAAGCCTACAACCTAATGGTCTCTTAAATCTGTCAGCCCTTTTCAGGTAGCACATTTTTACCTCCTTCCTCACAGACCGGATCAAAATGCCCATCTTCCAGGGTTCACTGCCAGGTGATCAGGGGAAAGCAGTAATTCAAGGTGTGAATGAGTCTAGACACTCCCAGGAAAGGTTTGCACTACAAAGATGATTTCTAAATGTCTATATTCTGGTGGAGATGGGGCTGAAAGGTAGAGAATGGGCTGGTGATGTAGGAATAACTGACTTGTTTTTGCATATCCCCAATTCTCCCCTTCAAGATCTCCCCACGTTCCTTCAGTTTTCCAGGCTTATACAAATGGACTTAACACAGGAGACCTTCACCATCCTCACACTGCTCCTTTACATCTTCGGGACTTCCCTGCACCCCACACATTAAAAACAACCAAACTCACTGCCTGGAGAACCAGCAGGAGCTGAACTGTTTGTAATCACTAAACACGAATCACAAATCTCAGAATGTAGTGGGTTTCCAGAAAAAGGAAGTTCCCACTGGGGTTCCCAAAGCAACCCAAGAGCAAACTGCTGTGATGAAAACTCCCATTAAAGCTCAGACACTCTGGACTCACAATACTGTAAGATATTTCCTACTTTCATTATTGTTGAAAATTCTGTGACCCAAGACTTGGACAAAATTTAGGATATGACATGAATAAAAAAATATCAGGCACTTACGAAAGTTTGCTGTCATATATAAATGCACCATTTTGAGGGAAAAAGAAAAGTCTCCATTAAGTTGTTAAAATATAAGCTGAAAGGAAGGAAGTCTGACTGTAAAGAAAGTGTTGAATAGAAGGACGTGGAGAATTACTGAAAATCTAAAACTCCTCTAATTAGTTTGGCCTCCTGTACTACTAGTGGATACACTGGTCTGTTGCCTAGTTTATAGCCATGGGCGTTAGGTAATACAACCTCATATGCAGGTTTAATCTTGGCCCATAGCCCTTGCTGTAGCCAGATATCTCAAAACTTAAACACTCATTTATTTCTAGACCGTACAGAAGCCCATTCTCTGTTATAAAGACTCGACAGCATTCAGAGCCCATCCTCTCTTGAAGGAGAATAGCAGGCAGAGAGAAACTTCTACAAGTCTGAAAACCCAAAAAGCCTAAAACTGTATAGAACCTAAAACTTTAAAAGTGCGTCTGTTTCCACTGTGCTGTTCACGTATCCAGCAGAGAATCACTTCAGCTTGAAGTCCACTAACTGGCTGGTTCTCTGCAAACCCCTACTCAGGGCACGGACTGAACCCCGCTCCTCTTGGCAGCACTTAGCAGGTAGAAAGAGGCTTTATCAGCACAATGTTTCAAGTCCTAACACTATGTTTTCGTTCCTTTGAGTTTTATCAAGGTCAATCAATATCCTTTCTTGGACCAACTAATTCCCACTACCCCATCCCCTATCTAAATTCTCCAAAAAAGTCTTTAAAAAGACATCCTGACTAAATGGTAGAATGCAGTGACTGATAGAGCAAGAGAAGTAAAATAAAATAGCCCCAGAAATAAAAGTTCCAGCATATGACAGACCCACAGATCACTAGTTTATGTTTGATCCTAAGATTTTCAACACAGGTGAATGCACAGCAACTCCTATATCAATTTGCTTTTGAAAAGGCAGTTACGATACCAAACGATAACTTGAAATTGAACTTTCTATTAAATAACTGAAGTGGAGCTTTGACTGGCGGAGACCAAAGTGAGAATCTGCCGACGTGGTCTCATATACAATCAGCAGGCCTATCAGAGGAAGGGCTTCTTCTTGCTTGACATCTATTTGCAATGACAAGAAGATGGCCTTTTAGGTGACATTGGTTAGGGGAGCCTGATTTTAAAATCAGGGTGACACAAAGATTTAAGTTTTAGATGAATGGGATCCACTCTCTCCTTTGGCAGCAAATACTTTTTTTTTCTAATTCCTGGATCATATTTAATAGACAGCGAGCTGACCTATATGTGGGTTTATATCAATTAAAAATACACCTGAGTAGTGATTGCAATATTAATATGCAAGAGTAAAAATAAAGATTTCTTTCCCAAAATACTGTTGCAAAACAGAGTGCATTACCTTTTAACTTTCTTTATTTTGATCTAGTGTTAATATTTAATGAGGCCAAAATCTTGCCAGGGAGACTACTTGCCAAGTGGAAAATAGATTAATTTATATATTCCTGGTACAAAAGCCAAAATAGTAGGTGCTCAGTAATTGTTTCTTGAATGAATTAAAAAAGTTACATACTTATGTTAGTAACATTTAGTTTCTCTACCAATGTGAACTTTCCATAAAGGAGAGCAATCATTCTCTCAGTAGAAAAAGGAATACTGCCACAAATTAATATTAAAAATCAGGAAAATAGGGGCCGGCCCGGTGGCGCAGCGGTTTAGTCCGCGCTTGGCAGCTCCGGGTTCACGAGTTCGGATCCCAGGCGCCCGCCGACGCACTGCCTGTCAGCCATGCCATGGCGGCGTCCCATATAAAGTAGAGGAAGATGGCACGGATGTTAGCCCAGGGCCAGTCTTCCTCAGCAAAAAGAGGAAGACTAGCAACGGATGTTAGCTCAGGGCTGGTCTTCCTCACCAAAAATAAATAAATAAATAAATAAAAATCAGGAAAATATCCGCTTTAAACAAGGCAGTTAATCCTAATAGCTCCAGATGACCACTGCAAAGAAGTCTTATTATAATTGCTATAGTTGTTCAACGCACAACTCGTTTCCCATTTATAGAAGTTTGCTTCCATCTTGAAGAGCAAGAAAGCCTCCCATCTAGTCTCCAAATTCAAAATAAGACTTTGGCAGTTATTTCAATAATACGTAAAATGTGTGCTTTTTCTATTAAGTTGATAGACGGAACATTCCCTCTCCCTTCCCACATTACAGCACCTGAATGAAATGAAATTCCCAGTGCTGTGAGCATCTGGCTTCTCCTCAAAGGCAAGGTCATAAACGACTGTGTGCCCCACAGGGAGGCTGCTCCAATTTTCAGCTTGGAAACTGTAAGGAGCGGCTCCTGCCCCTGGTGAAGACAATGGAACAAAAATAGTGGACATGCACCACTGGCCCCAGAATCTTTCCACTAACAGATTTCCTACTTACAGAATTCCTTAAAAGGATTTCGGGAAGTAATCTGGGTTAGGTCAAGCAAGTGCAACTGAAGACACCTTTGTCACAAGCTTACGGATGCTTCTAAGGTATTTTAGGGAGCGAATTTTCACATTTTTGTCTGGTACTGGAGAGAGACACAGTCTATAAAAACTTTAGCAACAAAACTATGATATTTAGAATCTAAACTCCTATTAATATTCTTTTTTGTGTAAATGATAAAGACTAAAGTTACAAATCTCTATCATCCATCTAACAGCTGAAGTACTGTTCTCTGAGCAGGAAAAATGCCTATTTTCATGCACAGAGAACAACTATGAAGATGTAGAGTATGTTATTAAACCTTTTGAAACGTAACACGTGATCTCCACCTGGAGCTAGGAGGCCGCACCAATAACTAGATCATAACAGCTGTGGGGAAAAGGGAACTAAAACTACCATTGACTTTGAACACAGCCATTCAAGAGAAAGAGTGAGTCTGTTAAAGCAACCACCACAACCCCCAGGCCCCCCAAAAAACCAAAGTCAGGTACTTCACAGGAGTAAAAATCACAAATTCCATCATCTTTGTTAATCCTCGAGTGCCTTCATTTTCCAACCAGTCCCATAAACGACACACTTCTTAACACCCTCAAGAAGAGAGTAAATGCATTTCAAGTAACAGGCTCTTCGTTTTTTGAGACACTTACAATGTCAGAAGAGAATCACAGCATCAGGGTGTGACTGTGTTATCACGAAGCCTAGAATAATATGGTCAATCGTGGAATTTAGTGCGACACTACTCGATGAGGTCTAGTCAGTATTAAGGTAAGACAGCCTGTGTTTATAAGGAAGTAGTAATGGCTGAAGCTTGAGGTACACAGGCATTTCCTGGGGATTAATGACCAGCTTGAGGAGTTGACGACCCACAGCAATGCCTTGGGCCGGTAACCCGGGCCAGTCATTAATCCCCAGGAAATGCCCTGGACCTCAATCGCTACAGTGATCCGAATAAATACAAGAAGAAAAAGTTTAATATCAGCTTTCCACTTAAACTAAATATCCGTTTCATACTTAGAAGGCTCAGGCTTCACAAAGTGAGTTCTATAGGAGTCACTAAAAGAGTTCCCTTGAACTTCGTAATGCTGATTAAAAACACTTTAACATAAGTAAAAAGCTGACTATTAAATATGTGCAAAGAGAACAACTTTTGTGGTGTTTTAACTACAAGGGACTTAGCTAAGACAATGCTTGACAGCCATAATAATATAACCAACATACGTACACTCAAATCTATATTTAACTTGGGAGTTACCAGATAGTAACTCAAGAATAATAAAAGAATCAGTATTCAGGTTTATAGAACTGATTTAGCTCAGTGAAAATAATTTATCTCAATTAAAAGACTGAAAAAGCAATTGCATTCCTTAGAACAAAATAAAACCAACTGAACAACCCCCCTCAGCTTTTGTGGCTCTTCAGTCATGATTCTATACGACACTGGTGTCAGGAAACTAGCAGACAGATGCCAGTAGACAAACTGTTCCATTACTATTCCAAGCTGATATACACTTTAATAAACTTCCTTCGGCTTTTAACTCTTAATCTGCTGCTACTCTAAACCAGGACATTTTAAGCGTTTTTACTTTATCAGAAGGATGTGAACATTTATTTTTGCTTTCAAAGAAAAAGCAAACCCGAATTCTCCTCTCCATCCTTAAACCTCCCTAAAACCACCTCCGAGTCTGTCAGAAATGTACTCCACACGCTGGAAGTACAGAGAGACACAGCCTGCAGGTCTTGTGTATTTTAGAGAACCTGGGTGTTTATATGACCATTCACAGTCCCTTTCTTAGTTGGCCTTGAGGCTTGCTGATTAGCTGGTAAACGTCTGAAAGGGTCAGTGTGTCCAGAACTGGAATTTCCACTTTGGAAAAAGCACAGAGGTACCTGACATCTGTTCCTTGAAGGGCCTGCACTACACCTCAGACTTAAAGTCAAAATTCCTACTTCTGCCTGATGGCAGAGAAGTCAAAGCTGTAAAACCTCCAGTGGCTACTCCTGCCTGCAGAACAGAGCACAGTCCCCAAAGACCTCTGGTTTCTGGCTCCTAAAGAAGAGTATCCAAAAGATGAATATAATTTTAATAATATGAATATATCCCTCTAGGAAAAATAGTAAGACAAGAAGCATCCATTTGAGCCCTCAATCTCGACCTAGAATTTGGTACTGCTTAGAATTAAATAATTTTAATGTTACACGGTTCCCTTATTTTTAGTGAAGACACTGAAGCCCAGAGAGGTGAACTGATTTGCCCAAGGTGGCTCAGCTTCTGAGCCAGCACTCTTACTTCGAGGTTCTTGATACTCTACCGCGCCGTTTGTCTTATCTGCCCCCTAGATGGTGAGCTCCATGGGGCTAGGGAAAGACAGCAATCTTTCAGCACCCACAGCGCTGGGCACCACAGGGCTTGGGACATTGGGAGCCTGGCTGGTAGTGCAGATACCGCCTTTCCATCTAGTAATAACTTTAACAAGTGACGTTAGTTTACCGAAACTACACTCCAAACGTCACTTTACATTCAAGTGCTAGTTACAGTATAAACTGGCACTCAGCTGCCAGTCTCTCCACATCTCAGCCCCTTACAGGAAGTGGGGTTGGCATGTTTTCTTTTTAATAACTTACAACTGTTTTTCTACCTTCTTAAGTTATGGCGAATATGTAATAGAGTATTTTAACGGTTACTTTATCCAAATATATTTTAAGTAACTTTCACCTATAGGAACAGTATACCTGGACTCTCTGCCTTATAAAACTCCTGTGTTCAGTGGAGAGAGGCTGCGAGCGTTCAGCTAACCCTTTTGTTCTGTGAACTTTCGAGTTTTCAGCATTACCTCACAGCGGTGACTGTAAGGTAACTTGCCCTGTCACATCTTTTAAGGTTAGGTGTAAACTTTCCTGAAAAGCAACCAGAGTTAAGCTTCTAAGAGTGAAACCAAATCCGATTCAGTGTATATGCTACTTTTAAAAACTTCCCCCGCAACCCAGACCTGCATTAGCACAAGTTAGTCTCGAAGTGGTACCAGAGAAACATTTCATGCATAGTTTGGTTTGGTTACCTGGGTGGGGGAAACAATAGCAGGTGAAATTATTGTGGGAGAATTGGTGCTTCTGTGCCCATTGGCTTCTGGAAGAAGAGGCAGGGGGTCGTGTTTCACGGAAACCACCACCACCGCATCCACAGGCTCCGAGGGGCGGATACAAAGTCTTTTGGGGGAAGAGGGGCCGCAGATCTCCCCCGACCCGAACACCGACTCGTACAGGGCGCGCTTGGGCGCAGCCTCGGATTTCACGTCGGGCCCGACCTGGCTGTCTTTGGGGAGGATATAGGTGTTCCCCAGCGAGGGCGGCTGGGGGCGGTGGTGGTGGGAGGGATGGGTGGGGGGGTGGTGGGAGTGGTGGCGAGCCGCCCCGTTCAGAGCCTCAGCGTAGCAGCCCTGCGGGGCGGGCGAGCCCAGTTTAGTGCCGATGCCCGCGATGCTGTTGAGTGTGGCGATGGAGACGGCGCCGATGCAATGGTTGGTGTAGGTCTTGGAGAGCTTGGCCGCCTTAGAGAGCATCTGCATCCTGGTGCCCAGCAAGTTCTTGCCGATGGCTTTGTTCTCGTACCAGGTCACATCGCCCTCGCTGCAGTGGTCCCGGGGCCGCTGGAAGAATGCCTTGCAGAGGGGGTTGCGCTTCGACAAGTACTTGACGAAGCTGGCGTAGGGGCAGAACTCGGTGCCGGTCTCGTACATGCGGGGCAAGTTTTCCTCGTCGCTGCTCTCGGCGCGCTTCTTGCTCCACGACGACGAGCGCGACTTGTGGTAGGGCCCGAGGGATTTAAAGTACACGAACTTGCGGCCGTCCTCGTCCATGGCCAGCCCAAAAGAGTCCTCCTCCAGCTCGCGCTGGTTCTCGCGGCCGCGCGTGCAGAAATACATGCACGTCTCGAACCAGACCTTATTGAGCAGCCCGAAGGGTGTGTTGGTGCTGAAGACGCTGGAGGTGTAGAGCTTGCGCAGGTCGGCGCGCGTGATGGCTTGCTTCTGCACCACGGGCCCGGCTCCCTGCTCCTCGAGTTTGCGGATGACCGCGGCCAGCGTCAGGTTGGCGCTGCGCAGCTCGGGGTCCTTGGTGAGGTCGAGCGTGCGGCAGTACGGGGGCTCGTTGAGGTAGCGGTTGAGGGAGCTGCGGATGCTGATGAGCGACGACTTGCTGTAGAGCTGGCCGCTCTTGGAACGGGCCTCGGCGTAGAAGGAGCGCAGCACGCGGCACAGCGCCCCCTTGTCCATGGTCTCGAAGTCCGGGCTCTGCGCCTTCTCGCTCAGGTACTCCCGGAAGATGCGCACGGCGTAGCGGGTGGCCAGCCGGGTGTTCTCGCTCAGCCGGGCCCGCTCGGGGCGCTGCAGCACGTCGGGGTCCAGCTCGGCGCCGTCCCCGGGCGGCCCGCCGCGGGCCCGGGGCGCCAGCAGTCGCGGCGGTGCCTCGGGCTCCAGCGCGGCGCTCTGGTCCATATTGATCATATGGACCGGCTCGGGCTCTAGCTCCTCCCCGGCTGAGTCCTCAGGCTCCAGGGGCTCGTCCCAGTCCAGCCCCATCTCTTCCTCCTCCTCTTCCTCCTCCAGCCCCCCACCTCCGTCCTCCTCCTCCTCGTCCCCCGTTATCTGCACCTCCTGGATCTCGTCCTCCTCCTCCTCTTCCTCCTCCTCCTCGCCCGCGCTGCAGTAGTGCGGGCGGCCGTGGCGGCGGCCGCGGCCCCCCGCACCGCGCTCGCCCTCGCCCCGCTCCCCATTGTTCTCGGCGGCGGCGGCGGCGGCGGCGCTGGCGCTGCCGCCCGCGCTGGTGTTACAGTCCCCGCTGCCAGGCATTCTCGCCATATTGCCGTCTCTCTGCCAGTCCTCGGGCAGGGCGCATGCGCTATATTGGACCGCAGCGCGGAGAGCTTTTGTGTTTAATGACCTTCAGCTACCGGGAGGCAAAGCCGGGCTCTTAAAGGAGCCGCGCTCCAATTGTCAGTTCGGAGCGCTGCTCCGAAGGGGCAGCGGCGCGCAGGGAATGAAGGGGAGGCGGGGGTAAGTTAGACAGGGAGAGGGTAAGGACGGAGGCTGGCTGGACGCTCTTCCTCTCCCACCCCTCTCCCCGCTCCTAAGAAAACTTTGAAGGGAAAAAAAAGGAAGGGGAGGGAGAGCTGTCGGTGGGGGTGAAACACTCCCAACTTACCCTCTGGCGGAGTGGCGCGCGGGCCCGGGCGGGAGAGAGGGAGGGCAGGCGGGAGGGCGGGGCGGTCTCGCTTCTCTAAGTAATGCCCGAGGAGCAGTGCCCCTTCCACCGCCCCCTCATTGCCCCCCGGAGCCGGGGGTTCGAGGAGGCGGCTGCGCCGGGCGGGCCGCGGGTGCTGCTTCGAGAAGCCCGTGTCTGGGGCCGCCCGGAGCGGAGCGGAGCAGGCAGGTTAATGAGCAGGGTGGAGGAGGCACGGCGAGGCCCCGCACCCTCTCTGCGCCCGCGGCCAGGGCGCAGCGGGCGAGGCTTGGGAGCGGGATGGGGCTGGCGGCGGCTCCCCCACCTACTTGCTGGCGGCTAGGCGCGGAAGCCTGGGGCCAGCCGCTCGGCTCCCAGCTCCCTTTCCGACTCTTGCAAAGGAGCGAAACACGCCCCACGTCAGCCTCATCCCTTTCGACTTTTCCAACAGGCACTTTTAAGCTGTCATTAAAGACCTGGGGCGCTCCCCGTAGGTCTGGGGCAAGTCCGCGCCGGTCCAGCCAGCCTGGGGAAGGAGCGAGAAAGAAAGACTGGGAGGAGCGGGTGGGAGGGGACACGCGGGGAGAGGCGCTCGGGACCCCAGGGACCCCTCCCCACCCGCCCAGGCCACCGCCCTCCTTGTCTCGGAGCAAACTGACACAACTCCCTCTGGCGAGGCGCTCCACCTGGTTGGAGCTAAAGCAATGCCCGTCTCGTCCCTAATGCCCGTCGGGCGGACGGAAAAAGTGAACTTGGGTCTCGGCCGCCCCCGCCTCCGCCACAATTCCGGCAATTCGGATCCCGAGCGCGCTCTTGTTCCAAGTTTGCCATCCGCCATTCGTTCGCCCTCGGGGCTGCGCTGCCTCCGGCAGGCGGGGGCGGACACCTCCGAAACTGGAAAGGCTGCCTAAGAGCTCGCCGGGTCCCGCTTTCCTATAGGAGACACTGTCCCACTTCCAGCCAAACGCCCGCCCCCGGCGCGCCCAAGCTCCGGGCGCGTCCTCGCGTCGCCGCCTCCACCTCTCCGCGCCCAGGGGCAGCGCCCCCAGAGCCGCCGGAGACATCGGCTGTGTTCTTGGGAGGCACAGCCCCGGCCACCTCCGGAGCTCTCACTGCATCCTAACTTTATCCTCCTCGGGCAGCCCAAGTGTGCCCCGGCACGCTGGCCAGCTCAGAGACCCAGGGGCGAGGGGAACCCACGGAGTCAGGTCCTAGCAGCGCGTCCCCGGGCTGGGGCGGCCCTCCGGTGAGGCAGCCTCGCCAGCTCCTCGAGTGCGTCCCGGGATTTGCCTCCGAGTACCAATTCGGCATTTCGGCTGTGGGAGTCTTGTCAATTGCCGGTGTCCCCTTCCCGGCCCTCCGTCTTACTTTCAGGGCAGTTTATAATTTTACGCATCAAGAGAAACCCATCAGTCAATTTGTAATTTAAGAAAAGAAAAAAGGAAGGAAGGAAGACTAGGTCTCCGGGTCGCGTGGGCGTCTAAGTGGGAGCTGACGGTGTCTTCTGCAGCGATCAGTCCTCGCCCTCCGCGTGCCTCCTCGGCCCTGGACGCCGCGGAGCGTTGGGGAAACCGCGCCAGGTGTGAACAAGTTAGAGCAAGTTCCTGCCTCGCGGGCCCCCTCCCTCTCCTCGGGGAAACACACACACACACACACACACACACACACACACACACACCTCACACGCTCTCATCTGCCCTGCTCTCCGCAGAGAGCCGTCCTGGGGGGCGAGGAATCCGGCGGTTGCACTCCTCGGGAATCGTCCCCGAGGTGCGGCCGGCTTTGTTCAAATGCACTGCCCCTCGGAAATGTGTAGAAAGGCGTGTTTGTTTCCCGGAGCCTAGGGCAGGAGGCAGCTAAGTTAGTTGCACACGCGGACCCGCGCACACAGGCTGGCACACATCAGTTGCACATGGGTACTTCCGGAGGGCTGGCCCTTTGTCCCGGGATGCTCCCAGGTTTTCCAGCTTCCGGAACGGTCCCGTGGGGGAATTTGAGCGGTGCTGAGAACTCAGTTGGGCGCCCGGCAAGTTACCTACCAGGGGCTGCTCCCCGGCGGCCCTCACCGCGAAGGCAGTGAACTGACGGGCCGCGCTGGCTCGGGGCTGCGCTCCCGGCTGGGCCTGGGGATTGGGACCCACGCTCCACCCAGGAACGGAGCCCCTCCCTAGGTCTCCCTACTTCTGCGGGCGGCGGGGTCCCCCTCCCCCAGCTCCCCTCCCTGTTGGGCGAGCTGCTTTGAATTGCTCGCAATTTGCCGGAGGCAGTGTGCTGGATTGGACGCTCCGGGAAACAAAGCAACCAAAAACAGCTCCCAGTTGACGTCAACTTATTTCCAGAAAATAGTTTTGTTCTCCCGGGACAAAATACCCCCCAGGGCAGGTCTCTACTGGCAGAAGCCAGGGGGCGGGGGTGGAGAATAGCAGAACCAAAAAACCCCAAGCGCAAATAACTTTTTAACGGACTTGGAAAAACAACAGCTTCAGATGCTGCCTGGGCAGTTTGCAAACAACGGGCGGGACCTCCGCTAACGTTAGATACGAAAAACGCACCTTGGAAAGTATGCCTTGGCCTGGTTATCGGGCGACTGTGAATCTGCTTCATGGCACCAGCTCTTGAAACTCTACCAAAATTCTTTGCCCAGGATACTTCATCAAATATTGGAAAAGTCCTCTTCAGGTTAGTACCTACAATATTTACCAGGAAGAATACCCAGAAAAACCCTTTCCCCCCCTCGACTAAAAAAAATGTTAATTTTTAAAACTCAATAACACAAAATTACAGTTGAGTTCATAAAAGAGTTCAACTTTAGGTTTAATAAATGATCCCTTAAAAACATCCTGTGGTTCTATACACTCAATACCAAAGTGAGAGAATCAAAAAAGCTTTATTCTTCTTATTTTGGTAGAGAGGCAATATTGGTTGTCTTCTGCTTATCAGCCCAACTCAGATTCCTCTAGTTTGATTTTGCTCCATCATGGAGTCCATTCAGCCCACCACTTACAACTGACAGCTGCCTGTCACTCCTTTGAAAGGATGCTCTTTATTTCTTGTGCGAGGTGCGTCGCTTCTTTACATAAAAACGATTCCACTACTGTATGGAACACCTATTAAAATTATTGAAGTGTCAGAACTCTTTACTGTAAGCTACCCTAAGATGTTTACAACTTCAGCAAGATGCTCCACATTTTTTGTCTCTATCATCATCATTATAAAGTACCATCTATATATTTGTGCTTCTCTGTTCCTTAGATTACTTGAAAGTAGTTACATGGTTATTTTGGAAAAAAAAAAAAACTCCAAATGTTTCCCCCTTGTTTTATAACCCACCTACTCCCATTTCAGGTTCACACTTTATGAAAGGTTATGCCGTAAAGAAACACATTCAGCTCTTCCTCCTCTTTGCTTCCAGTCTTCTGAGCCTCATCTGTTATATAATCAATGTAGTTGCTTTTTATCTGGCTGTTTTCTCGACTAAACCAATATGCCTTCATAGTTTAGGCTGGTACCTGGGACACAGTGAGAACTCCAGTCGGTTTACCTTGAATGAACGAATGAATGAACAGGATCTATATTGAGTTAAATCCTATATTTACCAAGAAACTTTTTTTGTGAAAAATGTAAAATATCATGGATCTGAATTTCTATATTAAAAACCAGGACAAAAAGTAACTACAAGGCAACACCATTGTTTGCAAGTTAAAATGAATGTAATGACTGCTTTGGTTTAATATGTATTTTCCCACCAGTAACTCCCTTTCTAGTGGGATGCACTGTAGGAAGTTATTGCAGAAGTAGAGCGAGGGACCAGGGAGTGGAGGTGTATGTGTACATATATATATATACATATATATATATATATATTAAGAGAGGTGGGTTGGGGAGAATTTAAATTAATAAATTCAAGGAATTTTATGGGCTTTTAGGTCACTTTTTAGTTTATCACTTTTAAGGTACATTTTCTTGATTACTAAAAGATTCATAAAGTACTTTGGAGGTTAAATATGAATTCAAATTGAAGCTGTTTTGACATTTCTTTGTTTCAGTTTCACTACTAAATTCTGTTGAATTCAATTGAAGATCATCTTTAGTAATGTTTCTTTGAACTTTGATGAAAACAGAACCCATGTAATCTAACTACAAAATGAAACAAAAGAAAACTTCACAAGAGCAGAAACTATGTCTTATTTATTACTGCATTTCTGGTTCATTTCCAATACAGCTCCTTAACATATTTTGGCAGAATGACTGGTACATAGTAGATACTCAGTAAACATACAAATGTTTATGTGTGGGGAGAGAGCTAACCTCCACAAAAGTTTGTGTAGCAGAGTGGTTAAAAGCTTCATCTTTGAAACCAGATTGCCTGGGTTTCAATCCTCCTTTGGCCTCATCAGCTGCCCTTTTTTATGTCTCGGTTCTCTCATCTTATTATCTGGCTGGTAATAATAATAGCCCCTACCTCATAGGATTGTTGTGAGAATTAAATGGGTTAATATGAGTAAAGTATGTAAGACAGTGTCTGGAACATTAGTAAACATTCAACTGTCAGCTCATTTTCTTAAGGCTGTAATACTTTCCAAAGCTTGATCATAAACAAGAAAACCAAGGCCAGAGAAGCTCTCAAAGGTTAAGCCACTTGCCCAAGGTCTCCCAGACCTCGAGAGGGCAAGAAAGTTTGTCTCCAGAGGTCACACTTGAGCCACTTGACCACATTCAGCTTCTAGGAATCAAAGAATGAAAAAAAAAAAAAAATTTTCAAGGGAACAATTCCCTACCATTAAAGTACTTCAGTGTGTCATTTGATTTGGGAATCTTGCAAAGCCAGAATAGTACTAAGCCAAGGCCTTTGACTGTGAGCACAGCAAAAATGGCCTAACAGTGTCATCTTTGTCACTTGGCCACCTAAACCACTGGTGCTATTTTCCTGGGTTATTGGAAGTAGGGACCCATTTATGTCTTGGAAGAAATGACAGTGAAGAATTTAGAGGCAAAAGGAATGCCCACAAACCCAACTAGACTAGAATGGGTGTTTTCTATTGAAATCTTGGGCTGTTGTGCATAAATCTCCTGGGGGTGAGGAGGGCATTACCTATTTGTGTCTTTGATGCTCTGTCAAAAAACAGGTCAGAGTGAACTTAACACAGTGATTGACAGGGGTAGAATTTTTAGTTTCTGTTTGGCACCTGGTAACTATAATTCTTGATCTTTCCACCTAATAATCACTTATCTGTCTCTTGGGCTGTTTTTAAAACAGGTAATTTATGAGGGGAATGTAGTTTTCCATAAGTAAATTGTTTTTGTGGAGCCTAAAAGTGTGCTATCTCTCTTTGTCATATAATTCTGAAACTGAAACTTCACTTGGTTAATAAAGAAGTCAAATGCAAAGGCTGTCAAAGTTAAATCAAACATAAAATTAATAATGATAGTCATTTCTTTCATTATCTTCGTCATATATATGTAAAGTGTATGTAGATGTTAGTCCTATTATTAAATAATATTTATTTCAATGCCATTGCAATACTAATTAATGTGGAAAAAGAAAGAAAGATGTGTGTTAATGTCATGTAACAAATACTTATATTTTAAATAATGGAGGAGCTATTTACAGTTGTCTCAGAACATAAAATATTCCTGAAGCTATTTGCTGCATTTCAAAAAAGCCTATTAAATTAGTAAAAGCAAAGCAAAACAAACAACAAAAATGTAAAAAGCCACTTTATACCCAAATGGTGGTATGAAAATGTTATTCTTATATTTTTTTCAGTATCAATAAAGGCAGCCTTTTAAGAAAGCAATTAGGCAACCTCTCAAAAGCCATGAAAATGTTCATATTCTATGATCCAGAAATCACTTTTGGAAATTCATCTTCTTAAGAAATATCTAATTTTATTTCTATTGTGGTAAAGTTTGGGTTATTGCATCTAGACCACTTGGCAAATGAGTTTTGCTGTACACATCACAAAGTATGCTCTAGAACTACTTTTCATAATGTCTTGGAGACCTACCTTTGTTTCCAAAAGTTTAGAGAGTAATTTGTTGAATGGAGGAAGCAAGTTCAATCAATTAGGGTGGAATCATATCTTCTCAATGTTCTATAACAATGTCAAGCATCCTTTGATGAATATCGGTAATGATGGTGAAGATAAAGGATATGAACTAAAAGGGCAAAGCAAGACACATTTTAAAGCTCATATTTCAATATCTTCATGACTTTGAGAAAGTTTAAGGACCAGATTTTGAAGCTCTAGATATCAGAAATTAGTATCTAGGTATATCGTGGCAATTCACAGGACGTGCTGAAGAGTGGGTATGTACCTGCCCCGTGGCTATGTTTCTAAATGAACTAAAAAAGAAAAAAAATTCCCTTTTAAATACCCAGAAGCATTAACCCACATTTTGAACTAATTGACTTACTTTTTCTTAGGAAAGCTTAATTTAACTGATAGGGGCACATGGGTTTATCTGAATATTTAAAGAAGCCCTGGGATGGGTTTGTTCTATTTCTTTAATTTGATGCTGGAGATCCAGGCTTTGCATCCGATGGAAGAGGACTGCCTTGGAGAGGGGCGGGGAAGCAGGAAACAGTGTGACCTGCCCCCTCTATTTGGGGACCTAAGTTTGCAGAGCCAGGGCATGGTTGATACCAGGATAGAACTCATACTTGCTTACGTTTACTCTTCCTACAGTCTGTGCTTTGATTAGGATACCACAGGGGTCATTACTTCAAATAAAAACAGATTCCCCTGATGGTGGCTGCATCTGTTTTACTATCTTTTCTCTCTTTATGGCTCATTCTCTTAAATTAAAAACAAAAAAACCCAAAGCAAAACTATGGTTTATCATTCTTTTCTGATTATAAAAGCAGTAAGTCTTCATTGGAGAAAATTCAAAAAGAAGTACAGAAATCTGGAAAAATATATATGCACCACATTTCTTGTTAACACTGAGCGAGTGCTTGTTGCGGATCTGGCCTTTTATATTAACACTCTCAAGTTGTTCTTATAAATATATGTGAAGACTGTCCTGGATGTGTAGAAACCCAGAGAGCTTAGATAACTTGCCCAACATCACGCAGCTAATGAGGGTCGGACTCCGGAGCACACACGATTTCTTAACAATCCACCAGACCAGGTCCTTCAGTTCTATTTCCACTGCCCAGGAAAAACCACTCTTTACATTCGAGTGCATTTCCATGAATTTGATCTCATGTGGCTTACTTTTTAAGTACTACATATTTCAAAATATGTAATCAGTGGATTTTTGGCAAACTCTGCCAAGCACGTGCTAAGAGGCAGGAAGGGCAGAAGATTCTCTCCAGGAACATGCTTGGCCTGACTCCAGGGTGGGGTGAACCTTCGGTAGGTCCATGTGGTCAATAGTTTCCCTTCTCGCTTTCTCGTAGTTATTTCCATCTGCCACAGAAAAAGGCATTGACTTATTCTTCATCCAACTCTGGGAAGTGGAGTTAATTGTCAGAGTTTGAGGACGACCCTCACTGTTCAGGGGTTTTTTGCCATCCAGATGGTAACAACATAGAATACAGCTTAAAATGGATGATCACTGAGATGCCCAGGAAAACGTTAGCTCTGGCTATTGCTCCCAGTCCTGTGGCGTCATGGGCATTGTAAGCCTTTTTGTGCCTTAGCACCATGCTTTAGTGGCTCATGTGCTTTCTAAACTCACTGTTAATTTAGCTTTCCTAGACTTACTGGCTTTTAGATTTAAAGCCTGAGGCAGTTCGTGAACCTTAGAGTACCTCAGAATCAACCAGAATCACCTAGGGAACTTCTTTTAAAATGCAGATTCTTGGGTGCCAACTCTAGAGATTCTGATTTAGTAGTTCCAGGGTACAGCCCAAGAATGTACATTTCTAACACAGCTCAGACAATTCTAATCCTAATCTGCCCACACTTTGAGAAACACGGTCTCAACAGCTAATATAATTTAGCAAGCAATAAAATGATTTCCCCTCTAGCAATGATTACTAAATCATTTTGGGGCCATGAATTCATTTGAAAATTGAATGAAAGTTATGAAACCTCTTCTGCAGAAGATGCACACACACAACCAATTCTGCCCACCATTTCAGGGGTTTTGCCGTCCAGCCGCATTCTTAAAATGCTGTTACGTGGTCGCCAACACTATTTTATACTCGTTCTTCCCTGGTTTAAAAGTTATCGTGGCTCCTTGCTTATTATGGGTCTAAACTCCCATAATCTTGCTCCAGTCTAATTTCCCAACGTTCTTCGTTACATCTCCCTAACAAGAGTCCAGCCCTCTGTGGGGGAGGACTCCAGAAAGAACAGCTCTAGAAAGGGAGGAGACATGGCTGGGAGTCCCCAGGACATTGATCCTCAAATTTGAGCGTGCATCCAAATCCCCTGGAGGGCTTGTCAAAACACAGTGCTGGGGGCCCGCCTGGTGGCGCAGCGGTTTAGTTCGCGCTTGGCAGCCCGGGGTTCGTGGGTTCGGATTGCGGGCGCCACTGACGCACTGCTTGTCAGCCATGCCGTGGCGGCGTTCCATGTAAAAAAAGTAGAGGAAGATGGGCACGGATGTTAGCCCAGGGCCAGCCTTCCTCAGCAAAAAGAGGATTGGCAAGGGATGTTAGCTCAGGGCTGGTCTTCCTCACAAACAACAACAACAACAACAACACAGTGCTGGGCCCACCCCAGTGGGTCTGATGCAGCAGGTCCAGGTGGCGCCCAAGAATGTGCAAGCTCCCTGCTGATGTTATGCTGCTGGTTCCTGGACCCCACTTTTGAGAACCACTGGCCTAGGAGAAGGTGGATAAACATAACCAAAGGGAAGAACCAGCACAGGGAAGGAGGAAAGCTGGGGCTGGGGGTTGAGGGCGTGGAGCCTGGTAAGTCTCCCTGAGTCAATTCAGCAGGACCTGGGGAAGGAATCTTTCACGTGATGCCCATGGCTGAGCCTGCGATGGGAGGAGCTGCTAGGAGGCCTGAACCAGCCCAAATACTGGCTTCCTTTCCCGCCGGGAAACTCCTCCTTTCCTCGCCTCTGCTCATCTAAATTGTCTTGATTCTTTAAGGCCCAGCTTCAAATCCCACTTCTCCAGGGAGCCTTCTCCCACCATTGCAGCTAGAAGCAAACTGTCCCTGCCTTGGACGCTTGCGGCCACACCCTTTTGTTAGCGCCATCCGCTAGAGCTCACACCGCCCTTTGGTTCTAAGCTGCAAGTTCTTGGGGCTGCATTTGGCTTTTCTTCCTTCTCCCCTCACTCCTTGGAATTTCTTCTCTTTGGGAGGCTTCACATTGCACAGTGATTCTCAATGTTGGCTACACCTTAGAATTACCAGGGGAAGCCTTTAAAAAGCACCGACGACACTGAATAATTTAAGGGAGAAATGTCAGCCCTCGCCCCTCTCCCAAGAAACAGAGCAAATATGACAAAATTCTAAAAAGTGTTTAACATAGGTCATGTGTATGTTCATTCTCTCTACTTTTGTGTATGCTGAACATTTTTTCCAATGAAAACATGTTTCCATGCCAGGTCCCCCCACCCCTCATTAAAATAAAAACTCCTGCAGCCAGGTCTGAGGCACCTGAGAGCCCCTTGTACACTCTCTAGTTTTCTGTCTTCAAATTACTTCTTTTTATCCCTCTATAGGCCTCTCCTAGACTGCAGTGGTTCTTGCCATTGAGTACATGTTGGAATCACCTGGAAAACTTGCAAAAAATATTGATGCCTAGATCCTTTCCCTAGAGAATCTGATTGAATTGGTCTGGGAAGTGGCCTGGGCATGGGCATTTTTCAAAGCTCTCCAGGTGATTCGAATGTGCGGCTAAGACTGAGACCCACTGTCCTAGACTGGGAGACCCATTCATATATGTCTATTCAGGGGGCCTTAGTATAAAGTCTTGGGGTTCCTGGGTGATCTTCAGGCAGGCCGAGAACCCACAGAAACTGTATGCAAAATGTTCTATACATGTACAACTGTGTATTTTCCTAAAACAAGGACTCACAGCTTTCAGGAGAATCTAAAGGGATTTATGACTTAAAATAGTTTAAGAAACATTCGTATGGGTGTGGAGAAATAAGCACATGCATCCTTTATTGCTAGAAGTATAGATTGGTACAGTGTTTTTAGAGGACAATTTGGCAATAACTATCAGCAGGCAAAACGCACATTCCTTTCAACCCAGTAATTCATTTCTAGGGATCTCTGGCTGCACACAAAGAAAAATGTACAAGGATGTTCCTGAAGCATGTTTGTAATAAAGAATCACTGGATACAGTCTAACTCTAGAGGTGGGTGGTGAGTAAATAAATTCTGTCTCATCTATTCAACAGAATCCTAGCTCTAGATACAAACAATAATGTAGACTTTGTAGGTAGTGAGTGGAATGATCTCCAAGGCATTTTATTAAACAAGTAAAGAATATTAATGTAAAGTATAAGTTCATTACTGGAAAAAACTAAACTAAAAAGATACTCGTATATTGTACAAATGTACCTAACAAACCTAAAACCAAAATAATCATCTTCCTTCCACCCCTACTCGCCATTCTAGATGTTTCACTTATACTGCCTGGCACACCCCAGACCTGTCTAAGGGATGCTGCCTTGCCCACAGCCACTGATAAAGGGACAGATTTGTCAAGCCTAGTATTCTATCACATGAACACCAGCCCTAACTAATTGGATCAATGATGGGTCCCTGGACAACCAATCCCTAGGCTAACTAGAAGCCTGAGCCCAACAGTTTCTGTTTCTAGGAATTATGATGCAAGTAAACCAGCCAGTAGGCAGAAGAAAGGGAGCAGAGCCAGTGAAGCCCAGTCTTGCTCCTGGTGTGAGCTCCTGCTGAGAGCTCCCCAGGGCTATTGTTCATCCAGACTCCAGGGGGTCTGAGCATCCTAGAATCCTGACCTTGGGTTTCAGTGAGATTCTCCTTTCATTATGGTCCCACTGCATCCCTACAGTTAATCACCCCTGACTTAAATTCCTCTTGCTTACATCCAACAAATCCTAACTGCACCTTCCCCCTCTACCCAGGTCCTGCTCCCAAATCTCAGACTTAGTGAAAGTCACCACAATACATCCTCTATCCAAGAATGAAACTTAGACAATACTCCTTCCTCCTCTTCCTCCTCCATGCTCCTTCTCACCCTCCACGTCCACCAAAGCACCAAGCCCTGCCAATTCTAACTCACCATTTCCTTTAAATCCATCTACTGTGTCTTCATCCAAGTGTGGATTAATTGTCTTTCCCTCTGTATCAGTTTGCTCGGACTGCTACAACAAAATACCACAGACTGGGTAGCTTAAACAACAGAAATTTATTTTCTCACAGTTCTGGAAGCTAGAAGTCCAAGATCAAGGTGCTATCAGGGTTGGTTTCTCATGAGGCCTCTCTTCCTGGCTTGTAGACAGCTGCCTTCTCTCTGTGTCCTCACATGGCTTCTTCTCTGTGCATGTGTGGAGAGAAAGAGATCTCTGATGTCTCTCTTTCTTTCCTTATAAGGACATCAGTCTTATTAGATGAAGGCCCCACCCTTATGACCTCATTTAACCTAGTCACCTCCTTAAAGACCTTATCTCCAAATATAGCCACTTTGTGAGTTAGGGTGTCAACACATGAATTTTGGGGGGACACAATTCAATCCATCACAGCCTCCACATCTGCTCTTCCTTCCTTGTTTCCTTTTTCTGCAATGCACCCAAGCTAGGAACCCAGTAGTCACCTTAAGTGTTCCCTCATAGTCATGTCACATCTGTTCCATCCAGCTCATGCTCTGCAGCTCCAATGGCATCACCCTAATTCAGACCACCTCCACTGTTCTGTGACTTGGGACAGAGTAGAAGCCGAGACCGAGGTGGTGCTGCCCACGGAAGAGTGAGCAGCACCACACGTGTCCAGGCTGTGACTGGTTTCTGGTCTATGGATGCCCATGGGGTGCCTTTATATCCTTCAACTTGGCCTATTTGTGTAAGTTTTTCTTCCTTAAAAACCCACAAACTCAGACTAAAATGTGTTCCCTGCCTATTCCTTTAGTGGTCCATCCTCCAACACCTACCCCTACCGGAAAGTAATTGCTTTTCCTCACAATCACTTCTCTCTTATCCCGCATACTTTGGCTCGTATTCCCTCAACCTGACATTCTCTTCATCCTCTTGCTCAATGGCTGAACTCCCAGAGATCGTTTTGGAATGATTTCACATGTTGCCCCTCTTGGAAGCCTTCCCTGACTTCAGCAGGTTTGGGGTTCCCTTTCTCTATAGCGAGAGAGTAGTACAGTGGTTAAGTGCTTGGGCTCTGGTGTCAAACAACTTGGATTCAAATTCTGGCTCTGCCGCTTACGTGTGGTGTGATCTTGGGCAAAATTCTTCACCTCTCTATATCTGTGGCTTTGTTTGTAGAATGGGAGTTTGTCATGACGATTAAATGAGTTACTATGGGAATGGTGCTCAGACCAATGCCTGGCACACTGTTACGCTTAATGAATGTTAGCAATCATCACGATCCGGCGCAGCACCTTGGCACCCGCCATGGCCTTGTGAGCCTTCCAGTCTCAGCTCAAGTCCTCTGAGGTACCTTCTCTGGCTTCCTCTGCTTATGATTCCTGGCATTTTAAACAGATCCCAGTTTTAGCAGTTACGTGTATTATAATTGTTATTCTTTCCTTAACCAGACTCCTTGGCCTTCATTAAAAAAGAGGAGCTTAATTTTTTTTTGCAGTCACTTGGTCTAGCATAGTTACTGGCACATAGAAGACATTCAATCAACGTCTGTTACATGTATTGTAATTGTGAATTTACTTGCCTGTATCACCCATTAGTCTTTGAGCTCCTTGTAGCCATCTTATTCTTTGCATAAGGAGGGGCGGGCAGGGAGGTGGTAAGTTAGACTGAGCATGGACTCAGAGCCAGACAGCCTGCTTTAAATCCTGGCTGTGCCACTTCCTGGCTGTGTAACCTTGAGCAAGTCACTTTTCCAGTTAACCTTCCCACATCTGCAGCCTGGGCTCTAGCTCACTGCATTGTGCCTTCTATCTGGACCATCAGTGCCCATCCACGTCCTGGGCCTTTGTCCATCAGCTTCCCTCTCCCTAGGATGCCGTTCCCTCTGACACACTTGACACATTCCTACTTATCTAGTAGGACCCAGCTCACGTGTCTTAGAGGCTTTCATGAAGCCATCTCTGCTCTTTGTCCCGTGCTAATGCTTCTGTACTATTTTATTACAATCTCTCCACAGAGAGCTTCCAGTGTACCTGTATGTGTGTGTATTTTTTAAAGAGGAGTTTGACAGGATCCTAGAATATACATATCTATTACAAACACGGCGGAAGAAAACATCACAAAACATCAGAAGGGAGAGACACTTGTAACTATATCCTCGAATGATATGATAATCTAAGTCAAGTCTTCTAAAAAGTTAGACCAACCTGCCTTTAAAGAGTAACTATTTTGGGAGTAGATGAGAGGAAAGGAGGTGAAGAATTCATTAATATTGGTAAGGTCCTTTGAAGATGAAGACTGCCAGGTGAGAGTGCTAAGTATCCGATTACTATGTAATTAGGGATCAAGTCTGTTCCAGATCATCTCTACTCTGGCAGTTTCACTTTATTTTTGCAAACAATCGAATTCTTTCATTCATAGCCTTTCCCTTCATATGTATATATTTCTGAGGGGACCCATCAAAGGGCTTGGCTGTCATCAGCTGAATCAGGTTGTCTTTATATATTCTGTTATGGAAATGAGATCTTTATCTTCCTTTCTGTTTTTAAAACGGGAGGAAGCAATTCTCTCTTTGAAAATGAAGCAAGCCTTCCCAGAATATACTCTGGACCTTAGGTGTCTGAGAGATAGAGAAAGCCTAACAAGAATGCCCAAAGGTGCATTAGAGTTCTTCATGTCCACCTGCAAGAAATACACATACTTCTTTCAGTAACTTTCATTTTGTGGGCATTGGTTTGATTCTTCTGAGCCCCTGCTTAATTTTTCGAATAAATTAGACTGTCTTTAATTTGCTCTTGGTGCTTGTGTGAGGGTGAGCATGCTTTGTTTCTAGAACTTCTTCCCTGTGGGATGTTGAAGTGTTAGTGCCAATTTTTTTTCAAAAGGAGATGGAAGAGTCAGGTTTAGTACTAAGGATTAACTCAGCAGTGAGTGCTAAACCCTGAAATCATTAGATGAAAGGCAAATTAGATCTGTACTAAGTATACATGTCATTGCTGTTTTTGTTATTATTGTGGGAATTTGCCATTCAAAGAGTATTTTCTTACTGAATAATTTTCTCTCTCGATTTATGACATCTTAAGTTTTATTTAGGAAAAATATGTTTCTTTTACAAGTAGTCTTTATGTTTCTTACCCAAGGTAGCTTTCTGTCTTAGTAGAGTCTGAACCCTATGGGCTATAGTCTGTCTGTTTCTTCATTCTATACCCAGTGCTAACACAAATCCAAGCACACAGTAGAGACCAACAACCATTGGCTGCACTGAATTGACTCTAATGACTTGCCATTTTGAAATGTGATCAACTAGCTGTAACTAAATATTGTTTCCTCTTCAATTACATCAACGCAGGATTTTGGCATTTTTAACCACTTTTCTTCCTGAAATTCCCATTTTCAAGGTCTGTCCAAGGATCCTAGCACTGTATCTGTGGCTTGAATAGGGAAGTAGGAAGCCAGATTCCATACAGACGGCCATGTCTGCCCAGGCTCCTGCCCTGTGTTTTCCCTGGCTGCACTTCCTACCTCACCAGGTCTACACCTGTACTGTAGAGGTACCAGACCAGTTCCACCGAGCTCCTTCTGGCTGTCCTGAAACAAACCAACAAAAGCTTGCCACTCTGGGTGCACTGCCAGCCTTTGAATTGGTTAACAATTCACCGAGAAGACAACTCTGAAATTGCTTCTGCCTACAGAGGGTGAAGGTGGGTATATATAGAGATTTCCAGCTTGATGAATCTGTTTGAGAAAAATCTGAATTTGCAGTTTGGGGAGGGAGCTCGTTCATGGAGCGTCTGCATGAACATTCTGCTGGAGCAGCCTGCGTGCCGAAATCCACGAGGCTGGCACTTGGAGGTTCAACTTGACTCTACAAGCTCTGTGGTCTCATCCCAAAGTCACAGCCCACACAACTGGCATTTCCCATGGTGGCTTGGAGAACCTTATATAAAAATCCCCAAGCTCTGTTTTGGAGGCAAGATCTTGAAGGGGATAGGGAGGGGTAGTGACGGAACCATCTGTTCCTTTACACACAAGAATCTGTGCCCCAATGTCCTCGGGCTGGTTCAGGCATCAGCTTTGAGGCTGGTGCCACAGAGGGCTGCTTCCTGAGACAAAAGAACAAGGGGAAGGTTTTCTGTGCTGCAGGATTCTCTCCGGGAGTTGGGAAGAAGGGAAATGACTCTGAGGGTCTCCTGCAAACCCTCTCTCTTCCAGTGAAGTTCAAATGCTGATCTGGCTTCCCTTGATACTAGTTGCCTAGTATTCCACAAAATATTTTTTAAAGAAATCTATCCAAACAGCATCATGGTCTCTAGTTTTTAGTACGTGCCCCAGGACAGGGTGGTGTCTGCTAATCTCTATGTTAGGATAAGAAATCTCCAGGCACTTCTCAATGTTTTAAGAAATGTGTTACTAATTCTAAAATGTTGAAATTGGAAAATTATTTCGATACAAATTATATAACAACCACCCTGGAATCTATTTGCAATTCCAGTGTGATTTCTTGAGAGTATAGGGGTAGAGAAATTGTTTTCGCTCCAACGGAACACCCATCTTAGGGGTGGTGTGGGAATGAGAGGGAACTGCTGATGTTCTAGAAACACAGCTCTAGTACTTTTCCTTTTAAAACATCCACCACAGCAGATTGGAACTGAAGACACACTTTGAAGATGATGATTGTGATTTCTTCTAATCTATGTAAAAAAAAGCAGTCGTCTGCTTCTGCCCATCAGAAGAAAACCAACAATGAAATGATATATTTTCAGAAAAATATTGTTTATGAAATCAAAATCAAGATAGTCAAGGCCTTACTTCCTTATACATTTGTAGGATTTTAAGTTAGGACATTTTAGATCCTCTTCTTCTCAGGCCACTCGAAGATTCATTCCCTACCCGTTTCCTCTCTACTTAATAAGGCATGATAAACAGATTCCATAAGGTGATGTTAAATGAAACCCCTAATACAGCAAAAGTAGTGTAAGTGGAATTATCAAGGGGGAAAGAGTGGAGCAGTTAACAAAAATAAAGAGACAAGCTCATGCATTTTTAAATGATTTTTTCTTTCAACATAAAAAAAAAACAAAACGAGGTAGGTAGGGTGTAAAGGCAGTCATTTCTATGATTATTACATCTAAAACCATTACACTGTGGAATAATACAAGCAAAAAATAGAGTAATTAACATGATCCATTGAGAGCTTAATCAAGGCCAACATTCTGTTTGCACCCTATTAATTTGTAACTCATTTGCTGCTACTGATACATTTTTGAGACTGAACTTTAGAATAGAAGCCCCACAGGCCTGATATCTCCTTGGACGCTAAACTGCCCTTTGTTGGTACTGTTGAAAAATCTAGTTACATTCCAAATGTAAATTCTTTGTGAAAATAGTGTTATTTTTCTTTTCTTTTTTTTATACAAAAATTCATTTTGGGTTAGGGGCGAGGGAGAGGAATTACTGTTTAACATTTTAAAAAGGCAATTAGCCTGTTAATTGATTCCACCTCCATTGCATAAGCAGCATCTCAGCATAAGGACTGAGCTGAGGCACCTTTAGTAGTATGTAATTGACCTCTGTATGATAAGTTAGAGTTTACAAAGCACTTTCATATGTATTATCATATCTAAACTTCACAACAAAGAATGAAGTGCTATTATTATTCCCCACTTGACAGAAAAGAAAACTGAGAGAGCATTTAAACAATTTGCCCCCAAATTATTTAACCCAGGTATTAAGATGCAGGGTCAAGAATGGAACCCAGGACTTTGCGATCCCAAATCCTGTATTCCTTCACTACCCTACAGCTACCCCCTAAACATTGTAGAACCCCAGGAGGCTCTGAGAAATAAGCTGAGTGCTTTGAGCAGAGCTGCACTCTGTAACTGATAAAAACCCACTCAGATCTCTCCCTTCCTGACAACTCACAGCTCAAATGTCAGAAAAGAAACACTTCCTACCTCTCTCGCCTTTCTCCTGCGCCCCCGACAACATTCTTCTATTCAGGCTGTCAGATTCTTCTTGCAAGGCATTTGGGACTCAATTCAGGGTGGAGGGGGGAGCACGTTGCCTTGACTTTCATGGCAATGACAACTAAACTGTTACATTAATTGTTGAGGGGGAAGTAGGGGCACGGATTATTCACAAAGAACAGATAATTCCCAACTCACCTCTGGTTATGAAATACCTCCTCTAACTTGATCTTAACCCTCTCCTGGCTCAGATCTGAAATCACCGATTGGAACTTAGTTTTAGACAGAGAGACACATAGCTTATAAAGTTGTTCATTCCCAGATAATTAAAAATAATATGTTGTCTGAGAAACCGAATTAATTAGATATCGGCAGTCAACTAAAAGATCATGCAGTTTTGGCACCAAGGCCAAAGTCATGTGTGAGCCAAAGTTATGGGGGCAGTCAAGAGCCTATGAGTAAGAACAGACAATCTGTGTGCAAAAAGAACTTAACTTCTTTGCAACCAAAGATCCTTGACTACAATATTGCGAAAAGACTTACGTTGGTAAAATCATTGCCCAACAATACCATTCAGGCTGTACTCACGTGCTAGGTAGTAAAGCGACTAAGTTCCAAACAGAGTGAGCTAAATATACTTTGGAACAACCCAGGAGGGCTTCTTGGAGGCGGGGGGGGGGATTTTGTGTTACTCTTCAGGAAGTATTTGCTTAGGCTGTGGTAGATCTCATACTGGGGAGTGACACAGAGAAAGCTGTGTTCGGGGCATATTAATTTTGTAACAATGTGTGGAGAAATTTGGAGGAGAAAGATGCTTAAGAGACCAGGAGATGAGATAGGGTAAAATCTGAGAAACATTCCAAGGAACGGTTTCTAGAATTCAGGATTGATTAGAAGGAATTCAGTGAAGACATCCTCATCAGGGGAACTGGGCTCTAGTTTGAGAGCTTCTCCTAATTTATTATGAGATCTCTGACTTCAGGCAAATCATCTAGCCTCTCTGGACTTAAGTTCCTTCCTCTGAAAATGACTAGGTCGCCTTCTTTCTCTAACATGAAAGAATTCTATGATTCCAGTGATTCACACTTTTGGGACAGGGAAAATGGTGTTTCAGTTGACTGAAATGAGGAAATTCGGAAAAAGGCTTCTTACTGGGGGAATTTATAACTCAATTCTGTCTGAGGATGCTCCAGTCATACTCTGAGTATAACTCCATTCTATCCTAGAATGCTCCAGTCTTATTAACATTACAACTCTATATCACTTTACAGAGATATACTCTGAGTATAGCTTCATTATTCTGTGGGGATGGCCCAGTTATCCTCTGAGTATAACTCCGTTACTCTGTGAAGATACTCTCTGGGTATAACTCCATTACTGTCTGAGTGTACTCCAGGCACGTCCATGGTTCTGAGGATATTTTTGCCAGACGAAATTTCCCAATTCTTCACTTCTAGTGCTACTAATCATAAAATATTTTTACTGGTAAATATCTGTTGCATCTAAAATTCCTCAACTTTCTTTTACAGAATGTAACAGCTCCACAGTAAATTTCTAAGTAATCATTGAATATGAAAAAATTATTTCACTACTTGGAGGTCAGGGACTGAGTCTCATTCATTTTTGCATTAACAGGAACCAGTGTTGTCCCTTGCACGTATTAGGCCAGTAAATACAATATGTGTAGAATGAATGAATGAATTAGTAATTAAATGAATGACAGAGTTTCAATTCTTCAAACTTTAGGAAAACTGCTATAACCTTAACAGAGAGAGGAGAAATAATCAAGAATACTCTATATTGCAGTTTTTTTAAATGCTCACATCTGAGTGATTACTTCAAGGATAAAAAGTTAGTGTTATATATAGGTATCCTGGAATTGTGTATGGTGATTGTGCATATTAAACTGCCCATGATAGTGTAATCCATTTCAAATAGACATTCCTTAAAAAAACCCCACAGGGTATCAGGGCCGGGCCCGGTGGCATAGTGATTAAGTTTGCGCGCTCTGCTTTGGCAGCCTGGGGTTCACAGGTTTGGATCCCGGGTGCGGATCTACGCATGGCTCATCAAGCCGTGCTGTGGCAGGCATCCCACACAGAATAGAGGAAGATGGGCACAGATGTTAGTTCAGGACTAATCTTCCTCACCAAAAAAAAAAAATCATATCATAGGGTAGCAAATGCAAGCTATGCTAAAATGTACCCACATATACAATGATCCATATCGCCTCTTTAAACAAGGGCATGAAGTGTTTGGGATAGTAGCCAAGAAGAAGAAATTAACTCACCGAGTGAGTTTACTCTGAGTGCAAAATAGTAGATGGTACATAATTCTGTATCCATTTTTAAAAATTGAACCTCATGCTAGTGGTAAGGTTTTTTATTCTTAACTGACACCATTAAAGAATGACAAATGAGATTTCTCTCGGTGTGAGAAATTACCCCAGGTAAGTCAAGGAAAGTGAAGTCACAGCCATGATACAAACCCGTGTATGAGTCCACTTATACCAAGTTCTTTATATTGGTTTTGGGTGGTATTTTATTAGGGCCAGAGTTATCAGAAGGGCTAATGGATGTCACATCAGGATGACTGTGACAGTATGGTGCTCCTATTAAAACTGATCAGTGTGTGGGGTCATGATCCTGGGTGAGGTGCTTGGTTGCTTCATGAGTCAGGAACTGCAAAGTGGGGTGTGAAATGATGTGGATGAGCTACTTGGGGTGGGGCTGCCAAACACTCCAGTTTTCTTCTCTTTAAAATGTTTTTGATTCAACCCACCAACAGTTGTTTATTCAGGAATTGCCCAGCATGGTGGTAAACCCCGAGATACTTAATAAAGTAGACCACGGTCTAAGTGAGGAGCTCCCATTATGTTGATTACAGTAAGTTCCATTTCACAGTGGTTGTCTTGTTTCTTGGATCGGGTCAAACTGTGTGGGAGTTGAAACAATACTGGAAAAGCTCGAGTAAACAAAGGCCTGGCTCAAAACAGCTTGGGTTTGGAGGAAATGATTTTATCTTAAATGCATTACTAAGTTAAAGGTTGACTTTCTAAGACAGAGACCATACAAATGTCCTGTTAGCTGATTTGTAGATACCAGTAGTTCCAACTCTATCAGACTCAATGCCTCCTTTTTGTAACACATATCTTGTAACTCCGCCTTACTGTCCTGCAATAATTCATAGATAATGTAACTTATCTACACGTAGACTCTCAAAAATCATTATACTGTGAGTACTGAAGTAGTCAAAGTCAGAGACAGAAAGGCGAATGATGGTTGCCAGGGGCTGGGGGGAGGCAGGGCATGGGGAGTTACTGTTTAACGGGCACAGACTTTCAGTTGTGCAAAATGAAAAGATTCTATGGATGGATGATGGTGATGGTTGCACAGCAATGTGAATGTACTTAATACCACTGAACTGTACACTTAAAAGTGGTTAAGATGGTAAATATGATATATGTATTATATCACAATTTTAAAAAGTCATTATATTCACCTACTTGAATATAAAAAAGAACTAATGGGAAAGTAATTTATTTTCAAATAATATTAACAACAAAATGTTCATGCACAACTATGCCAGAGGACATAAGGAGCTGGTTAGAAGCTGGCTATCTATGGAGTCACCATGAATATGAACAGTACAGATGTGGTCTGATGTGTGTTTCCAGTGTAGTGATTCTGAGGACGGCATTTGCCGAATGGTGAATGACTCCTGGGAAGTTCTGCACAAAACAAAGCACAATTTTCTCTTGATGTATACAGTAGTTGCATTTTTTTGAAAGTTCAGCATATTTAGAATGGTGCAAAAGATAAATTGTGTTTATATGTAAAACAAGTTGGATTCTTAGATAATTATGAGCAGATTTTTCACGTATATATTGGGTTGTGAAGCAGACAGGACAAGTCTTTGTGGTTCAAGACTGTTCCTAGTACTGCAGGACATATCCCATCGCTGGCCCCTGCCCACCAAATACCTGTAGTACCCCAAGGTCATTGTGACAACCAAAAGTCCCCCCAAATTTCATCATGCCCCTCCAGCATGCCCAAATGCTGACCATACTTTGTGCCCCAGATCCAATCACCCCCTCACTGACGCTGTCTCAGATTTCTCATTCCACTGTGATTTCCTCCTTCTTGGAGCTCAGAGTTTGCTTATCTTTTATTGATCATAATTAATAAATAATTAAATGACTTTTAACCGTGTTGCCCAATTAGCTGAAAAGCAAATAACAGAGAATCTTAAGTAAACATGCTTTCCCCTGCCTACTTTTATAAAAGCTGACAAATAAATGAGCTGATATCAGACATTGGTTCTAAACATTAACCCTTGGTGCATGTTGTCATGGGACCCCCTCACCACTGCCCTTCAGGGAAGTGCAGTGTCCAAAATGCCTCCAGTAATTTAAGGAAAATTAACTCACATGCAAAATGTGACAGGTCTTTTCACTAAAAAAATTCATAATTCTCAAGAATGCAAGTGCTTTGAGGACAAGCCTTCTTCGTTTTCACATTTCTCACAGCACCTCTTATGTAGTCTTGAGCGCAGAAGGCACTCAGTAAATATCTGCTGAAATGAATTGAATTTGTCCACATAAGATATTTCTAGTAACTACCAATATTAAATTAATCAAAACACCTTAGCTTCAATCCCACCAGATAGATGGAATTTTAATGTGCTATATTTCACTTTCAAGTATGTCATCATCTCACAGGTAATGAAAACAAACGTGAGTCAGTTGTAGTGAAGATCAAAACTCTTCACGGTGCTTATTCTTCCAGTGATTCCATTGTAGATAGAATGAAGTAACCTGAAATCTGCAGAGTAATTATGTCAGATAGCCTCACGTCATCATTTATTCATTCCCAGGATAAAACTGTTTCTCCTGGGCCCTACAAGAAACAAGTTTGGCTAAGGCAGGCAACCCCCAATTATAGTGATATCTTTGCTGTGGAAAAAAAAATAAACGTGTAATTAAATTTTGCAGGTGCAACAATCCTGCCACTGCGACCCATGCAGGAAACCTGTGAAATTATCCTGAGCAATTTTCTCTAGTGCAATTTGGAAATTAGCCCACCTGGAGACATAAACCCACAATTTCCTCTGCCGTTGTCTTATCACGTTTATCTTGTCTTAAATGCCGAGACTCCTGTTGCAAAAAGAAACAGGTTTGAACAGCGAAATCTCAGCAACAGAGTAGAATATTTCAGAAGTTTGAATTCCAGGCCCATTGACTTTCATGGTGGCTTTAAAGACCATAAAAACCAACCGAAAATCCTGCAGGGCATAACTAACCTGCCAGAAAAGCATTGCCGAGTCGCGGCGACTCGGATACACGTGCAGACTTGAAATGCTGAGTGCCCTGCCAGCACCCGCCTGCCTCGGAAGCCACGTGCGGCATCTCCCCAAGAACACGGTGGGTGAGAACACGACTCAGGAAACAAAGCTGACACCAAATTCTGCGACCCCCTGAACAGACCCATTTTTAGCTTTCCTTTCTGTCTCTTCAGTGGTGGAGGGAGGGGCCTGCTCTCGACGCCAGAACAAAGAGACAAGCCAGAAATGGTGTGGTCTGTTTTGTTTCTGCAAGTCCCGGTCTGTGTGACTCGGGGAAATGGCTATCTTAGCCTCAGGCTGGCCATCTGTAAAGGGAGAGTCTTTATTTGCAAAAGTGCTTCAGGATCCTCAAAGGGAAGACTACTCAACCATTATTCAAATATTTGCCCATCTTTTAGGCTGTGCAGGTTATACTTCCTTGTGCTCCCCAAATTTCTCAGGGAGTTTGGGTCACTCAGAAACTTGAGAATGTTGTCTTCCCTTCCTCCCCATACCTCCCCAAAGCCTCATTCAACACACATATCTTTTGATTATTGGAGCTCCTGAAACAGAGCCAAGGGTTGAGGCTCCAGTGTCAGCCATGGCAATATTTGGTGTCACTTTGTTATTAGCATGGCTTCTTGCTTTTATTTCATATAAATACAAATACCTAGAGAAGTATACACTCCACAGTGCCTTGACCCTCATAGAGCTGCCCTCCATTGGGACATCATCACTTCCGGAAAGCCTTACTTACAGTGTCCCACCCTTCTCAGTGAGGGCAGATGTCCCCTTTAGACCCTTCTCGAGCATTCTACCTACATCTCTCAGAGCACTTATCAACCTGTATTGTAATTGTGTGTTTATTGTCCTTTGAGCCATTTGACTATGAATTCCTTGAAGGCAGAGATTGTATTGTTTATTGCCCTTTCACCTGTGATTAGTACAATGCACAGCCCAGGGTAGGAATTCAGTATATGTTATGTTAAATAACATATATATGTTAAATGGATGAATGGATACATATGAGTGTAGACCTACATTAAGATTTTTATGTATTTTTGCCATTCTCGTTTCTTTAATTTTTTAGTTCTTATAAATTGTTTTTAAGCTTTCAAGAGTTATAGAGGCTCCTGGTAACCATTTCAAGTAATTCAGAAGTACACAGAGGAAAAAATGAATCTCCTTTCATCCTTCCTCATCAATCCCACTCCCTTCCTCCGGAGGAAACTGCTGTTAAAGCCTTTCCTTTGTATTTATAAACTTATATTTAATATATCAACAAAAATATTTATAAAAACACAACAGGATTATATTTTATATTGTTCTGGGTCTTGCTTTTTTCTACATAATATATGAAATATTTTATTTTTGTTTATTTATAAACTCAGAATATTTATTTGTTCAGGTATTCATCTTATTCATTAGGACAATGTTCAATACACTTGTTTAAAAAAATCAAACAGTGGGGGCCGGCCCGGTGGCGTAGCGGTTAAGTTTACGTGCTCTGCTTCGGAGGCCCGGTGTTTGCAGGTTCAGATCGTGGGCACGGACCAATGCACCGCTTGTCAAGCCATGCTGTGGTGGTGTCCCATATAAAGTAGAGGAAGATGGGCACAGATGTTAGCCCAGGGCCAATCTTCCTCAGTAAAAAGAGGAGGATTGGCAATGGATGTTAGCTCAGGGCTAATCTTCCTCACAAAATAAATAAATAAAATAAAACAGTGCAGAAGGTATAAAATGAAAAATAAAGCCCTCTCTGTCCATTGCTCTTCTTGGCCATTCATACCTCAGAGGTAAACACTTGTAATCGTGCCTACTTTGACTACTCTGGTGGTTATCCCAACAACTCCAAATTACTTCTTGATTTCTCAACATTAGATAGTATCTATCAACTCCTTGATAAGAAAGTTGAAGAATTCAGTGCTTTTACTCCACCTGCCCCCCCACCTCTCGATTTTCTTTCTGTAGTTGTGTTTAGTTATTTTAGTGGTTACTCTGATAAGCTTATATGACGTGCTTAAATTCTGTCTTGCCCCATAGACCTTAGCTAGCAACTGCAGGTACCCTGCTGTGTGCTTTGTGGGTGTTAGAGCGTCTACATTTCCCTCGCCCTCCACTCCTGCAAACTCCTCCCAGCTACACCATTGCTGTCAAGGTCTATGATCTTTACATCTGGGCTTTAGCAGTTTCCATTTCTCATGTGCAATGTCGCTGCTTTTGATGAGATTTCTTGTCTGTTAATAACACCTATCTTGTTGTTAGTTGTTATAAACTAGTTCTTTCTAGGATATCTTTTTTGTTATCTTGATGGGGTTTGGGGAAATAGTAGAGATAAATACTTAACCTGCCATCTTGAACTGGGCTCTTCTGCTTCTTTTGAATGTGATTATTTCCTTCAGATAAGTTTATTAGCATTTCTTAATTCTGATCGCCCATAAGTATCTGTGGTTTGAATTGTGTTAAAAAGAAATTAAGGATTGGGAAGATGTCAGTCAAGATTACTATTTCCAAGCCATCACTGTAACTCATTTCAATTTTTCCTATTTACCTATCTCTACTTTGCTTCTTAATTAGCAATAATAGCAAAATTCTTCCATAAATGATGATGTATTTTTGCTCTCCCATAAATCACTTTTACAAACGTTAGTGGTGGAATATTGTTTATAAAAGACTTGAACTGGCTTTAGTGAAAATATATTTACACTAAAATTAAAACTGTATCAAGGAACTGAAATTCCTTGGATCATAGACTGTTGTCACCATTTGTTCTTTTATTCCTATCTTCCCAAGTAGATAGTAACCTCTTTGAAGACTTACAAAGAGTTTCTGAGACTGCATCTTATTCATTTTTTTTTTTTTCAATTTGTACCTGGCAAAGTGCATGTCATGTAGTTGGTGTTCAGATAGGTTTGCTGAACTTAACTGAACCAATCTAGGCAGTTGATTCTCTATGGCAGACTTCTGGGCTCCATGCCATGGGAATAGCATGACTTTATCCATTTCTTCCCTAGGTCACTGTATGAAGGAGCCCTTGAAATGCCTGAGAAACTCCCTTTTAATCATAATTATACACGACTTCTCTTCCCCTTCTTGGTATGCCAATATTAAATGCAACAGGGAAACTGATTTCAATTACAGTGGATGCCTTACCCTTCCAGTTCATCAAATTACACACACACCACTTCCGTGGAGGTTATCCAGTATAATTCTTAGTACTGGGGAGCATGAACAGGGTGCCAATTACTTAAGAAGTGCCAATTAGGAATTAGAAAGCAAATATAATTACCACATGCCAATTGCATAGGAAATAAGAATGCTTTTCAACAAAGCCAGGCTTATTTTATGTGTCCCATATAGTTCCCACAGGATCTGTTCTTACCTGATATTTTTACTCCACCAAATACTGAATACATATGGAAGACAAAGACTTAAGAAGTAGGAAATGTACTAGACAACAAACTCTTTGTCTTACTCCATTGTATCTCCAGCACCTAGCTGTGCACACCATAAGAGCTCTAAATATACTTATTGAATCTTTTTGATACCTATAATAGATAGGAAGTTAACTTTTTTACAGTGTGGGCTTTTTCTTGCCATCACAAAAAAAGTATCCAAAGGTCTGAATGGGCTAGGTGGGTATTTAAATTTATAAAAAGTTTTACACAAGGATAAAGAGAACAGATTAGTGGTTACCAGAGGGGAAGGGGGTGGGGGAATGGGTGAAAGGGGTAAAGGGGCACATATGTGTGGTGATGGATAAAAATTAGACTATTGGTGGCAAGCATGATGCAGTCTATACAGAAACTGATATAATAATAATGTACACCTGGGGGCCGCCCGGTGGCGCAGCGGTTTAGTCCGCGCTTGGCAGCCTGGGGTTCGCGGGTTCGGATCCCGGGAGCCCGCCGACGCACTGCCTGTCAGCCATGCCGTGGCGGCGTCCCATATAAAGTAGAGGAAGATGGGCACGATGTTAGCCCAGGGCCAGTCTTCCTCAGCAAAAAGGGGAGGATTGGCAACAGATGTTAGCTCAGGGCTGGTCTTCCGCACAAAAAAAAAAAAAAAAAAATAATGTACACCTGAAATTATACAATGTTATAAATCAATATGACCTCAATAGAAATCATTGAAAAAGATAAAAATTAAATAAATTTATGAAAAGTTTTAGAGCTGGAAAGTATTTTAGCAATTAACAATTTACTCCCCCCCCCACCAATTTTCTAATGGGTATAAATAAGGCTCAGTGTGACAATGTAACAAGGCCAAAAAGCCCCTTTCCTGGGTTTATGCCCTGCAATCTCCACTTGATTGTAATCACCCTGTGAGCAAAGACCTCAACAAACATTCCTCTTGGATCTGCCCCGAACCTCACCCTTATTTACCCCTCAGTTAGTGTCCAAAAATGTTCTTACACACTTGGCAGTCACAATGTATTTGGTGATTGGTAATTGTTTTATTCTGTGCATGATCTTAGGAGCTAATTAAATTAGACAACTATTTTGTAGATGACTATAGAGAAAACAAAACTGTACATGTTTTCAATAGCCGTTGTCTGGAGTGTTCAATCTGATTTAGATAAAATTTACTTAGGGTTTTCTGTACTGCTTCCTTTAGGAGTGTTAATTTTCTTCTTAAAATTTAGCTGCTCTACTTAAAATATAAGTATTATATAGAAATATTTTGGAAAAAAGTCGGATTTTCTATAAATTGCATGCAAAAACCAGAAGTTATTTCCCATCATCAAAACTTCATATTCCCATTCCTTATTAGCATACAGAAACATTCACTAGTGATGAAACAGTCCAGAAATGGCCAAACCAGAGCCTGAGAACAATAGATAGGCACCTAAGTGCTGAGAACTATAGGTAGGCAGGCACCGGAGTACTTCTTGTTACCTCCCCCTTAACTGCCTAAAAGAATTCAGATAAAACAACCTGTTTCAGGAAGCGAGCTACCACTTTAGCATAACATGAACTAGGTGGTAGACAGGGAGGAACCTAGAAAAGCCTGTTTGTTGGGCTCCCCTCTGTGTTCTTCTGTTTCTGTGTGGCCAAACACTTGTTTTCCAAACATTTGCTCCTTTTCACCTACCTGTGAATTGCCTTCCCTTTGAAGTCCCTGACTTTCTCCACCCTCAACATCTTCTTTTGTCTTTAGCTGAGGATGGTATTTAAGGTGAGGGTTTCAGCCATTTTGGTAAGTTACTCAGTTTTCCTATGTTCCTCCCATGTATATATGTTATTAAACTTTTGTTTGTTTGTTTTTCTCCTGTTAATCTGTCTCATGTCAATTTAATTCCTAGACTAGCTGAAAGAACCTAGAAGGGTAAAGAAAAATTTCTTCCTACCCTATAGTACTTACACTAACCTATACAGTATAGCCTATTACAAATGTAGGCTGTATGGTGCTAATCTTATGGGACCACTGTCACATATGTGGTCGGTCATTGACTGAAATGTCATTATGTGGTGTGTGACTGTACTATAAGGATTGTTATTACCGCTGTTGGCCTTGGCAATAGAGTTCCTGTTGTTTCCTAATCTGATTCTAAAAGATGCCACAGAAACTCATAGCTCAGAGGATGTTTGGGAGGCAATGCAGTCAAACAGTTTAGAGCAGAGGTCATTGAACTATGGCCTGCATGCCAAATTCAGCCTGCTGTATGTTTTTATATCTGTTTTATACGGCTGTGGGCTAAGAATTTTTTTTTCTAATTTTTAAATGGCTGGGAAAAATATATATAATATTTTGTGATGTGCAAATTATGTGAAATTCAAATTTCGGTGTTCATAAATAAAGTTTTATTGGAATGCAGTCATGCTCATTTTTTAGGTATAGTCTATGGATGTTTTTGTGCTACAACAGTAGCGTTGAATAGTTGTGACAAGAATGCATGGCCCATGAAGCTTAAAATATTTTTGACCCTATAAGAAAGAATCTGCTGACCTCTGGTTAAGAATATATATGGGCTTAGCAAGGAACTGGCTGCAACATTTATAGTACAGTCGGCCCTCCCTATCGGCGAGTTCCACTTCTGGGGATTCAGCTAACTGTGGATCGAAAGATCTACGATGGTTACATCTGTATTGAACATGTACAGACTTCTTTTCTTGTCATTAGTCCCTAAACAATACAGTATAACAACTATTTACATAGCATGTACATGGCATTAGGTATTATAAGTAATCTAGAGACGATTTAAAGTATACGGGAGGACGTGCATTAGGGTATATGCAAATACTATGCCATTTTATATAAGGAACTTGAGCATCCACAGATTTTGGTATCCGTGGGGGTTCCTGGAACCAATCCCCCATGGATACTGAGGGATGACTGTACATGCTAAAAAAAAGAATATTATTACCATGAAAAAGAATTAGATAATTCTCTATATATTACCATAGGAAGATGTCTGTGATTTGTTAAGTAAAACAAAGAAAAACAGTTTGAATGCAATACATTTGGCTTCTCCAAATAATCCACTGTCATGTAAGCTCCATGAAGGCAGCTTTTGGTCTGTTTTGCTCACCTGCTGCATCCTCAGTACCTAGAACCTTGTGGTCCATGGTACACTCTCAATAAATATTTGTTGAATGAATGTAGCACAACATCTAGGGAGCTATAAAATGAAAGACTTGTAAATCTGGCTGTAAAAATACTTAAAAAATTTATTTTTTGCATGATAAGACCACCACGAGTAAAGTCAACAGACTAATGATAAACCTCGGAAAAAGAACCAAGTCTATTCCTTAATGAGCTCCCATAAATCAATAAAAAGATCAACAACAACCCAACAGAAAAGTGGATGAAGGATATCAATAGGCAATTCCCAGAAATGGAAACTGCAAATGGCTCTTAAACCTCTGAAAAGATGATCAAGCTACTTATAAGAGAAAAACAAATTAAACTAAATGAGATACTATTTTCCCCACCTCTCAGCTAATGAGGACACATTGTACTAGTGGAATTGTAAATTGGCAAAACTTTCTAGGCAGTACAATTTGACAATATCTAGCCAAAATTTAAAGTGCATATACCCTTTGACCTAGTGATTCTAATTCTAGAAACTCATCCTGTAGAAATAATCACAATTGAAATGGTACAACTGCACAGTTATTTATTTTGGCATTGTTTTCAATCCTAAAATATTGGAAATAACTTAATTGTCCATCAGTGGGAAAAATAAATTGTGCAGCCTAAAAAATACCAGGCAGCCCTAGAAAAGAATGAGGGCGCTTTTCATGTATAGATATGGAAGGATGTCCAAATTATATTAAGTGAAAAAAGAATAAAGAGTGTATATAAAATGATACATTTGTTTAGAAAAAAAGAAGAAGAAAGATTTATATGGACTTCATTGCATAGACTACCTTTAGAAAAATACAGAAGAAAGTGCTAACAGTGGTTGCCTTTGAAAAGGGGAACTGTTTGGCTTGGGAACAGGGAGGAAGGGAGCCTTACTTTTACTTCATATCTTTTGGTCCTTTTAGTATCATACTTAATAAATATAATTAACATTGAAATGTGAATTATATGAGCTTAATTTTGAAAGAAAAAGCCAAATATACACAGGAAAGTCTGAAAGAATATATAGAATTAACATTATAGGGAACATTATACTTTCCCTATTAAAAAATATACATATATTTCTATAATGTTTAATAGTGGATGGATAGTAAAAAAAAAAAAAAATAAGCCATAATGAAGATACAAGAGAGCAAAAGTGAGAATGGGCTTCTATTTATTTATTCAGAGCATAGGACTTACTCTGACAGCCACTACAATCACCAAATCATCTAAAATAGGTAATTTGGCTCCATGTGTGACTTTATTCTACACAAATGGACTTATCTGATGTACTCTACTTTACCTTAAAGGAATTCAAAAGCTCTGGCCATAGATGGTTGAATTAAAATGGATAAAAGTTTCTTTCATTGGATCCCGTTACCATCTAAATCTTTAGCACGGCAAAGATACAGTGAAGTCAGTAGTCAGTCATTTCAGCTATCGTTGTGATTACATGACATTTTCTGAACAGTTGTTTTAGGAAATTTAAAAATATCCTTTCTGTTTGAGAAAAGTTGTTAAGAAAAGACTTCTCAGGGTCGGCCCCGGACCTAGTGGTTAAGTTCAGCACGTTCCACTTTGGCGGCCCAGGTTTTGTTCCCAGGCATGGACCGACACCACTTGTCTGTCACTGGCCATGCTGTGGCAGCAGCTCACATACAAAAAGAGGAAGATTGGCAGCAGGTGTTAGCTCAGGGAGAATCTTCCTCAGTAACAAAAAAGACTTCTCCGTCTATCAAAATACAAAATTTGCTCCTAAGGACCCTGGGAGAAGAGTGTGAGCATCTTAGTTATGGTGTCTACTTTCTTACTGCACAGGACAGCCGCCCAGTTTCCCTCCAAGTGAATGCCAGGCTCAACTCAATTTGAGTTTGGCTTGTTGTTTTACATCCTCAAGTTAACATAGTTCCAAGGTCAAGGGACAAGTTCTACATGGTGGCCTCTCTGGATTTTCCAGATGCCAGTTGGGTTTGGTGCTGGCCCAGGTTTTTTTTAACCTGAGGTCATTCCAGTCTGGAAGACCACAATTCTGAGGCAATATTGGGATTGGAGTGAGAGCTATGATGGGCTGTGAATGTTCTGGCAAGAACCTGGACAGAAATTTCTTAGAGTGCATCTACCTACATTGTCCAGTATGATAGCACTAGCTTTGAAATGCGGCTACCACAGATTGAGGTGTACTGTAAGTGTAAAATGCATAATACTGGATTTTGAAGACTTCAGACCAAAAAAAATAAGATAAAATAAAACATCTCATTAATAATGTTTTATATTGAGTATATGTGCAAAAATAATATTTTGGATCTATTGGGTTAAACAAAATGTATTAATAAAATTAATTTCATCTGTTTCTTTTTACTTTTTTCATGTGGCCACTAGAATATTAAAAATTCTATATGTGGCTTGTGTTATATTTCTATTGGATGGCACTATGTTAGAGGGTTAGTACTCACTGAATCAATTAGTCAGTCATTCAACAATTATTTATAAGGAGATGACGATGTGCCAGGCATTGTGCTGGGCCCAGAGATACCATGAGGAATAGGGCATAGGCCCTGCCTTCAACGAGCTTTCATGTTAGTGTAAGAGGAGGATGAGCAGTGCTGTGAGGCGGTAATTCACATGATGTTTAGGACTGCAAGGGAGGGGCTCCTGACCCAGCGCCCTGGGTGGAGCATGGTGATGGAGGCTGGGGAGGGAAGGTTCCCTGGAGTAGATAAGTATGAAGCGAATGCTGAAAAACTGGCAGGAGTTAACCAGATTGGGCAAAGGAGGATTATGGGTGCAGGTGTTGCGGTCATAGGTAACCACAGGCACAAGCATGGGAGACAGAGATGATGGCTTCCTTCAGGGAGCAGCAGTGGCTCCACTGGAGTTTGGGAGTGGAGAGTCAGCCGGGCTCAGATCACCAGGAGCCCTCCTTCCAGATGTTTCCTGCTACTGACTTTGGTGACACCTCGGGAATATTCTGGACTATCCTTACCCTGGTCTGATTGTGCCCCTCCATACTAGGCTGGAGGACTGCCTTAGGGAGCCGAAGAGAGAGGTGAATTTAGCGGGAGCCCTGGCTTTCATGTGCAGCCAGACCAACCATCACCTGGAAGATTCATTCTGTGTTCATGTTGGTTACTGGCATGTTTTTAGTAACCAACACTTTTTAGCAAACATGTTTGCACCTACGGTAAGATCACTATCCACATTGATAACTTATTTAAGCCCAAGTTTACTATCCAAATGGAATTCTTTGTTTTTTATTTTTGTTTTTTGGTGAGGAAGATTGTCGCTGAGCTAACATGTGTGCCAATCTTCCTCTATTTAGTATGTGGGATGCCTCCACAGCATGGCTTGATGAGTGGTGTGTAGGTCCACGCCCAGGATCCGAACCAGCAAACCCCGGGCTGCCAAAGCGGAGTGCATGAACTCAACCACTACACCACTGGCTGGCCCCTTCAAATGGAATTCTTTACCTGTTCAAAGAATGAAATATTTGACCAGGGCAGTGCAATAAACACTGGGGCCAGAAGTGTTTGCTCTGCTACTGAACGAGTGACCTTCAACAAGGCAGCTAACATGCTGGGGCCTCTGTTCACTTGTTAATGGGGAATTTCAACTCAGTAATCTCTATTTTCTCCTCAATTTTAACTTTCACAGAACCTGGTAAATGGCATGCACACTAATAAAGAATTATCTAAGAAAAGTCCAGGTACAATGGCAAGAAGGCAAAAATGGGATTTCATTCAGTTTAATGGTCCAGATCAGAGAACAAATTACATATTTTGCAACTATTATTCAAAGTGTCATATTTTATTGAATTTTGCTGTGTCGTGCATCTGATTTTTTTTTTTTAGAAAAATTGGCAAAATGAGAGCAATAAACATCCCTTGGATAGATTGTTCCTGATAATAATTTTTAAATCTACCAAATCTGATTAGCTGTGGTTAAAACTTAAAAAGTATTATATTTCAATAATGCATGTTATAAAAATATTAAATAAGCAAACAAAACTAGCACAGTTTTGACCTGATAGATTTTCCAGGAGCTTTGGAGGCTTTTCTGGCCCAAGTCAGTGGTCAACAGCCATCATGGAGCTCCTGTTGCATGGAACATTCTAGATTCCACTGTGGAATATAGTGCTAGGAGATACTAAAACAACATAGTGTAGAGTATCAGTTCTCAAACTTTTTAGTGTCAGGGTGCCTTTACATTCTTAAAAGTTATTAAAGACCCCAAAAAGCTTTTGTTATGTGGGTTATATCTATCAATATTTATCATCTAAGAAATTTTTGTTTTGTTTTGTTTTTTGCTGAGGAAGATTAGCCCTGAGCTAACATCTATGCCAGTCTTCCTCAATTTTGTATGTGGATCGCCACCACGGCATGGCTGTCAAGTGGTGTAGGTCTGTGCCTGGGATCCAAACCTGTGAACTTGGGCTGCTGAAGTGGAGCGTGCTGAACTCAACCACTATGCCACGGGGCCGGCCCCTCAGAAATTTAAGGTGAGTAAACATTCTAATATTTATTTTAAAATTCATTTAAAAATAACAATAACAGGGGCCAGCCTCGTGGCGTAGGGGTTAAGTTCGAGTGCTCCGCTTCAGCGGCCCAGGGTTCGCAGGGTTAGATCCTGGGCGCGGACCTACGCACTGCTTATCAAGCCATGCTGTGTCAGGCGTCCCACATATAAAGTAGAGGAAGATGGGCATAGACATTAGCTCAGGGCCAATCTTCCTCAGCAAAAATAAATCAATAAATAACTGATTATGTTAGCATATATGATATATTTTTATGAAAATAGCTATATTTTTCAAAACAAAAAATTTAGTGAGAAATGTATTATTTTTATGTGTTTGCAAATCTCTTTAATGTCTGGTTCAATAGAAGACAGCTGGATTCTCCTATCGGTGTCTGCATTCATTCTGTTGCAATATCCCCTGTCATGTAGCCTCTGGAAAACTCCACTCTCACAATTGTGAGAGAACAAGAGCAAAAAAGGCAAACAGCTCCTAGTATTATTGTGAAAATAGTTTTGACTCGCAGACCCTCACCCCCCCCCATGAGGTTTTGAGGAACCCCAGGGGTCCCTGGAAGACACTATGAGAACTTCTGGCATAGAGAATAGCTCAAAAGAATTTGTATTCTGCAGAAGACACAGTTTGAACATAATGAAGCTTATCAATAAGTATGGGATTAGTAATGAAGAGTGGCTGAGACATTGGTCCTGGGGGCCAAGTGCGGACGAGTTGGGTGCAGCATTGAGGGTGCCCATTGCCCAGGTGGCAGGTGACATTGGAAACAAGGTAGAAGATGTGTGCAAAACCCATCACCAAAGAGTTGTTTTCAGGGGCCTGGGAGCCATTCTCCCGACTGAAGAGCATGAGCTGGCTGTGAAGGAAGCACAGCACAGAGGAGGAACTGACGGGGGAGGGACGTCAAGCTCCTGGGAGTTTGCGTGAGATGGGAGACAGTGTGCAGAGCCAAGAGAGCTTCTGAGCAGTTCCTGACATCATTTGAGAGATCGTCCAGTCCATCTCTTTTCAGACTTTCCACAAGGAGCAGAACTCCTTTTGCAAAATGGTCTAACATGAAGCTCTAATTTATAAAGTGTAGAACAGTCTGGTTGGGGTAAGGAAGGGGTTTGTGAGGCCTGGCTTACATATTTCTCCTCCCGTCACCACCCTAGGCATGGTCTCTGCTCCCCAGACTTCCCGGAAAAGCAGGAGGAAAACCACCGATCTAATGGCAAACAATCAGCAGAGCTGGGTAAATTCTCTTGGGTGTCTGCTCCAAGTTTCCCTCCCTGGGCCCATGTGTTGGGGAGACGGGGACAGGAAGGCTCGGAATGGAGGTGTGTCTATAGGAGGCTACATCACAATTAAAGGCTCCGACTAGACCCATGGCTGTGGGATTAGAGCTGGGAGAGGCTAGCGTGGCAACAGAGAGATAGGACCCAGAGGTGGGGTTCAGAGTCTTTCTCCCTCTGCCAGCCAATTGGCCACATGAGGACATTGTAAAGAGTGAATGATTAATAACAATTAACACTGAGAGCTTTCTGCATGCCAGGGATTCTGTTAAGCACTTTCTAAGAATGATCTTATTTAACCCTTACAAAACCTCTATGAGGCCTTATTACCTCCCACATTTTACAGAAACTGAGGCTTGAAGAAATTTAATAACTGGCGCAAATGGGCAGAGGTGTAAGTGATGGAGCCAGGCTTTGAACTTGGCGATGTGAGCCCAGAGCCCTTGTTATTGAGCACTAAGAACAGTTTTAAGAACAATGCTGTATTGTCCTGGTTTAGAAAGGAAGGTACAGTAATGAGCTTGTTTTTTCCTCTGTTCCTTCAACCATCCATTCAACAAATATCTGTGAAGTGCCCACGAAGTACCTCACAGGAGATACAGCCGTGAATGTGGTCTCTGCCCTCAGGGAGTTTCCAACATTTAATCTTTAGTGTTTCTAGAACATCCAGTTGGAGGTATCCTGAGTCAGGAGGAGAGAACTGAGAGCAGGACAGAGTCTGAGCTGTGGTTCCATCTTTGGAAATGAAATTAGGCCACTGTCAAGACAACAGAAGGTGATTTTAAGACAAATGCTGCATGATATCACCAAATGTGAAATCTAAAAGAAAAGTCAAACTCACAGAAACAGAGTAGAAAAGTGGTTGCCAGGGGCTAGGGGGTGGGGGAAATAGGGAGAGGTTGGTAAAAGGGTATAAACTTTTAGTTATAAGGTGAATAAGGTCTGAGATCGAATGTATAACATGGTGACTATAGTTAATAACACGTATTGTATAATTGAAATTTGCTGAGAGAGTAGAACTTAAATGTTCTCACACACACACACAAATAAACAAATATGTGAGGTGATGCATGTGTTAATTAACTAGATGGGGGAATCCTTTCACAATATGTGTGTGTATATCAAATCATCACAATGTACACTTTAAATATCTTATAATTTTATTTGTCAATTATACCTCAATAAGGCTGGGAAAAAAGGTTGTGATTTAAAAAAATTCTGCAGTAATAAGTGATTAAGAAAAGCCCTAGAAAAGTCATTTAAGTATTGTCTTAATATTTGATATTATGTTTAAAAAAATCAGTATTCACATAATATTTGCACCAAGTTTCTGAACTTCTCAATGGAAAACTAGTCATATGAAGTCTTTCAGACTTAAATAAACTTGAAAAAGGTTATCAAAGACATGACAACAATGCCTTCAAAATATCTTGATCACTGTGGTATTTACTATTAATGGCCTACCTACTGGCCATTCCCTTTCTTTCTTGCTACCAGAACCCCAGTTTTATTCCGATACCTGGTGGCCATGTATATCAAGAGAAGTTGGGCTCCTCCCTGGCTGGGAGTCAATTTCAACTGGTTTAAGCCTAGCAGAGTGATTCCATTCCCTTGCCAGTTCAGGAATGGGTACATAAGGCAGTTCTGGCCAGTGAGAGATGAGAAGTTTACTGGAAGACTTTGTGTGCTCCTGCTGATGAAGAGTTGCATGGGAAGAAACAGACCCTTTTCCCACTTGATGTAGTCATACTATATGTGATAACCGGATCAGTGGCAGCCATCTTGTCATCACGAGAACTGAAAGGAGTCAAAGCTTTTGTTGTTGAGCTGCTGAATTAGCAAACCCTGGAACAACCACCTCTGTCCTTTTTAAGTGACAATACTTTTTTTTATTTATTAGAAATGTATTAGATCATTTTTGAGTCTCTTATTATTTGCAGGCCAAAGCATCCTAAATGACATTGTTACTTGTATTGCCCTATCTATCTAGGAAAGTAGCTGATCAAGCAATACTTTAAAATGAACAGTTGTTTTCTTTTAGCAGAGCTTCTCTTAGAAAATATCAACTCAATCAGGCCTTTTTTTCTGCTTGTCTGGCACCACTGTACCTGCTGAAAAATGAATAGCTATTTGCAGAGCAATGTTAAAAGGTTTCTTGATGCAGATGCAAATATTCACTTATTTAGGTTACTATTTATGTTCCATAATGGATGAAAATTGCCTATATGCATTTTTGATATTTCTAACTCCAGAAATCTGGATCTATTATACACATCAAATATAGCATTTTATCATGTGTTCAATAGATTTTGTCTGCATCCCATATTGTCCCTCTTATAGGGACTAAATTTTTTTTTTTTCTCATGAGGAAGACCGGCCCTTAGCTAACATCTGTCGCCAATCCTCCTCTTTTTTTGCTGAGGAAGACTGGCCCTGGCCTAACAGCCGTGCCCATCTTCCTCCACTTTATATGGGACGCCGCCACAGCATGGCTGACAAGCAGTGCGTCGGCAGGCACCCAGGACCCGAACCCGCGAACCCCGGGCTGCCAAGCGCGAACTTAACCGCTGCACCACCGGGCTGGTCCCCTATAGGGACTAATTTTAAAAGAAAACTATGTAAATAATGATTTAAAAAATATTTCCATGCCCAACAGTCCTGATGGTAAACTCCAAATCAATGCTGGTTTATTTGACAGACAGGAGAGCTAATTATTGATTATCTACACTACAGGTAATAGAAAGATCAACAGTTCAGATTAGATAATGTATACAAAAATACTTTGAAAAACTAAATTATTTTCAAATTCCTTTACCCATCTTTTAATTCCTTTACCCATATTTTATCCTCTTTCAGAAAAGGCAACTGAAGATGAAAGATAAAGCATGTTGCCTAAGGTCTCCCAGCTGGTGAAAAAGAGGCCCTGAACTGGGACTGAGCTCCAGGTCCACCTGACTGCAGAGCCCAGACGCACCCCAAACTCCGTCCAAGTGCTGGAATTACCCCCTTGCCTTCACCATGGCCACCTGCCTGCAGAAACTGAGTGCAAACTGCTCAAAAGATGCCCAGAAGAAGAGGTAGAAGCAAAAGACCTCCATAATCTCCATACCCAGTAATCAGCTGTACAAATTCTCTAGTGACTCTTAAATCCTATTGAAAGCAATTAAATAAAAATCCTGGGATAATGACTTATTTTTAACATTGGAGCCTAAAATCATGCACTTACACAGTAACCATAACTACTGGTTACTTTGTTATACTGGTAACAAAGGATTAAGCTCCCAGTTTCCACCTATTGAGTAGAATTGTCTCCATTCTTAAAACTCATTTTTCAAAAAATCCCTTGGATTACAAAAACTTAGAAAAAGGTTTTTTTTTTTTTCCTTTGCTGGAAAAATAATTTAAATAATCCTTCAAAACTGTTTAGTTCTTCTACAGTGAAGTATATGAAAATGCCCGTGATCTTGTGAAACCGCAATATATCTTTTGCAGAGAAAAACACGGTAACTTGTTTTTGGTACCTTGAGCAAACGCACACAGCCATCACACTGGAGCTTGGATGCCACCCAAGCTTCCCCAGATCTGCCCTCGGGCACCGGGTTGTGGTCCACCTGGCCAGGGTTGATGTGTACCTTCTCCTACACCACCATGCACTCTTAAAGAACAGTGACTATTACTCTTCCTCTTTTTTGCCTTCTCACGAGCTTTTTGAAGAACCACTTCTTGACACATTCTTTCCTGTCTATAATGGCTCACAGTGCTGCCCCAGACACCACTTAGTCCCCGATAGAAGCAGTCTCAGATGGACATGCTTAGACATAGCCCAAGATTTCAGATACGTTCCTTTCTTTAGATGTTTTGACAAGACCTTTTTCCCCTGTGAGGAGCACCCCCGCCAAAAAAAAAGAAAAACATGTAAAGGATAAGAACTCAGAATCCCACAGTTACCTTAGGATTGTTCATTTACATTATTTCCATGGCTAGCATGTCACCAAGCTGTAACGGTTTTATGCCCATCATTCCATGCCCACCAGTCTCTAGTTCTCTCCCTAACATCTGTTTGGGGTTCCTACCTGACATACTTACTCTACCTCTTTTCAGACAAACCTTCTAGACAAGTTCACCGTCCAGGCTGATGCTCCATCCAATGGGAGCCCCATATTCTCTTGATCTTCTCTCTTCCAAAGATCTTGACCTCCACGCCACTTCAGCACCCTACCCCCATGGCCACACCCTTGACTTGAAACCACTCCAGCTCTAAAAGCTTAACTTTATAATCCCCTTTTCTCTGCCACTTCCTATTTTCTAGTTTTCTCACGTCCCTGGAGGCAGCTGATATAACAGGCAAATAAAACACGGTTTTAGAACCGGAGAGATCTGGGTTTAAATATTGGCTCTGCCACTCACTAGCTGTGTGACCTCAGGCAAGTTACTTTATATTCCTTATCTGTGGAAGAGGGATGACACCTAATTTGCAGGATTGTAACCCACTGAGAGCACCTAGCAACACACTTAGTTGATGCTCAGTAAAGCTAGTTTCTCCCCTCCCCTTCAATCTTTCTAGTCCTCACACCTACTAACTGTATTCTTAGATCTCAAAGAGAAGGCTGGTCTTGTGACCCTTCCATTCTCTCATCTCCCTCTGGGCTTCAAAGACAGTCATTTTATTCCCTCTCCCAGGTGGTCCTTGGATGTCCCACCACATGGTCCTGGTTAACACACAACCTTGGAAAAACACCACACTTTCATGGTTCATTCTTGCTCCCAGGCTGCTGAGGGCATTCAGCTTGGCCGGAAGCCCTGGGCGTTCCTGTTTTTGAAGCTTCTCTTATATTTATTAAAGGAGAGGGAGAGGGGAAGAAGGAGGGGAGAGGGGAGGTAATGTCAAAATACTGTGAACTATTTAAATGTTTATGTTTGGGGGAGATTCTCATCCCTGGCTCTGAAACTCCATTAGCATAACAAGTGGCCATTTTCCAGCTCAGGGAGTTGGGAAGCAGAAACTGGGCCTGCGTAGCTTCTAGTCTTCTGTTCTTCCGGCTTGTACCTCCCTGTGCTCCTCCACACCGTAATCATGAAGGGTTGCTTCTTCCCCTCCAACTGGAGAAGGGCCAGGCCAAGTGCTGCCCCTGACAGGTGCGTAAGTTGGTCTAAATCACTGTCAGAAAGCTCCTTTACCTGCAGCTGTGTGCCGCATTCCCCAATAGAAGCTTATTTAGTAGTAAAGGTAAAATTTTAGCATCCATATGCTGAGTCTTATTTCTTAATTGATGTTCAGTAGTCAGGTGAAGAGAAGTGATTTTTACTGGGTTCCCTTAAAAATTGTAAAGTTTATATTTCACCAATTAGGCTTTTAATGTTAAAAATATAGTGCGTTATGATTGTGCCATTCATATGACAGAGAATTTGAAACAAAAATCACGGTGTACTTTATCTGGATAGTGTGATTTGCACGACTTCAGCACAAACAACACTATGGGGTGAGGATTTCAGTCCTGTCAGCGTGTCCCCATGATCTGGGGATGGTTCATTGTCTGTGTCCTCTTGGCTGGGCTGTGGTGTCCAGCTCTGGTTCAACACCGGTCTAGATGTTGTTGTGAAGGTATTTTGTTAGATGTGGTTAACATTTAGATCAGTAGACACTGAGGAGATCAGAATATCCTCCCTTGTGTTAGAGGGCCTCATTCAGTCAGTCGAAAGCCTTAAGAGAAAAAACTGGAAGAAGGAATTCTGCCTCCAGACCGCCTTTAGACTCAAGACTGCAACATCAGCTCCTGTTGGAATTTCCAGCCTGCCCCTGCAGACACGCCAGCCCTCATGGTCACGTAAGCCAATTCCTTAGAATCCCTCTCTCTCTCCCTATCTCTCCATCAGATTGGGTCTGTTTCTCTGGAGAACCCTGACTAATACAGAACCTATGTGTAGCTGTATTTAGACATAAAGTTGAGAGTCTAAATTTGAGGCCCTTCATGAATGATGTCAGGCCTGGCACAGGGTCTTCCCCCTCCCACTTCCCCATTCCCATGGTGGGCCCTTACCATCACTATAAGTTTATTTCCATCTTCAGCTCAGCCCTCAGTTTCATTAGGATTCCTTCCTTTTTCTCTGGTGTGGCAGAGCCGCTGGTGTACTGCCAATAACCTTTCTCCATTCTTCGGTAGAAACAGAATCCTCGCTTTTTGGGTGATCTTTCTATTCTATTCCCTTTAGTGTGGATAATCAATAATTAGCTCTCCTGGTCTGTCAAATAAACCAGCATTGATTTGGAGTTTAAACATCAGGACTGTTGGGCATGGAAATATTTGTGAAGTATTGGTATTTGTTTATGCATCAGTAAAACAAGTAAATGGTACTAAATACATATAAAAGATACAACAGTGTTTTTAGTATCAGATAAGTCTTTTCAGTATCCTCCCCTAGGCTCTCCCCAGAAGTAAAGATCCTTATGGGTTTCTTCCCCAGGCATTATAAACTTATCATCAGCTACCTAATAGAACTTATGAATTTCCCTTGGAGACTTGCTCCTCCTCCTGGCCTTATAAAATCATGATCCACACAAATCTTAAACTCTCCTTCTACATCTCTATCAGTTCAGATTAGGCTTAGCTGTGAATAAAAGAGAGCCCAAATAACAGAGGCTTAAATGTGATAGTAGTTTATTTTCCTTTCATTTAAAAGTCAGGAAGGAGGCAGGCGGTCCAGGGCTGATATAGTGGCCTCATTCTATAACTCTTTAGGAAGCCAGCCTCCTCCAGCTCACGACTCTGCCATCCCCAGGGTGCACCCCTTATCCTCCTGGCCCAAAAATGGAAGTCTGCATTCCAGGCAACTGGATAGAGGAAGGAAAAAGAAGTGGGCAAAGGACATGCTTCCACTGTCTTTTAGTGAAGGTTCCAGGAAACTGCTACATGACACACATGTTTACATCTCATTGACTGGGATTCTGTGCTCACGTGGTCTTCTTTAGCTGCAAGGGAAGCTGGGAAATGTGGTCTTCATGATGGGTCAACATGGGCTCATGGAAATTAGGGGGTTTATTATCATGAGAAGAGAGGAGAGATAACAACTAGTTACTGCCACACATTCAGTCTGTCAATTCTGTCCCCAACATTCTTCCAAATTTGTCACCCCTTTTTCTTCTCCACTCCTCCTTCCCTTGTACAAATGCTAATCACTCCTCACCTAAATTACCATAGTAGCTTCTTAACTCATCTTTCTAACTCCAGTCTCTCTTTCCTCTAGGAAATTTTCCCTTACATTTTTTTCTGAAATACAGATGTAATCACATCAATTGCATGATAACTCTCTAATTGCCTAAAAACAAACGAAGAAAAAAACCCACACAAACTCCTAAATATGGTTTACGAGTCCTTTTATGATCTAGCTCTAGTCTATCCATACAACTTCATCTTCTGTCCGTCTCGCACTCTACTTGAATTTTGTGCTCAAGCCATCCTTAAATCCGGGCTTTTTCCTGAATATATCATATTCTTTTACATCTTGGTAACTGTGGTAGATTGACTACAATTTTTACCCCTCTCTGTTTACAGTGTGACTTTGTAGTTCTTCCCATCAGGAGATGGGGTCTCTTTCCCCACCCTTTGAATCTGGGCTGGCCTTGTGACTTGCTTTGGACGGTGGAATACGTCTGAAATGACTGTGTGCCAGTGCTGAGCCCAGGCCTATAGAGCTGCTTTGTGCACCTCTGTTGTCTCTTGGACCTCTGTCTCCACCCTTAGAACAAGCCTGGGCCAGCCTGCTGGACAATGAGAGACCAAGTGGAGTGGTGCTGAGTCATCCCAGCCAAGGCCACCTCTGCCATCCAGCCTTCAGCTGACCTGCCAGTCAACCCAAGACCTGTGAGCCAGCCCAGCCAAGATCAGCTGAGCCACACTCAGATCAGCAGAATTGCCTCACTGAGACATAATAAATGGTTCTGTTTTAAGCCACTAAGCTTGGGGAGGCTTGTTTGCAGCATTCATTGTGGTAATAGCTCAAGGGTACAGTACTTTTACGTGTGTTTTCCTTTGCCTTGAAATGCCTATTTTTTTTCAGTCTAGTAACCTTCTAAATCCATCTAAGACCCAGATCAAACATAATGTTAACTGGGAAAGCTTCTTTTTCCCATCCAGGCAGATCTAGCCACTTTCTTCAATGAGCTTCACCCCTCTACTATGGCATGCAACATATAGTTACTTGTTCCCATATGCATCTCTCCTTTAGGCTGAGCTGATTGAGTGCAGGGATGACCTATCATATGGATGCGCACCAAAAATATTTGTTCATTTATGAATAAATAAAGGCTATGATGTTAAGCATATATAATCTTTTCTCTTTTCTATTTCTTCCAAAGTATAAATACACTTTCTCTTATGTGGAGATCATTCCTTCTGTGATGCTTCCCTTAAACTTTGGTCATTTATCACTTATCAGCTGATGTGTTTATGCCTCTTTTCCTTTCCACATGTGGCTTGTAAGTCTGTAAGTGCCATATTTTCCTTGATGGGTAATTCCCAATATTGGACAGTCATGTTACTTGCAAATACTCTTTGAAAATGTCAAATTCTTAAAGTTTCTCAATTGTTCAATTTAGTTTTCAATCATATTCACCACTACCCTTGTAAATAAACTAAAAATTTACCCATTTGCTTTTAATTGTCCTACTGTCAGCTTCCTTAAAAGTGATTAAAAGTCACCCTGTTTGATTTCTCATCTTATTAGCCTTGCTAATTTTCTGTTTCTAAGTGAGAGTAGAGATGGCTGAGGAAATTGTTCTAATCACAGGTTTATTGGCAACTAAGTAGGATTTTGTGAGCTGTGATTTTTAGTTCTTTAGATTTCATCCCATTTGCTCAGAGCTTCATTTGTTAAATGCCAGTTGGACATGGCTTGATTGTCAGTCCTTAGTGAAAATGATCATGGACATGAAGAAAGGCACAAAATGATCCTTCTGATCACCACAGCATTCCTGGAAGAAGAATTCCTGTCAGAGAAGACACCAGGGAAAGGCTTTCATGGGCTGTTCCCCATCCTCTGTGCTATGCCCCCAGCCCACTGCCCTCCCCCAAGTTACCATTTATCATATTTTATGTGTCAGTCCCCAAGCATCTGAATGTATAATTAATCACATCCTATGTCTTATTGCACACAGTGATGCCTCTTCGACTTTATATTGAACACAGCATATTTAATTATTTTGAAGAAGGAAATCTGCTGACAAGAAGTGCATGCCTCTTGCAAGATCCAATTTCATCAGGAAGCTTTACTGTCACCAGCCAATTGTTTCTGATGTTAAAGTTAGCCATCATTTACATAATAATACAACAATAACATTTAATGCCTTTCATCAAATCAGATTGTAAACACTAATTAGTTATACTTCACTGTATTCAGGTGGGGCTCAGTAAATTATGATGCTTGTTTTATAGACATTGAAACACCGACAAGAGATGAGTGACTTGCCCAAGACTGCAGAAGATGATGTCAAAATTGGGGTTGTAACTCCTGTGCCCTGTCCACTAGACCTCTCTGGATTCATAGGATAAATTTTTAAAGTAGTACCAAGACCTTATATAATGCAATTAAAAATTCCTGCCACATCAGCCATTGTGTTTTGTATGGTACATTTAAATAAAAATCCCTAAGCATTAAATATTTAAGAAGAAAAAATTTAATGAAAAGAGTAAACATCTTAAGTGCCTGGCAGTAGCACATCATGGCCTAATTTTCTCTAATGGGCTGAGATTTTGAAATGAATTCAGCTCCCGCCTCTCTGGTACAGTACACTGCCATGTAGGGCAAATTAAGCCAACTGTGTGAGGCAAAGAGCTTCTTGCTGAAGCACCAAGTTCAGCCCGCAGGAGGCTAATGGGGCCATATTACCAGGTGATGGACCACCGTACCTGAAAGTGGTCTCTCACCAACAGTTGAAGGGACAGGGAAGCATCGCTGTCAGGTTCTTTGCTCTTTACAATCCTGGATACAATTTACTTTTTAAATCATTGACTGATTTTTCCCCCCATTAAAATTGTTTCTCAGAATGGTATGGAAGGCTTGCCTTTGAGCTCTAAATGGGATAGTTTGGATCAACTCCAACACTCAAAGTATTAACATGCCTGCCAATCTAATCACCTACAGGATTTTCTGTTCTCTCAATGGCTGAAACCACAGACTTCAAATTCTAGAAACAGCCTTCAAAGTGTGACTTCTACAAACATAAAACCAATTATATTTCATTTGGGATAGTTATTTAAATTCCAAATGCTCCAGTGATAAATGTTCTAAAATGGTATTGCCAAAAGTGACTAAATTTCCTCCCTAAAGTACATAAAGTGTGTCAACTTGCTGATTTCGGTCTGTAATCTGCAAAATGGGGATATTTGCACTATACCCACCTTGTGAGTATTTTATCTACTGAAGATTTAATGACTCATTCAAAAGTGCTTCATTTAAAAATTTATTTTGAGGAGCCAAGAGAACGAGGCAGGACAGATTTGTGTGGTGCCTGTCCATATTTACCTTGTAACTCTATGTATAAGGAAATATAAATGCACATTGGCGAGTATCAGGGAAGGGAGGGTGCAGTAGATCCAAGATAACTAGGAGTTCTTTAGTATTCCTCCATTGAGGGTCTCTCAAGTCTGGCTGGGGCCTATGACTTGCTTTGGCCAACAGTACACTGCTGCAGAAGCTGCATGAAGCTAGATCACAAGAAGTCTTGCTGTTTCTACATGGATTTCTTGATTCTCCTGTTCTTGCAACACTCCCACTCAGAACTCAGCTGCCATGCTCTGAGAAGCCCAAGCCATCTGAAGGTGCTCCAGTAGCCAACCCTAGCTGAGCTCCCTGCCATATGAGGGAGCCATCTTGGATGTTCCAACCCGATGGATCCCCAGCCGTCCCAACACCTCAGCCCACACCACATACAGCAGAAGTATTGCCCACTCAACCCACAGAATCATGAGCAATGACAAATGGATGTTTTAAGGCACTAAGTTTTGGGGTGGTTTGTTACACAGCAATAGGTAACCAAAACAGGAGAAGGAGTGATAATATTTACAGTGGGTATAAATTATCACAAAACGTAGATTTAAACTTCATTATCTTCTATGTGGGCACATATATTATATCCTCACTGGAGTCCCTTAAAGAGACAATGAATAAATATTCATTAATTTCCTTCCCCCATCTTTGCTTGTGCTATGCTCCCTGTCTGGAAACCCCCCAACCCTTTATGTCCATACAAATCTTACCCACCCTTTAAGGTTCCATCTCCAAGGAAGACCTTCCTCATTCACTCTAACCCTCAGCATTTTCTCCCTTTCTGATGCCTTCTAAGGGTCATCATCTGAACCACTCATTTGATTCTTTTTTAAAAAACAGCTTTATTGAGATATAATGGATATACAATAAACTGTACATATTTAGAGTGTACAATTTGATAAATTTTTCCATATGTATATTCTTGTGAAACCCTCACCACAATCAAGATAATGAACATATCCATCAGCTCCAAAAGTTTCCTCATGCCCCTTTGTAATCTTATCTTCATACCCCTCTCCCCACCCCAACCCCAGGCAGTCACTGATCTGTTTTCTGTTACTATAAGTTAATTTGCATTTTCTAAAGATTTATGTAAATGGAATCATACAGTATGTACCCTTTTGGGTCTGGCTTCTTTCACTCAGCTTAATTATTTTGAAATTCATCTATTGTTGTATCAATTATTCATTGATTTTTTTTTTTTGAGTTGTAGTCCATTGTATAGAAATACCAAAATTTGTTCATCCCTTCACCTATTGATGGCCATCTGGGTTCCAGTTTGGGGCTTTAATAAATATAGCTGCTATGAACATTTGTATATAAGTCTTTGTATGCTTATATGCTTTATTTTCTCTTTGGTAATTATCTGGGAAAGGAATGGCTGGATCATAAGGTCCATATGCTTATGCTTATATCATATGCTTAACTTTTTAAGAAATTGCCAAACCATGTCCAAAATGGTTGTACCATTCCACCAGATTGTAGCAGAGTTCCAGTTCCTCCACATCCTTGCCAACACTTGGTATGAGCAATCTTTTAAATTTTAACTATTGTAATAGGTGCATAGTGGTATCTGACTGTGGTTTTAATTTGTCTTTCCCTAATGATGAATGACCTTGAGCATCTTTTCATGTGCTTATTTGCCATCTAAATATCTTGTTTGGTGAAGTATTTATTCAGATCTTTTGTCCACTTTTAGGGGTTGTTTGTCTACCTATTATTGAATTTTGAGAGCTCTTTATATGTTCTGAATACAAGTCCTTTATCAGATATATGCTTCACAAATATGATCCTACAATCTGTGGGTAGTTTTTAAAATCTTAGCTGTTATTTTGAAGATCAGAACTTCTAAATTTTTTTCAAGTTCAATTTATCAGTTTGTTCTCTTATGGATTGAGCTTTTGGTGTTGCATTGAAGAAATCTTTGTCTAACCCAAGGTCACAATGATTTTCTCCTAGAAGTTTTAGAGTTTTAGGTTTCTTATTTAAGTGTATAGTCCATTTTGAGTTACTTTTTGTATACAGTGTGAGGTGTGTCTCCAAGTTCAATTTTTTTGCACAGAATATACAATTTTGTAGCCCCATTGAAAAGACTATCTTTTCTCCACTGAATTGCCTTTGTATCTTTGTCAACAATCAATTGTACATACATATGTGTGTCTATCTCTGCACTCTCGGACAAGAAATCTCTCTCTTCCTTATCTTTGTTCTTCTGTAGTTAACATGTCTTTTTTCTCTGGCTGCTTTTAAGATTTTATAACTGATTTTGAGCAATTTGATTAGACATATCTTGAGATCATTTTGTTCATGTTTCTTGTGTTTGGGGTTCATTCATCTACTTGGATCTGTGGGTTTATGGTTTTCATGGAGTTTGAAAGTTTTTGCCCATTATTTCTTCAAATATTTTTTTATCCCCTTGTTCTCTCTCTTCTTTGGGCACTCCAATTCCAGGGAGATTAGGTTGCTTGAGGTTGTCACATCTCACTGATGTTCTTTCATTTTTTTAAAATTAATTTTTTTCTGTATGTTTCAATTTGGATAGTTTCTGTTGCTATGTCTTCAAGGTCACTAATCTTTTCTTCTGCAGTGTCTAATTTGCATTAATCCCATCCACTGTATTTGTCACCTCAAACATTGTAATTTTCATTTCTAGAAGTTTTATGTGGGTATTTTTTATATCTTCCATGCCTCACTTAATTTTTTGGACAAGTGGTATACAGTTATAATAATTATTTTAATGCCTTTATCTGCTCATTTAACATCTGTGTAAGTTGGGTTGGTTATGATTGATTGACTAGTCCACTCATTATAGGTCATGTTTTCTTGCTCCTTTGCATGCCTGGTAATTTTAAACTGGATACTAGACCTGGTGAATTTTACCTTGCTGGGTGCTGGATACTTTTGTATTTCTATCATTATTCTTGAGTTTTGTTCTGGGATGCAGTTAAGTTAGTTGGAAGTAGTTTGATCCTTTTGGGTCTTGCTTTTATGATTTTCCAGGTGGGTCTAAAGCAATGCTCAGGCTAATTATTCACCACGACTGAGGCAAGACTTCCTGAGTAATCTACCCAATGCCCTGTGAATTATGAGTTTTTCCAATATGGCTGGTAGGAGCAGGCCCTACTCCTGGCCCTGTATGACCACCGGGCACTGTCCCCTCTAATTTGTGTGTGTGTGTGTGTGTGTGTGTGTGTGTGTGTGTGTGTGTGAGAGAGAGAGAAAGATTAGCCTGAGCTAACATCCATTGACAATCCTCCTCTTTTTTCTGAGGAAGATTGGCCCTGGGCTAACATCTGTGCCCATCTTCCTCTACTTTATATGGGACACCATCACAGTGTGGTGCGTTGTTCTGCGCCTGGGATCCGAAACTGCGAACCCTGGGCCACCAGAAGTGGAACGTGCAAACTTCACCACTACACCACTGGGTTGGCCCCAACCCTCTAATTTTTTGAAGGGTCTTTTCTAGCCTTGGGTCGTTTCCTCACATTCATGTGCTGACCCTATTCTGCTAAATACTGCAGGGACCCAGTGCAGACCTCCAAGGTTCTCTCCGTATAGCTTTCTCTTCTCTCGTATTCTGTCTTGCAAACTCTAGTGGTCTTGATGTTGCTGAACTCTTGATTCACCTCCTCAACTCAGGGAGTCCACCAGGCCCTCTCTGGAATCCCTCTCTGTTATGGACTGAATTGTGTTCTCCCCAAAAGATGTTGAAGTCCTAACCCCTAGTACCTCAGTCTGTGACCTTATTTGGAAATAGGGTCTTTATAGTGGCAATCAAATTAAAATGAGGTTATTAGGGTAGCACCTAATCCAATGACTGGTGTCCTTATAAGAAGAGGAAATTTGGATACAGACACATACAGAGGGAAAATGATGAGAAGACGCAGGGAGAATGCCATCTACAAGCCAAGGAATGCCCAAGGCTACCAGAAGCTAGGAGAGAGGTCTAGAACAGATTCTTCCTCACAGTCCTCAGAAGGAGCCAACCCTGCCAACACTTTGGTTTTGGACTTCTAGCCTTTAGAATTGAGGCCAATAAATTTCTCTTGTTTCAGCCACCAGTTTGTGGTACGCTGTTAAGGTGGCCCTAGGAAGGTAATACATCCTCCTTGCACTGTAGTCTGGAAACTCTCTCAAGGCAGTAAGCTGGAACAACTGTGGGGCTCACTGAGTTCGCTTCCTATCTCTCAGGGATCACAGTCCTTTGCTGTCTGATAGCCAGTGTTTTAAAAATCAGCATCTTTGATTTTTGTTGCTGTTTCAGGGAAATCTGGTCCCTGTTACTCCTTCTTGGCTGGACATGGAAGTCCTCATTTATTTGATTCTTAATTGCATGGTGTCCACTCTCACTGTTTAATATTCTCATGACCATGTCTTGTCTGGCCGATGGGATTATAAACCTTGAGATCAGAGGCCATGTCTAATACTTCTTCATACCAACGACAATGCCGGGGCTAGTGTCCTGCCCACCATAGGAGTGCAATACATGTCTGAGCTAAACAGTATATTTTCGGTTCCTCAGACTCGGCGTCCTGAGGATTGACTCAAGATGAAAAATCAATGGAAATTTCTTATTCAACTCGATATTTTTAGTGTGTGAAAAATAGCCTGAAACTAAAATATTTTTGTTCCTCTCTCATTTTCAAAGAAGCGACACTCTGACTGGTTCCTTTTTAAATTAACAGCCACGTACATTACAGCGCAGAGCTGTGGAAGAAATTCTTGGGCCCAGACTGTGAAGTAAAATGAACAGCCTGTCACTGCTTATCAGGATTTCCTGCCTGTCGTTTTTGTTTGTCTCTCAGCTCTTTTCAAAGAAGGATATAACACTATTCGGTATCCAGGCTTTTCCTGACAGGGGCATGGAAGGAATAACAGAGAATCACATTTTTTGGTTTCATTCTGGAGTTTGAATTTAACTCAGTTTTTTATTGTACTGCTGAAGGAAGGTGTCCACTGAGAGAGATATAGGATACATAAGAAACTCTGGTCTAAGATTTTCCATGTACAATCTGTTTGAGTTGTATACCTACGGATTCATGGCTTTAAGATATCATTTACAATGTAGGCAGGAATTTTTGTTAAGCTTTGAACAAAGAGAGAAGAGGCAATTTCATATGACCAGATGCTGAGAGAATGTGCTAATAACGTAATTGTATTCATTTATTCAACAATCGTCAAGCGTGTCCCTACCTCAGGGCCTTTGCATGTACTGTTCCTTCTGGATTGCTCATCTCTCAGATACCTACAGGGCTCACTCCCTTGCTTCATTCAAGCTCAAAGGTCACTTCCTCAGCAAGGCCTTCCCTGAGGCTCTATCTAAAAGGGCATTGTAGCGCCCCCTTCTACTCCATGTGACATTCTTTTCACTTCCTCTGCTTTATTTTCTTCATTTCATTTGTCACTCATCACCTGACAGTCAAAAAAATACATACGTATATATACATATATGTGTTTATCCAACACATATGCATTTATTTGTTGTCTCTCCACTCCTTGAGAACAGAAACTTTTCCCACTATGTTCTCAGCATCTAGAACAGGGCCTGGCACACAGTATGCATTCGATAAATACTTGTTGAACGAATGAACAAATATTTGCTGATTTCCTACTTTGTGCAAAAGCATTGGAGGGACTATGATATGAGTCACCCTAATTCCTACTTTTAAGGAGTTTATCTTCTAGGAGGACGACAAGCACAAAAATCCAGGACTATGCTGCCAAGCAGAAGAATGGATTCAATAATGTATTTGGAAAAGACAAGGGAAGGAACGGTGGAGAGAGGCAGAGTGACTTTGAGATGACTCCTGCCACAGAAGTTTGTTGGGCAGAGAGGTGAGGGCTGGGGAGTCTAGCCTGAAGGCACAGAGTGAGTGGCATGTGGAACTTTGGGAGTGGCAGGCCTGTTTTGGACCTGAGAGGAGACCTGTATGGCTGGATTTGTGAAGATGTAGCAGGAGATGGGGCGAGAAGGAAGTTTTGGGGCCTGATCACGAAAGTCAGCAAAGGCTTTTGGGATTTATCTTAAAGGAGTTAAGTAAGGTAGTATTTTAAAACCATCTTAACTATCCCATCTCCTATCCAGGAAACCTGGGGATTATCAGCGTACCATTGAACGTGAACTCACTAATGCAGTGACCACGCTTATCTACTCCCCTAAAATGTGTGCTGACACCTTTTCTCCTAGCAATTACATACCCTGAAAGTGTTGCACCACTGGAAGAGCGATTAAGAGCTTTCAATGACAATTCACTCGTTGATTCATTTACTTTTTTTTTTAAATAATAAACTTACCTTACATGGGATCTTCATTTATGTTTCTGTGTAAAAATGAACCCAGCATTTTCTTGAGGAACTGTCTGGATCTAGTCACACGTGCCAAATGAATTCCGTGCAATTGATATAAGAAGGGCAAAACAGTCAAGTGGGACACAAATCATAATATTCTCCCCACTTGAGCAGGGAAACATTATGAACTGATGGAAGCCTCACAGACTCTCGAAGCTTTGTAAACAACTTCCCATCCTAACCCATCCCTTCCCGCCCCATCCAGCTCAAACCGAACCTACCACTTCATAGGTGAGCAACTGAGTCTCAACCAGATGGAATGACCGGGTCAGTGGCTCCCAGCTGCTTAGCGGCTGGATCAAACCTGTGAGTCAGGTCAGAGCTCTTTCTACCCCTCTCATCTCTGGGCAAAAGCAGGTTATGTCAGGGCTACTGGAAACCACAGCATTGATGTGGACACTGTGTTAGTCTGTTAGTTTTACTCAGAGTTTTGGGGAGGGGTCGGTGTTCGTGGAGGAAGAGAGAGGGGAGTTAAATAATTTAATAAGCACTATTAAGCATTTTCATGCTCAAATGAGGCTCTATCATGAGCAGAATACAAAATCTACTTGGATTTTAAAGCTGGGACTGGAGATGTCACGGAAATGTCCGCTTTGGGTGACCTCCTCCAATCTCCGTACCCTGTCCCCCAAAGTACTGGTCATTTGAAAAGTCTGAGGTACAGTATAGTACTGCACTGTGACTGGAACGTGAACACTTATTTACCTATTTAAAATGGGAGTGTTTCTGTTGGATGGAAACAAAAGGAAATCCCAAGGATAGGACTGGACTCCAAGGAAAACATTACAGCACTAGCCCATAGAAATAGGAATTTCGACCCTCAATGCTTTGAATTGTCATGGGAAACAATAATTTTTTAAAAACTTTTTCCTTTTCCCCCTTTTCCTAGTTGGCCCTCAAGTGCTGAGTTGGAGTTAATCATACTCCTCAGTTCATGGCTCATCATCCTGGGTCTGTGCCAGGCCCTCTCTCCACTGAGTGAGTGATAGATTGATCGAGTACCTTTTATCCCCATCTCCCCCTCACTCCCCCACCACAGTCTCCCTTCCTTGGGTTTTAAGGTGTGTTTCTTTGTTATAATGTTCTTGCTAGATGTGGATTGTTGTTTTATATACCTATTTCTTTTTTCACTCTGTACTATTCCTTCAAGGCCTATCCATTATATTATGCTTACATCTAATCCATTACTTCTAATGCAACCTAGAACTCCACCACGTTTTGCTTATCCATTCTCCCAACGATGACACAGAGATTGCCTGGTGGGAGGCTATTTCACAGGGAATGGGATGCTCAACCCAGTCCCATAGGGTTTCACATACAAATTCAATTCTTTGTATTTCACCAATGTAGGGAACAAGCAAAACTTGTACCAGTTATTATTAGACTGTTAAGTGTACTTGGCCTGATTTTTATTTGGTGGAGTATGGAAGGGAAAGAGGATGGGAATTGCTGAGTTTGCCTTTCTCTGCTCATTTAACACCTTTGAGTGGTGGACCCATGCATTTTAAACAAATTGGCCATTCCCAGATAATCTTAAAGTCATTTCTCTAGGCTGAGCTGATACAAAAATACTGCTCAAAAAAACCCAGATTATGTCTTGAGTACTGTTACATTCAGGGTTAAGGGACAGGCATTGCAATAATCCACAGGCTAGCTACGTCAGCCAAGAGGAATGCATGCTGTCAACAGCCATACAAAGACGTATATCATAGCTGAAGCTTCTCAACGTACTTGTCTTCCGGGCTTTGTCTGGGGAGGGAAGTCTCTCAATAGTCAGGGTAACTAACTATTTAACTTTTGAAATATGATATAGATAAATCAGGATAAACAATAAGAGTCTTTGGTCCATTGGATACTCATTGAGCTAAAAACATGAGAACCAAAGGGGATAATGTTTTATAGATGATGAGAGGTATTTTAAGTAGTCAACAATATAATTTTAATGCATTTGTTTTTTTCAAACTATGCCACAGTCTCCTGTGTGGTAGAAGATGGTTTTGGCATTTAGAATGCGGTGTCTAAGTCTCCCATATGTTGGTTATATTTGAACCAAAAGTTAGATAAGGCAATACGAGGGAGAGAGTGGAAGAGAGTGTGTGTGGAAGAGAGAACTTAATGTATTTGTTTTTATCCCAAACACCGCAGCTGTGAGCTTGGTGCTAAACAATGAGAAAGACAAGGAGGAAGGAAGGGAGAGAGAGAGGAAAAAAGAGAAGAGAATAGAAAGAAAAAAAAGTAAGAAAGAAAGACAGAAAGTCTATGTGAACTTTTGAAATACAACCCTTCTCAATACAGTAAAAACACCTTCTTTGTTGACTGGTTCTTCCTGTGCTTGGGTATCAAGACTGTGTTAATGAGGAAAAAAACCCTGAGCTTGGATGAATAAGAAGAACTCAGTTAAGAAAATACTCTGCCACTCAAAGCCATGTGACCTTGAGCAAGTCGTTTCATCTTTCTAAATATTATTTTTTCTCATTTGTACAATAGGTGGGACAACAATCTTACAAGCAATTGTGCAGACCAGATGAATGTCCTTGGAAGTTGTCAAGTGTTATATAAGTATAAGAGATTCTCACAGATTCAAAAGAAGATATATCTTCAAGAAGTTAATTGAATGGATTAGGGAGATGAAGCAGCATACTTTGTTTTGTCAGTACTCCTGTATGATGATTTATGATGTCTACATTGTTTCAGAGAACCTACTAAGTGGATTAGAGCTCATGCTCCAGGGACTGGGTGCATACCACCTGCCACCTCTATCTCCATCTTCAGAGGACCACAAGTCAAGAACTCAAGGAAACACACCATCAGAATAAACAATGCCTCTATCCTCATCTTTCTCAGACACTCGGATCCTCTGACAAAGATAAATATGAATGGGGAAGGACTTTAAGGCAAGAAAGTGTTTCAAGACTGATCCTGCTGACCCACTTTATTTCGGTCCTGTACAGGACTTGATGGGCTGCAAATCCATTTAGTGTTCTGTTTCAACTGCTTTCTAAATCAGGGTTGTTATTATTTAGAATTGAAGGAGCTGCATTTCTACTGACATTTGGGAAGTTATACATGGAAGTGCATTTTTGTTTGGATGCTGCCCTTTCCAGTGTTTCTTTAAGAAAAGGAAGATCAACATTTTAAAATCCTCCTCGAAAAGCCAGTGCCTATTTCTTCTTCCCTTAGGTGGAAGTTCTACACGTCTTCTGCCCTCCTTGAATTCTTGCATAACTATTGTCCATTTGGCAGAATTAGCATAATTGATACTGTCCTGGTCTCTAACTTTCAGTCCTAGAAAAAATAATTTAGCCTAGATGTTGTGAATCTCTGCCTTTGTTGTTGTGATATTGTGATTTGTAATAAGAAATATATACCCTTCTTCACCAGTGATGGTACTATCTGTTCTTCAGTCATAAGGGAAGACCCTGCCAGCACTGAAAATGGCAGAGTGGAGAAGGGAAGAGCACATCCCTTCTTGATGAGCCACCAAATTCATGGGCTCCAGAATCCTGTCTCGACTTCCTGTTGTGTGAGATAACAAGTGACCTTCTTACTGAAGTCACTTTACATTGTGTTTCTGTCACTTGTAACCAAAATCATCCTACCTCTCATGCATTCACTCTCTCAATAGTATGTTGTGTGCACTTTCCTTGTCATAAAACAGTCTTTAAAAGTAAACCTTGCAAAATTGTAATTATCTGTTCGCTTGTTTCCTACAGGGCTCTCAGCTCTTTGAGTGCAGAGGTTGGGGGTTTTGATGTTTTTGGTTTTTGCCCTCACACTCAGACCCTGGCACAACATCTGGCACAATGTAGCGACTAATATTTTGTGGAATGAGGAAACTGATGACTGAAGAGCCACCCCATAGTAGGTGACAGTTACTTATTGAGCATGCTCATACAGTCCTCAGCTGGTCTATAGTGAGCTGGGCTTCCCAAAGTCACGCTTGAGTCTGCATTTGCTGAAGGTAAATCTTAGGGAAAAAATGGTTCACATGTTAATCTGAAACTGTTTTAGGACAGAGATCAAAAATGAACCCTTGATAGCAATATAAAAATAAGAGAGAAACGTTACAGTGTGACTTCATTTGCAGGCTAGCACTCGTCCTCAAACACTTGAAATGATGCTCACTGCCTAATTGAAAAAAGAATTCTTCATAAAGCTTTGTTTAGGAATTCATTTCTTTTTTTTTTTTAATATAGGGGCACAACTTACTGTTTGAATGTGGATGAGCCCCTCTTAATTGTTCCCCTAACCCCTGTCCTTTCCCTTCTAGAACAGCAGCCATGCCGGTGGTCACTTGTTCGATGTGTGCTTTCCCTGTTAGGCTGGAAGCTCTGATGGAGTCAGAGACCACATGTGCCCTCACTCCTGAACTCAGCACCTTGTGGTTCTACCACAAATGTTTGTTGAATGAAATGCCAAAAACTGGGGGGGGGGGGGGGGGGGAATTCATGGTCACACAAAATCCAAGCTGTCCATGCACTGATTCTATAATATGGACTGTAAGTGGAGAGAGGGGGGAAGGAGGGATGATGTGGGGGGAGAGGAGGAAAGACGAAGGCAAAAGGGAAGAATCCAACCTTCACCTTCTCCCCATCCTGAGCTGTCCTGACAAAATGCACTAATATGAAGCATGCACAAGGGGGCACACCAGAGCTACGGTGAATCCAACCTGTTGAAGTTTGACCTTTGGTAATGTTATTTTTTAATATCTGTTAATCCGGAGCTGGTTTGCAAATACACTTTCTCTTATTAAAAGGCCCTGGAACAGCCAAATCTTTCTCTAACAATGTCATCATGCATTCCAGAAAGCCCATTTTAATCTGTGTTAAATAAGAACAAAATATACATTGGAGGGTCCTCGTGTACTTTCTGTGGCCTCTCTGTAGGGGAATTAAATTGGTTCCAGAAAGGAACCAAGAAGTTCATGGATTTCAGGCAATCCATTCCCAAGGCTTGACCTACACGTCTGTGTTGAGCATGGGCTAATGAAAGGGCACTGAACTGGAATTTAAAAAAAAACATGGATTCTGGTGCGGGTTTTCTCTCTCACTAGCTGTGTGGCTTTGAGTAAGTCATTTAGCATCTCTGGGACATATTTTTCTTATTTGCAAATTAAAGGGACTCATTAGGGCCAATGTTTCTAAATCCAGTAAAAGTATGGATTGCAAGCTATCTAAATTCTCTACTAAAAACCACAGAAGAAAGAGGTGAGGAGGGCAGAGGAACCAAGTCATGATAAACTAAGGGGAGGAGGAAGAGAGGTGGAGGTGACAGGGCTTTTGAAAGATATGCCTCATTTTGGGAAAATACTAGACTAAATTCTGTTTCCATTTCTAAATTCTGACATTCTACTACCTACTTTATATTTTTTATATTTTCACTTGGATGTCTGCCAGAGACTCAACTTGCCCCAAATCAAAGCAGTTGTCCTCTCCCCATAAACCATCTCTCTTTCCCAGCATCCTTGCCCCCCAGAGAGTACACTAAATTTCCTCCTACTAACCTAGACCTAAATCTAGGTGTCCTTGCCAGCCATTGACCCTAGAGCTAAAGTCTGGGGAAGGCATTAGGGGTTAACAAATACACAGGCCATTATAAATGGTGGTGAGTTCTATGAAGGAAAGAAGGATTCTCAACTGAAAGCAATGTGGGTGTGTGCATGTGCCTGTGAGAGAGAGGAACCTAATCTGGGTAGCCAGAGAAGGTCTCTCTGAGAAGGTGACATTTAAGCTGAGACCTGAAGCAGGAGGTGAGGGCTGCAGAGAGGGGTGGGGGAAATGCATTAGGAGTGGAAAGAAGGCCTGTGTGACATGAGGGTGCTGAGCAAGTGACAAAGGGGCAAGATACAGGTGGAAGAGGCACACGGGGTCCTCTAGGTCAACCAGGGCCGGTTTTGTTTCAAGGGGGATGGCAAGTCATCTTTCATGAATCCTCTTATTCATCATCTATATCCAAGCAGTCATCAAATCAAGTTAATCTTTGTTTTGAACATCTTTCTCTCTCTTACATCCTTTCATATTTAACGTCTGATCTGGGCCTTCCCTTCATGACTGGACAATCTCTTAACTGGCTCCTCAGCTCCAGGTTTCTTCCTCGTGCCCAACCACCACTCCTGTTCCCCAGTCCCCACATTTTTCCTCCCTAAGTCTTCAAACTGCTGCCAACTGATCTTCCTCAATATACTTTCATTCTACCACTCAAAATCTTCAGTGATGTCCTATTGCCTATCAAATGATTAAATTCCTCTTCCTTTAAGATCCTCAATATCATGGCCCCATTTTAGCCATCTTCCTTAGCGCCCTGTCACATTATTCCTCCATGTTACAAGAAGCCTCCTCACAGTGCCAGGTATCTTCATGCCTTCAAGCTTCAGTGGTGATGGGGTGGGTGTCTTTCACCTTCCCATTCCCCCTTCCTGACAGGATCCAGCACTTCCTTCTGGTTTCCACGTCTTTACATAGTCCACCCTGGCTTAGCACGTCCTGCTTTCCTGGCTACCATCATTGCTTTGGGGAAAACATTCAGAGTGACCCAAACCAGGCCAATCAGAGTGCATTCTGGATTCTTGAATCCTAGGACAGAGATGCTTTCTCTCCTGGATGATGCATGCATGAAGGTGAAGCCTGGAACTGCTGTGGTCATTTTGCCGCCAGAAGCTTTAGGCTGAAGTTGACGCTGTGGAAAGTGAGTAAAGAGATAGAAAGAAACTACATCCTTCCTTGATGACGTGGGACACTGGACTTTACAGGTTCATGAGCCAATAAAAACCCTTTAATTGCTTAAGCTAGTTTGATTAGGGCTTTCTGTTGCTTGCAATTGACAGCATCCTAACTGCTTAAGCCTACTATATATATCAGGCATGGCTCCAGCAAAGCCTTTCTCTCATGAAGCTAACTTCCTTCTACGGGGCTTGGAGCAGGCATACAAATAAACAAGATAATTTTTTATATTGTTAAGTTCTATGAAGAAAAGAAAACAAAATAAAATGACAATGAACGGTTGGACAGAAGGAAGGCTATTTTAAATTGGGAAGGCTTCTCTGAGGAGGTGATATTTAATGAGAAACAAGGAGCCAGCCATGGGTAGATAGGAGAGAAGAACACGGTAAAGGAAACAGCCAGTGCAAAGGCCCTGTAGCTGGAAAAAGCATGATGGGCTCCAGGAACAGACATAAGGCGCTACAGCTGAGCAAGGGGGATAGTAGTACGAGACAATGATGCTTGTTCCTCTTTCCTTAATTACCTCTCCTCTTCTATAAATCTTTTGAAGATTTCAAGGCCTATCTTATGTCCCATCTCCTTCTTGAAATTTCCTTGATGGAGCTAAGGATCCCTTCTCCTTTGGACTATAGCGCTATACTATCCTTTGCACTTGGAGACTGGAACTTGGAAAGTAGCTCCAATGTACTGTCTTCTATGACCTTCTAATTTTTTCTTACGATTTTATTGACTCTCCTCAATTTGATTCTAGTTTTTGAGAGCATCTTATGTTTTTGGTGTGTCTGTCACCAAAAAGCTTAACGCTAGTCAGCTTAATTGCTGTAAAAATACACCATGATTCTAGATTTACTGCCTCCCTATGAGGGGGCATTTGAAATATTGGATTGAACCATGTGGAACCGTAATTTTTCATGGGGTCAAATATATCAAATATCAGTGATTTCAAATATCAGTGACCCATATTATAACATCATCTTTAATTACACTATAGTCCAACTCTGCCACTAACTATCCAGATGCATTGGTCGTGGTTCCAGAAAAATGCCCTTTGTGGAACTTGGGCCTCCCAAGGAACTGCTCCTTTGTAATGAAATGTATCTTTGACCACCTGACTGTCCCCTAAATTAGTTGTCAGCAGCAAATTATTTTTAAAACACCACTATGCAGGGGCTGGCCCAGTTCACGTGCTCTGCTTAGGCGGCCGGGGTTCATGGGTTCGGATCCTGGGCACGGACCTACACCACTCATCAAGCCATGCTGTGGCGGTGACCCACAAACAAAATAGAGGAAAGGTTGGCACAGATGTTAGCTCAGGGCCAATCTCCCTCACCAAAAAAAACCCCCACAAACAGCAACAACAACAAAAATACTATGCAATTTAGCATTTGTTTAAATTTGGGCTTGGATGCTACATTTGAATTTTATGCATGTGAGTGGTTTTTAGTGATAGGATTTGAAAAAAGTGATGGCATATTAGTATACATGTCACCTAGGCCTGAAATTCCTGGTCACTTTTGATAGAAACCACGACTGTACCCAGTTACCATAAAGGAAGCACCCCTTGGTCCTCTCTCTGGGCCCAGGATGGAATTGTTTCCCTGTGTCTGACTGAAAAAAGACAGAGCAGTGCCCCCAGGGATCGGATTGCTGCCAGGATGATGCCCTTGGCCCTCACCTCACTTCCTATCATGTGATCTGCCAGAAGAGGTGAGAATTATAACCTTCCCTGGGCTGGGGGCCCTCTTTTCCCTCCAGAATGGCAACATAGTGTAAATTTTACTTTTGTTTTATCAGTCTGTGTTCTCTATGTAAGGGGCATGTGTTTCAGAAATAATTGTTTATTTTTCATCTGGACTAAAACACTTATATATCTCTTTGGATCTCAGTTTTGTCAACTATAAAACAAGGACCCAGACTAAATGATTTCTAAGGTCCTTTTTAGCAAACACCATGTGGCTGACCAATGACTTTTCATTGGTAACGTGTTAATGCACCTATTATACACACACACACACACACACACACACACACTTGTATTCATAGATCTGATTTTGATCATAAGTCCCCATGTAGCATCCCCACGCAAGTTTCTTTTCAACAGTGGAAATAAATCTTCACATGAGCAATACACATCTCGTGAACAACTTCATTACCACTCAACCAAATTTCTTCAAACATGCCAAAGGCACTAAGAAGGACAACTTGAAAGTTCTAAAGGAAGCAGTTTGCATTTGGGCAAAAAAAATAGTAAAAAAGTATCTGAGTGATTTCTTAAATGGTGAAATCCCCCTTTTTGCCCTTTTTCTTCAGTTTTAAAAATAGCCTAAATGGAATCTTACTCAACTTTCTACAAAAAAACATACCTTTAGGCTGAGAGACAGCATTAGAAATTTCATCCTAAAGAATTTATTTTTTGGGGGGTCCGGCACGGAGTTACAAGAGCCTCCAGACAGAGGCTTCTAATTAAATTGCCCTCTCAACCAGAACTGCAGAGTATACGCTGTAATCACCAGAATTTGGTTTAAATCTGTGACAGAATGATAATTTTGTTAGTTCAGAGGTTTTTAAACTATGGCTCATAACTGCTGGAGAGTTTCCGATGACTTTTCAAGGTTCTGCAAGGCGTGTGTATTTGCTGGGGGACCAGGGGACTTCCAGTAAGTGAATAAATAAGAAAGATTTCACAGTCGCAGGAAGTTCAAGTAGGTCTCAGATGATCAGGAAGTGCTGTAGTTCTCTTTCTGGCTTTGTAGATAACAACACATTCACAACAAATTATTAGGGAGGAAGTTTTAAATGCCTTTGCTCCTAATGGTGATGGATCTACCCTTATTCGCCTGCACCCTTCATCCCAGCTTATCTACCGTGTGAGCTTGGGAAGTACAAGCTGATGACTGGAGGAGTAAAGGGGTAAAGTATGTCCAACACATGACCTTGGCCTCATCCCTTCAAGCTAACCACCTGAGCCAACCAGTCATAGGCAAAACAGATCATTCCCTCATTCATTTATTTGATAATCTTGATTGAATGCAATGTGCTAGGTGAGGGGGATACTGAGGCAGAAAAGGTTCATGGGATCAAACTTACATTCTTGGAGGAGCAGACATTAATGGATAAACATACAAGTAACATGTTAGTTAAAATTGTAATCAGAGCTATGATAGAAATGTCAAGGTGTACTGAGAGCACAGAACAGAGATTGAGCCTAATTGAGCAGTGGGCACTGGAAAAACTTCCCTGAGAAAGAGACATTTAAACTTGCACCTCAGAGATGAGGAGGAAAGTTGACCAGGCAAAGTGCTGTGGGACCAGCATTCCTGTCAGAGGGACCAGCACGGGCAAAGTCCCTGAGGAGGGAAACAGCTTGGCTCTTTCAAGGAACAAAGGAGCCCACGCTGTCTAGAGTAGTGGTTTCCAAAGCGTGGTCCACAGAACCCTGGGGTTCCGTGAGACTCTTTCAGGAGGTTGGCAAGGTCAAAACTGTATTCATAATAACACTGAGATGTAATGTGCTTTTCTCCCTGTGTTGATATTTACACGAACGGTGCAGAAGCAATGGTGGGTAATACTGCAGGCGCCTGACTGATAGTAAAGGCAATGACACCAAAAGGTACAGGTAATCACTGTTTTTCACTGCCACACACTCAGTCTTGAAAATGCATGTTCATTTAAGAATGTCTTTGATGAAGCAGTAAAAATCATAAGTTTTTATTAAGTCTCGATGCTTGGATAGATGTCTTTTTAATATTCTGTGTTGCTAACTGGAGAGTATGTCTTAGGCACTTCTGCTGCATACCAAAGTACGGAGGTTGTCTCAGGAAGAGCATGTGTGTGACTGAGTTGTGAACTGCACTGGCCACTTTTTCTTGGATCACCATTTTTACTTGGAAGAACAACTGGCAGACAAACTATGGTGATTAAGACTTGGGTAATTGGCAGACATTGTCTTGAAAATGAATGAAGGATGCCTATCACTTCAAGGAAAACAACTGACAGTATTTGTTGCCAATGATACAATTTAAGCTTTCAACAGAAAGTTTTAGAATTTTGGAAAACTTATATCTGCTACTGTGACCTTGATATCTTCTCAATACTTATGAGTCTTTCTGATAAGATTGATGGTGATAATATTCCACGTACCTGTCAGATGATATAATCTCTAATTCTTCCACAGAATTGTATCAAAACCTTCTTTGTGAAAAACTATTTTATTTTTAAACATAGGTACAAAAATTCTAATTAGAATAGAATCAAACACCGTATCAGTAAATCCGCTAGGGTTTATTCCAGGAATGCAAAAGTATTTCAATATCTGGAAATTGGTTAACATATCATTACTTAAACAAATTAAAGGAGAAAATTAACACAATTTTATCAACAGATGCTCAAAAGGCATTTGATTCAATATAGCAGAAATTCCTAATAAAATTCTAACTAAAATATGACTATAAAGAAACCACTTAAATATAATAAAAAATATTGCAAAAAAATCCCTTCATCAAATCTTAATAGCAACACTAAAACCGTTTTATTTAAGATCAAGATCTAGACAGGAAAGCCTTTGACTTTTTGATTGATTACAATTTAACTTTGTCTTGGGAGATCTAGCGAATGCAATGAAAAAAGAAAATGAATAATTGGAATAAACACTTGAAGAGAAGAAATAAATACTATGCATTTTTGCTGATGATATGAAAATCCAAGAGATCTTAGTTTTTTTTTTAAAGCACTAGAACTAATAGAATTTAAGAACCAGAGGATATAAGATAAATGCACATAAATTATTAGCTTTTGTTTATTCTAATAATAAGCATATAGAAATGGAAAAGAGGAAAATATTCTATTCACAAGATAGTGAGTAAAATATCAAGGAACATAACTAAGAATAAAGGTACATCTAAATGAAGAAAACTAATCTTATTAAGGGTCACAAAACAAACTCTGAACAAATGGAAAGATATACCACGTTCTTGGATGGGAAGGTGGAATATCACAAAACTATTAATTCTCCCCAAAGAAATATATAGATATAATGCCGTTACAATTGCACAGTTTTTTTTTCTGAGAGGGGAGAAAGAGACTAGATAAAATGATTTTAAACTTCATATGGAAGAATAAATGCTCAAGAATAGCCAGGAACAGAACAAAAAAGAATGACAGGGGAATTGCCTTACCAGTTATCAGAGTATACTAAAAAGCCGTTATGAAATAAATATGGTTTAGTATGAGAATGGGAAACAGACCAGTGGAAAAGAAAAGAGAATCCAGAAATAATCTTATATACATTATATATCAAATGTCATAGTTCAATTTAGTGGGAAAATAATAAATTATTTTAAAAATGACACCAGTAAAACTGAATATGCATCTAAAATAAAATAAAGTTCCTATTTTACACCATATACAAAAATACATTCCCCAGAGATTAAAGTCTTAATGGTGAACAACAAAACAGAACAAGATATTGTAGCAATATCTAGGAAACTTCATGTACAATCTAGGAACAAGGAAACCTTAACAAGATTGGAAAACACAGAGACTATAAAAGAAAAGATATATCTGACCACATTAAAAATATGTATGGTAAAAGATATTACAAACAAATTCAAAACACAAATGATAGATTTGGGAAAAAATACTTGTAATAACAAGTATTTAATTAATTTCTATAATATTTATATTAATTTATACAATATAGAAATTAATTACATAGGAATTAATTTATATAATATAGAAAGAGATTTTATAAATTGGCAACTCAATGGAAAAATGATCAAAGAATATAAAAAGGCAATTTACAGAAGCACCAATCCAGACAGCCAACAAATGTACAAAAAGATGCTTGAATTTACCACAGTTGGGGAAATGCAAATTAAAGTAACAAGAAGACATCACGTTTTGATCATCAGGCCAGTCAAAATTAAAAACAGCTACAACCTGTTATTTGTGGAAATGTAAATTTTACAGCATTTGGGAAAAGAAATCTAGCAGTAACTATTAAAACTTAAAATACACATACTCAAAAGAACAGATAAACAAATTGTGGTATATGCATATGATGGGATGCTACTCAGCAATAAAAAGGAAGGAACTATTCTACATGCAACGACATGGTTCAATCTCAAAAACATTATGTTGACAAAATAATCCAGACACAAAAGAGTCCAGACTCTATGATTCCATTTATGTCAACTTCTAGAACAGGGAAAACTAATATACAGTATTAGAACATATGTATCAGGATGTTTAATTATATAGCATGATTCAGAGTGGAGAAAAACTAGAAACAAATTGAACCCTCATTAATACAGAATGGGTAATTAAATCCCGGTAGTCCACATCAAGGACTAGTATACTGCCAATGAAAAGAAAGGAATAGAGGTAGACCAGTTGACTTGGAGAGATTTCCATGAGGTATTGTTTAAAAGCATTAACAATATGGGGCCGGGCCCCTGGTGTAGTGGTTAAGTTTGGCATGCTACACTTCAGTGGCCTGGGGTTCTTACGTTTGGACCTACACCACTCATCAGCCATGCTGTGTTGGCGACCCACATATAAAATGGAGGAAGATTGGTACAGATGTTAGCTCAGGGCTAATCTTCCTCAAGCAAAAAAGAGGAAGATTGGCAACCGATGTTAGCTCAGGATGAATCTTCCTCAGCAAAAATAAAGAAAGAAGAAAAAAAGACAAAAGCGTTAATATAATCCCATGTTGTGAAACAATGACCCTACCCCTATATCTAAAGTTGTATATACAGATATGCATGTGTATGTTGTTTCTGTACCTCATTGTAGGAACATGGAAGAAAACAGGGAAAGATACATATTAGGTATGTTAACATGGATTACAAAGTGAGAGGAATGGAAGGAAAAGAGGGGGAGAGGGCATCAAGCTGAAAGATAAAAGACTGAGCTAAAAACAACAGGATACAGGGGCCAGCCCGGTGGCATAGTGTTTAAGTTTGCATGCTCTGCTTCAGTGGCCCGGGGTTCACAGGTTCAGATCCTGGGCACGAACCTACGCACCGCTTATCAAGCCATGCTGTGGCAGGCGTCCCACATATAAAGTGGAGGAAGATGGGCACAGATGTTAGCTCAGGGCCAATCTTCCTCAGCAAAAAAAAAAAAAGGATACGTGATATGATTACATTTGTGTATTTAAAGTTTATAATTATAGAGGATTACTCAAAGAAAATGATGTCCATCTTGTAGATATTTTGAATTTGATCCCTAGATTAAACCAGATCTTCGGAACTATGTATTTGGACTACATTGTCTTCGTCCTTCTTGACTTTCCCTGAATTGAACTTTAGCCCTCTCTATTTTACAGAGAAGAAATTAAAGCTGTAAAGCTGACTTGACTTGCCCAAACGAACACAGCATGGATGTGGCAAATTGTGGATTTGAACCCAGGCATTCTAACTCCACGAGCCACACACACAGCTCTCGGTATTTGCTAAATGCCTTCTGAGAGTCTGGCAGAAGAGAGTGAGGCTCTCGTCTTGGGCGAAAAATTTAAAGGAGTGCCAGGAAACTCAGAAACCAGAGAAAGAACATTTGAAAAAAAAATGAAATTAATGCAAAAAAAATCCACATTGAACAAAAATATCAAAATTTTAAAGAAAGACAGGATCTGACCGGCACTTGCACGGCCTCTCTTGCCTCACCCTAATTCCAGTCCCCTCAGATCTTGTCTTTATTGAAAATTTTAATATTTTGCTCATCAGATTTTTTAATGTTAATTTTGATTTGAAAAGAATATTGCCTTAAAATATTATTTATATCAATCACTGAGTTTTTTGGTGCCCCCTTTAAATGTAGTGCTTGAGGTAAGTTCGTCACTTGCGTCACCCTAATCCCGGCCCTGCTTGTCTCCATCATTAGGCAACTGTGTGAAACCAAGCAAAGCACTGCATCTCTGAGGCTCAATTTTCTCATCTGTAAAGTGGGGGCGATCATTTCCCTGCCTGCTTCACAGGGCTGTGGTGAGAAACTAAGAAGATATGAATAAGAACTTGCTTGTAAAGCATCCATATTCTTGCTACTGGAGTTGCTCATGAAGGGATAAGTGAGTTGAATCCCCCAGACTTGGACATGCTCCCATACCACTTGGCCTGCCCACACCCATTGCTGGAAAATCCCCTGTAACTGTAATCTTTGTTTGGATAGCTATTTGGCAGGTACCCCCATGTCTGAGTATGTGGCACGAGAATGTACCTCTGAAGCTAGAGGAGCGCTTCTGTATATTGAATGTGCACATAGATCACCCTGGGATCTTTAAAAACCACATTCAGACTCGATTAGCCTGGAGTAGGGCATGAGAGTCTGCATTTCTAACAAGCTCCCAGGTGACGCACATGTTACTGGTCCACAGACCTCCCTCTCTTTGAGTAATGAGGAGCTACCAGGGACGGATGGTGAACGGGCCAGAAAGACTGAAATGCACCAGAACAATGACAGGGTACACACACCAGGCATTGCTGTGAGAATGTCAATCCTTACAATAGTCCCAGATGGGTTCAGTTATGTTGACGCCCACCAGCCAAGGACCACCAAGAACATACCTCTAGTCACACCAAGTTAGATTTATTCAGTTTGCTGCAAAAGAGAACACACACCAAGGAACTATAGGAGGGAGTTGGAGGAGTTTATTATGGGATTTGGGCTTGTGCTGGGAGAGTCTCAGGGGGGTTAAGGGGTGGGGCACCCATTCTGGTCTGGGAGCGATCCAGGCACAAGGGCAATTTGATGACTGGGCATCTTGTAAATTTTTTCCTTTTTTTTTTGGTCCAAGAGGACAGAGGATTAAAGTGAGTAGAGCTGCCATTATAGAGAAGCAGTAGTCACACAAGTTAGTCAGAAGAGGGGGATGTTAATGATGTTTGTGGTTGCAGAGTGTCCTTCTCTCCGTTTTGGGTCAGAGAGAGTCACGAGTGGCCTTGTGGCTGGTTTGTTCCAACACAGTTATGGAGTGACCTTGTCTGATTACTGTTTTTATTCTGTGAGTGATGTTTACATTCCTTTAGGAACATTGCAGCCAGTGCTGACCAGACCTTGGACAAGCCGTCCCAGATCCCGGCCCTGTGCCTCAGAGGGCTCCTCACGTTGAATCAATTTCCTTGGAATTTTGATCCCTCCCTGGTGCCCGAGACGGCTGTCACGCAGGGGCACCTTTAGCCTGGACTGGGACGCATGTCAGCGCCAGGCCCTGTTTCTCCCTTTCAGAGCACTCTCTGAATCTCTACCCTGAGCATGGGTCATCCTGATGCCCTGAGGAGCTCGAGGACTCGTGCTCATGTGGTTATCCACAGCCATGCATCTGGACACCTGTGCCGGGGGGATGCCTGGCCAGCAGATTGCTCCCACGGGCCGACACAGTATTTCTCTTGCAGAACTGTGTGAAACTGAGCTGCCAGAATGGTGCTGACATGCTGATTTGGAGTAACTAAAAAAATTTTTTTAAATTTAGTACTTTATTTCTTAATGCATATTTTACTTAAATTGTTTTTCAGCTCTACAGTAGTCCTCCCTTACATTCAGGGGATACGTTCCAAGACCCCAGTGGATGCCTGAAACTGCGGACAGTACTGAACCCTGTATATACTATGTTTTTCCCTATGCATACATACCTAAGATAAAGTTTAATTTATAAATTAGGCGCAGTAAGAGATTAACAATAACATAATAAAATAGACCAATTATAACAATATACTATAATAAAAGCTACCGTAGATCTTAGTAACCTCAGCATAAGATTTTTTTTCTTTCCTTATTAAGTTGAGAACTTTCACCTTTTCACTTAAAGGAAGCACTTTACGGCTTCTCTTTGGCATCTCCAGATTGCCAGCATCGCCACTCTTGAGCTTTGGGGCCATGATTAAGTAAAATAAGTGTTCCTTGAACACAAGCACCGTGACACTACGACAGTCAATCTGATAACGGAGCTGGCTACTAAGTTACTAACAGGGCTGGTAGCACATACAGTGTGGATACGCTGGACAAAGGGATGATTCACGTCCCACGAGGGATGGAGCAGGATGGCACGGGATTTCATCATGCTACTCAGAATGGTGTGCAATTGAAAGTTTATACATTGTTTATTTCTGGAATTTTCCATTTACTATTTTTGGACCGCAGTTGACTGTGGGTAACTGAAACCTCGGAAAGCGAAACCATGGACTGCTAACCAGGGACTACTGCGTTGAGCTATAACTGACAAAACTGTAAGATTATTTAAAGTGTATGTGATGATTTGATATACACATACTTTGTGAAAGACTTCCCCCCATCTAGTTAATTAAAACATCCATCACCTCACATATTTATCCTTTTTTTTTTGGTGAGAACATTTAAATTCTACACTCTTAGCAAATTTCAAGTAAACAATACAGCATTATTGACTATAGTCACCATGTTATACATTTGATCCTCAGACCTTATTCATCTTATAAAGCCGAAAGTTTGTGCCCTTTTACCAATCTCTCCTTATTTCCCCACCCCCAGGCCCTGGCAACCACTTTTCTACTCTGTTTCTATGAGATGGACTTTTTTTTAGATTCCACTCAAATGACTTATATAGACGGGGCCCCACAAAATATATTTGCTTGGGACCCCACACATCAAAGGATTGGACCCATCACAGCCTAGCTGGCAGCTGTGGGGGCCATTTTTCACTTTCTCAATTATTATCGCCCCCATTATAAAGAAGAGGAAACTGAGGTTAACAGAGGTTAAGCAGTGATTCTGCGGCTGGTGGGTGGTAAGCAGGGACTCAGACTTCAGTAAGCCTGCTCCCGAGGCTGGTGCTCTAACCTGCGTGTTCCCTCACCCGCCTCGCCAACTCCAAGGGCACCTTGGTGACCCAGCCCCATCATCCGTGCTCCATATATTGCTGACATTTCAAAGACTGCTCCTGCTTTTCAAATTGCTTACATCGTTCTTAATTTTTTTTCTCCTGCGTGGTACTTGGAAATCTCTATGCATCTTCCACATTTTGCTCTTTCTCTCCTTTCTCCTCCCAGCTCCATGTTCTATGGACGGATACTGGTTAGGGGCCCCACATACTCCTTCTGAGCCCCAGATTTGTTACAGGATGATGGAAAGCTCCAGAGCATTAACTGTGGCTTCATGTGAACCCCAGAGACTGAACAACTAAGAATGTTCTCTCAAATGGCATAGGGACTGTCCAGATTGCTGGGGGTGGTGCTGAGGTTAGCTGTGAGGAGGAGGCGCCTGCGTGTGGGCAGGAAAGTGAAATGTGTTGTCTTCTATTATAGGGTCAGCCCATGTAGTGTGGTCACCCTCCCCCCCGCTGATTTCAAAAACTAGAAGCAGAGGGAAGGTGGGTCATGACTAAGAGGCTTGGTGTCCTTTCAGCGGAGAGAGGCAGCCCTGTCGCTTCAGTGGGATGAGGCCTATTTTCTGCTGTTGGAGAAGATTCCAGAATACAAAAGTATTAGGAAGGCTCCTCTGTGTGAGTCCAGTGTTCAGTTCGCCTTAGAGGCAGTGTCTATAATGGAAAAAGCATCGACTTTGGAGTCTACTGCCCTGGGCTCGAGTCTCAGCTTTGGCAGTATACTAGCTGTGTGACCCTATGACAGGTGTGTTAACCCTCTGTGCCTCAGTTTCCTCATCTGACGAATGGGGATAATAATTCCTTCCTCAAACAGTTGTGAGGATCGAATAAGATGATGTTGGTACAGTGCCTCGTATAGAAGACACTGTAGCTATTGTTATGATTGTTTTTATCTTAGATAATCTTATGGAGGACAGTCTGAGATCATGGGCTGGCTCTCCCTGGTGTCGCTTCAAAAAGTTAGGGAAATCTCTCCCACATATACGTAGTCAGTTTTGAAAAACTAGTTGCAAATTGAACATCCATCCATCTATCCAAATCTTTTGCACTCGTTTTCTATTCTCAACCTATATCACCTCTGCAGGTATAAAGTTCAGAAGCTCTGCAGTCCGCTAGGTAAAACAGAAGCTTCTTTCAGTTATCCAAAAGCTTCTACTCTCACAGTTCAATGGCGAATCCGTCCAAGTTCATCTATTCCTAACCTTCATAATTTCCTAGACACTTGAATATCTTCTTTTCCCTCTTTAACATTTTATTTATCTCTCACCACAGTTTTTCCAGTAACTTTTAGACTTTCTTCAAGTATACCTGCAAGAATATTCCAGGGCTGAGCACACCCTCGTGTTTTCTTTCTCACCCTCTGTTTCTGTTCTGAAGGTGTTTTGTGGGCTGTTTAGGGTGTAGGAAGCTTAGTTAGTGGCCTTTGTTTGGGGGTCAGATGTATCTAGGTTTGAATCACATCTCTATTGCTTAGCAGTCAGTTGTGTGACTAAGTCACATGGGTTGACATTAATACCCGCCACAAGACTGGTGGAGTCCCTGGGCCCACAAGGGGAAGTGCTTGGCAGGGCGGCACAGGGCAGAAGCCCAGGGCCAGAGTTAGGACAGCCCTGGGCACTGTCTTCAGTGGCCAGTCCACCTTAGAGCAAAGCCTCATCTCCTCTTGCCTAACTCCTGACAACCTCCTCTTCACTGACTTTCTGGCCTCCCCACACTATCCATTTTGCATACTGTTGCCAACTTCTACTCCTAAAACATGACATTTATCATGTTGTCCTTCTACTCAAAAAAATCTTCAAAGATTCCCCCTTGATTAGTCTTGCGTTTAGAGCCCAGCATGGAATAGCCTCACAATTTCCTCCCTCTCGCTTCTCATCCTCCTTTGCCTCCACATCTCTGCACCTGTCTTCAAACATCTGAGGATCCTAAACATATCTGCAGATGACAACGGGACTGAAACCAGCCCACAGACTTGGGGAGCTCTCTGTCCGGTTGGCAGGGGTGTGACGCCGGCCCAGTACGAGGGGAATCCAGAGGGAGAAACAAATGCCCCCGGGGAAGCTGAGATCTGAGCTGTGTCTCTATGTGTGAACAGGGGTCTGGTTGGTGGTGTTAAGTCAGGGGAGAAGAGAGTCCCTGGGAAGAAAGCACACAGTAAAAAGAGAGGATGATGGCAGGACACAGCATTTGGGGCAAAGAAGTCTGAAGAGGCTGAAGTCTGGGGCATAAGTGGGGCAAGTGGGAGGTGACGTCAGTAAATGGAGGCGAGGCAGCTGGAGCAGGGCTCCCGAGGCCAGCCCAGGGCTTTGGGTTGTAGCCTGTGGGCAGCGGGGGGTTACTGACCATTCTTAAGCAAGGTTGTAACATCTTGTAATTTCCAAAGAAAGATCAATTTAATGGCCATAAAAGGATTTTACGGTTGTTACAGAGAATTGGGAAAATATACCAAAGTAAAAACTGGAAAATAAAAATCCTATGGCCCATAGATAAATATTGATGACATTATTGTATTTACTTATTCTCAGGCCTGCCCCCGCCCCATCTCTCTCATCGTGACTACTGTGTAATGAGTGCTTACTATGTACCAGGAATTATGACAAGAGCTTTCCTCATGTAATCCTCACAACAACTCTATGCTATAGATAAAATTATTCTTCTCATTTACAGATGAGGAAGTGTGAAGGATCTTCTCTGGGTCACACAGTTGGTAAGTGGCAGAGTTGGGCTTTGAACCAATCGGGCTGCAGCACCCGGGTTCTGAGCCCCTGGGTCACACTGCTGAGCGGCGGTTACACAATCAACACACGCACATACATAGAGAGACGTAAAGTTTTCTTTAACACACAGTTTGGCATCCTGATGTTCTGAATTTGGCGAGAGCATAAAGGAGCTGTGTAGGTGGGGAGTAGTTCAGAGAGTGTGGTGGGAGGGAGACAAGCTAGATGGCGGCCACAACATTCCACAGGAAAGACGATGAACAAGGGTCATGCAGTGAGAGGGAGGGTGGGTATGAGGTGATGGACACGGAGACCTTTAGGAGGTGGAAATAGACCTTGATGACTCAGTGTGTGCATGTGTCTATGTGTGTGTGTGTGTGTGTGTGTGTGTGTGTGTGTGTAGGCAGCAGTTGAGGGAAGGGAAAGACTGAAGGAGAATCCTGAGGATTATTTATTGAGCACCTGGGTGGATGCTAAAGCCACTATAGGAGGGAGAAGTGTTTGGGAGCCCAGGAAGTTGATGAATCCCTTTGAGACCTCATGGGAGGCCACTGTCTGCCAGGTGGTTGTGTTCACTAGGCAGTTGGAGACACTTACGTGGAAACACAGAGTGGAGTTGGCTGCATTGTTGGTACTGGAGTCAAGGGACTTGAGGTTCCCTGGGAAGAATGGACTGAATAAAAAGAGGAGAATCACAGAGGAAGCTTAGGAACACGGTTAGAGAGGATGGCAGAGTCAGACAGTTAGATCCGAGGGTGGCCAACATGCAGAGATCACAGAGCGGGATGGGATGGGAAGAGGAAGAGGACCCACTGCTCTCCTTCCCAAACCGGTGTTTCTGCAGGGCTAATCTCTCACCCACCTGTCAAAATCATTTTTACATGTTCATCTTCGGTCCATTCATTGTTCCAGCCTGACGTGCTCTCACCTCCTCCAGCAAGCCTTCCCAACCCGCTGGCCACCGGGCCTCCAGCTCTCTGTCCACATCTACCACCCCCCCACTGTCATTTATCTTGTTTCCTCTCAAGATTCCAAGCATCTGGGACAGAGGCCCTGCCTTCCTCGGAGCCCCACAATGCCTGATAACAAGGCGCTGATTCATTGGTTGCTTATAACCTTTAGTATAGAGCTTATTTTTTTAGTTCTATAGTTTGGATTTTTAAAAATATACTTTCTCTACACCAGAAGCTCCTCTGCCCTTTTTAGCTCAGTCTCTGCTTTGTGAGTTCTTCCCATGGCATATTCTTCCCTGTTGGCTTGGCATTTTGCTACTCAAACATTCCCCAGGCAGCATGAGAGTTGAGATTCATCTTCTGTTCACTTTCCTCTTTTCATTTCCTCACTGCTCTCCATTGACGTCATCCCTCAATCCCCCTCACTCCCAATTTACGACAGCCCCTCATCCTAGAATCTGTGGTACATACCTTCCCCTATACCAAGTATGTCTAACCATTTAACTCTTTGAAGGTATTCACTAATCTGACGGGATTAAGACAGGTATAGTCTGCTCCATGATCCTTCTTCCAGCACAGAACTTAGCAACTTTTCACCAACCCTCGAGGTAACTATAATGGCAGGTGACAGATCTCCACCAAGAGCTTCACGACTTCATCGTGAGTTGCTTCAATCTTCGTAGGTTCCACATATAGCCAGAATGAATCCTCACTTATATACATGGGTATATGTGTGTATGTGTAGATGATGTGCCACAGTGATGACAGTGGCGTTGATATTAATAACTACCATTTTCTGAGCACTTACAACATGTAAGGCACTCTGCAAAGTGCTTTATAGCCCATGCTTCATTTAATCCTCCCTTCCATGCCCTGTGGAATCGTGGGGTTGCTCTTAAATCACTGCAATGCTGGATAGGAATTTTCCACTTTCTCTATGGGGGTGTAAAGGAGGTAGACCCAGGAACTTTCTATGATCAGCACAGAAGCTTTGGAGGAAATCCAAAGTAGCAGTGAAGTGAGACGACCTGATCCCGCCTCTTCTCTACCTCTTATCACCTCTCCCTCAGAAAGAGTCACCAGGGTCTGGATGCCACAGGTCAACTTGGGGAAGCAATGACCCTTGACCTTCCCCCAGAGATCCAGTACCTGTGGAACACGTGTCTGTGACAATATTCCATTAAACGAGCAATGTTTGATGGGATTCTAATTAAATTAAAAAGAGAAGACAGAGTTTAAGAGGGAAAGTTTCCTTACAAAGAATAAACTATCTTAAATTTTTAAACTTCTACTCCTGCTTAGGGCTATTACCATTTCAGTTGGAAAGTGGTAGAAAACCATGTGTTGATGTAGAAAAATACAAATAGAGCAATAACTAATCCCAATTTCCCTAAATTGTTTGAAAAAACATTTAGTTGAGGAAATAAAACAGGGAACTTCACTGAAAAATATGATTGGATTTGGGGACAAGCAAAGACTAAATTTGGTGCTTAAGGTCAGTTAAGTGGCATGTACCACTGGAAGATGGCAGAGGTTCTGATCCCAAGAGAAGTTAAAAATAAAGCCTTTCAGAACATCCTAGGTTTTGCAACGCTGTTGCATTTTGAAAAGGCACAAGAACACACACTAAAATAAAAGGTGGTTTGAAAAGTACAACCTGCGAGGGAGGGGAGGAAGGAGGGAGGTGTGAGAAGCCAGATTGTGGTGGGCAGGGTATGTGCAGAAGTGGATGTGAGCTGGCGGTGAGGCGAGGGAAGCAGAAGGAGGCAGAGAGGTTTTCTGGTTTGTGTTGAAGGGTGGTGTCTTACGTCAGCTCAGGCTGCCATAACAAAACACCATAGACAGAGTGGCTTAAACGGCAGAACTTTATTTCTCCCAGTTCTGGAGGCTGGGAAGTCCAAGATCAAGATACGCTTGCTAATGAGGGCTCACTTCCTGGCTTGTAGATGGCCACCTTCTAGCTGTGTGCTTATATGACTTCTTCATGCTCCACTGGAGAAGGCCAGCTCTCTGGTGCCTTTTCTTATGAGGAAACTAATCTTATCAGATCAGTGCACTACCTTTATCCTTAATTACTTCTGCAAAGGTCCTACCTCCAAATTCAGTCACGTTGGGATTTGGGCTTGAACATATGAATTTCGGGGAGACACAAACAGATGGGTTGTTTTGCAAATAGTTTTAGGCTAAGGGGAAGGGGCCAGTTTAGAGAGAGGAAAGACCAGACATTGAGGAGGGACAGCAAGAAAGGAAGAGAGGACTAGTGGAGTCATGGATGGGATTTTTGGTGTCAGGGAGTGGAAGGAGTAGCTAGCTCAGTAAATCATGAGGGCAGTTTACCTGGTAAGTAGGAATGGGTTTGGAATTTGAGAAGAGTAAAAAGATCCAGAACAGCCTCCATGGGGAATGAGATAAGAAGTTCACTGGGGACTGCCATGCAATATCAAGGGCCAGCCAAGGTGAGCTCACACGATTGCCATGCAGACACCAGCTTTAATGTCGCTTCTTTATGGAGGTCTCACCTGACCACCCTGTTTTAATTTTAGGCATAGCACTTAATATCTGGTTAAGTTTTTATTCCCCCCGCTAGAATGTAAACCTCATGAGAGCTGGATCTTTTTGCCTTGCTTGATGCAGTATTTCTAAGGCTTAGGGTAGTGCCTGGCACAGTAAAAAACAAAGAAGTCTCTGCTGGCTGAATGGATGAATGATTTTGAATGTCACCAAAGAGAAGAATTATGTGACATGTGGAAACGGTGGTCCACTGAGTCCAGGCTGAAAAAGGAGGGAAAGATGACAAGGAAGAAAGGCAGGGAGGGAGGGAGGATCAGAGAGCTGGGAAAAGAGGAAGCAGGGAAGGGTCCAAAAGCAAGTTTGGTGGGAATAAGTGGTCAAGAGAAGAGTTCTGGAAAGGTGCTAAGTGATGGAAACGTACAACCCGTATCCGGGCAACAAGTGTAAGGTGAGAGGCACTGAATTTTAGCCCATTAAGGCACCGTGCAGCAGGGCAGCCTTTCCTAATGTGTTCCAGTAATTCTGAGACTTGATTGGTACTAACAGAATAAAGGGCTTTGCGGTCAAATAAGTTTAGAAAATCCCAATTAGAAAACCGATTCACTTACTGCAAGACTTCTACAAATCTTTAAAATACTCAAAAAAGACTTCAAAAGAGGGTATAGTGTTTCCTAAATTTATTTGACTGATGAATCCTTTTTATATCCTTCCAGGAGCATCCCTAGGGTCTGTTTCCCGAGAACAGAGGTTCTCAAAGCGTGGTCCCTGGAACAGCAGCATCAGTATCCATTGGGAACCTGTGAGAAATGCAAATTCTCAGGCCCTACCCCAGACCTATCTAATCAGAAACTCGGCCTGGAGCCAGGACTCTGCGGTTTAACAAGTCCCCCAGGTGATTCTGATGCATACTAAAGTTCATAACCACTGAGCTAGAAAATACTTTGGAGAAGACTGATTCATGTTCGTAATTGGGAAAGACTATTTGTCAAGAGGTGGGATAAGTCATTCATGTTAAGGCTGAAATCATATAGTATGACTGCAGAAGCTGAAATGGAGAAGAAAAATGTGTGTCCAATAATAATGTGCAAATTAAGATTGCAAACTTTAATACTAGCCTAATTAACAAATCGCATCAAAATTTTAGTAAAAATGACTTTGGATTGCCTATTCCTTTGGATTACTCATACTATTATGTTCCTCTGTTAGCGTGAATTAAGAGCTGACTCCTTTCCAACATGTTTTGTCAAGTTATTGGGGAGGAGAGGGAAAGAAAGAGAAATGGATTTGAAAATTATTTCCTTTTTTTTCCCCCTTCTCCATCCTTTGATAGAGTTACCAAAAAGTAATTATGAGGCCAAAAGGTAGACAGCAATGGAAAGGAAAAGAAAAGAAAAATCATATGGAAACTGTATCATCAGCTCTTGAATAACCAAAAACTGACCCTAAGTATCATATGTGTGGCTATATAAACTCATGTTTAAAAACTGATTTAAAAAGCAGTTATTTGCAAAGAGCTTTATCAATTGATCAGCTCAGACACTTTATTCACTTCTCTAATAAATGGCTATTGGGTTAAAAACTTTGTCAGAAGGTATAATTTTTAAGTGTTAAAAAATGTATCAGGCCAGCCCAGTGGCGTGGTGGTTGAGTTCGGTGTGCTCTGCTTCAGTGGCCACGGGTTCAGATCCGGATGCAGACATGCACTGCCCATCAAGCCATGCTGCGGCAGCAACCCACATACAAAATAGAGGAAGATGGGCACAGATGTTAGCTCAGGGCCAAACTTCCTCACACACACACACACACACACACACACACACACACAAAAGTGTCTGTCCTACTCCTCAGCAGAATAATTTGGAAAGGTGTTTACCATACATATATAGTTTACAGAAGAGCTGTCAAAAATAACTTAGATCAGGGCCGGCCTGGTGGCATAGTGGTTAAGTTTGCGCACTCTGCTTTGGTGGCCTGGGGTTCACAGGTTTGGATCCCGGGACTGGATATATGCACCTCTTATCAAGCCATGCTGTGGCAGAGTCCCATATAAAGTAGAGGAAGATGGGCACGGATGTTAGCTGATCTTCCTCACAGGAAAAAAAAAAAACCAAACCTCAGATATATGAATGCTTCCACTGTACAATGGAAAAAAAGTATGAGTCTAAAAGGAATCTGGGTATGTGTTTTCAAAAGCAAAATTTGAATCTAAGTCTAAATCTTAAAATGCATTTGACTCAGAATTTTCTTTAAGAGGGAAAAAGAAACAAAGACCCCTTGAACAATTATGCAGAGCTAAATGCTTGAGCTTTTTAAAGTGCTTTAGCCAGAAATATTCTTAGTTTCTAAGGCATTCAGACATAAAGACATATCAGAAATGGAAGAATAACATTGTGCAAAGATTTGCATGAGCACAAAGACTTAATTGGAAGAAAAAAAATGATAAGACATGTCCCTGATTTTTTAAGGTGGAAGTTTGTAGAACTTCCATTCTGTCTTTCACTCACTCAGTCCTGGTTTATCACCCAGCAATATGCATGATTGGCAGGGTCCCTCTGACCCCAGTGGTCAGGAGCTCCTGTGGCTAGCTCTACCAAGTGGGGATGAGCTACACTGAAGGCAGGTCTAGATTAAGACCTGTTTTTCCTGTAGAAAACCACCCGCAGTTCCTATACAGCTAGTTTGACTTGTGCAACCTTACAAGGATCCACTTCTCAGATACTCTGGATCTTTGAAATACAGTACAGCCACTGAGGAAGGCTTCATTCTGAAATTCTGGCCCTTTTTTAGAGAGTTGTCTGTTTCACCAAACCTCATTTGGACATCCTGCAGAAAGCAAGATCCAAAGTCATTAGACTCCAAATTCTGAAAACTCTCTCCGACCCAGCCTTGGAATGGCATTTCTAATCAGAGAGAGTCTGAGTTAGTTCATATTGCAGGTGAATTTCTTTCACCATTCTGAGTTCCTGGAACTCACAGGAAAAAGAGCTGAGAGCTGGCTCTCATGGATGAGAGGATGGCGATGGCCATTTAGCAAAACACCTGGATCTTCCTACCCACTCATAAAATGATGAGTGACGACTCTCGGGAGAGGAAAGCGGTGCTAAATAGAGTGGGGCCGACCCCAATCTCTGCGGGCCATTCACCATTTCTGAAAAGGGTTTTGAGGCTATAAACATCTAAGGGCCATGATAGAAATTTAAAAGCGTAAGACATTTATTTTTTACCATACCTTATCTTACACAAATGGAAAGTAACCCCATATAGCCTCATTGTTGATTTCTCTTATCTCTACATCATTCTGGCAGTTACAGAGGGATTCACCAGTTAGGGATTCACCACTTTACTATATTACAGTCTCACCATTAATTTGTTTTCCTGTGTTTCCTACCGAGTGGGGCACAGAATAATATTTTTTCTTAATTTGAGAAGATGGGGAAAGTAATAGCATCTATCTTATAGGGTAGCTGAGAGAATTAGAGGAGATAATATATGTGAAGTTCCTAGCACAAGGAAAAGAGCTTAACAATTATTACCTATTAGTAACAATCATTATCAATAAGAGGCAGTAGTGCCTGGAGGTTGAGAGCACAGACTCTGAAGCCTAAGCATCGCCCAACCTTGGCTCTACCACCCACCCATAGATGACCCTGGGCAAGTTACTTAATCTCTCTGTGCCTCTATTCCTCATCTCAAAAACAGGTCTACCATTAGTACTGCCCTCTTGGGTGATGGGTGAGGATTTGACGAGAAAATATATTGTTAAGTCCTTGGAAAACAGCCTGACCCATATAAGTGCTGTACTGGTGTTACATATGTAATTCTCACAACAACCCTCTGAGGTGGCTTTCAGTACCCGCATTTGTACAGATAATGAAGCCAAGGTTTAGGGTCACACAGCTAACAGTGGGTGCACAGTTCCAAGCAACTGGAAAACCACGTGCATTTCACCACCCCACGTGAGAGGGCTACGTGTGGGTCCTGAGTCGCACATGACGCCGTTCCATTCCCCGGAGGCACATGCCCGCCTAAAACGGGTTATCTTCTTTACTGGTGTCCCTGATTTCTAATTAGCATCACGTGCTCTCAACCCTGAGCGTGGTGGCATCGTAGATGCTGGAGGTTGACAGCACTTTCTTCTGTTGATTTGCTTAAACGCACAGGAGAACAGACCTCTATCGCTGGGAATTGGCAGTGAGTGGATTCTAACACACCACAGTACCTGCTTTCTCTCCCCTCCCCACCTCACAGCACAGGGGGGAAATGGGCAACTTGGAGGTGTTGATTCTTCTAGCTGCTCCCATTGAGTCTCACTTGTTCCTGCGAAGGAGCCAAGGGAGGTTTTTAAAGTTGGTTCAGACTTCCTTTTCAACTGAGGGTGGGGCAGTGGTGAGAAACTAAGAGAAAGACCAGAGGCTATTCCAGGAATTTGCTTGTGAATGTATACCGCTGCCATCTGCTGGATGGAATGGGTATCAGATCTATTTCTTTGCTGTGTAATAAGCAAATTCACTGATTCCAATTGTGGGTTCAGAATCTAGTGGTTTCATCATTTCATAGCACCAGTTCTAAACGTCTACAGATTTTGGAAATCTCGTGACAACCGTGCACAGGAGAACCTTCATGTGAGTAATCAATAAGGCCAACTGATGACTTCTCTGAAGCAACGCCCTATCTAGCATCAACAGTTCCCTAGATCAAATTTGATCTGTTCCCAAGTGGTTGACGTAATTGGTTAGAAAAAGCCCACAACTATCAGGCAAGGGCATCTGGCAGACCTTGGACCCCTTGCCAATGGCAAAAAGTACTTACAGGGAAGTAAAATCACCATCTGGCTCTATTCTGGTGTTCTCTGAAAGTTTATGTTCACGCACCCAACAATTATTTATTGAGCACTTATCCTGTGAGCCAGGCCCTGTATTAGGAACTGAGGAACCAAAGATGAATAAACACAGTCCTTGTTCTTAATAATATTGTGTAGATATTTCTGAGTGCTTACTATGTGCCACGCATATACATTCCATTACATCTCCTTTAATCCTCAGAACAACCCTAGGATCTGTTGTATCTTATTTACAATGATCTCACATTATTATCTCACTTATAGTCAGAACACTGAAGTTTAGAGAGATTAAGTAATTTCCCCAAGATAATACAGTGAAAAAGAGATGGAGTGGTGTTTGAATATGGGGTAGTGGGGGTAGGTAAGTGCAGGACAGAAGTGTTGACAACATGGACAAATGCAGCTTTTTTTTTCCCCATGTGGTGACTCTGGGTCTTTTGTTTTACACACATTTTCTGTTCCATTAGCTACAAATTTCCAGCAAAGTGGAAGTGCTACAAAACAGTAAGTGATGATGGCAGTAGATGCTTTGGAAAGATTTATCAGGAAGAATATCCCTTCCTTTAGCAAGCATCTGAAATCTATCTAGTTAACATTCTCTTCAGTTCATAACTCTCCTTCTCAATAGTAGCCTTGGTGTTGGCAGCAAGACCTGAACTGTAGTCAGTTCTCATTGGATAGAAAACAAATCTGAATTTTGGTCAGCATGATAGAGCGCGTGTGAGTGAATGATTTGGTCAGCAGGAGCAATTCAGATGTTCTGATCACAACATCTCTGCCTCTTTCTCTCTTGGTATAAGAGTAGGGCGCTAACTGTTGGGGAGATACCAGGGATGGATGGCTGTGGTGGGGGGTGGGGAGAGAAATAAGAGAGGAGAGGATGAATGGAAGCTGGTGGCAGAGAAGAAAGGCACTCTGTGCCAAGTGTCTATGAAAAGTGCTCAAATAGTACCTACTGGACAGAAAGAACTAAGGGTGTAGGCGGGATAGTAGAGTGGCTAACGGTAGGTAGGGGTTTGTAGTCAGCCTGCTGGACTAGAATCCCTGCTCTCCCACTAGCTTAGTCTTGGACCTCAGGCAAGCCACATACCTTTTTTTTTTGGTGTGAGGAAGACCAGTCCTGAGCTAACATCCGTTGCCAATCCTCCTCTTTTTTGCTGAGGAAGACTGGCCCTGGGCTAACATCTGTGCCCGTCTTCCTCTACTTTATATGGGACCCCGCCACAGCATGGCTTGACAAGGAGTGCATCCACCGGCGCCAGGGATCCGAACCCGTGAACCCCGGGCTGCCAAAGCGCGACCTAAACCGCTGTGACACCAGGCTGGCTTGCCATGTACCTTTCTAATCCTTAGTTCTTTCACTTGTAAGACAGAGTTGCCTCATAGTGTTGTTATGGGGGTTCAGTGAGGTAATCCGGACTGGCCTCTGCTACTTGCAGCAGAACCCAGAATTAGCATGGGTCCTTCAGAAAAATTGCCCTTTAGTGTGGCTTGATGCTCCTTATTTGCTCATCAGTTTGCCATACATACTCTTATTTTTCCTCTCAACAATCCTAGAAGGCAGGTTGGAGAGATATTATCAGTCCCATATTTACAGAAGAAATGGATCCCTAGGTGACTTGGCTAAAACAAAGATGTTTTCCCAACCAGAGCCTGCCCTCAGGGCCCCCCAGGAGAACCACCAAGAAAAGTATCTTACAGAATTGCATCTATGTATCAAACCCCTATGCAGAGAGTGATATTCAAACTGTCTCCTGGAAGTAACTGAAACCTAAATTTCTTAGAAGGAGCCCCAACCTGGAATTTCCTGGAAGGAGTAAAACCAGAAAGGGGAAAGCTATCATAAAACATTCATGGCAGATTTCTTTTACTGAAATTCCCTTCCTAATAAGTTTTGAGGTTGAAAGAAAAACTGAATGCCTAATTTTAGGTTATTTTAAAATTAATCAATGTTCATCAGCCAATGGTATTTTGGTGGTGAATAACACAATTACTGGGCAAAACACTATTTCCTGATACATGTTTGTGAAGCCAGACATGGGGGAATGAGTTTTAGAGAAGTAAGAACAAATGGAAAGAATGGACAAGATTATTAGAAATACAAAAAACAATGTCCACTTAGGAAAAGAATGAAAATGTTGCGTTGAGACAACACTAACCAAGGATCAGTACAAAAGTTAGAGACACAAAAAGTTAGAGACAAATGCACTAAAATCTCACGGGAGGAAGCAGAGCTGAGCAAACTCAATCAGACCAAACAAACCTCAGTGTTAAGGTCCTTGAAAGTTTTTTCAACGCGTGATTTGCAATAACTATGCCAGTTATTTGTGTGTAAATGGGCTTTTAAAAAGCATGGTTGAACAGTTAATTTTTATAGTCATTTAATACATGTTTATAGAATTTTTGAGCACAGTTAATTTGCACTATAAGGCACAGACTTGATTTTGTTTCAGAAGGTTAGACACAGGCCTATTCAAATGATGAATTCCAACTTAGCTGGAGTTGGGTCAATGAGACACCGCGGTGCAGTTCATAAGCGAAAAGGCGTTGTGGGTGTCAGGATAAGAGCAAGGAGATCAGTGCCTGACACACCGCGGGTGCTCCACACACAACTGGTGAACAAATGGAGGGATTACAGAATGACCTTGGAACCCTCGTGCACTGCTGGTGGGAATGCAAACTGGTGCAGCCACCGTGGAAAACAGTATGGAGATTCTCAGAAAATTAAAACTAGAACCACCATACCATCCAGCAATTCCACTTCTGGGTATTTATCCAAAGAACACAAAAACACTAATTTGAAAAGATATATGCACCCCTATGTTCACTGCAGCATTGTTCACAATGGCCAAGATGTGGAAGCAACCTAAGTGCCCATGAATGGATGAATGAATAAAGATGTGGTATATACATACAAGGGAATACTACTCAGCCATAAAACAGATGAAATCTTGCCATTTGCAACAACATGGGTGGACCTTGAGGGTATTATGCTAACTGAAATAAGTCAGATGGAGAAAGACAATTACCATATGATTTCACTCATATGTGGAAGATAAACAAACAAATATAGACATGAAGAACAGATTGGTGGTTTCCAGAGGGGAAGGGGGTTGGGGAGGGTGAAAGGGGTACAGATGTATGACGATGGATAGCAACTAGACTTTTGGTGGTGGACATGATGTAATGTATACAGAAGTCAAAACATAATGACGTACACCTGAAATTTATATAATGTTATAAACCAATGTTACCTCAATTAAAAAGAAAAAGAATGACCTTGGTTTCTCTTGTAAATTCAGTTACACAGCATGTGAACGAGGCTTATCATTGCTACTCATTCTGGCTACTAGAAATGAAATGAAAGGTGCAAAATCTATCCAGTCTTCAGAATCCCAGGGTCCATTCAGTTAACATGTCAGAAACCCGGGTATCCACTTGACATCCCTCTCTCCTTGTTCACCCATAACCAATCCTTTACTACGTTGTCAATTTTACCTTCTAAATAGATCTCTAATCTTTCCGTCTCTCTGTTTCCCCTTACCACTACCCTAAGCCCAGCTTTGTCTTCTCTTGCCTGGATGACTGTAGTAGCCTTCCAAGAGCTATGTTTCACCCAGTCTGGGTCCCTCTATTCACAGCCCACAGTGACACCAGAATTATCCTTTCCAAACATAAATCTGATTATGTCACTGCTGCCCACTTCCCAGTCCTCCTGACCCACCCTTTCACACCGCTCTTAGGGTTAAGACCAGAGCCCTGTCTCCGAAGCCTGCTCTCCTATCACTGCCTCCTCCCTCTCTCAACCCCAGCTAGTTAACCCTTGAGTTACCCTCTCTTTGCTATGCCTCTCTGGACTTAGCAAATGCTGTTCCCTCTTCCCGCTGCCTGGAACTTACACCCTGTTCTCTCTCTTCTTCTCTCACCTCTGCATGTCACTTAGATCTCAGTTCCTAACACTTCTTCTGGAACCCTGACCCCAGTCTTGGGCATTTTGCCCCTCTTTGGTTAATGCTAACAGAGTCCCATGTTCCTTTTTCTTCAAAGCACTAATCTCTGTCTGTCCATTGTTCAACTGTTTGGTTACCACCTGTCTCCCTATCTGAATCATATGCTCTGGGGGAGACTGGGGACTCTGAACGCTTTTTCTCACCATTGTGTCTCTGATATCTAACACAGTGTCTTGCATACGGCAGGTACAAATATATGTTTGTTGAATGAATGAATTAACAATGAAGACTGGCTTGTTATTCTTAAAGAATAATCTCCCTGTTTTGCTTTCTGCATGATTATCTCAAACTAAACTCCTCAAAAAGCATAACATGATTTTCATCTAGTACGTTTTTATGAATGAAAAGCCAGAGAACTATGACAGTGCCTAGGAAAATAGAATTCTCACTTCCACATGAGTAAGCTATGAAAATAAACATACATGCTTGCCTCCGAAATTTTCATTTTTATCCCCAAGAGGTTCATACTAAAGATAGAGGAAATAAAAGCTCCATTTGTTTGGGAAATTTTAAGTTGCAGTCCCCAAGAAGGTTCAGAAATGAAGTTTAAGATCCAATTAAATAAAAGCCTTGGTGAACTGATGGTTCACAAACACACACCCTTTGACTCAAAAGCAATGTAAATAGGAAAAGATCTCAGCAGAAAACATCACATTTCAGGATTAGAAAACTATCCTTCTGATTTCAGAAACATCAAGACAAGAAAGCGTTTGTGCAAGCAATTTATTGCTAAACTTAGAGCTAAATGGAAGTTTAATTTTCAGAAAGTTCTCTGATATAATATATCTTTCACTAATTACTTTTACATTTAAAAACAAATTGCTTTGCATAAATAATTGTATGCCAAAAGGTCCATAACCCTATGTAACAAATTGCATAATATGTTTTCATCATCATCTAGTATAAGTCTTACTGCAGCTACTTTCCTAGTGCTTAGGTAGTATAATTTTTACAGTAATTACTGAATATTCTCCAAAATAAGTATTGCACACCAGAGTGACATGAATGGTCAGTAAATCAGTATTACTTAAATAAGCACGAACCAAGCTATCATTGCGCACCCCTACCATGTAAGCCCTGGCAAAGAATTACGAACACGAAAATCTTACAGCTAGAAGAGAGACCTCTAGTGTGCGTTAGAGAACTTTATATTGTCCTTCGGGCATAATTAATACAGCAAAATCACCGCAGTCATTTTGAATACTGTAGTGGGAGATTTTTTTTTTTGCCAACTATCATTCATTTCAAAATTTCTTCCCAGCAAATGTATGATATTTTTGCCTAATTCGTTACTTTCTTTTTATAAACATATTGCCTAAACCAGTGAAGTTTTCTCTGTGATGCAAAGTTTTAAAATTCAGTGGTCACCTTTGCAACCTAATTAGTAAACATGAAACCTACTGTCATCATAACAATTGCTAACAATTCTTTCCATTCAAGCAGCAGCAGGATGCCTCAGCCAAATTGTGGCTGTCAGTGTGCAGTCTCCTGAACACCAGCCCGTCATGGTAAGCCAAATGCCACACAAATATAAACACGGGGAGTAGATCGGCACATTGCCTATTATCCAGGAGACAAATGGATCCAATACTATTTCAAATTCACCAGGCAAGTTAGCTGTTAGTTTCCACAGATTCCTATATACGCAGGTAAATTCCTTGCTGTAAAATCAGATTTAATGAATCATTCTGTGGCATCAGCCTCAGCCTTTAAAAATCCTCCCCCTCCTCTTTCCACATTAAAAACACATTTGAGATACACACAGAAAACGTTTCTCTAAAAAACACACACATACACACAAAACAAGAGGTCTCTTAAGGAGTCTACTGCTGAGAAGGTAAAAGCATTTTGCTCATTTTTAATTTGCTAAAACAATCCAAGCATGTTTGGTACCCAGAGGGTATTCTCAAATAAACTTGTATCTCTAGCTGCCAGCTTAGTTGATTGAAAACAGAAGGCGAACGTTTCTTAAAGAATGAGTATGTTAAACTGTTATGTCTCTCCCGGTTCCACCATTCCAAGCAAGGATACACACACACGCGCGCGCACACACGCACACACACACACACACACACACGAGTCAAGGATTTGCTTGAAAGCAGCCAGTTCTATGATCTAAAATGTAACATGCATTTGTACCAAATTACTTCTGCCTACTGCGGTGCACCTCTGAGCGAGCAAGTCAGTGCCGGGGGACACTGGACGGTTCCTGAGCGCCGTTCTCCACGCACAAAGCCGACAGCCCCATTTGCAACTTCGCAAACTTAGTTGGCTCCCGCCCAGCCGGCCCCCGAAGCACAGTCGCGGTGAAGACGTTATGACACCAGAAAATCATTTCCACGACAGTGCTAAGTGTTCGAAAGCACAAAGACAGACATTGTCGACCCGTGCTAGCTAGGAAGTTGCGGTAGTCCGGGCGGCTGTGCGGAGCACACGTCCAGGTAAGGGATTTCTGTACCACAGGTCTGGTTTCCTCTTCCTGGATGTTTAGGGGCTCGACTTCACTTTTAACGCGAATTCACCATGACGCGCCCCCCACCCCGTTCTTTTTCCAGCAGGCGCCGACTCTTTATTTTCCAGCCAGGTCCCTCTTGGGGGCGGGAGAGGAAGCACACTTCACATTTCAATAAAGAAGGGCGGCGGGGATGCGGAGTGGGGGGAGGAAAAAGGTCAGAAAGGAGCCAAACTGCATCCCTCCCGCCCACCTCTGTGCCCCAAGCGCTGGACCAGACGGCGGAGACCGGAGGCGGCCAGGAAACTCTGTCCCTTTAAGGGAACCCTGGCCGCCAGAAGGGGAGGGAAGGATGCGGGCTCCGGGCCGGGCGCTGCAGGCACCGCGGAGAGAGGCGAACGCAGCAAACCCACAGCCATTACCTGCAACGCTCACATCCTTCCCCCACCCCGGCGCCCCCTCCCCCGTCCCACCTCCCAAGGAGACTTCTAATCCGGAGCCTGTGCCGTGCCCTTTATCAGGGGAGGAGGTGGGGAGGAAGAGGAATGAGAGCTTTTTAAAAATAAATGAAACGTTTGCGCTCAAAAGGGTGGTGGTGTAGGGGGGAGCTGGAAAAGGGAGGGGTGGTGAGAGGGGGCTTTAAAGGCGCCCGGGTGGGCGGAGGCGGGGAATCCGGATCAGCCCGGCCGGAGACAGACGGCGGACAGCGCTGGGCACCGGCCGCCGCTCACAAAGGGCAGCGGCGCGGTCCGGCCCGGGCAAAAGGGGAAGCAAAAACCGCCCCGGGGCGCCATCCGCTCGGCAGCCACAATGGCGTCTTTCACGGGGCGTCCGGGGGCGCCACCGAGGCTGCCTGCGAGGAGGGGGCGGAGGACCCTCCCCCCACCCCTGGCGGGAGCTGAGCCCCGGGCGCCGCCAGCCCCGCGCGCCCCGCAGAGCGGTGCATTCGACCCGGGGCGCTCCAGCCGGCGGCGGCGCGTCGGGGCCCGCGGCGCTGGGAGGCTCTTGGCCGGGCTGGTTTGCGGGCGCGGAGCTCTGCGCCGGGGAAGAAAGGGACGCGCGCGGTTCGGGGAGGAGGGAGGGGTGAGGGGAGGGCGGGGGGAGAGCCGCTGCAAAGCGGCCGGCGGGGAGGCAGGCGCGCGAGCGGCGGGCGGGCGGCGCTGGCACAGGCTCCGAGAGCCGCGGCGGCTCCGCTCCGAGATCCGGAACCGGGCCCCGAGATCCGGAAGCCCGGCCCCGGCGCGCGGGGGCCCGGCCCCCGGCCGCCCCGGCCCCGGCCCCGGCCGGCCGCGCCCGCTCCGCCTGCGCGCTCCGCCCCGCTCGCGCCCGCTCCCGCTCGAGGAAGAAAGCCGAGAACCGGCAGAAGCAGCCGCGGAGGAGGCGGCGGCCGCTGCCCCGCTGCCTGTCCGAGCGGATCCCGAGCCGCCGCGGCGGACTGTGTGTGCGCGAGTGTGCCGCGCTCTCGCCCCATGCCTGGCACATGCGTAAAAGCGAGTTGCGCCCAAAGTCCCAGCCATACCCTCCTTAGCAAATAATAACAAACCCAAACCGTCAGATCTTACCTGAAACATTGAAGCACAAAGTCTCTCTCCAAGTCCCCTTTTCCTTTTCCTCTCCCCCCTTTTCCGATTTCTCTCCCAGCGATCTGCTCGGCTCGCCACACCAGAGAGAAATGCAATAGCTTGGCTAAGGTAGACAGAACAAAATACAGAGAAGAGTTGCTCCAGGGCTTTGAAACCCCTCAAGGCAAGGATCAGGATACAATTAGCTCATGCCTCTACCTCCAGTCTAAATCAATCTCCAAAATAAAACTTAAATTAACTGATCACAGGGCAGACAATTGATCTCCTTCGAAAATAAAGCTCTACATATACGTATAGATAAATATACATATAGGAAATTTTTTTCCAGATTTTTTTTGGTGGAAAAACAGTCTTATTCCAGCCTCCAACTTGCTTTTTACCCTCCTCTTGCACAGAAAAGCTGATTTTAATCGTTGTGATTAGTTTTGATGTAACGTTTCCGCGGGCGATTTCTGCAAATGGATGGAGTGTTTCTTTGCCAAAAGAGGGAAAAGCAGCAGATGATGATAATTATAAGGATTGTTGGTTGTTTCTTTTTATTTGTGTTTAGGGCTCTCTCTTCACTTTCTCAAGTTGACCTGACATTGTTGTTACACTGAGGTCGCGCAACTTGTTGAGGAGGATCACCGCCCTGTCTGATGGAAGGATAGGTGATAATTTGGCAATAGAGCAGCACATTTTTGGTTCCTTTGGCGACATAACGTCCCAAATGACGTGGATAAAAATAAGCACATGCAGTCTGCTTTGCCCCAATCAAGTCTGAATCAGCGCCTGGGGGTGATACACAAACTCATTTCAAATGTTCAACCATGCAGAATTGCAAAAAGATTGAAGGAGTTACACCGCATTTTTTTTTTTTTTCTGAAATAGCAAAATTAACAGAAAGCAAAACCTACGTGAGGTGTAGCCAAGGACCTGCCGTTTAGGTCAGGTTTATTGATCAGCCTGAACATACCTTCCCTGCTCCCTTCTCTTTGCTTCTCTCCACCTGGTATCTTTTATAGGGGGGTTTGTATAATTCCATTATTTGACGGAAGTGCCCGGCAGAGCTATAGAGACTCTAACATAAACACTTTTCCCCAGATTGCTACTCTAGTTCTGACCTCCCCCACTCCTCATCACGTCTCCTTCCTCTCTAGGTCTTTGTTCAAAGAGGTTGTGCCTGAGCTGGTCCTTATCTTAATTCTTTTTAGTTGGAGTGGGATATTTGGCTGTAACTCAAGGGTCACCTCCCATTAGTGTTATATCCTTGCAGGATACTTTTTGAAATGGTATGTTTTTTGAGCACTTCACAGTTCATTAATTCAAAGACTTTGCTGACATTTCTTATGAAAAAGACCAGTCTGTAAGGCCACGGATACTAAAAAAAGCAAGCAAGCAAGAAACAAAAACCCTAAATAGAACCAGACATATCCTGCGAATACCTGCAATTGGCAGCATTTCACAGGAAGTATTTTTTAACCATCATTTTACCTTTAAGGTAAGCAATTGCTGCAATACTAGCAGAAAAGGGAAGGGCCAAGCGTTTAAAAAATAGAGTCAGTCAGATCAGTGCTGTAATGACATGAGAGATTAACGTCATAATGAGAATCAGGGGTGTTGGTAGGTATTTTTTAAACTTAAGAAGTTCATGTGACATGGGAATCTGATTTGAGAATATCAATACCCTATAAGGAGAAAAAAAAGAATGACTTACAGAACAACTCAAAACAAAATCGTATCATTCTTTGCACATTCTATACCCCCTCCACACACACAAGGTAGATCCATCCTCTGATCTGCAATAAAAATTTTAAAATGTCCACAAAACTGCAAAGTCAATTGAATAAAAACTTTGTTCTTACCCCCAAAGGGCACGAAATGTTAGCGTAGGAGAACCTGAGAAGAAAAGAGACCGTGGAGGAAACATCCTCAGTCACTGATATGACTTAATACATTAAAGATGTGGCTTAAAGTGACTTTTAATCTAAGTCTGCAGAACTTCTATCATTGTCCTGGAATGGTAGACCTGGAAAGATCCTTTGCGGGCATCTCGTCCTTTGCAACATTTTACAGATGAGGAAACTAAAGCAGCTTGCCCAAGGTCACAAGCCAGCCATTGACAGGGCCAAGACTAGGCCACAAGAGGCAGGACAAAAGAAAGGTGAGTGGTGTCCTGCTGCAGGCACTCTCCTTAAGAAACCGCACAGCATTCTAAATTGTGCTGACGTGGCTTAAGCCATACTTTTGGAATTCCCTTTCTGGAATTGTCCTAAAAGCCTGTTAGCACATTCTTTCAAGTATCTCTGATGGCAACAAATCTTTGTCTTTTGATGTTTAACTTTTGGAAACGATCCCCTTCCCTCTGCCTCCCCCTCCCCCCCCAAAAAATTAGTACCGGTTCTGGGGAAAAAAATGAATGGTGAATATGGTTTATGCTATTTAGAGTCAAAAAAGAAAATATGACAAAAAACAGTGAGGCCAACTTTCTCGTTCTTAGTTTCTAAACGAACTAAAGACAATTCTCAAAATATTTTAAGCCATGGACTCGTTACTGGGACAAGGACTTTGCTTCCCAAGATAATTACTTTGAAGGGAATAATATTCATTTAAACAAATTAACCTCTGAAATGTTTATTTTTAAGATGTTTTAATACTTCAGAATGACATCACTTACAAAAAGATGCTCTTTTTTTTTGCTGAGGAAGATTCGCCCTGAGCTAACATCTGTGCCAGTCTTCCTCTATTTTTTTGTATGTGGGTCGCCACCACAGCATGGCCACTGACTCGTGGTGTAGGTCCACACCCAGGAACTGAACCCGGGCCACTGAAGTGGAGTGCACCAAGCTTAACCACCGATTGGATTGACCACTAAATTTGTGGTAATCCCAGTTGTAAATAGACTGCAGAGTAAGGTCTTATTTTATTGTGGTGAGGACCTTAATTTTCATTTAGTTTGACGGGGACTCAGAGTTAAGATTATGGGGATTCAGAACGAAATTTATTGTGTACCATGTAATACAAAGAGATGAATAAACTTCATGACCTTCAAATCAAGGATGATGACAACTTATTTAAATTTTAACACAGCTTTTTAATGAAATGGCATGTGGAAAGCAGGGCTCATATCTTGCCAAGTACAAGGTACGAACTTACCAACTTTACTTCAATCAGCCTCTGCAATCATAAAATTACTCAAAAGTACTTTTCATCTAATTACTACCTGTGCAAGTGAACTTCTGCATCTTATGATTTCTACAGTGCTTTTTTGCCAATCACGAAGAAGTTGGAAAAAAGAGTATATTAAAAATCCTTCTAACCTTCTTTTTCAATAAATAGTTGAAGTGAGACCAGCAGCCTAAAAATCACTAGCAACAGGGAAGACAGTGGCAATAAAATTGCCGGCAATAAAACAATCAGAAAGAAAACACAGAACTCTGTCTTCCAAGGTCTCTCTAACAAAATGAGTTCCACCTTTTTTTTTTTTTTCTGAAGAAGATTTGCCCTGAGCTAACATCTGTGCCCATCTTCCTCTTTTGTGTGTGGGTCACTGCCACAGCATGGCCGCTGACAAGTGCTGTAGGTCCACGCCCAGGAACCGAACCTGGGCCTCAGAAGCTAAGGTCACTGAACTTAACCACTAGACCAAGGGCTGGGGCCCCACCAGTTTTTAAAGGCATAAAACAGTAAGATATTTTGAATTGAAAGCAGGAGGCTGGTGGAAAAAGGTTTAGCATTAGGACCATTGAGGAAGAGAAAACGGGATGTTCTTTAAGGGGAGCAGCAGCCTCTTCTAATGTTAACATGGGGACAGCTCATTTGGTTGCATCGTGTCACTGAACCCTCAAATCGCAAGTTTGCACAGAACATCACAGCTTTTCCAGGGGTAGCCCTGCGGTACATTCTTGGTGGCGATTTGACGAGATGTGGACATTAGTTGCTGAGATGAAATGTGAAATTGAAGAGCCCTCCACTGAAGCAGCCAGACAGTCAGATCAAAGCTAAAAATTCCATTGCACTTTCCATTAGGAAGAAGAGGGAAGCCGCAGTTCTTGGGTTCAACCTGGACGTGTAGGGATATCAGCTCTTCTCCCTGCGGGTCACTAAGTGACGGTATTTCTATCATTGCTCCGTCAGGATCCACCTATAACTACAAGAGGCCCTGCAACACAGGAAGGCAAATTATGTTGCTTTATTTTATCTTGGAGCCAGATTTCGGGGGAAATCACCTGTTTTTTATCAGCCAACCTGAAACTCCCTGTAATACTGTGGAATGTGCACATTTTCCTGGAGTTGAATGGAAGCATCAATGAGTTCAAACAGAATGGCTTTGTGATTCCTGGACGTTTGGCCCCAACCACCACGTGTTTAAAATTAGCCTCTGGAAAACATATTAGTTTTCTATATCACTGTCAATGTTAAGAGTCTGTAATATCTTGCTTTCTGAAAGGGTAGATCTAATGGTGGCAGATTAGCTCAAAGCCATCAATTTTGGCTTACCCATAATTCTGAATAGAAACTGATACCAAGTCCTTATACTGAGCCCTTCAATCAGCTTGGTCTTTTATTAGGGTCTCCTCTCTAGTTGTGCAATGTGAATACAGGTTATAATCTCACAATGTGGAGCAACACGGAAGGTGAATGCAGAAATAAAACTTAACCCTGGTCGGATACCCTGACCGCTATTTTAGATAGTCTTATTCAGTAGAGAAATACATTCGTTGGCAAGGAAGTAGATGTGTGAAGAAAGTTGTGAAGCACCTATATTTGTTTCTGGCAATTAGGATTCTTTGCTGGACATTCACATTCTATATTTTGAATAAATAATTGCAAGTAAGCTTTCTGACTCTGAGTTACAATCATAACTCTGCACTTTTAACTTTTGGTGTGACCTGATCCTTAGTTTCTTTAGGGATAAAATATGAATGAAAATTTCTATATCAAAGCATTATTTTGAGGTTAAACGGGAAAATATTTAGAATTGTGCCTAGCAGACAGTGAGTTCTCAATAAATGATAGTAATTATTGTCATTATGGTTTAGGGGAGTTGAATAAATAACATGGTCCCTAGCGAAGTATTAACTGTTTAATGGCACAGAAGAAGGCTATTTATGCAATGGGACGTACCTGGTTGATTAAAATCTCTATGGCTGATCTTTTTCAAAGATACTAACTAAATCTCATTTTGTTATTTCATCTAGGAATCACGGGAACACCTCACTGTTTCATGTAAAATAATGGGGGAAGTGAGATTTTCTCCATGGTGAAGTCTAGCTATGAAAAAATTGTATATCTGTTGATGCTGTTTACTAGGGAGCACTCTTTGTTCCTTTGAGGATCCTTGATTTTGACAAGACTGCCTTACATATATAAAACAATTAATTAAGCATTTTGTATAATTGCTTGTATAAGAAATGAGACTCAACTAGAATTTTGCCGTGAATCTTTCTTCACAATTATTTCCTTTTTGCCTTTCAAGAATTACAGAATCAGTACAAGCAAGTGCTTTAAAAACAAAATAAAAAAAAATATATAGTTTTGAAAATTGGAAGAAATGAACTTCAGAGCTGATTCAAATCTCTAAGAAATAGTCCAATCAATCAATCATATTATGCAATTTTCTACATTCTCCAGCTTATATATATTCTTCCTTCCCAAACTTTAGACCTTATCATTTTCAGACGGTTCCATGTTGTTAGGCCATCTTTTTTAAAGTATTGCAGTGATTATTTAAGGGAACATTTTTAATAAGATAAACATCATTAGATATGTTTTTTGTTCTGTTTCATATTTCAGCACCTCATAGTAAACTAGCTGGCATTGAAAGGTACTTCTATTTGCAGTGTAATACATCTCATGCACAGTCCGTCCGGTAGAGGACCACTTAGCTTTGCTTCACTGTTCTTTTGTTGGAACCAAGGCTGTTCATGAGAAACCCCATAATACAATCGAGGCCCCTCGGGGGCACCATATACATTTATGTAAGTTATCTCTTCGTGCATCCTTTGGGTGTCAGAACCTCTCAGCTTTGCTAACCATAAAAAATCTGCCTTAAGCATATTACTAACTTTAAAACTCTAATGATATGGATGTCATATTTCAATTTCAAAAAACCTTTCCCTGCTCCACCCCTGAAAGAAACCCTGTAAAACTTATCCAGTGGAATCATCCTCTGGTTAAAAACATAAAATTTATTTAAAAGAAAAAGAATCATGAATATGCTCTAGTTAACAAACCCAAGAACAAAAAAATCTGATCAAAAAATAATAATTAAACAAGAAACAAAGATGTTACTCTTCAAGATTTGGGAAGAGCCACTACAAACAAATTGCTATGGGAAGCAAGAATCTGTGTACTTTCTTTAAAGTTATCAAGAGAGAAACCAGTTTCTAGAGTCTTAGTGAGTATAAGCCTGATCGGTTAAAATGGGCCTTAGGAGGTGGGGAGCCAATCGACAAGACTATTCAACATGGGCGTTTAAATGATTTCAACATTATTCTTAATAATAACATTAATGATAGTTGTGATAAGAAACAATTATAAATGATGGTAGGGAACTTCCATTGTGTAAGACCATCTGGCTATGAGAGTCAGACATGAAATTCTAAAATTAAATCCTCAATCTGTCCCTCTAAGGTTGCTTTGTAGATAATGGATATCTTAATTTTTTAAAAAGAAAAAAAAAAATCCATTGTACCAAACGTACTGCAGCTCCTGCTGGGAAAACAAAGCTTGTGTGTCTATTTCTTTTCTAATTGTTGATGTCCCTAAATAAAACAAAGGCTTTGTGAAAGTGCTTATAAGATAATGATAGTAACTCATCAGCTTTTTATTTTATTTTTTTGCTTCTGAAGATTTTTGATAGGTAATGCATCATTATAATCTTATTACTCTTCATTTCCCCAGGGTGGGGCAAGAGTTTTCCCAACAGCAAAGCCCACTGAAAGAAATTTCGGGCCAGTGGGAGGGGATAAACCTTTGGTCTGAAACAAATAATAATTTAAAACTTATCTTTATGTAGTAAAGAGAAATATCAAAGAGAAAGCATCTAACTCAGAACCTGGAAAATGGTCAGTATTAGTAGATGTGTTGTTTTAGTTTTATTGCACCTAGGGTCTAGCTATTTCTAATTTTTAGATTCTCTGGCCATGTCAAAATATAGTGGGGACAAAAGGACAAATGTTGTCTGATTCCACTTATATAGGGTCCCTAGAGTAGGCAAATTCATAGGGACAGAAAGTAGATCAGTGGTTATTGGGGCTGGGGGAGAGGAGGTAGTGGGGAGTTATTATTTAAAGGGTACAGATTTTCCATTTGGGAAGATGAAAAAGATCTGGAGATGGATGGTGGTGATAGTTACATAACAACGTGAATGTACTTAATGCCACTAAACTGTATACTTAAAAATGATTAAAATGGTAAATTTTGTCTATATTTTACCACCACCACACACGCAAAAAAAACCCTAACAAGTAAACTATACAAATATTAAACTCTAAAAAAATATAGAGGGGAAAGTACAACATGGTAAAAACCAAACCAAAACAAGGCATCCAGTCTCAGATTCCCTTCTTCACTGGTGTCACATCCAGAACATGTGGCAAATAATTTGCACCTGATTGTGGCTGCTTATCAAGAAGTCAAGCAGAAAACCCAACACTCTGTGTTGACCACGGCATCACACTGAAGACCCAACTGAAGTGTGAACTCAGACCACTTCACTGTTCTGTACCCAGCTCAGTTAAAATGCCCCATTCATTGCAGATTTCTTCATTGTATTATGGAAACTTGGATATTCTGAGTCAGGTTCAATCCCTGGAAGTTGCTAAATTTCCCTAGGTTTTCCCGCTACAGTAAAGTCTACTGAAAGAAATTGTTGGGGGAGTGGGAGGAGCCAAACCTTTGGTCTGCAGCAAATTCATAATTTAAGACTTATCTTTATGTAGTAAAGAGAAATATCAAAGAGAAAGCATCTGTGTCTAGATAGTTGGAATTACGTAGGCAAAACAGCCTACTGTTTGGCAATATTTTAGATGTGCCCTATATGTTTGTCATTGTGTAGACATGGCCTTGTACCTGAAGATACAAAATCTAAAACAGCTTGCAGATTGGTGGAATAATTAACTAAACTGAATCACTTGCCACATGTTACGGGTGTAGCACTAGTTAAGATTTGGGAATCAGGCAACTGGATGCCTTGTTTTGTTTCATTTTTAGAATTCATGAAACTAAAAATCTGTTTTTACTTTTTAATTTCTCTTGGTGTTTGGGTTGGGTTGAATCAACCACATATAGCGAGCCTTGGTTTTCTTGCTTAACTTCTTGTGGCCATCTAAAGATGCTTAGATCTGTCCATTCAGCCTAAATACTCACTTCCTTTGGCCTCATAGTAACTTGTTATAGTTTTATTGGTGAGCTTTTATTTTCCAGAAATGGATTTTTTTGGTTCTGGGAACAATACCAAGAGAAACCTTTAGATTTTAAAGAGTAAGAACACATCTTTTTCCTGTTTCCTTCAGTTCCTAGTGGGGTATCACTGTCTGGTTTTTAAATCTATTCAACCTAAACACTGGTCTCTGTCTGTGGTTCATCTTTTATTATTTCTTGTGGCTTCTCTGTAAGGAATGTTGGTGCTGATGGCAGAGTGGCCGATCATAATCACATTTAGAGATGTGTCTTTTCTAGATATTGGTATTATTCAACTCATCCTCCCAGTATTGTATCTTGGATTTTCCAGAAGCTCATCTAAGCAAAAGGGAGAATCTTGAATGAAGGAGAAGGTTCTTCCTTGTGTTTGATCCAGGAAGAATTAAGCCTATGGTAGAAACTTAAGAAAAAATTTTAAGTTGATAAGAACTAGAAGTAATAAATTAAGATGATAATATTAATCCCTATTTTTAGGCAACATGTTTAATTTCAAAGAATCTTGACACAAATTTGAATCTATATTTTAATGTGGGATAAATCTAGCCTTAGCTAGCTCTGTCATTATTTCACCTAGTCCTGTTGGTTTTCTGTTATGACTTTCCTTTTTTTCTAACTTTTCTTATTCAGACTGAGACAATGAGAAGTTATATTTGTACAATTTACCAAACACTGTCACCTCTATTACTTCATTTGGTCCTCTCAAGTGGGATTGTATTGAGGATGAGGAAAGAGAAAGAGTGATCCCCAAAGTTGTGTAGCAAGAGGAAGAGCCTTCTTCTGACTCCAAGATCAATGCTCTTTCCACCAGATGAAAACTCATATTTGTTTTAGTCCTAACCAGTCATTTTGTTCTCAGTTTTGTCTATTCTGTACCCATCTTTGGCTTCTTAGACAAAAAAATGGGCTCTTGTAGTAAGCATATATAAACTGAAGTAGTGAATGAGCTTTTCCAATAATTCACTCTATGCCACAATATTCAGTAATAAAACAAGAGAAATCAAGTCAATCAATTTCTTTATCCATAGGATAGCAAGCTCCTAGTTTGAATCATGAAACAGGAAACCGACTTCCTCCTTTCCCTCTTCCTCCTTTTTCTCCTCCTCCTTCCTTCTCTTTCTCTTTTCTATGAAGACGTTGACTCTTGTAGTTTTTCTGATATCATACTCCTTGTAAGGTCTCCTGAGATTCTTTGATGATCTCTTCTATAGACAGGGCCCGGGTTCTGGGAGGAGTTTTCATGCTCTGATGTGTTGGTGGATTAGTCAGACTCACAACTCAGGTTCATCAAATGAGGTACAGCTGTCTTTGGAAACCTCAGTAAGACCTTTCTGTCCTATGACTGAGCTGGAAAGGGGTGACTTTGCCTGGAAGAAAGAGTAACTATTAATGGTGAGATTCAGCCTTTCTGTTGCCCATGGTATGTGGCATATGCCCACCCTCATTTTTTGAAACAAGAAAGGAAAGAGGCAAGCAGGCAAGTAGCACAAAATATCTTCCCCATGTTTCTATGCTGATAAATACCCCTGCAACACTGTGCTGGGTTGTAATCCTTGCAACTTGGCCTAGCTCATAGGGCCCAACGCAGGGATGGCTGGAGGCTGAAGGGCATAGATTGCCCTTGAGAGGGCAGAACATAATGTCTCCATTCTTTGGATACCCCATTTATTTTTCTCTTGCATCACATCTTTGTTCTCCTTTTCAGTGCCTCCCCTCATCCTCTGTTGGTGACAGAGGGAAAGATGTTTCCCAACCAAAGCAAGTTCTAGAGGAACATCTTCACAGCCTAATTAGCTGGCTCTTAATTTCAAAGACCCTTGACTGTGTATGTATGTTTCCTAATTAGACCAGGAAAACCTAATGGGAGTGTGACACTGCCTCCCCCAGGCAAGCTGTGAACACAAAACAGCTACCATCCAAAGGAAACTGTGACTTTTTCTCTTTGTAATTACTTGACCCAACTTCAGCTTCAGTTAAACTTGAACCTTTTACAAGATGAAAGCCTTGCACTCCTTGCCCAGTTATACATCATGCGTCAAATCACAGAAAAATCTTTCAGATTAACACTTTATTGTTGTAAGATTCTCCCAGTTTTCTTTTCGTTGCCTGTAGTGTGTTTCTATGTACAATTTTATATGAATTACAAGTATAGATAATGCACATTTCCCTTTGAAGAAAGAAAAGGGAATTGTTCTTTCAAATGAAAACAAGTTCCATTATTTTTAAATGAATCTCAGATTTCCTAAACTGACCTGGACCCTGATCTGGGCAGTCACGCACCTTGCCTCCAGCAGAGGCCACTACGTAAGACATCAGGGCCGGGGAGAGGAGAGCCCCTCACCCACAAAGCCAATTGGACCATTCTGCGTAAAGAGGAAATATCCATCCCAAGCCCCACGGTGGTCTAATAGCCTAAGGCATCAGAATTGATTACCCTTGGCTTGCTTAATTCCAAATGTCCTTGGTAGACAACAAAAGGCCTGGCTGATGTGGAATTCTAAACTCCACGTGCACAGCTGTAGTACTAGTTGTCTGTATGAGAACAAAAGAAGTTTCAAAAAGAGTATGAACCCAAACCACCAACTCCTAATACAGAAAACAAGCCAGCCAACCACCATCCCCAGAGCCTTTGCGTTGTGCAGAGGGGCCACTTCTCCCCTTTACAGTCAAGAAAGATGCATGCCACAGGACGGAGAGACAGAGATCCTCTTCTTCCTGTGCTTTCTGAGGACATAGATTCTCTTCTTGATAGAAGGGACCTGGCCCTCAAAAGGCTGTCAGTAAATAAGCAAATCTTCCAGTGCTTTCTCCCTGCTCTTGGAGTAAAGACCAAAATTTCCCAAGGCCCTGCTTGATCTGGCCCCTCTCCCTCTGCACCCACATGAGGCTTCTCTCTCTCTACTCTGGGCTGCCCCTAATACTCTGGATTTCCTTTAGCTCCTCCCACTCAGGTCACTGCTCCAGGGCCTTTGCATAGGAGGCATCTCCTGTACATAGAATGCTTTTTCCCTCCTCTAGCCTAGTAACTCCTGCTTATCCTTCAGCAGTATCACTTCCTCAGGGAAGACTTCCTTCCCCTCAGGACCAGCTCAGTGCTCTTTGTTATAAGTACTCATAGTTCACTGGACTTTTCCTTTAGAGTACTAATCAGTTTGCAATTATGTATTTGTTTATTAATTGGTTACCATCTTCTTCATAAGGTGAGAACTTATCTGTCTTTTCTTACAAGTTTCTCCAGGACCTAACAAAATGCTTGGCGCACAGTTGGTGCCCAATAAATTCTTGTTATTGAATGAATAAATGAATGAGTATATGAATATAAAGGAAAGGACACATTATAAAAACAACTGAAAGGGAAAAAAAGACTGAGATTGTTAATAGGTAGGTAAGGGGAGGAATAAGTGCCCTTGGGATTTGGTGGTTTTATGAGTTTGGCATTAGTGTTTTTTGTCATTGGTTTCCAAGGCCCTGGAGAACTTATCCTAAAATCTAAGATCCCTACCCAAAAGAATTGAGAGCAGGGACTCGATCAGGTGTTTGTACACCAAGGTTCATAGCAGCATTCTTCACAATAGCCAAAAGGTGGAAACAACACAAATGTCCATCGATGGATGAACAGGTACACAAATTGTGGTATATACATACAATGGAATATTATTCAGGCTTAAAGAAGAATGAAATTCTGACACATTCTATAACATGGATGAACCTTGAAGATATGCTAAATGAGATAAACCAGAAACAAAAGGACAAATATTGTATGATTCTACTTATATAAAGTACCTAGAGTTGTCAAATTCATAGAAACAGAAAATTAAATGATGGTTGCCGGGGGCTGGGGGGAGGAGGGAATGGGGAGTTAGTGTTTAAAGGGTATGTAGTTTCAGTGTGGGAAGATGAAAAATTTTTGGAGACGGATGGTGGTGATGGTTGCGTAATGATGTGGATGTACTTACTGCCACTGAACTGTATACTTAGGAATGGTTAAAATGGTAAGTTTTATGTTATGTATATTTTACCACAATGAAAGCAAAATGCAAGGGAGTGCTAAACACACACACACACACACACACACACACACACACGTACACATCTAAGATCCCCTCAAGTTCAGAGTCCATTTGCTTAAAATGAAGGCTCTTCATATCTATATGATTCTGTTTAAAACACACCTGTTTATAACCTTTCATTATGTGCTTTCTGCTTTTAAAATATCCAGCTCTTCGTCTTTGCCCTCAGGTTGAGTGGTGGGGTAAGGACTAGTAGACATGTAGTGTGTGCATCTGTGCCTTTTTCTGCAGAGGTACCTTCTTCTCTGAGGCCAAGGTAACATAGAATGTTGCACCTCCACAAAAAAATATCAGTCCTGAAGTTTGATCCCATTTAAACTTCTGTTTTTAGGCTGTTTTCAAATTAGAAACATCTCAAGGAGAAACCAATGCAGCCCTTATTTTTATACTTCCTCTGAATTTGTATGTTTAATTAGTTCTCAGATTCAATCTATCATTTATCTATAGAGATAAACTAAAATCCAAGAGATAATTATAGTGTTTAAAGCCAAATCTAGACTTTCCTTAGGATTATGTACAAAGGCGTATGGCTAGCATGTGAATCTCTAACATTGGTTCTCAAATGAAGCGTGATCGTCTGGAATGTGGATAAAAATCCTCTGCAGATTTCCAGGACCCCTGCTCTGGAAAGGCTCACCCAGCAAGTTTGGCACATAATGATGAAAATCTGCATCCAAAACTGTCATCTAAGGGCATTCTGATGCAGGTGAGCCTAGTCACATACTCAGAAAAACGGGTTTACCTGGCTCGCTACCTCAGAGGAGGAACTTTTAAAGGGCTCAACTAAATCCATATTCTTGTCTACATATCTTGTATTGTTCTATTTGTAAGAGGTGGGGGGAAGACTTTGAGATTGCCCTCAGTATGAATTCAGTTCTCTCTGGGAAGCAACTCTCCACAACCACTTTTCAGTTCCAATCTACAGCCAGTAGTTGGCAATTTGGGGAGGTTACTGATTCTATAGAGAATCCAAGGAAACCATGAATCCTCTTTCCTCCTGTACGAATTCACAAAATTTTCTGCATTCCCTCCAGGGAGTTCCCCTTGAAGCACATCCATAGACTCCAGGTAAATTACCTTCTTCTTGATCCTCTTCCTCCCAGAGAGGCCTCTTCCTCATTATTAAAGAATCATATAATTTCATATTTAAAGGAGGCTTTAGGGATCATGTAATTCAATCAAATAGTTTTTTTTTTTTTTAATAGTAGAAGAAACAGAGGCCCGGGGAGATTAAGTGACTAGTGTCACACTGGATTAAACCGAGCTATGTGGATTCAGTTGAAGGTTCTTTTGTTGATGCTCATTCACATTTGTCTAGGAGATGTTAACTAATGGGAACACAATCAAGCTGACTCCATTTTAACTTGTGGAATTTATTATTATCTTTTTCTCACAGGGTGTGTTGGGTAACACTTTGGAATTCATTGAGGCTGAGCATGTTTTCAAGAGTTTATTTGAATACTATCCAGTCCTAGCGCATCATTTCAAAACCTGAAGCCCCAGACCCATGAATCCAAACTGCACCTGCTCCTTATTCCAGATGATTTATGTAAATCTCTAGAATTTGATCGGGATGTTTGGGTGAAAAGGGCGTAGAGATGGGAATGCAAGAGTAGATAATACTGAGCCGGACTGAGTGGGGCAGGTTGTGGTGGCCACGGGCTAGGTGCTGAAAGAAGATAAGGGGACATATTAATGGGGCCCCATGGCCAAGCTACATGGTTCCTTCTTGAATATCTGAGAGAGTTAGTGTGGTGTAGCGAAAAGAACTCGGCTTAAGGGACAAAGTTGGTTCTGTCATTTACTAGCTGTGTAACATGGTCAAATGAACTTGTGAGCATCAATTTACTTATGAATAAAATGGGGATAATTAACACTTACTTTGTGGCTGTATTAGACAGACAAGAGATAACATATAAAGCCTCTGGCATGTAATACACATGTAAAAATGCTCATGTGTATGTACATATGTATATATGTGTTTTTGAGGGGTGTGTGTGAATCTTTGGTTCCCAAGAAAAAGCCAAGGCTTTCTATTATAAAGTCTTGCTTTTTAAAAATAACTGAGTAACACTCTCTGAAACACAAATTTCTACAGTTTTTTAGGGGTTATGTGAGCTTGAGTGTGAACATTGTCGTGGTTGATTCCTTCTTGCATCACTCAAACATCATGGACACAAGCTGAAAGGGAAATCATGTCTTCAGCTTATCCCCCTCCTCTCAGAAGAAAGCAAGCAAACATGAAACTCTCAAAAAATTTTGTGAACTCATTAAGTGTTTATTAAACATTTTATTTCCCTAGTACAAAATGGAGGAAGAATATGTCCAGCCAACAAAGTGTTTATTGTCTAGTCGGGAACATAATGTTTTATACAGGAAACAACCAGAGAACAATACAAGGTGGTTGCAAACCATGACTAACTAGCCTCATTTCAGAAGAAGAAATGATCCAAGGGGCTGCGGTTGGCTTGGAAAGGCATCTTGGGAGGCTGCCTAGGATAGAATTTGAAAGTGGGCTTTGGGGGCCAGCCTGGTGGTGTAGTGGTTAAGTTTGTGCACTCCACTTCGGTGGCCCAGGGTTCGCAGGTTGTTAAGCCATGCTGTGGCAGCATCCCATATAAAGTAGAGGAAGATGGGCATGGATGTTAGCCCAGGGCCAGTCTTCCTCAGGCAAAAGAGGAGGATTGGCAGTGGATGTTAGCTCAGGGTTAGTCTTCTCCACCAAAAAAGAAAAGAAAGTGGGCTTTGGGGGCAGACCAACAGGGATGCGTCCCTGCCCCACCACTGGTATTTTTGTCTAATTACTAAATTCTAATCCTTGATTACCTCATTTGGGAAAAGAGGAAAATGGTATTTGCTCCTCAAGGTACTGTAAAGATTAAGCAAGATGACGTATATAGAGCACTGAGCACAGAAGCTGGTACATAGTAAAAGATCAACAAGTTGGCTATATGTATGTGTTTCTTATTAAAAGTGAATCTTAAACAATAACAAGTGATGTTAAGGATGTGGAGAAATTGGAACTCTCATACATTGCTCATGAGAATGTAAAACGGTGCAGCCACTTTGGAAAATAGTGTGGTAGTACCTCAAGATATTAAACATGGGGTTACCACATGACCCAGCAATTCCACTCCAAGAGAAATGAAAATGTATATACACACAAAACTTGTACACAGATATTTATAGCAGCATTATTAATAATAGCCCCAAACTGAAACAACCCAAATGTCCATCAACTGATGAATAGATAAACATAATGTGTTCTATCCATACAGTGGAATATTATTTGGCAATAAAAAAGAATGAAGTACTGAGACATGCTAAAACATGGGTGAACCTTGGAAACCAAGTGAAAGAAGCCTAATATACATGGTCACCAGAGACTATATATTGTGTGGTTCCATGCATATGGAATGTCCGGAATAGGTAAATCATCCACAGAGACTGAAAGTAGGTTCGTGGTTGCTGGGGGATGGGGTAGGTGGTGGGTGGAAGGAGGGAGGGGAAAGGGAGTGACTGCCAATGGATTTGAGGGTTTTTTTAGGGGTGATGAAAGTGTTCTGGAATTAGATAGTGGTGATGGTTGCACAACATTGCAAATGTACTAAATGCCACTGAGCTGTACACTTTAGATGAGTGAACTCTATGGTATATGAAATATATCTCAATAAAGCTTTAAAAAAAAGAGGTGAATCTTAAAAGACGTGTGGTGTTTGGACAGGTAGAGAGGAGCAAGAGGGCAGAGCACTTGAGGAAGGGCTGTGTGAGGCAAGCATGGGTTTGAGAGAATATTTACATTGAAGAATTGTGGGAGGGGGCAGAGAGCTAAGGTGGGTCATTTAAGATCAAGTGTAGTAGTTCAAAGTTAACCTGAGAGGCAGCCCCAGGCCTCCCTGGGGTGGTAGGAAGGGCAGAGAAGATTGGATTTTTCCAGATTTATCAGAATGTAGCATAGACTAGAGTTAAGGAGAGGAGAAGAAAAAAATCAGAGGCAGGAGAACTGTAGTAGCATCTTATGAAACGGGAGACACCTTTGTGGGTGTTTGGGTCCATGCTTTGGTCGGGTCTACAGTGAATGCTTTAGTGTGGAGTGAAGAGCCCCCGGGGGTCATAGCTGGGCCTCCTCAGAGCTGCAGTGTGGGGGTCGGGGCATCCGATCCACGCTGTCACTGATGAGTGGAGCAGCACCGTTTGGGCTGCTTGGTGAATGCGTAGAGAGGCCCCATCCTCCCTCACAGTACATTTTGCTTTCTGTGAAAATTGTCCTTGAGGTAGGAAGATCCTCATTTTTGGTACAGAACAACACAAATATGATATTTCATATCTTCTCTGCCATTTTCACCCTTCTCTGTAATTGGAAACTCTTGCCCCCAGTCTCACCTGTAGGGTTCTGTCTTCAAATGTAGAATTCTCCTCCCCTCCTCGCCAAACCCTCCCTCCCTGTCTTTTTTCTTCTCCCCTTCAAATTTTCACTATCTTTTATTTTATTTGTCAGTTCTTTTGATTAGTGATGGTAAAGGAGGAGGGGAGAAGAGGGAGAGGATTCTTCTGTTTCATTAGTTTCCGAAAAAGAGCACAGATTTTAAAGGCTGCTTTCATAAATCTACACTTTTCCGTTTAACAGTCTCCAATTTACCTCCCTCTTTCATACTTTGGTTTTGTGCTCAGAGGCATGGAGACCTTGAGCACCTCTACATGGTGTCTTAACTAGCCTCCAGCTGATTCCGAGGGTTGAGCTTCTCTTTGCCCTTCAGCTTGCTATTAACCATTTTCTTCTTATTCCTGGATTTTGCCCTTTTCTCTCAAGTTCACTGTTACAGACTTTCTCTTGGGAGTCACCCTCAATTATAACACCAAACCTAGCTTTTGTGGTGATCTAGTGGCCCACTGCAGCTCCCAGACTCAGACTTCCACCTGGTGTGTAAGAGTAGATGAATTCTCTCCTGACTAGCCGACAGCCACACAAGTTGTATTAAGGAGTCGTTTATTAGGCATCCATATATCACCTCCCCTGTAGCACCTAGAATGCTTCATAGGAAAAACCCCAGAGAATGTTTCTTGTTCTATTATCTAACTTACTATCATTGTTTTAACAACCCAAGTTATTGCTCAGTGGCTAGGTGTATGCATATTCTATAATATTTAAAATAAGAGTCTTTTGGATGATTGGGCTTTGAAATCTAATGACTTCTTAAATTTTTCTAAGTTATTTTCCCCTATGAGACACATACAGCTTGAGCTGTTGAGGTTGGGGGAAGGGGTGAAGAGGCTTCAGGGTGCTTGTTATTGGGCAGCGAAAGTCATAGTAGCATGCTACCTTGGGCTTCTTGAACAGTTCTCTTCATTCTATAGGGCACTCTTCCTCTCTCCCCTCCCTCCTTCCCTGCTTTCCTCTTTCTCTCCTTCCCTTTTCCTTCCTTCCTATCCTTTCATTTCCCTCCTTGGAAGCATGACAATTGCTCCTAATTTCCTTTCAACTGGAAGTGAAAATGTCTTTATCATTCTTAGGCTTTCTTTCCCAGTATCTTCCTAATTGCCTGTCCCCATCCGCTGCATCCAGACTTTACTCACTCTCTAAGTCATCAAAGTAAGCTGAAAAACCAACGTCTGCATTTGACTTTGAGCCTGAGAAATGCCATTCTTCTTTCCAGAAATGCCTGCCTCTGCTACCTAGTCCAGCAGAACGGCTCAGCCCCAAACCGGCCTGAAGGTTTCTTTCAATCTTTCTATTTTAAAATATATACAAAATATTCAGGACTTCCCTGGAGTTATAGGGAACTCAGGCCCTAAGGAACTCAGTCTCCTTCTGACAACAAAGGGCCTAAGAACATTCTGGAGATTTTGCACTTACCACTCAGGTCCAGTTATAGAGTCTATTGCAGTTGTGAGCGTGAACCTGCTCCTATACCCTAAGATGTCCCTGCTTCTGGGACCAGTATGATTTCAGAACCTCTGACCCCGAACAGCCTCCTCTAAACCAGCTCCCATCCTGGACTTCTGGGGCTCTGAGAATATTGCAGTTCATTTCATCTCATTCATTCATTCTTCCTTTGATTCGTTCTTACAGACGGTCCACAGATACCTGGGAAAGGCCTGTGGAAGGCTATGATGTGTATAAATATAAGACCTGAATTATACCTTTGGGGAGTGGCCTGTTCCAAGTCTCACTCTCAGGATAGGGGGTTCAGGATCCCTGGAAAAGAAAGATCATGGGTTTAGGCTGAATATAATTTCCCTATCATAAAATAACAATGGTTCTGTTTGTATAGCTCTTACTAAGCTTAATCATGTGTTAGCTTAAGTGCAAGCCTGATTAGAGACATTAGTCTAAGGAAGCTTCAATAAACCCTGGCCCTTTTTTAGGAAATGGTCTCTAATTAAGGAGAGTTTTCCTTTAAGGGATATACATGGAATCTTACTCTAATTTGCTTCTGGGCCTTTGTTATTGTGAACTTTGCCAAGTCCTTCAACCCCATCTGTGAGAATGCACTCTGGGAATCCTGCACACCCACCACCTTCTGGATGAGGAGGGCAGCAAGGGGGCCTTGACCTAGGCCTGCCCCACAAGGCTCCCGCTCTGCTACTCAGCTGTACAGGAGGATAAGTCTCCTCTCCCTGGCCTCCTCCTGACAACAAAAGGTTTCAGGCCCTTGCAAAGTCATGGACTCTGGTCCTATCATTGGTATCACTCTTCTGCATTGTGAAGAGGTCTGTTGTTTGAGAATTCAGTAGGAACCAACCCTTCTCCACATTGACTCTGAAATGAAGCGATACAGTATTTCATAGAAGCCAAGATCCCATCAATTGCCAGACGTCACATTATTTTATGTCTCACAAGAAAAAAGAATGCAGCCAATTAAACTATGACAATCATTGATTGTAAGACCATCCTGTAAGAAAAAAAATGCACATCTTAGAATCAATGAAATATGTAGCACAGTGGTTATGTGTACACTTCGAGTCAGCCTGCTTGGGTTTGAATCTCAGCTCTGTTATTTAATGTTTGACCTTGGGCAAGGCACTTAACTTCTCCGTGCCTCAGTTTCCTCATCTGTTGGGATGATAATAATAGTATCTACTTGCGAGGGGTAGTTGAGGATTAAATAAGTGACTACACATGAAACACTTAACACAGTACCTGTAGTATAATAAAGGCTCAATAGATGTCAACAGCTTTAGTTGAATGTTAATAAAGAAGAGTTGTTCATAGCTAGCATTACTGAACACATATTATGTTACAGTTATGATGCCAACCATTTTATATGGATTATCTTGACTTGTAATCATCTCAGTAACCCTAGGCAGAAGATGCTATGTTTATTCCCACTTGCCAGAGGAGAAGCTGAGGCCAAGGGAGGTTATAGGATACTGGCATCTTAAACATACTCTGCACAGCTCCTCTTTTTTTTTGCTTAACAGTTTACTTTTAACATTAAATTATGTTTCCCTTTTCCTCTTAATCAGAAACAGATTTACCATGAAGTTAATGAAGCTCAGGCTTTAAGACCCCTCATTTACACAGGATCCTTCTCAAAATCTATGAGCCACAGTGGAATATTTATAGTCATGCATCACCTAACGACAGGGGTATGTTCTGAGAAACGTGCCGTTAGGTGATTTCATCATTGTGTGAACATCCTAGAATGTGCTTATACAAACCTAGATGGTATAGCCTACTATATGCCTAGGCTATATTGTACTAATCTTATGGGATCACCATCATATACGTGGTCTGCCATTGACCGAAACATTGTTATGTGGCACATGACTGTACGGAGTGCTATCAGGGGGTAGACAGGAAGAAGGGTACCTCTGCCAGCACCTACAGAAAACGTCACATTTGACATGGGCCTGGAGAGATAGGGGTTTGTCAGAATGAAAAGGGTGGTGGAGGGAATGGCATGCGTTTAAGTCTTCAAGGGGCAGAAGGGCTCGGCTTCAGGGAATGGATCAGAGTATCATGCAGTGAGACAGGAAATGGATATATGGGAGAAGTAAGTATGAGAGACTTTTAAAAAGGGTATTATGTTGTACTAGTTTCCTATTGCTTCTGTAACAAATTACCACAAACTTAGTGGCTTAAAGTAATGCAAACTTGTTATCTTGCAGTTCTGAAGGTTAGAAATCGAAAATCAAGGTGTCAGCAGGGCTGTGTTCCTTTTGGAGGCTCTGGGGTGAATCCATTTCCTTGTCTTTTACACCTTCTAGAGGTCGTCTGCATTTCTTGGATCTTGGCCTCTTCCTCATACCCCTCCCATCTCTTGCTTCCATTGTCACAAACTCCTACAGTCACTCTGATCCTCCTGCCCCCATTTTATAAGGAGCCTTGTCGTTACATTTGGCCAACCTGGATAATCCAGGCTATTCTCCCCACATCAAGATTACTAATTTAATCACACCTGCAATATTTCTCTTTTCATGTAGGATAACATAGTCACAGTTTCCAGAGATAGAATGCAGACCTCTTGGTGGGGGACACTATTCAGTCTACCTCAGATACGATGAAATTTGCATTTAAAAAATTGATGGAAGAGGAGAGAAGGGAGTAAGGAGGGCCAGCTCAGAGACTGATTACTATTCCAGATGAAGGGTAATCAGGTCATGGACTAAGACAGTGGCAGTGGGGAGAGAGAGGTGGCATCAGACTGGCGATGCTGGAAGGTGGATTCATTTTCAAAGCTTCATTCTGAGCATTCGCGTTTCTAACAAGCTCCCAGGTGATGCCCGTGCTGCTGGCGGTTGAACCGACATTGAGTAGGATGCCCTGGGGGAACATCAGCCTCCAATGCGTGGTACGAGAAAGAACCCAGAAGGCACAGCCCATGGATTCTGAGAGAGAAGAAGATCCCCAAGAGAAGATGGTTTTCTGAAGCCCCCAGGTGAGGAGAGGATTTTAAGGAAGATGTGATCAAGAGAGGAAAAGAAAGATGCTGAAAACAGCCAGAAAGATTGGACCATAAGTCACAGGTGTCCTTAATGAGAGCAGTTTTGGTGAGGTTGTTGGAGCACAAAGCCAGTACCGTCTTTCTCTACCTCCTCTGAACAAATTCTGGGCAGATATATTTATCTGAACATGTGGGGTCAGGTTAGCAGAGCTGGGCAGGGGTACAGGGAACACTCCCTTTTTACTCCAGCAGCAGCTGTGGTGTGTAATGGGCACGCAGCCATGTGGGCTCAGGTTATGGGGCCTGCTCTTTGCTCTGGGTGCCATCTCCATCACGTGAGCTTATTTTGGGAAAAGCAGAATATTTATTTGCAAAGATACACAGCAGCAAACAGCCTGAAATAATAGGTCTTGTGAATATTCTGCGACTGCAACCACGGTGCAGGAGGCCCAGCTTAGTTGACTGAAGGAAGGACGATCTAGGGTGAAGACTGATGTCCAGCTGCTTTCTTGTTCAGTTCACTCTTCCGTGGGTCTCTGTCAAGTGTAATTATTTTCTATTGATGTTATATTTTATATTATCTTTTTTTCCCCCTGAGTGTTAGGAACAGATTATTTTCTTTGTTTGAAGTGTACTTTGGCTTAAAATGATGGGATTGTAATTTGATAGTAAATGCCATACATCTAAGAATACATTAACTGTTGCTGGCTTGTCCTGATATTCTGTATTTTGATGTCCATCTATCTCTCTGAAAAGGCTTTTAGAAGGGCAGTGTCGCATATTTGCTAAGGTGTAAATTGGCTAACTTGATCCCCTCTGTATCCTGACTCCACTGATGGTGATCTCACCCAAGCAGAAGGAAGATATCCACAGTGTCATGGTAAAGATCTGTGCAGGAAAATACTAATAAAGAAAGAAAGAAGATAGTACTGAAAGCCTATAGGTTCTCTGTTTATCCACTGACAAAGAAACCACTATTTAAGAATGGATCCTCAAAGATGAAAAGTCAAGTGAAAATAAAAGATACTTTAAAAAATTTTAGTTTAGGTTGAAGATTGCTCATTTACTCACTCCTTTTTTTTAGGGACTTTTAGAATCAGAGACAAATAACTATTGCTCAGTCTTTTAACTTAAAAACATTTTAGTTGGCTCATTCTCTGATTGTCAATTTTTTTTAGTTAAAAATTTTTTTAAATAATTCCCTCTACCTATTTTGAGATTGATGTGTTCTTTACTATTCTTCTGGAGTGGCATTTAAAAAAATCTGATTTGATGCCACAATCATTCTATCAATAGAACACTGGATCCAAATAGTTATTTCATTTCATCTGATTCACAGATGATCACCAAAAAATACACTCACCGTCAAGGCCTTATTGGTGTTTGTTTTTTGGTCTACCTGGTGCAGAGATGGCAAGTTGAAAGAACAAAGGAAAGCACACTGGGATGAGTAAGTAAGTTTGTTTGTGGTATTTGTACTGTGGCCCTGATGAAGTGGAGAGATAACTAGAGAATGATATTTACTGCCACTGACTGGGAACAGACAATGGGCCACATAAAGCTCTGTGAACTCTACTGGGGCTAGCTCCGTCAGCCCATCTCTCTAGGATGTGGGGGTTATGTCTGTCCTTTTTCGGAAGAGAAATCTGAAGTTCAGAGCTGTGAAGTAAACTATTCTAGGTCACATAAATTTTGTATTTCATTGAATTTTAGATACCATCCGTTGTAAGACCCACCATGATTTTATGTACCACTAAGAAATATTCCCACAACTGTAGCACAGTGATTTTTTATGCCTTTGAATTTTATTATATACTTATTGGAAAAGTTCTTGAACTTCTTTTGGCATTGATTTCTGTTATATATGTCTCTCATGCATATGTAAAAAGAAAAATATAAATGAAATAAATTGGTTAAAGTATTTATAAACCTTTATATTTAGAAAGTCACTCATGAATTATTTTCTAACTTGGAGTCAGTGATGGTCAAGTTTTGCTGCACAAGCTCATCCTCTGTGCCATCAAGAGCGTTGGTGATGCAGCATTTCCTAAGATTGCTCCACTGTCATCCCTAGGATTCCCTTCTGAGCCGTTCCACAAGTTTTATGCCTGTGTACAGGCAATGACAACCATGGCCAACCACTGCTGGCCGACAGTGATTGTAAGATTCTAATTTCAGAAATATGTGTAAATGTGTATCTTTAGGTTCACATTGAGGTCTGTCTCTGTCTTCTCCCAGACACAAAGGAGGCTTTTGTCCTCTGCTTCCAGAAGTCAAGGTTTCACACCAAAGGGTGGGAGCAGGTGCTGGATTTGATCTGTACTCCAGTTTCTTCAGCTCCTTACCTCTCATTCGACTGTTAATATCTCCTATGTTCCCTTTCAAACCTCTGATGAAGGCAGCTTGGTGAGCCTTTTGGGGAAAAGGAAAATTCAAAACCCAATGAAGACCTTGTTCCGGTTTCAACACTCCCTGTTGATTTCAGCAGAAGTTCCCTGGAGCACACAATTCCATACCCATCAGCATGGCCAGAGTATGGAGATTCTGCTGTTTGATTTGTGTTAGGAGATTGGTTAAGAAAATCGTGGAGTATTCCAGGTGCAGATGACAGTCACTCTGAGGGACTGACTGTACTGAACTTCCTCGGGATACTTTAATTGGGGCATCCATAAACCCACCGCTGGTAGCTAGGTTGGGCTGAAAAATACCACAATCTGTTGTGGAAAAAAAGCCTCATGTCTAAAGGTTTTAGGGGGCAATATACACCATCATAACTCAATCTGAACACATAATTCAGTCTGCCTGGAGAGATGACCCCTTCCCTAACACCCTGAAGGACAGATCACACTAAGGAAGGTCACCCAAGAAACTCATGTTTTATGCGTGAAAATATATCTGTACATATTTTCCATTTTGCCCTTTTCAGTTTTTTTTTGAGCACTGGTATTTGTTTGTTTGATTGTTTTATATTTTGGCAGCTAGGGACCGAGTTATTTCTTTTCTGTTTGTTTCTCCAACTCTTTTTACAGTTTAACAAGTCAAATACAAAACTCAGGGGAGTTAATAAGCCTCGCTATGGTGCTATGCATAGCATCCCATTATTGATTGGAAATACTGCACTGGAATGTGAGAGAAGAGCCCCAAACCAAAGATTTCAGATGCCTGAAGCTTTGAGCTTTCCAATTAGGCTGAAAGTTTCCCTTGATAACCAGTAGTGCTGAAGCTTTTAATATTGTTTAGCTCTATCAGTTATCAGCAACATTTTCTAGTTATGAAGGCCAGCGCATCGCTTGATGTCAGCGAGATAGCTCATCTAACCCTCTCACACACTGTCTGATCAAATATCCTATCTGAAAAAAAAAATCTTCAGTTTAACGTAAACTGATCATAATTGGGAGCAAATGCTTCTTTCCCTTCTTCAATGGTATCTCCTCCTGTGCAGCCTATTTTGCATCCAAAGATACATTTGAAAGTCGACATCCCTTAGAGCTAAATATTCTAAACTGACAGAAGAATTTCTAGTGGCACACCAGCCTAGAGCCATGTTTTTATGAGGACATCACTTTCTATTTCTAAGCTTCAGCATGCACTCTTGCTTCCTTATTGCTGGGAGCCATGCCACATCAACTTGCCTCCCTCTCAGCTTTTAATGTTTTTTTAATGGAGTCCAGTTTTCCGCCTAAGTTATGGCCAGCTTTCTGACAAACCATCAGACGCCTAAGTAACCATAATGGAGGTGTCCAGATGTGACGTGGGGAAAAGGCGATGGCAAACTTTCATGCCTTTAAACAAAGCCATATTATAAGAATTCATTTTCACCTGGCCTCCGGGTTTGCCAAAAAGGCTAAAAGGGGCTTCAGAAAACATTTTAAAAATTAATATGTGATATGAAGTCTTTTCTTGTAAGCCACAAGCTAAAGTAATCATTTCTAAATCTGGCTGGCGTGGCGAGTAGGCTGCCTGAACAGTGGACTGCTGCGTTTTTTTTCTCAAGCATAAAATTGCTCGTATAGCAATGAACTTAGGTATTTAACGAAATAAAGCAAGCAAGCACACTTTTAGGGCCCTGGTGTTTCGAAGAACTTAAGAGAGTAATCGTAAATTAAAATGAATGCTGAATCACGGAAGATACAAATTCATCAGGGAATACGGGCATTTCATGATAAAGGAAGAAACACATGCTCTTCGAAAAGTCAGCAATTTAGATGGCTTTATCTATACAATTTGGAAGACATTTGCAGAACATTTGGTAATTAAATATGCCCTCAACTGAGAAATAATGCCTGGGGTTGTCCTGCTGGTAAGTAAAAGGTAAGTGTTCTCCCTATGCCTGGGATTTAAGATTTCTGCTTGGAATCATATGCGTTTTCTGAGACACCAGTTGTGAGGTTGTACAGTCTACGCAAGAATATGAGTAAATGTCGTGACTGAAAAACGGGCAGTTTGTCTTCCTAGATTTGCAACAACTGGCCCTTTCTTGGCATTCAGGTTTCAGCTCAATATCTTCAGCTCCCCCAAAGAGGCCTTCCCATCCACATTAGCTCCCTCTATATCATCATGTTCCTTTGTCGTTATTTCATTAATCACTGTCTTCAACTGTTGTCTTCATTTGTTGGCTGGTTTGTTGATGCCTCTGTCTGGTAGAAGATAAACTTCTTGAGAGTGAGATGTTACCTGTCTCCTTTACCACTGATTCCCCAGCTCCTAGAAGCAGTGCCTGGCACATTGTAGGTCTTCAACAAGTAGTGGTTGAATGAATGAAAGCAGAATGCTGACTACAATATAGCTCCAAAGAGAGTTAGAGAACACTGGATGGCTCAGAGGCTGGGCATAAGATATGGACATATATGGAGTCTAAAATGTAGCCTAATAAGGTCAGGAATTATCTTTATACTTGAAAAAAAATCCTTACAACATCTGGCCCCACATCTGGTATTTTACACAGTTGAAGATTTATTAATGGAGAGGTCTCGGGGAGAGACCTGGTATTGCAATGCATTCCAGCGAGGATGTAGGCGATGTGCTGGAGGAGAGGTCCTCTCAGGATGCCCACTGACGGGGCATCCCAGGGACAAGACCCACAATACAAGTCCCCTGGATTGACAGGGACCATCCTCTCCAGGGTGGGAGTTCTATTAGCTTGAAGTTCCTTGAACAAAGACTTTTTCCCCGGACAAAGAATAGAAAAGTATTTAATATTTTGGGTGTTTTCTGTTAAACTAGTCCTTGCCCTTTTTTATATAGGTAAAAGCTGCTCTTGCCAAAAAAGCAGTTTGGCTGATGGAGTCTGAGATTCATTAGAAAGATTAGTAACTTAAAAAAAGTACTTCTTTGAATTTGATGTATTTTACAGGAAGGGGCCTAGTTTGATGTTGCCCAGCTTAACTTTTCATCCAAATTGCCCTTGAGGAGTGTTTTTGAATCTGATGCATTTTTATCCGTACATATCTTCTGAAGTGGCATTTTTTTTTCATAGAAGGGTAGAGTAACACGGGAAGCAGCTTTTATTCACTCCAAGGACAACTAACTCACACACAACCCAGGGCAGAATTAGTCTCTAGGTGCATACATTAGCCTAAAGATGTCTTGGGTGCGTGTGTGTTACTCAGGAACCTCTTTAAAATAATCACCTTGTGATTAGTATCTGATGCCAATGGTATATTTTCATTTAAAAAATCTGAAGTATTTATTTCCTTGAGACAGTGAATGAACCTCTTTTCACCTTGTTCCTGGCTGCTTTTCCTCCATTGTCTTAAAACAGACACATGCACCCAGGCATATGTGTCTGCAGACTGCTCCCTGCAACAGTCGATTTTCCAATAAAACAGTTTCTCTTTATATTATAATTTCAGTCGAGTCGAATTAGAAATATTTACTAAACCCTTATGCATATCTAAGGTGTGGGTGCTCTACCAGGTGGTGTGTAAATAGAAAAGGCTATGAATATTTTCTTATAGACTCTAGTTAATGCTTCTGTTGAATATGGTTATCAATGGAAGCCATCTGGAGGGTGACTTTACAAGTTTAACTAAATGTGGGAAACAGAGATAGAGACACAATAATGTTCTTCCCAGCCAAAGCTCATTAATAAAATTTTGGTCATATTCAAAGAGTTTTTAAAAATGAGTTTGGGGACAATTTTGTGTCCTGTCTTTAATCACTAACCACAGCATGTCTCCCTGTCATCACTTTAGTGGTTCCAAGAGGATAGTGTATACTGTATGGATAATGGCAATGACTGCATTGTAAACCACATATAAAAAAGCCATAATCCATGGCTCTGATGTCATAAAGCCACAAGCTCACCAATTGGATGTCGGTGATGGATTAAGAATTGTCAGGCTATAGTCACTGGCTTTTAAAAGATAAGGAGTCAACAAAATTTGCTTCTGGGGAGAGACATATATGTTAATAGACTATTTTGGAAAAAATTAATGTAAATTCCCCCTTGTTGGCGTTAAGTATTTCATACATGTTTTCTAAAATAAAAATGTGTGGGAAAAGAAGGGCATGTGGTGGAAGCTGGTAGGGTCAATATCTAGAGTTCTCATAAGGTAAGAAATGGCCTTCTAGAATTTGTCATTAAAGTGTTGCATTATGTCCTCCCTCCCCCCCCCCGCCAAAAAAGAGTGAGAGAGTGGGGAACCTGGAATGAGGGAGAAGGGAGGAAGAAGAAGGAAGGGGAACAGGAATATGGCCAAACTGGTGTCTCATCTGTAAACTGGGGAGGAAAGGGTTCCCTTAAGAAGTCTGCATGTAATATTTAACTGGTGCATTCGTATAACATCTTGACTTAATAAAGAGGCTAGCAAAAGGAAAAGAAAAGAAAAATGAAAGAAGAAATTTGCAGCAAGACAATAAAAAGTTTCCTCCTCACAGCCACCGCCTTAGGGGTTTTTCCTTTGCGCCTCAGAGCTTATCCCACTGAAACTCATCAATTTTTGCTTTTATGCTAGAAATGCCCCAAAACATGTGAAGCTTCACAGCCACCCCGTGGGGTGAGCAGGTTTCACAATGCTCGCTGAGCCTCACGGCGTGTCCCCAGGGAAGGCCAGGGGGCCACGGCACAGGGAAGAGAGGCGTCCTTTCTCTTCCTAGCCGGGGATCTAGTGCCCTTCTCCCCGCCAGCCTGCGAACAAAGGACAGAACCTCAAAGCTCCTGCCCCAACGCGTGACCTCGGGGCCGAAGGCAAAACATTTTATCTCTGGTCCTGGTGACATAAGCTCCTCGGGCTCTGCATTGTGGTTTATGATGTGACTAGAAGTCTTTGAGGGAATTACTACTGCCTTCTATTTCTCTGCCCCTCCATTTATTATTCTGTATATTTTCAAGAGCTGCGGGAAACTTTCATAACCAAGCCTAAGCCAGGCGAAAACTTCTTCTATTTGGAATTTGTAATGAAGTCAAAACATGGCCTGGATTTTCTGAAAGGCTCCTTTGGCTGCCTGCGACAGCCCCAGGGCGCAATCAGACAGGGATGGAGAAAGCCTGGGAGCAGATTTTGTTACCAAGAATAGGACAGAACAATATTTGCCTCCAAAACACTTGGGCTGCTATTTACCTTCTCAGCTGGAAGAAGTGAGAGATAAATGCCTATTTCACAGAAAGTGCAAATACCAATTCTTTCATTTCTAATTTTCAGGATTTTTTTTTTCTTCTTAACTCTCTCTAAACAAAAGGCTAGGGAGAATTTTTAGCATATTTGATTTCCTGACCTAAGGGAAGAAATTCTTTATTTCAGAACTTTTGACCCCCAAAGAGCTGTTACTTTGCCTGAAATAAACTATGGAGGAGATTGAATCAAAATTGTAAGACATTTAAAGTGATTGTGGGTTTTGAGAATCCTTTCTTTTGTGTCCCCTGCGTGTTGGTGGGTGTCGGATTGCAGGAAAATACTATGAAAAACGGTTTCGCTCTGTTTGGATGGAAAACTTCGGCTACTTTTCAGAAGCTCTCGCAAATTATTTACTGGCTTAAACCTGATCCCTCAAAAGGAGCCTTGGTCCCTAACAAAAGTGGTGAGTTGTAAGATGTAGTTCCTAATTTTTATTTAAGTCAAAGGTTAATAGCAAAAGGGGGGTTGGTCCCTCACTGTTTCAAGTTAATGTTTATTTTTCACCATCATTTAAAGAATTTCCTAAGGCCCTTATTTCACCGCTGAAAGCAGAGTAAGAGAACTCAGATTTCATGCCCCCGGGCTTGAATAAAGGAATAAAAACAGCACAACATTTGCATCTATTTAACTGTCTCGGTTCTAAGAGCCCCCTCACAGTATGGGGGGAAAACCGTATCTCGGAGGTTAAATGAAGCTATTCTGAGATATTTGCCAAAAACACAATTCAGAGAAAGATAATCATTGTCAGAAATGACCTAGGAATTCAAGGCCTTGTGATTGAAAACACAAAGCTTAGAAAGGTGCATTCTCCTGCTTCCCTGCCTGCCCGGATATCAATGAACATCAGCTAAAGGTGGCTGAAGAACCAATTTCATGCATCTACTGTACAAGGAAATGAACTGAGCCAAGGGCAAAAATAAAATTATACAAATGTTATTATAGACTAGCCTGCTTCTGTCCTAGTTTAATTCAAATTTTAGTGCTGCAGGCTTTGCTTCTGGCAGTAGCCTTCCTGAATAAATCAACATTTGCTTACATCTAAATTATTAGGGGAGCATGTGACTTTGTTTATTGTATAAATTATACGCAAGGTTAAAGCATTAACTGTTCAACTGGTTTTGTTCAGTCACCTAGCAACTCTCCCCCAAATCATCTCTCCCCCAAAAAGGAAATAAAAATCTGAAACGACTAAATTTTTTTAGACAAACCAAATAACAAAGCCGCAAAGCATTGTGAACCTGAGGTTGCAGGCAGGAGCACTGCGTAAAAAGGGAGACAGGCTGAGCATTTAGAAGAAAAGAAAGAAAGGAGTTAGGGCCCAAGAAATTGTTCCCATGAGCTCTGATATGGGCTCTGCACAAAGTGAGATGGTGATCTGGTAAATAATCAGTTAAGTTGATTAAGGCAGCCAACCAAATGGGATAATTTAATACAAAACTAAAGAAAGCCTTTGGTTAGGACTTCAGTAGGCAAGGAATTTCAAATTGTATGGCAGTGTTGGACCCAAACATTTTTATTGCCTTTATCTGTTAGAAAGTTAGACATAGACCCTCTGGAAAATGCATTTACGAGCAATGAATATTTTTTTGTCTCTGCACATCACTGTGAGTGGCTCTTGAAGGCCCACCCGTACATGTGCAGGAAGTAAGGATGGGGCTTTGATAACTAGGCAATTTGAATTTCTAAGTATTTAAACAAACCAGATATCAGGTGTGTCCTGCTATGACAACATCCAATGTAAATAAATATCAAGGGTTCAAAGGAGAACAATCAGAGGCAATTATTTGCTTTACCAAAGGTTTTTCCCTCTTTTTTTTTTTTTTTTTTTTGTGAGGAAGACCAGCCCTGAGCTAACATCCGTTGCCAATCCTCCTCTTTTTGCTGAGGAAGACTGGCCCTGGGCTAACATCCGTGCCCATCTTCCTCTACTTTATATGCGGGACGCCGCCACGGCATGGCTGACAAGCAGTGTGTTGGCAGGCGCCCGGGATATGAACCCGCGAACCCCTGCCAAGCGCGAACTAAACCGCTGCGCCGCTGGGCCGGCCCCAAGGTTTTTCCTTTTTGAGATCATCTACAGTAGGTTTCTTTTAAACTTTGACCTTTCCCACAGTAATAAATTCATTTACAAAACTGTAAATGAATTCAATTGAAAAGATTGAATTCAATCTTTTCTAAGAATATATATATTTTTCTTTCTCAAAAGACTTTCTAGAAACACTGTAGGTCAGAAGATTTTTGTACAGAATGATCCTCTCCAATAAATGATTCAAATCTAAGGTGTTCTCAAGAAGAGAATCAATTTCCCATTCACCCACTCCTGGTTGTTTCCACATCCTAAACTGGGCTTTGAGATCTTGGGACAGTCATTCTCCAGGTGTGGTCAATGGGTCACCTGCAACAGAATCATCCAAGATCGGAGTCCGGGAATCTGCACTATAAAACTTCCATGTGATTGGGATGTGCGTGAACTAACATTCAAGAACTACTTTGCAAGGTCTAATATGTAGTTGTATCTACTCTTTACCTCATGTGCTTTGCATCACCTTTGATTCATGGTGTCCTGAAACTCAGTGCAGACTAAAATGGGCTCCCAACCAAAAAGCCTTCCAATCCCTGCCCACCTCTTTTTGGCCAAGGGAGGGTCTCTTTGGAGCATACTCATTGACTCCATGCTAAATCCTGATTTGTAGTGAGACAATGCACTCATGTAAAATCATCACACAAAACTACAATTCTATTCGAAATAATTTATCAAATGTAAAAGTAAATTGCTTTCCGCCTGATGGATATTTTTAAGAAATAACTTTAATAGTAGCATATGAGAGTAGAAAAAGCAAAGACTTTGGATCAGACAAACTTCATTTCAAATCAGTTTCATTTTTCACCCTTATGAAATGTTTGGCAAAAACTTCAATGTCTCTGAGCTCAGTCAGTTTCCTTGTCTGTGATATGGGAATAATAAACTGTAAACATGCTGGGTTTGAGAAAAAAATAATAATATGTTTGGGATATGGTAGATGCTCAGTGGATGATGATGATGATTATTATTCACCATTTACAAATAGCTGCTGAATCCACAAATAGTACATAAAAGGTTAAACCGTCAAGTCCCGGGACGCTGCTGCTAAGGAAATGTGGGGAGCTCCTGGCGTGCACAGTTTGGTTGGCTTGAACCTGACAGCTGCTCACTTCCTGCCCAAACCTGGGGCCTGTAAACCTCTCCAGGGTTCCTTGGGGGAGGAGACAGAGAGAGAAAGTACACGTAGGAATTATAGAGGGAAGCCATTCCAGATGATTGCTACGGCTGGTATTTGTACAGAGACTCTGTGTAGGAAGATAGCAAACTTACCTAGAAATTCATGTGATGAAGACTTTGTACATGAAACGGGAACTTTGGGCCACTGAAGACAGAGGAGCTAATAATTCCCTAGTATTAGTATAAACGTTTTCATAAAAGAGATGTAACAGAGTAGGATACAGAAAAGGCTCAGCAGGTGAACAGACTTTAGATGATGAGATGAGAATAGAATACCGGGAAAAGCATAAAAGGCCTGGCTTAGGGTCTCACCAGTTCCCTAACTGGGCACCACTAAACTCCAGGAGCACCAGTGATGATGAGGACAACAACTGTCTGGTGGCCTAATCTGGCAGAGCACGTAATAGTAACCCTCACAGGATGGTACCTTAACAAGTTTTATTCCTACTTCATGATGTTATATTATATATTTTCAAGTATGTTATGTCATTTAATTATCATATCAAGCCTGTGAAGTTGTTTTAGTCTTAGCCTTATGGTCCTGGGAATATCTTGGGAAGTGGTTGTATCCTGAGTCATGGAAAATACCAACTGAATCCCACATTGTGTGTGAGATACGTCTCCGTAGCAGAGATTTGTTGTTTGCTCAGTATCCATTTACTATTTTTAAGGTAAAACCATATCCTAAATTCCCTTTGGGAAACCACCCACTCTCAGGCCACATGGTTTAAAAGGCATCAGACATCCCTAACACCAGGGGTGAATGCTGATTGGGCTAAGCAACTCAGTGTGCTACTTTCTCCTTGGTTACAGTGATTGGTTCACTCGTTGGCCATGTGACCCAATCAGAGCCATGCAATGAGACTGTTGTTCTTTCCCAAGGGACTTGAAACTGGAAACATGTGGACTGGTGCTACTGTTGCCACCTTGCCACTACATGTAGACCAAGAATAAGGCCAATGAAGGGGCGAATGAAGAGTCCAGCTGAGACATGGACAGAAAATGAGTCTTGATGACATCAGCGGAGCCCAAATCAAACCATTCCTGAAGAGAGTCCCATTCTGGACTTTTCACTGAAGTGAGCCCTCAAACTCCCTTATGGCTTAAGCCAATTTTGATGGAGTACTTTTTCATTTTCAACAAAAGAGAGTCCTAACTGGAGAAGGATCTCTTGCTACCACTCTATGTCATGGGATGTTAGGGATAGAGCTTGTCCATTAGGAAGCTATTATGCAAAACAAGGACAAAATGGAAAACTTGCAAGTTATGGACAATTTTATACTCTGAGAAAAATATAAAGACAATCTCCCCAAAGTAAAGCACATTTTGGCGAAGTTACTAGTTACCTGCTCTGATATTTGTTCTTTCCTCTTAAACTTCGGATTACAGCTGAGCACATGACCAATTTTTTTAAAAAAACTTTGTCAGACACCTTTGTGACTCAGTGTTACCATGTGACTAAACTCTGACCAATGGGATTTAAGCAGCTCCCCCAGGTAATTTTCTCAAAAGATAGCTAGCATGTATCCTTTACTTTTTTTCTTTCTTTTTTCTTCATCCTGCTGCCTGAAATGTGCATATGATAACTGGAACCCTATCTACCATCTTGTACCACGAGGACAGGGCGCTATCTCGGAAATGGCAGAGCTATGAGCTGAAAGGAGCCTGGGTCCCAAAGGACTTCAGGGAGCAAGCCATTTTACAGACCTGGCTTTTCTACACCTGAACTTTTACTTGAGGGAGAAATAAATCTCTATCCTGTTTAAGTCATTGTTATTTTGAGTTTTTGTTAGTGTCAGCCTAATCCTAACTATTTCTTCCTGATGGCAGTTCTAAGAATACGTTTTACCAGAAACTAAATTATTTTCTCAATCTCTCTTTGACTATCCATGAAAATGAAAATGAGTACGGTAAATGTATGCAAAGTCCATTAGATGTCGATATATCCTCTCAGTGTATACTGTATAAATAATTATGGCAATGTTCAAATTAAATTCAATGCAAGCCAAAATGATTCAGTTCTTCCAATGTGCCCAGTGCTGTGCTAGGCCAATGGGATTTGACAGTGATAAAAGTGTGAATGTAATACACAAATTTAATTTCGAGTCACAAACCAATTAAATCACATGTTTGAAAATAAAATTTGGGGGTATTTTGGGAGAGGAATGGAAGCAAGGTGTTATGCATATTGTAGTTTGGATAAATGTTGTTTATAATGGTATGAACACTGCCCGAGAACTCCTGTCTCACAATAGCTATGATTCAGATTCTGCAGGTATTTGTCAGGGTTGTAATTAATAAATTACATGGGAATCAATGGATTCAATTCTATTTGCCTCACAGAGGTACTTTACATTGCTGGGTGAATTTGAAAGACAGCAAGTATTTTTCAGCTTTAAAATTGGGGAACTTAATGAATGTCATGTAATCTATGAAGAATTTGGAAATAATTTTTTAGTAATTTCTTCATAGTAGGTAAATCAAAGGTTCATTCTCATGTTAAAGGATATTGAGGCAGAAAAGGAAAACCAAAAAAATCCATGGAGGTTAGTGGTGGTAGAAACTGGGAATAGCATCCATATCCCTTTAGCTTGGTGACTACCATCTACCCACACGTTCATATTTGGGAGTTAGTGGTGAATCTGATTTGTTTGGCTGGTGAGTGTCATTTTCCAAGGTGTGCTGGAATTCCTGGAAGAGTTAAATGTTCTGTTAGGTGTGAATAATGCAGAGAAATAAGAGGAGAACAAGACAATATAGATGTATCAGTTTGCTGTTGCTGTGTAACAAACTACCCTAAAAATCTTAGTGGCTTAAAACAACCACCATCTATTTAGCATATGATTCTGGGGGTTGGCAATTTAGGCCGCGTTCAGTTTTGGTTTGGTCTTCCTTGTGTGTCTGCTGCAACCCCTGCGTCTACTGGGTGGGTCTCCTGGGGGTTGGCAGCTGTCAGTTGGAGCACCTTGACTCTTCTCCAAATGGCCTCTCATCCTCCAGAAGGCTATCATGAGCTTATTCCCACAGCCATGGTAGAATTTCAAGAGAAACCGGAAACACATGGGGCCTCCTGAGGATTAGTCTTGGTCTAGTCTTCTGTTACTTCCACTGCATGCTGTTGGCCCAGGCAAATGACGAAGCTAGCCCTCTTGATGAAAGGGGCTGCAAAGTCACATTTCAAAGGGGATGGATCCAGGGAAGGGAGAAGTGTGGCCATTTTTCATCAATTTGCCAGAATGGACAGTATTGTGAAGCTGAGGGAATATAGGCTTGATTTGCTGTTGAATGAGTGGGCACAGAAGTAGGAAGAAATTAGAAAGGATATAGGCAAGGGAGAAAGAAGGGCATCAAAGAGCAATGAGTGGTTAAAATGTGATACAGATAGCAATAGAGAACCCCTGAAGACCCTTAAGCAAGATAGAAATGTAGATGAAGGAGAGGGCACGTATTCACATCCACAGAGTTATAGGGGACTTCTGGCTGAGGGCCTAGCAAGATAAGTAGAGCGTTTGGATCTCTGGGTTCCTGAGTTAATGATGCCAGCAGTTTCTGGACCAGCCAAATTGTGGTGGATTTATTATTTACATTATAGTTGCATTTAAAAACGAAAACATATGTCTCCATTTTCAGTGCTTTGAAAATGCCATTGAACATGCTGTAGAATTTTATATCCAGTAACAGGATGCAATTTCCCTATCAAATAAAATTGCTGTCTGTTTTCTGTGCTCTATATTATTATGGAAATTTCACAGTTTATCAGCCACAGTGAAGTCGACTGAAATGAGTAGGCCACTTATGGGAGCTATTTTCTCCCATTCCCCAAATATCCCGATTCTCTTTCTATTAATGCTAATATTGTTTTATGCTAATAATGTACTTTTTGTTTTGTTTTGATGCAAAGCAACCTGATTCATATCCTGAAAGCTCTCTGTTGGAGTTGATAGTATACTGAAATAACTCTAGCAAAGGAACATCTTGGTGGCATCCTACGGTCTCTCTTTTCTCCTCCTGCCTCTGTTGATAATGTGTTGCTGAAACCAGCACATAAGAAGTTGCTTAGGGCCCGGTTAATTTTGCTGACTTCTGCAAAGTATGCCTGATTTTGTTCCTAGTGATTATAAGAGTAATGGTAACTTATGGTGCAACTGGGCAATTTTGTGAGAAACCCCCTCTTCCAGGAGCAATTTAGAAGTGCTGCTGCTTCTTTTTTTTTTTTTTTATTGCAGTGCGACAATAGCAAGTACCCAAATCCTGTTAGCAAATAATGTGATTTCTGAGCTTGGGTTCTGGACTAACATTGTTACAGGGTTTGTGTCACTAGCTATGAGATGAAGTTAATAGTCACATGTTTTCAAAAAAATACAGCGTTTGAGTCTGGTAGTTCCTATTTTCTCCAAAAGTGTCACCAAGTCTTGTCCCCACTTTCTTGTTTTAATTTGTTGTTCTCTCAGGCTTGGCTGATTATGGCCTTTGAGCAGGAGGGTAAGATGGGCTGGCAAGGCAAGGAGAAATATATGATAGGAGGGTCCTTCCCTGGTTAGGATCCCAGAGGACGGTTATTTAACCTGTAGGTCTGAGAGAGTTTGTAGGGAAAATATTCAGAAAATGTCCACATGCATAAAATAATATCTAAAGAAGAACTAATGAATGTTTCTGATAGTGTGTCTTTGTTATAAAACTATGTCAATTAATCCTCGTGACTAAGAGCATGGCCTTTGAGGTTAGTTTTCACCTCTTTCTAGTTGCATGACTGTGGGCAAATATCTTAAAACTCAGTCAGTCTCAGTTTAATAATATTTCATAAGGTTGTGGCAAAAATTAAATTAATACGTGGTGCACAGTGCTTGGCACATGGTAATTGATCAGCTTTGGTGTCATCATCATCATTGTCATCATCACCATCGTCTTTAATCAGCCTGCTCACATCCATTTCCTTATCCTGGTGTTCAAGGTCAAAGTCCACCAATGTGGCTTCACCCCTTATATGATGTTGACTAGAAGGTGCTAGGTACACAGCAGGCCTCCAACACGTTCTGGAGAAACCAGAGGATGAATCTGTCAATAATATTACCATTACAGTGGCGTGAGGGCGTGTGTGCGCACGTGTGCACATCCTTAAAAGGAGGATTCAAGCCCAACAAATTGAGAAGGGCTTTTGATGACGCACAAGAGACTGGTCTTCAGGGATTTCTTTATGTGTTTGTTTGAAAATCCTGAGTGGAAGCCCAATAACAAGTGGATGGTTGCTCTCAGGCGTCCAGGCCCTCATCGGCTTCACTTGTCTCCCAGGGCTGCCCCGGGCAGGCCTCCCCGTGGAATCCTAGTGCTCAGAAGAGCCAGGCTGAAAACAGTTGCCCTCAAACATCATTAAAAGGAATATCTTTCCTGTTTGCTGTTTGTCTGCTTTCCTAATGCGTAAATTAATTTTTTTGTAAAAAGGGCAACATTCATAGCTATAAACTGAAGTTCAGGTAAAGTATACATCGCATAGTTCCAGACCTCTCGACCTCCAGGACCTGGTGATAATATGCCCTGTTTTTCAGGGAAAGAATCTAAGGGAAAATCTAAAACTATGAAGAACAGGAAACGTCAGATTGTGTTCAACTTGACCGAAGTCTCTGACTTTCCACTCTCTGGTCTTTAATCACCCTATGCGCCAAGATTTCCCGGGGGGTTGTCTGCTTTCTAATTGGTGTGGTCTCCTTAGTGCCCCTAATTATACAATCTCCTCTTGCTTTTAGTGACCTCGCTCCTCTCCGGTTTAAATCCTACACATCTTTCAAGTCCTAAGACAAATTCTCTCTCTTCTAGGATATAGTTCCTCCTACTCTCTCCCTTATTTAGATCCTCACAGTGCAGCATTTAATTGTTTTGTGTTAGCTTTTTCTTCCTAAATAGGTCATGTTCTCCTTGAGGGCAAAGATTGTGCCTGAGTCTCCCTTGTTTCTCACTCGGAGCCTCTCCAAGTGATAGATCCATAGTAGGTGCTGATTAAATATTTGTTGATTGATTGCCTGCAAAGGGGGAGCTGCAAACTAAAGTTACAGCACTGAACAAACCAAGGCAGTGATCTGAATCTCCCTTTGGGAAGATCCTCCCACGGGAATGGAAAAAAATCTTCACAGAGCCCTGTCAGCTAATGTCCTTCTTTGAATGCCCCTCTAATGAGGTATTGTGGGGGGTGGCGCTGGGCTGCAGGGTGGCTGTTTTCCTTTCCTGGAGGGCATGGGGTGGGCTACCAAGGACTTCCCAGGGGCACAGGGACTCCGGGGTACCCAGCATCTGAGCAGAATGTAAACAGAAAAAAAGTATGTATAATGCACATCTCTCAACCACAAACCAGGATGAAGAAGGGTTTAACTCTGATGACTTGCAGCAAGAGAAGAAGAGGGAGGGAATGAGAGAGAGAGAGAATACCCACCCCCCTTTTTTTGGTGAGGAAGATTCGCCCTGATCGAACATCTGTGCCAATCTTCCCCCTATTTTGCACGTGGGACGCCTCCGCAGCATGGCTGAGGAGTGGAGTAGGTCCACGCCAGTGATCCGAACCGGAGATCACGGCCACTGAAGCGGAATGCGTGGAACTCTAACCACTCAGCCATGGAGCAGGCCCCAGTGAGTTCCTTTTTAGGGCTGATAACATTCTCTTAAGTTGGGGTGGGGAGAGCTGATTAAAAAGTGCTTGTTTGAGCTTGGCAGTGGCAAAAGGTGAAAGGTGACTGAGAATTAGCCCCCCGCCCCTTCCCCGCCTAGCCTTTTCACAATTTACTGAGAGTTTAAAAGCTTCTTTCCAGGGCAGACACTGGGAAGGCTGTCCCTAAGCAATTCTTAATAAGATTAAAGCTTCAGGGCTCTAAAGAAAGGAAAACAAATGAGAGGCATACTAGCAGGATTGGGATAAATGGGTGCAGGAGGAGGAAAGCTACTTCTTGCTCTTCTCTGGAGAGAGAAAAGACGTGTGGAGAGAGGTTACTGTGAGCATGCACTCTTCAGAGTTTGATTATGGTGAGTGACTGCGGTGCATGCGAACATTAAAACCACTGCTATTAGCTGATGCATGTGTACTTCTGATAGCTCAGCAATCATACTATGCAAAGAATTCGAGGCAGAGGCTAATTGCCTTGCCTGAGATATTGAACAAATATCATTTAGTCATTCAGCTAAATGTTCTGTTAGAAGGGAAAGCCAAGGATTCTCAGGTCTACAGAAATCAGTGATAAACTCCAACAGACATAGACAGCAACCGTAGTGTTAGCAGATGCTGGGGAAAAATTCACATGACTTGGTTGTCCATTGGCTAACTTTTGGCACGGGTTACATGGCATGTAAATACAGATTGCTTATTTAGAAGATGGAATGGTCCCTGATGTGGATATTGTAATTCTTAAGTGGAATTTTTATTCCTACTCTGGGCCCCAAATATTTCCTTTTATATAATTATTGTTTTCAAAATAATTCCTTTGAAATTATAATGGGACACATGAAAAATTAGCACACACACATGCAGTCCCTCTTTCCTTTATCTCTCCTCTTGGATCCTTGACTTTACTTCTGCTTAAAATCTGCATTTCTTTCTAGGATCTTTCTTTATCTCTTCAAATGAGTTTCACCCAGGGGTTCTTAAATGTTATAAGACCACCAATGTCCTATCGGCATCCCTGGGGAGATGGTTGGGTGATACTAAGAAAGGAAAAGCAGATGAGTAGAAGATATGACATTTTTTATGAAAAAAGACATAACCAATGTTTGGATGGTTGACTATGCAATAAGCTGCCTACTGTTGCCCTGGGTTCCCAGGGGATGTTCATAGCAGAGAATATTCCAGGCAAATTGCTAGTTTGACTTTCTGCATGCTCTGCTTTGCAGGCTGGCAGTGGGTGGGTGGGGGAGGCCTCCCAAGTGGAAGACACTCTCAGATGAGACTTTTCCTCATTACCTACATTGAGAAGGAAACGGGCAAAGCAGAAAGGGATGGAGATCAAAGAGGACAGCAGAGAGGAGAGATGGTGGGAGAGAGAACCCGCCTGTCACTCTCCTTTATGACTTCAAGAGCCTGCTAGTGTCGTGGTTCTCAAGTGTAGTTTGGGGGACCCTGGAGGTCTTGAGGGTCTATGAGGCCCTTCCCTTTCCAACTATCTATCTATATGAGGCTGGATTTTCTTCAAATACATCAATTAAAACAACTTATTGCACAAACTGAATGCAGAGGCTGATATGAGAGTCTCGTTATCTTTTAGTAAGACAGACATTAAAGAGACTTACAAAAATGTAAAACAGCATTTGTCTTCTCACTAATCTTTTGTTTTGGAAAATATCATTTTTTAAATAAAATTTAAAATGTTATTTATGTTATCTGTGTGTTATTTGTGTTAACATGTTATGGGTTTGTTATTCTTTTTAAATAAACCACTACATAAGTATTTTAAAATTTTCTGTTTTGATTTCTTATGTGGTCAATATAGGTAGATATAACACCTACCTGGGGGTTCTCAATGATTGTTAAGAATGTAAAGTGGTCCCAAGATCAAAGAGTTTGAGAACTGCTTCTCTAGGGAAGAGCTTCTATGTTCTGGAACCATTGTAGAAGCAGTGATCCTTGGAGAAGGCGAATAAGTTTCAGGGACATGTTAACTCTGGAAAGATCAGCCTTTCCTCTCTCAACCAACAGCTTGATTTTCCTCTCAAGCGCAAGCATCCCAGGTTAGTTGCAGCTACAGTGTTCCAGGCTGTTGACTTTCTGTATTTTGCAGCACCGTTGGATCACATCGCATTCTTCCCTATTGACCTGAACACAGTGGAACAACCTACCTCATGTCTTCCTTCTTCGTATGGGTGTCTACACGAAGTGCTCCATACTCCTTTGTGCAATATAGACAGGGAAGACTTGTGCTTAGTCCAGAGATTTAATCAAGAAATGAAAGTGAAGAGACCCAAGTTTTGGTCTTGGTCCTCCTAGTGGCTTCAGAATGAACACAATAAACGGATGAACTCATGCCTTAAAAAGGAATAATTGTAGGTCATTTTGTCATGAAGATGTGAAGAAAAAGATCTCTTTTTATATGCATATACATTCCTGGCCACTGTACTTTTTAGAACGGAGCTGAGAATTCCTCTCCCCACATGACTGCTGAGGAAGAGGTGTTGCGATACAGATGGAGCTGAGCTTGGAGAGCATGGCTTTACTCTGTTGGGCAAGTGGGCCAGAAATCCTGAAACCCAGGATTTGGTGGATTTACCCTTCCAGCACAGGCATCTCTGGAAAAAGCAGACCTCCCCTCTCCGGTAGACTCTTTCACTAGATGGCAGAGAGCGAGGAGCTGAGTCAACATCGCCAGATGACTTCCCCTGAATCCCCCAATTAGATGCTTTAGTCTTTCTTTCCTGGTGAGGAGTGAGAGAATGTGCAGAGAGTGAAGCGTGTTAATGCTGGTGCAGTTCTCTCTGCTTGGGAACAGGTACAAACATTGTCCCCAAACACATTCCTTCATTCACCCAAAGTTTACTGAGTTCCTGCTCTGTGGCAGCCGCTGTGCTAGTTGCTGCTTCTGAGAGAACCAGCCTTGAACAGGGCATTTCCACTGGCCAGTGGAGAAGCTGGGAGGCAAAGGGCCAGCCTGTTTGCAGTCTAGAAAATTCCAAGGCCTGATATCCAAGGATTACATGATAATCAGAGGTGGGCATCAAAATCCAACCTATAAAGACAGTAGATCTTAGAAGTCTTCATCACAAGAAGTAAAAGAAAAAAATTTTTGTAAGTTTGTATGGTGATGAATGTTAACTAGACTTACTGTGGTGATCATTTTGCGATATATACAAATATCGAATCATTATGTTGTACACCTGAAGCTAATATAATGTTATATATCAGTTATACCTCAATAAAAAAAAATCTACACTATAGATCCATGAGCTCAAAGCTGGGGCAATAGGTCAGCACCCCAGGTACATGAGGAACGGCAAGGGGGAAGTGTTCTGGCTAGGGGTCTTGCTCCCTGGCTTAATACTTGCAGCTTACCTCTAGGATAGCAGGTGTTTTGTGGACAGATGAGTAACGTTTGCTTAAAGGGCCCAGGACAGAGAGATCAGAGTTGGATATCAGAAAGAGAATTTGTTACCTACCTAGAACATGCTAGATGCGGGCAAGTCCCAGGATGGTGCTGGATCTCCAAGTCTCTAAATTCTCAAAGCCTCTCCCTTTCTGGAGGATAGAGTTAGGGGCACTTGATAATCTTCCTTGGCACCCATGATAGCTTCTCTGCCGTTGTCTGTCATCATAGCTGTGGCCTACCTTAAGCTTCCTCCAGCACAGCTGCCAGTGGCAGGGGGAAGGGGGGTGTTTCTGCTCTGCTCTCCCTGAACTTCCATTTTTTTGGTTGCCCCTCTTTTTGACTTGTCCTCTTCTAAGCATCACTATCCTACATCTAGGGTTCTCAGAGTTGGAGAGTATCCCTCCTCATCCCAACTAATTACAACTCTTTGGTGATCAAAGGGTTTTGCCCTTTGCATTTTATATTGACTTCCACTGAAAAATTTTGAATGGGTCCCCCAGAGTCAGAGCTGGTGGGTCCTTAAAGGGCACGTTTGGTGACGCATCAGCTGCATTCTTCGCTCACTCTGAACCAGGATCTGAAGGTGGATCACGTGTAGGGTGATCACCTAATCTGTGGTCCAAACTGCAACAATTTTGAGAGTGAATGGAAATGCTGTGAATAATTATACCAGAATAACAGTGTATGTTGGGATTGTCTTTCTGGTCTTTCCTCCAATGTGCCTAATTTTTTTAGGGGTAGTGGTCAGGTGCCCACTTATTTGTCTGGCAGTTTCCTTCTTATTTTCTCCCAAGAAGACCTGGGAATTTCTCATACAAATTTCAATCCTGTTGACTTGCTCTGATAAAACAAAAATAATAGATAACATCTATATTGCACTTACATTAAGTTAAGCACTGTTCTATGTGTTTTTACACATGTTAACTTATTCAGTCTTCACAAACCCCCCAAACAAAAAGAGACTAGTGGTCTCTTTTTATTCCTATTTTACAGATGAGAAAACCAGAACACAGAGGTTAAACAGCTTGTCCAAGTTTGCATACCTAGTAAGTAGCAGAGCCAGGATTTGAAGCAAGGAGGCTCCAGAGCCTGTGCATGTAAACACTGCACCATCCTGCATCCATCCTGCAGCCTTATCTTTTAGTCCAACCAACATTTTTTGAGCGCCTTCTATGTGTCTGGAAGTGTGCTGGGTATGGTGGTGCCAAGGTGAACGGACACGACGCCTGGTTATCCCCCAGCAGGGGATAAATTAGGCCCACCCTGTATTGGGCAAATAATGTATAGGGTCTCCTGCAGAGAGGGCCAGCTATACCCTGGTGTAATAGCACTTTTTGGCTCGCAAATTATCTTACGTGGATGCCTACTACCCAGTTACCTTGGTCCTCAATTCTCAGACTTCCCGAGAATGGGTTGTCCTTTGAACTCATGATCGGTATCCTTCAATCAGAGGCAATGGTCCCAAAGCCATGTGCACAGTTTATGAAACTGCCAAGGGAATGTTCTCAACAGGCAAGGAAGGTTAATCAGAGTGTGCTGGTGGCTTCATCTATGATTGCCAATATCGCGTGCTTTCTTGTTTGGGGGTGCTCTGGCTTTGCAGAAAGGAGGATGGGAGCAGAGTCTCCAGGGACAACATTTTTTGAATATACTTCCTCAAAAAGTATGATATGCATGATGAGTATATACAGCTTGGACTATCTTGGTACGATTTCCTCTAAGAATTCGTAATGTTGAAACACAGGCATTTGCATAAAACAAGGGGAAAGTTTTAATCTCGGCATGGTACAAAGATTTTTTTTTTTTTTTGGCACAAGCACAGTCGTGAGAAACAGAAGGCTTATTGTTTAGCATGTCAGGGCCCTGGGCCGGCCAAGGAAATGCTGATGAAGTAGTTATACTCTGCAGAGGGGTGAGGGGTGGGAGGTCCTTGTAAGAAAATAAGACAGCAAATGGATGCCCTTCAAGATATCATTCCAACAATGCACGGGCAATTGTGTGCATGTGCCTGTGTGTGCGTGCAAAATTAGAAAAATTACAAAAAGGAATAGGGAACACCAGCGCCCTGACCACCCCCAGCTCTATGGTATTATTTTGTCTGCTTTGGTTTATACAGTGCTGTGCTGTGTACAAATCACGTGGACATTCCTTCTCATTTGCGTCCCACACCACCTCCAGATTGTTATATTTGAAAAACTCAGAGGGAAATTAGGATGTTAAAACAGTGTGTTTCCTAATGGGGCATTTCTCAAACATAGTTTTTCCTAAATGAAGAACTATGTAGTATGTTGAAGCCAACCTGTTATCGAACTAAATTGGGCACTCTTTGTTGGTGCCCAACCTGATAAGAGGTCCATATATTGAGCACTTTCTAGGGGAGTGGCTGGAGACCAAGGTCACTGTAGTCATCTCAATCCTCATACCAACTCGCAGAGGTGGGTGATGATGAGCCATTTTACAGATGGGAAGAGTAAGGCTCAGAGAGTATAGACAGATTAGAAGTGTTGACCCAGCCTCCAAGCCCAGGCTGGTCAGACAGCACCAATGTGCCATGGGCCCGCCCTATTTCTTCCTGTGCATACTGAAAGGACCCTTAGAGCAACTTCATACTGAGGTGTTCACATTCACTTCATACCTGGGATTGGAAAGTCCTAGAGAAAGGGTTGTGTGTGTGTGTGTGTGTGTGTGTGCACGCGCATATGTGTGAAAGAGAGTGAGAAAGATGGAGATAGAGACAGAAAGAGAAACACACAGAGAGATTTGCTAAAACAGACTGAGTACAGTCCTAAATCTCAAAGGATTTGCTCTCTCCCCACACTTTATTATAAAACTTTTCATACACACAGCAAAGTTGAAAGAATTTTATAGTGAACACTTGTACACTTACCACCTAGATTCTGCCATTAATATTTTACTGTACTTATTTTATCATGTATCTATCTATCTATCATGTATCTATCTATGTATCTATGTTTCTATGTATGTATGTATGTATGTATGTATGTATCTATCTATCATCTATCTAGCCGTACCTCTATCATCTATGAGTGTATCTTTTTTGGATGCATTTCAAAGTAAATTGCAGACATCAGTGCACTTCCCCCTAAATACCTCATAAAGCGTATGTTTAACTAAAGTTCAGTATTGGGTTATAGTTCTTTTCTTTTGATGTAACATTTACATGCACATTTACTGAGTTTTGATAAATACATATATCTATGTAACCCAAACTCCCCTTGAGATAGAAAATATTACCATCAAATCAGAAAGTTCCCTCACACCTCTTCCCAGTCAATTCCTGCCTTCTCTTCCCCCTGACAGAGACAACCACTGTTCTGATTCTCCCACCAATATACTCTTGTATGAGGCTTCTTCCACTCACTATAATGTTCTTGAGATTCGTCCATATTGTTGTGTGTATCAGTAGTTTGTTTCTTTTTAATTGCTGAATGGTATTTCATTGTATGAACATGCTATATGTTTGGTTTATCCATTTTCCCACTGATGGGCTTTTCTCAACTTGGGGATTTCATGAATAAACATTATGAATATTCTTATACAAGTTTTTCTGGGAATATATGTTTTTGTTGCTCTTGGATAAATGTGTGAGAGAAGCATTGTTGGGGCATAGGGTAGATGTATGTTTAGTTTTATAAGAAACTGTCAGACCCTGTCCAAAGTGGTTGCCCCATGTTAGTCCCACCACTGGTGCACGTGGTCACCCATGTTAGTCCCGCCATAGTTCTGCCTGCCCCATATCTTCGCTAGCGTTTGGTGTTGTCTGTCTTTTAAAATTCAGCCACACTGGTGGGTGTCTAGGTAGAAAGTGATATTGATAGCAATGATGGAATGATAGATATCCTCTAGCACAAATTACAGTTGATATTCCTTAGATTTCACTTGGAAACTCCTCACGTTAGTTCTCTGAGTACCCGCCCTCATGTTTTCTGATTGACAGATGGAAGAGCTCGAGGCAGCACTGGTGTCAGGCTAATGCTCCTAGTACAATAAGCTCACTTAGGGCTTCTTTGTGTAGCCTGAATGCTTAACTTTAACCCTGGTGACATTTCTTAGCTTTGCTTCTTTGTCAGACAAACTTCTTAGGCCAGATTGCAATTTCTCTTCCTTTTCAGAGTTCTCGGCCAGCAAAATGTTGATGATTTAAATGTCAAAAGAGGCAGACTCCAAATAAAGTGCAGAATAAACAGTTTGAAGACTCAGACCTCCCTTTTCTGTCGTTGTTACCTCTAAAGCCTCTTCTGATTCCCCCAGGACAGTATGGAATAAGATGAACCGGGAGTTAGGAGGCTGGCTTTGCACTCAGCTGGGCGGCTGCTCTGTGTGGCTGCATCATTTCGTTCATCTCGACTGGGGGCCTTGGATGTTTTTGGATCTCACTTTCCTCCCTTGTAGAACAACGCTGAAACAAACGATATTTAAGGTTTTACGTCTTTTTGAAATTTCAAAAAGACAAACAAATTTCTGTTTTGTTTAGAAGAAATTTTTTAGAGCTTTAGGATAGAGTCTAATTTTTAAAAAATATTTTAAGTGATCCTATACTTCCTACAACCCCTCCAGCACCCTAATGACGCTCTAATATATTCATGGAAACAGATTTCTCTTTTAGATTTTGACTTAAAGATTTCCTTAATCATGCCCTTGGCTGATATCAGGTGCTGCAGTTCATTCTAGTGGAAGGATTCCACCTCCACTACGGAGCTGCTGGGTGAGCTGTATTTATTTTGCATTTGCTCTGGGATCTTTTTGGACAGACTAGGTGTTTGCACTGGATTTGTTGATTTTTTCCCACTTACGTTGTTACTCTGTGTCGTCCAGTTGTCTTTTATAATTGGGTGGTGGTGGTACAGAGAGAGAAGAGTGTGAGAAAGAATGTTTAGGTCATCGTACTCTGTCTGCAGGCAATCATTTTGGAACAGACAGGAAGGGAGATGGGACTAGCTAGAGAGGATTGGCTTCAGGGGAAATAGCCCAAATCTCAGTTAAAACAAGATAAGGGTTGAAGAGATAGAATCTGCCAGTAAAGGTGTTTTCCCTTGCCTTGCTGCTAATGCCTTAAATGGATGGGAGAATTTCCTGGGTTTTTATCCCCTGCAGTCCTGGGAGGAGGAAGTATCCTGGTCACAGAGGAAACCTTCAACTGCAGACAAACCACAGTTCCCAAATCCCCCCAAGCTGTAAGGTTTCAAGCACAAAATTCTTGAGCAAACACACCAGGTGCCTCTCTGCATTGATTGTGATTTTTGGTGTTAAACAGAGAGCACTGCAGATGATGCTGAAGGTCAAATGAAGGTAGAGAAACCGCAAAACAGCACGACGCACCACCCAACTGCAAGCTAATTGGGAAGGAAATGGTTTCAAACTGACAGACTGTGGCCTGATAACCAAAATCTCATAGGGACAAAGGTTCATGGCATTTAAAGGGGTAGCTTTGCCTATTTAAATTGTGCAAACAAAAGGAATGAAAACCCCCTCGTGGGATGGGAAGTTCTATTAGCAGATATTACCATCCTTGCTTTTATGCCCTCCTGTGTCACAAACCCTGAACATGTGCTACGTGTCCTCAGGCATTCATTGGTTAATTTACTTATTCAAAGTAAGGCAACAACAACAAAAAAGCAACAGAGAAACCCCAAACAAATTACATACTGGGGCACAGACGGCATTAAGATGCAGTGCATAATTTTGATATGTGGGTTTTTAAAAGAAATGTGTTTGGTCTGAAATTGTACATATGTTAAACTTCAGAGAAAGTAAGAAACCTACAATGGCTTTTCTGGGAATTAAAAAAAACTACTTTAAAAGTATCATGATGCTGAGAACCAGGGACACTTGATGTAATACCAGGCACTAATGTGTAGCCAACAACAGCCATTTTGAGCTTGACTTTAATCAATGTTCCAATAAAGGCCACTGGACAAGGCCAATTTTTCTATCGTATGGATGTGGTAAAAGTTAATTATATACTTAATTATAGTCTTTGGTTTTGAAGTCTTTATAGAATGCCTACAGAAGTAACCTTGTTATATATTCCCTTATATTTTAAAGCTGAATTGCAATGAGTGAAAAATATAGTACAAAATAATTAATACTTTAAACTTTGTATTTAGTTGGGTCTTCAAGAATGACCATTCAGCAAGCTATTATGACACTGCTTTGTGGTTCACAAGGCATTGCCTACATTTTGCTAAGGGGAATAGTAAGGTCCAGAAAGGTTAAAGAACAGATTCGGATCCCGAAAGAAGTTGAGGTAGAGTCCAAACCAACCTTTTTCTCTTGTCTCAAAAACTAACTCATGAATTCTTCTGCCATGGACACTGAAAGTCTTATGTATTTTGTGGATCATTAACATATTGAGTGGTATCACAATATTTAACTTTTGTTTGATGACAAGTACCTGTGTTCAAAAGAAACGAATGTGAGCTAGAGTAAGAAAATTGTCAGTACCATCATAGTTACCTCCCATTTTATGCTTCTAGATAGAACATTCTTTCCAGAGCAATGCCACTACTACTTATAAAAAAAACCCAAAACACAGTCTTAAAGTGAAAAGACTTCTTGCTATTTATAATTTTTTCTTATAATTGAGAAGATTTCCTTTGTGATTTATTACTTTATCATCGCTTCACAAGATTTCCCAAACTTGAGAGCATTTAGGATCAAGAAATCCCAAAGCAACGTGCTACATTTACAGTGTCCTAAAGTAGTTAAGGGACTTTCCTGTCCTGTCGACCAGGGATGACAAGTCCATGGCACAAAAAACAGTTTTGGCTGGTATGAAGTTATCATTTGCTCTATGGAGCATTTAGAAAAATACCAGGGGTTTGTGAATAAACTTTACTTACAGAGCTGTGTTTTGGGTGCCTGGCACAAGAATACTAGTATTCCCATGAGAAACGTGACTTACCAGACAAACTGAGTTTTATTAAACCCTGAACCCTGAGCTGAGCATCAGCTCTACAGGCAAAAAGAGTGATTTGAGGGAAAATGAAAACTTACCTATCCTATAATTTCTCCCCTACCAATTTATCACAGTACCAGAGAGGACCAGGATTTGTAGCCATTTCTTTGGTTTAAGGCTCTATGTCCAGAAGGTCCCTATTAAAATGCAAATATGCTACTCATCAATCCATTTGCACTTTAGCAAGGATTAGTTTATCAGATCAGAGGAAAGAGATTAGGGCCCCAAGGAAGGGGAGATAGGAAGTGTAGTTTGATTGGAAAAGGGAATGAGGAAAAGTATTTTCAATAGGCTCTCTGCTGACTTGACAGTATGCTTTTGTGAACGTATATTCTATTGCTTTAAATGCACCCTTGCTGCCATTGAAATTCAACTCTACCTCAATTGTCCACTTCACTTCTTATCTTTTTCCTGCAGTACTTTCTGAGCTACCTGAGAAGGTGTGAGCTCTCTCCCATCTGAATTCCTAACATTCATTACTTGTATCATTCATCTATCAAGTCTTGCCTTTGTTGTAGTTATTTTTTCATTTGTACACATCTTATTTGCCAGCTTTAATGTCAGCTCCTGGAGTGCTCAGGAACCAGGTAAGTGATCTGAAGGAAGAGAGAATAATTCGGGTGGGAGTGAGAGACAGGAACTGCTGCTGCTCCAGGCAGCATCCCGGGTTCCGTCATGACGCTTTTACCTGGATTCTGCTCTCTGCCTCTTCCCTTCAGATTGATGACTTCCTGGTTTTGGTTTTATTGTCCAGATAGTCCTCAAATTCTTGATCCAGAGGCCATATAAGGTGTTACTCATCAAGCACTGAATTATTGCAGGGCTGTTCTGCCAGGGGTGGGGGGTAGTTATGCCTCTGTTCTCGTAGGCGGGTCTGTGCAATGGATAGAGGTACCAGTACCTCTCTGCATACCACTATGGCTCTGACTCCTTGGTCATAGAAAGATATGTTCTGGTTCTGGCAGGACACTAGGTATCAGGTTCTGGCCCCTAGATGGAGGCCTTGATAGAATCAGGTCATTAGACAATATCCAATTTGTGGGCAGCAAGTCTAGCTACTTAACCAACTGAAGACCTGGTGTGGATGGTATGGTAAGCAGGATTCTAAGATGATCTCCAGTGATCCATGCCTTTGTATAATTTCTTCCCCTTGAGTGGAGATAGGACGTATAGTGTGTTTCTGACCAATAGAATATGGAAAAGGTGATGGGGTATCACTCCTGTGATTATGTTATATTATATGGCAAAGGTGAAGGAATTTTGCAGATGTAATTAAGATCCCTACTCAGTTGACTTTGAGTTAGTCAAAGGGGAGATTATTTTGGGTGAGCCTGACCTAAGCAGACAAACCTTTTAAAAGAGAAACTGGGCCCTCCCTGAGGTCAGAGAGATTCTCCTGCTGGTCTTGAAAAAGAAGCAAGCCATACTGACTTCCATAGCTGCAGGAAATGAATTCTTCCAACAATTACACGAGCTTGGGAGAGGACCCCTGAGCCTCAGATGAGATGCACATCCTGGCCAACGGCTTGACTGCAGCAGAGGATCCAGCTAGGCTGTGTCCAAACTCCTGACTTGGAAAGCTGTGAGAGAATAAATGTGTGTTGTTTTAAGCTCTAAGTTTTGCGGTCGTTTGTTATACAGCAATAGAAAAATAGTACACCACTTACAGTTGCTCCACCTTTAGGCCCCCCTCCACTGATATTTATGTGAATGAGTGTGTCAGGAAGGTGATGCTCTGATTTATGACGCCATTGGGTGGTAGTACCTTGTTGTTAATAGCAAGCACTCTGCAGTCAGACTAGCCATGTGACTTTAGGCAGGTTACTTGACTTCTCTGCCTCGTGTTCCTCATTGTAAAATAGGAAGAATAATAGCACCCAGCTCACTGATAGTGTGATGACTAAATGAGATGATCCATGTACAGAATATGGAAGAGTGAGTGCCTCATACATGGTAAGAATTCAGTAAATATTACCAATTATTATTTCTGAGGGGGTTGTCAGAAATTCCTCTCTGGCTTTAGGCTAGCAGGTGGAAGCCTGCTGCTGGCAGTTTCTTCCCTTTGTTAGTCCTTTATCACTAGCTTAAGTTCATGTGTGAGGTCTTTATACTGGCCCAATATGGTACTAACTCTATTCTCTTTAACAATGAGATATGTGGGAAAATCCATAGTGGAGAGATCATAAAATGAATTTGGACCAAAAGTTTGGGTAACGTCTCCTTGGTCCCTTGAAACTTAGCCTAGAATGTCAATGGAATCAATGGAGGACATGGAAGTAAGGGCAGGTAGAGGTTGGAGAGTGAGGAATACAGCTGGGTTATGAATTAGTTCTGTTTCAGTAGATACGAACCTTCAGCTTGGCATTCTTTTCAGCGAGTTGGGAAGAGTGTAGCAATGTCATTTGGAGCCAGCTGGGACAATGCATGTAAATAGTTTAACACAGTGGTACATAATAAATGTTCAACAAATAAATGGTAGCTCTGATGACGTTGATGGTGATTTTGATGATGTTATTTTTATAGAGAAGTCCATACATGAGTTCCTTCATGTCTCAGGGCATTGTGTTGCAAGGGCTGGGACCAGGGGTCCTAGGAGATAAATAGAATAGGGTAGAGTTGGTGGTGATCCAGGGAGGGTGATAAGTGTACAGTGATTGAGGTTTGAGTGCATCAGGGACCTACTCAGAGGGAAGCCTGTGTTAACAATCAGAGGGGAAGAGTGAAAGCCGAAAATCTGCTGTCTGCTGAGGAAAGCTAGAAGCCTTTCCAAATTTATGGGACAAAGTTTTCAGAGGAAATCAATGAATGAGGCCAGTGGAGGGGTAAGCAAGGGGCTGCCATGTAATCAGTATGGAGATCTAAGAACCAAGAAAGAAAGTGAAGAGTAGGGACCATGAGGTAGCAAAATCAGCCAGCTGGTTACAGATTTCTAGGAAGCAATGAGATCTGCTAAGAAGCTTGTGTTATTGATGACTACTTTGAATTTCTTACCTGGGCCATTAGACCATGGCCCTCTTTGGCTGATTATATAGTAGAGTGTGATACATTATACTTCTTGGTATCTTGTCATATCAGTTAAACTTTTTAGATTGAAAGCAAGAGAAATGACGTGGGCTAATCTAACTAAAGAGATCATTTAATAGCTTAGGTAAATGGAAACTCTAGGGATAAAAGTTTGGGTGCAGCTCAGTCCAGTATTCAAATGGTGCCTTCAGGACCATTTGTCTCCCATTTTCAATTCTCCTCTCTTCTGGGTTGGTTTCATTCTCAGGCCGAAAATGGACGCTATCAGTGTAAGGCCTGTATGGTTCTTGCAGCACATGCTCATATAGCAGAAGAAAAATATTCTCTCTGTCTCAGCCTTAATAGCCATCCCTAAGAAGGACTCTGACTGGTCTCGTGTGAGTCACATAGTCATCTGTTCTGATTGGCCAGCCTGAGTGGCAGGTTCACCCATTTGTGGAGGGAAGTGTCTCCTTTTGATTGACAGTCCCACAAGCATTGCGTAGAATAAGGGAGAGGCAGGTTCCCAAGGAAAGTGATACATGGTAGCCAAAAAAGTAACGGATGTCCATCTCACCCCACAAATGCTTTCACATTTCAGGCATTCTACTGATGTGTATTGATTATGATGATAAAGTGTTTCCAGGCTTCAAAGAGGGAAATTCTGGGCATCCCGGGTGCAACATGAGGGCATGAGTCGGGGTGTGGGAATGGTCAAGGCTACTGAAAGGTGAGAAAAGTTTTGCTCAAAAAGGAGATTGGGAGGAGGAGTGTTGCTAACAGTGAAGATCCAACTTTTCCTGTTTTGCATTTTGCCTGGGGCTGACCCTGACTAGCATGAATATATTTGCTGAGCCAAATGACTCTACAAAAATAACGTGTTTTCCAGCAATTGCCTCTTGTGGGGGGTGACATGGCACACTTTCTGGCTTTGATGAATCATCCCAGATAGCAGGAGGCTTTCGTCTGCTTTCATACCAGATCAATTTCAAGGTCTCAAACTGTGTATTATAATTAGCAATGCAAACCTCCAGAGAATAGTCTCTTAGTCTAAAGAAAATATTGTGTGGATCTCATAGAGGATTCACAAGGTTTTTTTCTTCTTTAATGGGTTTTTGGTGTCCTAGCTGAGTGAGAAAGCCACTCTTCAGAAGGTGGGGTCTGATGTTGAGATTATCTTTATTAATAAATATAGGCCAAATGGTGGCAGAACTCTCTTTCGTGTTTAATGGCCCTTTATTAATTAGTATGCAATATCACAGAGAGAATGAAAATACAGCTATATTTCTAAGGAAGGAGAGCACAGTCAAGAGGTAGAGAAAGGAGCACCAAATCTTTGGTGATAGTGTTGAAACCTAGATCAAGCCTTGCAAAAGTCTACCTCTGTGTGTGATAAATTCCCTTTTACATAAGTTAGTTTGAGTTGGGTTTCCCCTCACTTTTAATCAAGAGTTCTCATAGTCTCAATATAAAAAACCCATCACCTTAATCCATGAAACGGACTCTGTGATGGTGAAGAATAGTTTCATGGGTTAAGACTCTCACAATTAAGATCAGGATTTTTAGGGGCAGCAGTTACTTTCCCCTAAATGATACTCTTTGCTTTTTCTTGACTTTCATAGAATTAGGATCCTACTCTGTTTGAACCTGCAAACAAGCCCTAAAAGAGTGAAATTTCATGTCTGGGCTACAGCGGGTTCAGAGACAGTCAGGCTTGATGCAGGTGTTGGGACAAATGTATTGTGGCCGTAGCGGGCACAGGATTTCTACGAATAAGAGATGACTAGAGAAGCAGTGTGCTGGGTTAAAAAGAGCCCTGGGCGGCAGGTAGGAGAGAATGGGGTTGTGCCTCTATTAGTTTGTGACTTGGGGATAAGGAACACAAGCACCTAGGGCTCAGCTTTCTCATTTATAAAACGAGGGACCTAACTAAATGATCTGGAAGGCCCGTCCAGCTCAGAAGATCTATGACTTAATGAATTGAAGCACCCAGCCGGCCCTTCTGGGGCAGTGTGAGTTTCTCAGCTTCCTGAGGTGCCCCTGATGGAGGTGCATTTCCTTGGAAGGAGATTTCCCGTCTGCAGCTTCTGTCTGTCCACCTGAGAACTGGCAGGCTGAGTGCTAAGGGCTTTACATTTGCATCCAGTGGCTGTTTGCTTGATTTTTAGTATTACCCAGTGTTAAGTAGGCAGCTTCTCATTATATGAGAAGAGAAAAAAAATGGATAATGATGATCCCTCTCCTCCCCAGTCATTTATTTAAGGCAAAATGTCTGAAGAATTAGCCTATTTGAGAGTACTGAGACTTGTCTGAAGTCAAAAAGCAAGTTAGTGGCAGGGCTGAGGCTAGGGCCAAGGTCTCCTGACACTCAGCGCGGGGCCGGCTCAGGGAAAGGACAGCTGGGAGCCGGAGAGATAAACATCACCTGCTTTCAAACTCTGCCAAGGGCTGCCCTTCTAGCTTCTCTGCATTAGGGATGGGGGTTCCCCCAGAGTGACTTCTGCTCCCTGCTGTGAGCAGCTGAAGCAGCAGGAGCTGGCAAAGGGGTCCTTTAATGAAGCTCTTCTTTGGCCATGACTTAGAGGAGAGGAGGAAGCAGAATCCTCGCCCGCTTCTTGACTTCTTGCAGCCCATTCATCTCTCTCTCTTTTTTAAATTGAGGTATCATTTACATATCATAGATGTCAATATTTTAAAGTGTACAATTCAGTGGTTTTTAGTATATTCACAGGGCTGTACAGCCATCACTACTGTCTAATTCTAGAACATTTTCATCACCCCCAAAAGAAACTCTATGCCCATTAGCAGTCACTCTCCTTTACCCCCTCCTCCCAGCCCCTGGCAACCATGATCTACTTTGTCTCTATGGATGAGTCGCCTGTTCTGGACATTTCATGTAAATGGAATCATATAATACATGGCCCTTTGTATCTGGTTGCCTTCACTTAGCATAGTATTTTCGAGATTCATCCACTTTGTAGGATGTATCAGTACTTCATTCCTTTTTTTTGGTGAGGAAGATTAGCCTAGAGCTAACATCTGTTAACAATGCTCCTCTTTTTGCTGAGGAAGATAGGCCCTGGGCTAACATCCGTGCCCATCTTCCTCTACTTTATATGTGGGATGTATGCCACAGCATGGCTTGATAAGCGGTGCGTAGGTCTGCGCCTGGGATCCCAACCTGTGAACTCTGGACCCCTGAAGTGGATTGCGTGAACCCAGCCACTACTCCACCGGGCCAGCCCCTCATTCCTTTTTAGGGATGAATAATAGTCCATTGTATGAATATATCACATTTTGTTTATCCACTTACCATTTGATGGAGATTTGGGTTGTCTTCACTTTTGAGCTATTATGAACAATGCTGCTACGGACATTCATGTACACATTTTTGTATGAAAAAATGTTTTCATTTCTCTGGGTATATTCCTAGGAGTGGGATTTCTGGGTCATACAGTAATTATGTTTAACTTTTTGAGAAACTGCCAAACTCTTTTCCACATCATTCATCTCTTTTTAACCACAGGTGCACAAAGAAAAATAGAAATTGCTGCCATCTTTGGATGGAAAGGGTGGTGCTGTAATGTGATTCTTTGTGTATGTTTCTTATAGCACATTCCTTTTCCTCTTATGCTTAGTCATTAGTGAGCTGGAAGGAATTTCAACTTTGGAATTAGAAAGGCCTGGATGGTGCCTTCAATTTTCTGGATCCTTAGTTTCCTCATCTGTAAAATGGGCCCAAGATTGCCGTGAGTCTTGAATGAGACAATGGCCACAGAGCTCTTGGCGAGGGCTTGGTGCCAAGCAGCCATTGACTCAGCGCTAATGCCCCTTGACCTTCTCCAAGAAAAGGATAGTGCTTTTGCTCTCTGTATGCCCAGCAACTGGCAAGGATCCTGACACTAAATAGTTGTTCAATACTCGGTTATTAAATGAATGAATACATGATGAGGGAATGAGTGAATGCATCCACATGCAGGACAATGCTTGCATGTAGTCGTTGTTCAATAAATGTCAGGTGATGGGATGAATGAATAAAAAAGAAAAGAAAGTAGCAGTAAAACTGCAGGAAAAATGTCATTCTTAAAAAAAGGTCCTGACAGGAATATTTTTCCTGGCATTTGCAGACTCTGTCAAAGATCACTCATAGGCAACATACGTGCAGCCGTCTCTTCCTCTTTGAAATTAATACGTCTGTGCTCAGGCCACTGTTTGTCTCTATATGGGAGGAGCAGCCTTCTTCTTGTTTTCGGAGTAATGATCATGTGACATTTTCCTGTCTGTCATCACTGGGATCTCAGTAGTGGGAGAGCCAGAGAAAGCCTGTCTGTCCTGCTCGAATGCTCCTGTTTGTTGTTTTTATGCACTGGCATCTGAGGCCATGCTGGGATGCCGTTCTGGACATGCCAGGGAGAGCCTGGCACACAAGGAGATAAGACAGTTTTAGTTGAACACAAATTGAATGATTCCAGCCTCGAGTCCCAATCAAAGAGATTTACTGTGTTTTTAAAAAGACATCAGTGTTGACTTGACTAGTGAAAAGATGCGTGGAGACTGCACTGGGCAAGGATCCTTATGTGAACTGTTAAATAAATGTGGCTACAGCATCTTAGTCACGATTGCTTAGATATGCAAATCAACCTTGCACTCTGAGATTAGGATGTGCTTTACAGATAGCTGGCAATTTTTAGGAATGGTACAAGTTTTTGTTAGATTTTAAAATGCACAGAGGATATGTGGATAAGAATCCAAGGAAATTTCTGTTCGTGAACAGGAATGATTTTTTTCTGCTGTGTCTACAGAAGATCAGGCAAAGTGCAATTATTTAGATGATTCAGGCTGCAAAACCCTGTTGAGGGGAGAGTGGGAAGGAGTAGAGGGTCGTATCTTCTTACAGATGGTCCTTCCTTGGTGATCACGTTCGGATGCCTGTCTCCTCATTTCTGTTTCCCTGTGAAGGTGGGACATCCTGATAAATTCACCACAAAATATGTAGCATGAGCTGGGTGTGTGTGCCACTGGTGGCATGGAGCTGGAAGGCAGGGCAGATGGCGAGATTAAGATATCTTTCTGAGGGGCTTTGCCGGGTGTGCTGGATGGTCTATATGTTGTAACCCTTCAGTGGGGCTCCCACTGTATGTGTGAGAGAAATCAGGGCTAAAGGCGAACCAAATTGCTCTTTGTCCAAGATGTCACCACACTTTTGCTAGTAACACTTGGGAGTCCCTGGGGTCGGTATGGAGCACCTGCCCGGCAGGAGGAGAGGGAGACTGGATTACAGGCCATGAAGTTTTTTTCCCTTGGGGCTCCATTTTGTCTCCACAAAAAGAGCATCTTTAATCAGTGTTTTCCAAATTGCACTCCAAGGAGAACTGATTTCCTCCCTGAGCTTTCCTGTGGCATCCTGGGGCAAGGAGGAGGATGGGTGGACGGGGCTCTGGATCCCAAACTCTCCTTCAAAATTCTTTTGCTTTTCCTGTTCTATGCATTGGCACTCACTCAAAGATGTTATTTGCAAGTGAGATGTGCTCCTCAAACATGTTTGAAAAACCACTGGACTCGTGTGTCTCTTAAGTTCCCTTCTCACTTTAAAATTTGGAAACCTGAGTCTCCAGTCGCTCTGGCCACCTGGTTTCCTTTCTTTGTGCTGAGAGAGATGAGTTGTCAAGATGAGTCTTAGCTCAGTGTTATCGTGAGGACCCATTTCTACAGTTCAGAACCTGCTACAGATTCACATGGTCTAAACCCCTGGAACGGGGGCTGAGAAGGCTGCCAGCTCGAATGATAGGTTCCACACACTCTGATGATCTCATTTAGGACTAGGTGAGCTTCTGCATCTGCATCTGGCTTTTAAGTCACACAAACCCAGGAACTCGTCATTTTTTTTTAGGGTTTCCTAAAACACCTCTGCCTGTCTCACAAGATGGGCCTCCAGAGTGTTGCGAGAAAGCTCTTCTTTGCTTAAAAGACACGGCCTGATAGCCCGAAGGCTTGTGCAGGAAGAGGACTTAGTAGGCAGTTCCACCTCCCCGTATCAGGCCGCTTGGCGTATATGCTAATGAAGTGACCATCTGCATCAAATAATTATAAGTGGTCTCCCCTGACTGCTCTCCATGTGCTGGCACAGACTGAGGGGAGGCGCCCCCTTTATGGCCACCGCAGCCTGGAGAGGAGAAGCTGGGGAAGAATCATTCGTATTTCTCCACTTCAAGGCACACAACCTGCTGAGCAGACAGGTGCTGGCAGCGTGATGTCCATGGGCAATGAAGCCGGCCTGTCCTAGGCGCTGACATCTATATCTCCATCTCACTGGATTTTAAAACTGACACAACATAAGGAATGTCACTTTCCATTATTCGATATTCACATGTGTCTCTATTGTCCTGGAAGTCCTGTGACAAACGTCTTGGTCACAACTGCCCTCTCCCTTCAGCTTGATGGGCTACGCCACTGCGGTCGGGCCAGGGTGTGAGTTATTAACCTCGTTTTGTCTCCTGGTTGTGGGTGCTGTCCAGCATCTGCCGGAATGTCGAAATGACTGCGAATTGGTTTTTTTGTTTGATAATTCTGGCCAAGGTCGACTTTTCGTTTGTTAGCTAAATATAGTTGGCATTTAGACCTGATATTTGCACGCTTTTGTGCATACGTTTTACTTGTTAACATTTTAAATGGTTAGTGTTGGGGTCGGCCCAGTGGCGCTGCGCTTTAGTCCGTGCTTGGCAGCCCGGGGTTCGCGGGTTCGGATCCCGGGTGCCCGCCAAGGCACTGGTTGTCAGCCACGCCGTGGCGGCGTCCCATATAAAGTAGAGGAAGATGGGCACGATGTTAGCCCAGGGCCAGTCTTCCTCAGCAAAAAGAGAGGAGGATTGGCAACAGATGTTAGCCCAGGGCTGGTCTTCCTCACAAAAAAAGAGAGAAATGGTTAGTGTTACTTTGGAACCCATACTTTAGCATGGTGCAAGTGTCATTCAGGTCTGACCACTCAACCCAGTCTTGTCTTGGGTGTCGGCCGGGTCTGATGTTGGCTCCTTACCAGTTTTTTTTCTCCTCTGGCACTTTCTCTTGTCCTGAGAAAACCTCTGGGCCGGGCAACTACAGGCTCGACTGAGCAGACGCCATCAGGTGAGTGCTTGTGGGGCGATTTTGTACAACTAGAAGTAGAGAACTCACTTCTGTTTGCTGAGAGAAGCTACAAAAGCTTCTGAGGATTTTAAATATGTGTTATATGATGGAGAAAAGATGACAGGTGTGTTTCCATTTGTGTTTTTCGGCAGAATTTTAGAAGGTCACTTCAGAAGAAGGTTTTCTTATGTACTAGACTTCAGTTGCATCACTTTTAAATAAAGACATGTACAAGTATGTTTAAAACGTTAGAAAACAAGAAACAACTTTTTCTTTTCTTTCTATCTTTCCATTATCTATCTATCTATCTCTCATTCTAAAAAATCCAGCACTAATTTAATTTGTCTTTCTGGGCAAATACACTTTAGGATTTTCCTGGAAAGAGTGGAAGATCTCAAGTAGGATGTATGTAGACAGGAAAATTTTATTAGTGAAAAGAATTAAATTCTTAATGAGAAATCTCATGTTTGGTTTTTAACTCACTCTAGAGAAAACATTGGCTTTAATTATAAGTCTTTTATTTGCTTTCCATTTACACAATTCTTTTACATCGTTATGTTATTTGGTTCTTCCAAAAAAATTGAGAGAAGACTATACTATAACTTTTTTTCGCTGAGGAAGATTCACCCTGAATTAATATCTGTGCCTATCCTTCTCTATTTTGTATGTGGGTCACCACCACAGCATGGCCACAGACGAATGGTATAGTGGTGTAGGTCTGTGCCTGGGAACTGAACCCAGGCCACTGAACTTAACTGCTAGGCCACCGGGCCTAGCCCTATAATATGATTTTTAGGTCAGAACATTGAGCCTGGAGAGATACAAGAAGGTAAACTAAGCACACAGTGTTCTGTTCCAGGCCCTTAGGAATGATAGAAAATACACACACACACACACACACACACATATTCAAAGACAGGAGGAGGAATCTTCTCAATGGACCATAAACTATGAGGAATCCTGGGAAGATGGAAAGCAGACAGGTTCAGATTGAAGATGGAAACCGCAACCTGAGTTGCTCACACAGAGTACTTTTGCAAAGAGGTGCCAAATGGAGGTGGAGGGCAGTTGAAGCAGGGGGATTTGGAGGCAATTCAGCTGCATCCCCATCTGGTGGAGGTGATGGCTCCAGGAGTGGAGCCCGGGCCTTTTCTCTCTGATGCTCATGTTCCTGTCACAGCTTCTTGAATAGGCACAAGAGACCTTGGACTTGGCTGGGTCTATACAGCACAAAGTGAGCAGAGATTTGGCAGCATCTTGTTAATTTGAGCACTGTGCCCCAGTACAGTGTATAATTCAGGATTAATCATGATTTGTTTTTTTTTCTATTTGATGTCAATTTTTTGTTTTTTGCTTTAAAAATTACCTTTATTGCAGAGGCTAGCCCGGTGGTGTAGTGGTTGTTTGTGTGGTCCACTTTGGCGGCCTGGGGTTCGCAGGTTCGCGGGACCTACGCATCACTCATCAAGCCATGCTCTGGTGGCGTCCCATATATAAAATAGAGGAAGATGGGCACAGATGTTAGCTCAGGGCCAATCTCCCTCACCCCCCCAAATTAATTTTTTATTGTAGTATAATTTACATGCAATAAAATTGACCAATTTTAAGTGTATAATTTGATAAGTTGTGACAAATGTATACAGCGTGTAACCACCAATCATGATATAGATATAGTTCCTCAAAAAGTTAAACAATGAGTTATCATACAACCCAAAAATTCCACTCCTAGGGATATCCCTGAGACAAATTAAAACAAATGTTCACACAAAAACTTCAATACAAATGTCTATCGCAGCATATTTAATCACCCCAAAAACTTCCCTTGTGCCCCTTTGTAGGCATTCTCCTCCTTCTCCCTCTTGTACATGACAATCACTGATCTGCTTTTTGTCACTATGGTTTTGTCTTTTCTAGAGTTTCATATGAACAGAATCACACAGTATGCAGTCTTTAGAGACTGGTTTCTCTTGTTTATCATACATTTTTGAGATTCATCCATATTATTTCAAGTATCATTAGTTTGTTCCTTTTTATTACTGAGTAGTATTCCATTAAATAAATATACACTGCAATTTGTTTATCCATTCAACAATTGGTGAACATTTGTATTGTTTCTAGGTTTTGGTTATTATAAATAAAACTGCTGTGAACATTTGAGTACGAGACTTTGTGTAAATGTATATTTTCATTTCTCTTCAATGAATACCTGAGAGAGATTGCTGAGTCATATGGTATGTATATTTCTAACCTTATGAAAAACCGGCACACTGTTTTCCAATGGAGCTCTACCATTTTGCATTCCCACTAGCAATGAATGAGGGTTCTAGTTTCTCCACATCCTTGTCAGCATCTGAGTCAGCATAGTTTTAAAAATTTTAGCCATTCTATGGGGCATGTAATGGGATCTCATTGTGGTTTTAACATGCATTTCCCTAAAGACCAATGACGTTAGGCATCTTTTCCTGTGTTTATTTGCCATTTGTATATCTTCTTTTGGTGAAGTGTCTAACCTAATTTTTTGTCCTGTTTTTTAACTGGTTTGTTTTTCTCCTCATTATTGAGTTTTAAAGATACATGTCCTTTATTTGGTATATGTTTGCAAATATTTTCTCCCAGTCTGTGAGAGAAAGAAGTCCATCTTGTTCCTGATTTTAGGATGAAAGCATTTAGTCTTTCACCATTAACTGTAATGTTTGGGGTGGGTTTCATTTAGCTGCTCTTTTTCCAGTTGAGGAAGTTTCTTTCTATTCCTAGTTTGCAGAGAGCTTTTATCATGGGTAGATGTTGAATTATATCAAATGCTCTTTCTGAATCTATTGAGATGAACTTGTGGTTTCTGTTTTTGAGTTTTTTAAGATGGCAAATTACATCAATTGGTGTTGAATATTAAACCAATCTTGCATTCTTGGGATGAATTCCACTTGGTCATCAGGTATTATCCTATTATGTATTGCTGGATTTTATTTTCTAAACTTTCTTAAAGATTTTGATGTTTATCTTTATGAGGGAAATTAGTCTGTAATTGTTTTTCTTCATAATATCTTGTCTGGTTTTGGTATGAAGGTAATGTTGGTCTCATAAAATGAAGTAGGATGTGTTCACTCCACTTATTTTTATGAAAAAAATTAGCATAGAATTTGTTTCATTTATTCCTTACGTGTTTGGAAGAATTCATCAGTGAATTCCTCAAGTCAAGTTTTCTTTGTGTGAAGGTTTTAGACTATGAGTTAAATTTCGTTATTGTAAATGAGGCTATTCAGGTTATCTGTTTCTTCTTGAATAAGCTTTGGTTGTTTGTGTCTTTCAAATAAATTTTTCAATACATCTACGTTATCACATTTATTGGCATCAAATTCAAAATTCAAAATATTCCCTTATTATCGTTTAACAGCTGTAGGATCTGTAGTGCTATCCTATCATTCCTGATGTTGGTGACTTGTGTCTTTTCTCTTTTATTTTTCATCAGTCAGGCTAGAAGTTTATCAATTTTGTTCATCTTTTCAAAAATCAACTTTTGTTTTCATAGTTTTTCTGTTTTAAATTTCATTAATTTATACACACACACACACGTATATACACAGACTTGTTTTATGGCCCACAGTAGTCTATCTTGGTGACTGTTCTAGGCACTATTGAGTGGAGTGTTCTATAAATGTCAGTTAGGTCAAGTTCATTGATCAGATTGATTAAATATCCTTTATCTATACTGGTTTTCTATTTCTTCTATCAATTACTGAGAAAAGACTTTGAACTCTCCAACTGTAATTGTGATTTATCTATTTTTCTTTTGAATTTTATCAATTTTGCTTCATATATATATATTTAAAAAAAATTTTTTTTTTGTGAGGAAGACCAGCCCTGAGCTAACATTTGTTGCCAATCCTCCTCTTTTTTTGCTGAGGAAGACTGGCCCTGGGCTAGCACTCATGCCCATCTTCCTCTACTTTATATGGGATGCTGCCACAGCATAGCTGACAAGCAGTGCGTAGGCCGGTGCCCGGGATCCGAACCTGCGAACCCCGGGCTGCCAAAGTGCGACCTAAACCACTGCGCCACCAGGCAGGCCCACCTTCGTATATTTGGAAACTTTGTTATTAGGTACATACATTCAGGATTGTTATGTAATCCTCTTGGTGAGTTGACTCCTTGATCATGAAATCCCAGGTTCTGTGTTCTAAAAATCTAACGTGTCTAACATAGCCATTCCAACTTTTTTTTTGATTAGTACTTTTTATGTATATAATTTCCTACCCATTTATTTTCAACTTCTCCATGTCTTTATATTTAAAGTAGGTTTCTTGCAGACAGCATATAGTAGAATTTTGCGTTTTTTGCCAATCTGAGAAAATTTGTATTTTAATTTAAGTGTTTGGACCATTTATATTTAATGTAATTATCTATTTGGTTGAGTTTAAAACTTCCATTTTTCTATTTGTTTTCTATGTGTCTCATTTGTTCTTTGTGTCTTTTATCTTCTTTCCCTGCTTACTTTTAGATTAATTTTTTATGGTTCCATTTTATCTTCACTTTTTACTTATTAGTTATACTTTTTAATTTTATTATTATTCTTTATTGGCTTTAAGATCCTTATCTTGTAGTCCCATCATTTCTGTTATTTCTTGGCTTGTTTATATTTATTGATTTTTCTATTGTTATTGAATATATTTCTTTGCTTCTTTTCACATCTTGTAATTTTTTATTTAATCCTATACATTTAGAATTTTACATTCTTGCTTGCTGGATTTGTTGTATTTTTAAAACTATTGTTGGATTTTGTTCTGGTGCACAGTTAAGTGACTTGGAATCAGTTTGTCTTTTCGATTTGCTTATAAGGTTTGTTAGGACAGGTCCAGGGCACCTTTTAGTCTAGGTCTAATTTAATCCCTTACTAATCCCCACTTACTTGTGGATTCTACCTGATGCTCCATATTACAATGTCTTTCCACTTTATCTGGGGTTGGGTGCATAGAATATTTCCATCCCTGTGTGAGCTTTGGAAAATGTTCTGTGATTCTTTTTCTCAACTCTGATCATTTCTTCTCTTGAATGTGAAGATCGGTATTCAGTACTCAGCCAAAGACTTGAGGGGACCCTTCTAAAGATACCTGGAGCTCTCTCACTATGCAGTTCTCTAATCCTTGGTTCCCTATCCCTCAGGTTTCATCTGCCTTGGCTTCTCTGCCTCCTCAACTTAGAAAGACTGCTGGTCTCTGTTCAGGTTCTCCCTCCCTGCCCTGCAGCCTGAAAACTGCCTTCATTCTCTCAGGGATCACAGTCCCACATTGCCTATTGTTTAATGTCTGAAAACTAGTCAGAGGTTTTTTTCTGTTTTTGTTGTTGTTGTTGTTTAAGGCAGGAGGATAAATTCAATTTCTGTTATTCTATCTGTAAGCAGAAGTCCTGTCTTATGTGTTATTTCCTCTTATCAAAAGCATTTTAAAGTTGAAAAGTAGCAAGTTCAGAGGAAACCTAATGGCAAATCCTTGATCTTCTATCTTTTCTTCTAAACAGAATCTCCGTGTAACACATTTGCCTGCCAGAACTCCAGGACTTTCTGAACTCAGTTCTATTGATAAGTAGATTGAAAATAAAAAAGATGGACCGGGTAAGTTTTTTGCACACTGAGTTCTTAATGGATATGTGCTATTTATCTCCATAAACATCCCATAGCTCAGCCTGATATTTCTGAGGGCTTCACAGAGGTAGGTCATATTCTTTGGTTTGACATGTTTGCATTTGTTTCTTAGAAGAACGAAAGTTAGCCTGTGCTCCCTGTGCCTCCGTGAAGATCATCTCTGAGGATCTGTCTGTTGAAATACTTGAGTGACAAGTACCACTGGTGGTATCAGAAAAATTCAGGAAATTAAGTTCTCAAAAACTCACACCAAAGAACCTCTAAGGTCAAAAGGTCGTGAACATGTCCTCTTGAGCAGGATAAATTGAAGCAGCAAGCTAAAAACATTTTGTTGAAATCTGATATTTAATATTAAAAATTCATGAATTTAATTGTGTATGTTTCATATTTTGAAATAATGTATTCTTTGTATTCATTGTCTGGATGCACCATAATACCCTGCTTCTCTACCATCACACAACAAATTTCAAGAGTTGGCCTATGCAGAACCCCACACTTTCTCCACTTCTGACAACCACATATGAAATTAGGCATAGTCATTCCTCTCTCCTTCTCCTTCCATCCCTAGCACTATAGCAGAACAGGAGCAGACAGCTTGTTACCTCATTTTTCAAAAGTTGCCCATTCCTGTTCTGCTGGTTGCATGAATGAATGTCTTCTCCATGGCAAGACAATAAATAATGTGTGGTGACCATGTCTGGAGGGTCTTTTGCATTGCCTCCAGAGGCTAGGATAGTGCTGGAGACAGAAAAGGCACTGAGCAATTAGTGACATATGAGGTTAGACTAAGTCAGCTAGGAGTTTTGAGTTTTCTTGAAACCATTAAGGATTAATTAATTTCAGTTCACTACTTTTTCTCGTTGAGTCCTGTTGTACAGACCCCTCTTCTACCTCTCTGCTTCTCTCCTTGAGCTGGTTGGGGTGCTAGGAGGATGGGGTGAGTAGTCAAGTCTATGTTCCCTGTGTGGTTAAAGCAGAGGAATGAGCCAACTCCTATTTCTGCTAGCCATTCCAATGTCTTTGTGAGGTAGAGAAGAGCTAGAGTCAATACTTTCAATTTGCTGATGGGAAACAGAGACCCAGAGGGGTTAAGTGATTAGTCCATAGTTGCTTGGGTAGAGTTGAGAGATGAAGGAGAAGAGGACAGTCCCCCTAATCCTACTGTTCTTACCATTGTGTTTCCTGTGTGGTCCAATGACTCAACTAAGTGACATCTGCTCTTTAAAAAAATACAGATTTGCCTTTCTAAAGTGAATACATTTCATAAAGTGGATAAACCAATTTAAGATATTTGGTCAAATCAAAGAATGGGGAGCAATAAAGTTAGTCCTCAGAGCGTAGCACAACAGTAGTTCACAATAGTGTCCTTGTTCTTCATGGCCACTACTTCCGCTTGAACTTTCTCTCTTTGTGGGAAAATCACAAAGTGCATTTATCCCAAGGTGGTAAATAGTTAATTCCTTTGCAAGCATTTGTTACCAGAATTCTGTATAAAAAGAATTAACCTTTATTTCCCCAGCATTTCAAAGATGTCACTTTGAAAATTACATATACAATTTTCAGTAAAAAATAAACTGCGCTGGTTGTGTAGACTACACGCCACTTCAAACTCAGAACTACTCTACTAATGGGCCTTAGAAAACTGAGGAGCACACTGCATGGTGTTTTATGATTTTAAACAGTCTTTTGTCATTTAGTGAAAGGCAGAAATAGCAGCTAAATCCTAAAAACTGCTGACTCAAGACTCCTCACATGGCAAATCTTTTCCATGCTATTACATCTCATACCCAGTTTACAGTTAGTCAAGGTGTGTGCCTCTGAACTTTTCAAGGGTCAAAATGCAACATCTGGTAACTAGTAGCAAATGGGAGGTTAAGTTGTTTCTGTTTAGACTGTATATCTTTCTGTTTTGTAAGCCTACTGTGGGACAAACACTTCTTACTGCCAGGCCAATCCGAAACTATTAAATAAAGGCCATTGTTTAAATAAAGGTTATTATTGTAACCTATAAAAATGTAGAGCTCAAGTGAAATTAGTCAGACAGAGAAAGACAATGACTGTCTGATTTCACTCATATGTGGAAGATAAACAGACAAACAAACACATAGATGCAGAGAACAGACTGGTCATTGCCAGAGGGGAAGGGGTTGGGGGGAGGGCAAAAGGGGTAAAGGGACACAGGTGTGTGGTGATGGATGGAAACTAGACTTTTGATGGTGAACACAATGCAGTCTATACAGAAATCAAAATACAATGATATACACCGGAAATTTACACAATGTTATAAACCAATGTGAACTCAATAAAATAAATTTTAAAAAAATGTAAAGCTTGGTGAGGATTATGGGAATGGCTTGAGCTTAGTTCTTTGGGGAGGCTATATTCTGTTGTTTTGACAATTCACCCCAATTGTTATACTCAAGAAAATATAGGGGCCTTATACTTTGCAGCTGAGCTGTCCAATACAGTAGCCATTAATGGACAGTGGCTCTTGAGCACTTGCAATGTGGCCCATCCAGACTGAGAGACAGCACTGCGTTAGGCCTTTCTCCGTAGTGGTTGCATACTTGTCATCATCAGAAAAAGTAGGAATGGAAGGGGAGGGATCAGCGGTGCTAGACGCAAAGCACTTTTTGTGATGTGTAGGTGCAAAAGGGGACTGAGGTAAATAAACACGTGGACCTTAAATTCTTTGAGTTTGGCCCAAAGGGTGTTGGTGAACTTGGCCAGCACCTCACCTTTTGTGAGCCTTTGGGTTATCTCTGGGTCTTTACCCTCTAGATCAACACTGTCCAATAGAAATATAACGTGAACCACACGTACAACATAAAACTTTTCTGTGGTCACATTTAAAAGGGAAAAAGGAAACAGATTAATTTTAATGATATATTTTATTTAACTCAACATATAAAAATATTATCATTTAAAAATATAATCAACATAAAAATTATTAATGGGACATTTTACATTTTTGTTGCTACCAAGTGTTTGAAATCTGCTATGTATTTTATACCTACAGCACACCTCAACCTGTACAAGCTACTTTTCAAGTGCTCAATAACCACATGTGGCTACTGTACAGAATGGCATGGACGTTTTGGCGTTAGTCCTCAAATAGGCAAGGGAAAGATGTAAACTGGAATCTAGAATAAAACTAAAGCACCTCATAGCTATGTTCAAGTTTATCACAGATCCTGTTAAAATGTAAGGATGGACTTCTAAGAACTTTATAAACCTGGATTGATGTATAGCTCTAGAAATCTAACTGGAGGTAAAAAAGGAAAAGAACTAGTATCATTGATCACCTAAAATATACCAGGAACTGTGCTAGTTGTTTTATATATATTACTCATTAGATCCTCACAATAACCCTGTGAGTGTTATTATCGGCCCATTGAAAATTAATGAAACTGAGACGCAGGGGGATTAGGAAGTCTGCCCAAAGAAATACAGTGATAAATCAATAGTGGGGCTGGGATTCAACCTGCGCCCACACTGCCCAACTAGTTACATAGCTTCATTCATCCTGAGATCTTAGATCACCCTATAGCCAAGTAGATGTAACCTTAGATTTGTTGAAAATACTTGAGCATGAAGCCCTCTAGTACGAGTCAAGAAACTATGTACATCATACCATTTCCAATTATAGTTTTTATTTTCTATGTTTTATGGTCTTTGTTATACATCCAGGAAAAGATGTGAAGAAAAACAGAGATATCTATCTTGTAAATAAATAGATATGTAGATAGGCTATATTTTGCGGATGGGAAATACTGTTGACACAACTGCTTATAGGTGCGTAATGTCCTTGGATGACATTGGACAAGCTCATCATTTGTCTTCCAATGTCTCTTTTGTCCTTTATCAATTAATCTCCTCACTGAACACTCTTAGAGTTACTTGCATGTTTATTGGCTACTGAATCTCCTTCCAATTTTTAAAACAATGTAGAGTCTAGGAAACACAGTTCCGGAATTTGATCTTGGTTAGTTTGCTAGGACTCTGAACCTGGCTTTCTTTTTGAAATGGCATGGATTTTTGCACATGAATCAGGGTCATTTTCCTAGCTGGAAATACCCAGGTAGGATGTACAGAGGCAATCTGGCTTGGCGGGTGACTCTATGGGGAAAGCATGGTAACTGAGAACCACTAGTCTTTGAAAGACTTGGAGAAAGAGAGCAGAGCGTTCAGAGAGAAAACTACAAATGGATCATATTCAAAATATATGCAAATGAGCACCAGGTCATTTTGCCATGGAAGGTCAGGTGCTGTAAGTGGTGAGCAGACATGTCCTAACTAGTTCAAGATCTTCAAAGGACAGCACACGCTATAGAGCCGCAACCTAACCCTGCAGGCTCTTTCACTGATTCAGAGAGCAACTTTACCCAAAGTGCCTTCCCCAGTACCTCCCTAAAAATTCAAAGGTTGCAAAGATTAAAACCCCTGGTTGCATTTGGAAATTAAATGTAAAGGAATGCAAACTATTTTTCCTGGTTACAGAAAGCCTCTCTCAGAATCATATTGGTCAGGTTGGACTCCTCACTTCTAGAGAGATGAATAAACCCTTCTAGAGACTTTCTACAAAATGTGGTGTGTTTTCTGAAGCTAGCTAGCACACTTAACTCTGAGACTAGGTGGAAAAAAGAACATTGCAATGTGCCATATATTTTTTTAATGTATTAAAAATTGGGAAGGAATAATCAAAACATGGCTAAAGACTAGCTAATCTAACCATGATTGATAGGGACATGCATATTTGTTCTGGATATGGTTATCGTTTTCGTATTGTAAGTTCTTGCAGCTCTTGTAAATATAGTGTTTCATAAGGAAAAATAAAAACCCAGACAGAAAGACCCCCAATTCAAACCAAATTGCCACGGTGTTTTGGTGTGTAAATGGAATTACGTTCTTTACAGCAGTGATTTTTAGTCACGTGTACTGGGTTAGATTGATTGTCAAATTTGGGGAAGGAAAAGAATTTCCCTCTGGGGTGTACTGGCAATTATTTTTCAGTTGTTTTTGCCTTGCCCTGGAGCATGAAGCCAATATCATTTTTAGGATCAGGTGAGTTTACCCAACATGATCAATTTCCTGTGATTGTCTGCTGCTGTCACTCCAGGGAGGGGAAAGGAGCTCTCCTTGATCACTTTGACACTAAAAGCTGTCATTTGGAAATTGGCCAGGACATAAAACTCTGAGTCCCTAATGACAACCACAAAAAGATCAAGAAACTAATGAAGTCATGGAGAGAGTCGGGATAGTCCAAAGCAGGTTGCCCCTCACTTGTGCCTTTCCAGCTCCCTCTAATGAGGCACAGCACTGGGTAACTGGAGTCAAGTCCTAATGCATCAGGCCTCTAGAGTGTTCTGTCAGGACCTGAAGAGTAACGTGACATGACAGACATGGTGGAAGATAATGAGTCAAATTCTCCCCGCTGCAGAACATCGCCTGATAGTAATAGCAGGTGCTGAGGAAGGCTGTGTGTTCACCATCTGGAGGAGCAAATGTGCTCCATGGGCACGTCCAGACAGGGAGCCTTATTTAACAATTCTTGGGTTTGCTGGAAGCTGGGCCAAAGCCCATGGGTGAAGTTGTCCCCTCACTAACTCCAGGAGCTCTTTATCTGCCCCCCTTGAGTTTTGCTCTTTGGTTCTATTTCTGTCCTCCAGACATTTCTGCTTACTGGTGCCTTCCTTTCTTCCCAGTTTATTTCAAGCCAACAAACACTTATTTAGAATTTATTATGAGCATTCTAATTGTTGTCTGTGCTCCTGCTCTCACAACTGAACAGTCTACTTTCCACAGTCAGCCAGAGTGACCTGTAAAAACATAAATTAAGAGCACATGGTCACCTGCTTAAAATCCCCTAAAAAGTCTCTCAAACTTCTTCCTTTCACCTAAAAGCTCCTACACAATGCTGTGTCCCCTTGGCATTGCAACTCCATGTCATCCTCCTCTCCTGTCACTCTGTACACTGGTTTTCTTTCTGCTCCTTGAATACATCCACCTCATCCTTGCCTTGGTACAAGAGGGTCTGGTATCATGGAGGCTAAGAGAAGAGTGTTTCAAGAAGAAGGACATGACCAACTGTGTTGAGAGTTATTCAGAGTTTGAGTATGTTGGTTAAGACAATCACTCCTTTGGGAAAATGGAGGTCATTAGAGGCTCTGATGATAGCAATTTCTCTGTTGGGAGTAGAAGCTTAATTGTCATGGATGGAGGAGAAAAAAGGAGATGAGGTGAGGAAGATGTCATTGGAAGCAACTCTTTCAAGGCGTTTGCTATGAAGGAGAGCAGAGAAATGGGGCAGTAGCTGAGGCGGGCGATGTGTGGTAAAGGTCAGAGTTGTTATTTTATTATAGACGATAGATAATAGAGCATGTTTCTTTGTTGATTGGCTGCTTTAGTGGAGAGACTTCGAGATGTAGGGGAGAAGTGGTTATTAAGGACAAAATTCTCCAGAGGGGAGAAGGGGTGAAGGAGAGTTTGTCCACAAAACACCCTGCACAAAAGGAGTCTCCCTTAGTAACAGGATAGAGGGCAGGGAGTATTGACAGAGATGGAGGCAGGCTCACAGATTTGTTTGGGGAAGACAGTAGAATTTCTTTCTGATAGCTTTTATTTTTTCAAAGTAGCATCAGGCAAAGTCAATAATTATGAGAGAGGGGATGGGAAGGGGTGGCTGGGTGTTTGAGCAGAAAGAAAAAGGAATGAAATCGCCTTTTTGGAAGGTGGAAGAGTGAACTAAATAGAGGAGTGTAGCAGGATTTCCCAGAAAAATTGAGTACTCATTGAGGATTTGTGGCCATGAATTTAAAGAGGAAACAGGAATGTGTGTTCTTCCCGGTGACACTCAGCAATTGGGGGCAGCTGGAATAGCCCGAGGGAGACCCGGGTTCGAATCCTAGTTCTGTTTCTCACTAGTTATTGCATTTTTTGAAAAATTACTTAACCTTCCTCTACATTAGTTTCCTTATATATACTAACTGGAATAATTTCTATTATTATTGTTATTACCACCCAGAGTGACTGAAGTTAGTTCTCAGAAACTTGCCCCTGGCATTTACTTTACTTTTTTTTTTCTCTTCTTTTCTTTACTGATGCCATATAGTCTATTGCACTGTGAAATCTTAGTTGTACACCATTGCTTGTCAGTCACCATATAAATGCATCCCTTCACTCCTTGTGCCCACCCCCCAACCCCCTTCCTCCTGGTAACCACCAAACTATTCTCTCTGTCTGAGTGTTAGTTTATCTTCCACATATGAGTGAAATCATGTGGCGTTTGTCTTTCTCTGTCTGGCTTATTTTGCTTAACATAATACCATCCAGGTCCATCCATGCTGTTGCAAATGGGACAATTTTGTCTTTTTTATGGCTGAGTAGTATTCCATTGTATGTATATACCACATCTTCTTTATCCAATCATCAGTCGAGGGACACTTGGGTTGCTTCCACCTCTTGGCCACAGTGAATAATGGCATTTACTTTTCTTAATGAATGTTAGCTGTTGGTACCTCAAGGGTAATGGGGGGGAAGTTCTGGAAATGTGCTGAAAGACACAATAATGTTCCTCAGCCTTTTGCACTCTAGAGGTTGTAGATGTTTTATAGACTAACATTTTCCCAGATGCACAGAAGATTAGGGTTATCTTAGGCTATATGGTGGTCAAGGGTTTTTTTCCAGTATTGAAGATCAGTAATAAACAGTAAATTCCTTAGAAAATAAAAAAATAATCCAGTGTTTTACTATTAGCTCCACCCCCAAAATGACATATCTATTGACTTCCTTTTGAGTTGCTTTCTAGTTTGTCCCTCTTTGTTCATATTCAATCTGATTCTTCCCATGAGTGAAAGAGGAGGATGTACATCTGTGGAAGGAAACCTATGATAGTTCACCTCAAAGCAGGAGAATTAAGTATCTTAATATGCAAAAAATGTGAAGAGAGTTTTCTTGAGAAAAATACTGTTGAGCTACAAGGCAAGTTAGATATGACTCTCCAGTAATCTACACTGAAGCTACTTCACATATACAGAACAAGACCGATTAGTACCGTTAACACCACTATCATCCAAATTCAGCAGCTGCTTCCTCCACTCCTGCAGCATGTTTAAGGAAATCTCAGACATCATATAATTTTATTGAAAAATACTTTTGTATAGTTTTCTAAAAGATAGAGACTATTTTTGAAAACACAACCATAATATCGTTATTATACCTAAGAAATTTAGCATTAATTCCTAATATCATCAAATATCCTGTCAGTGTTCATATTTCTAATTGTCTCATAATATTTTTTACAGTCTTTTTGTTTATACTGAATTTACACTGTTACTTCCAATTCAGATTTAGGACTCCAGGGTTTTTATTCAACCTCTTTGACCTATTCCCTTCTTTTGTCATTCTTTACAATAGAAGATTTTTTGATAAGATAGAAGGGTTGAAATGGAGGGTTAAAATGGAATATGAGTAAGGACAGTTTACTCTAAATGCTCTCTTTTGGGTGACATGAACTTCCTGAGGATGCAGTGGTTTCATGGAATTAAATTTTGATAGTTGTGACTAAGATTTTATGGTTCATGGGATGATAAAACTACAAAAAAAAAGGGAAATACACCATTGTCACCTAGGAACAAAATATATTTTAAGAGCTCTGGAAAGTTGTGTTGTAACTAATTCATAGTTTTGCACAATTCTGCATTTTTGGATAATAGAAAATCAATGTATTAATAAAAGTAAAAGGTGCCTCTGTACTCATATGAATGGGCTCCTTTTCAATTGGTTGATTTGGTTCTGAGCACTGATGCCACTTAATTTCAGTATTTAGTCATTTGTATGGAGAATTCCAACGGGTCAAAAAATGTCTAAGTAACATTTTAGCCAGGTTGAAATCAATAAATAAAGGGCATTTACAAAGGGAAAAAATGGATTGTTTGGAAATAATCTGCTTCTGATCTTAATTGATTCCATTGCTAAGGTTATTCAAAGAATATCAGACTATCCCATCAGTTTTATCAGACTTCGAGAGCACTTGGTGATACATTTAGCCTTCTGTCTGTGGTATGACTTGAATGAACAATGACACGGAGAGTTAAAAATATAAGGAGTGTTTATGGTAAGAAAGATAAAAGAAAATGGCTTGGCCTATGTAGTTTCTATCCTTCACTCTTGGCTGCTAAGACCCCAAACAGCAGACCCAGCCTCAACCTGGTCTTTAGTACTCATATAGTGCTCATATTAATACTATATGAGTTAGTACTCATTAGTACTCGTATATCCTTAGGATGGAGATGGTCAAGAAATTGCAGCCAGAACTCTTAGATCCAGTATGAGGGAAACTGGAACAGCACCTCTTGCCATGTATGTGCTCAATGTTCACTGAATATGAACTTGAACATACTATCAGTGCCAGGTCTACGGCTTGAGATTGGATAACTGGAACTTATTGAACCGTATGGGGTGTGTGCCAGGTTGTGTGGTGGATATGATAGTGCAGGACAAAGAAGTTTCCTGTCCCTCTGGAGTCTATGGTTTTGTGTTTTGTTCACTGCTCCTGATTCTCAATTTTAATAATCTGCTGGATAATCTTTTTTTTCAGTGCTACTGTCTTGCTTTGTTTTCCCTGTTCCTTTTTCAGGGATAAGCGTTCTATCCGTGAGCCCCAACCTAGTATCTAGGTCTCTGGGACCCTCCAAAGATCTCTCCATTGGTCTTTGACCAGAGGGTCATCCACTCCTGAGGTTTCCTTTTGCCCTGCTCTGTGAACTCTGGGCTTCTTGAACGTTGATGGCATTCATAGACTGCCTGCCGGCCGGACTGCATCCCCCTCCTGGCTCCTGCAACTGGTGCTCTGATCCTTCCAGCTGCAGGTAAGTACACCATGGTCAGCCGTGGCCTGAGCTATGCCAGTAATGTGGAGAAGGCAAAATAGTGTGGAGACCTTTCCAAGAACCTGACCTCCTTGAGCTCATTTCTCTAGCCTTCTCGTATAGATATAAAACCTATCTGCATGACAATTTAAAAATTCTGATATAGAATTTGATGTACTTGAGGTCAAATAATGGAGATAAGGAGACTTCCTGGCTTTACCACTTAGTCTGCACACTGGCTGTGTGACCTTTGGCAAATTACTCAATTGTTCTATACCTGAGTATCCTCATGTCTAAAATGAAGATAATAATAGTATTCATCTTACCGGACTGCAGTGAGGACTAAACCTGCATAAGGATTAAATCTGGTACATGTAAATGCTCAACAATGTTAGCTATTATTGTTGTCATCATTCTTCTTAGTTGAATTATTAGACTGATCAGTTTTCCTTTAGCTATTTGGCATTCACTCAGAGCAGCTGAATGTCTCTAAATTGCAAGCATTTGGAAAAGAACACAAAAGATTAGCGACATTGTCAATGAAGTAAGATGAGGACTGACATTTGAGCAATGGATGTGGCAACACAGAGGTCATCTGTGACCTTCAAAAGAGCAGTTTTGGTGGGATGATGGGGATGCAAGCCTGATTAGAGCAAGACCCAAGAAAGAACGAACAAAAGCTTGCTGATTTCTATACAGAGCCAAAGGATGCCCCAGCCAGTTGTCACATGGGTGTCAGGTAGCATTGCTTGTCGCCTGTGGTGGCTTGCACCCTGTCTCTCCATGCGGCGCTGAGTTAGACCATGTGGCTGGATAGAGGGAACACCACCATGCTATCCTCCTACAATTGCTTCCCTTTCTCTTCCCTCTTCTGGCACCTTCTCTGCTAATAGGTGCCTATTCAGAAAACGTCTTCTAGAAGGTTTCCTTCCATTCAACTCAAATCAATTCATGCAGATAGATGCCTGGAGATCAATTCACCAGTTTGCCCAGACATGTGCCACCCTTACAGAAACCAGAAATTCCTATTAGTATTGTCGACTCATGGCTTTTCACTGAGAAGTCTCAGTGATTTTTCACCAGTTGGTAAAAAATAATCAGTGATTATAGATGGTGATTGGGTGCCTACATAGGATTCACTCTCACCTTCACAAGTTTTTCCAGTACTAACTAGATCTTTGTTCAGGTTTTCATTCTGTGTCTGTCAGGGTCCCAACAAGAAAAGAGATATGTACTTGTTATTTCAAACAGAGGGGGGTTTAGTATGGGGAATTGGTTACACAGGTATTCAAAGGCTGAAAGAGCAAAAAGAGGACACTCAGTTAACCAGAGACCGGGAGCTGCTAAAAGAAGCTCTTATGCTTAAGGCTGGGGGACCAAAGGGAAGAAGTGAGGTTACCAGAACGTCAGAGCTCATAGGACAGCTCAGATGAGACTCAAGAGACTTTAAAATGTAAGCTTCTGCTAGAACCTGAGCTCCATGTGGGCAGAAAGTTTTGTTTTGTTTTCTGATGAATCCCAAGTGCCTGCCACATAGTAGGTCCTCAATAAATAGTATTAGATGAATGAATGAATGAAGAAAAAAGAGAGTTTTGCTGGGGAATTCTAGGAAAAAAGCCACCCCTCTCTTCTGAGAGAGGTATTGGAAAAGACTGGGTCTTTCTTCTGGTTACTGTGATATATCAGCATGAAGCCTGGAATTGCTTCCACCCTTTTGCCGCCATGAAAAAGATTTGAGTTGAAGTTGCCTGCCCTGTGGAAGGTGGAGTGGAGGGACAGAAAGGTCTTGGATTCTTTCTTAATGGCGTTTTTGAGTTGCTTAATCAAACAGACCCTGAAGTCTATCTTCCCATCGACATTCCAATTATAAGAGCCAACAAACTTTCTTGATTATTTAAAACAATATCCTAACTGATACGGTGGCCTAGATTCCATTCCTCTGATGGCTCATTTGGTTTCCACTCACGTTTGAGGATAAGGAGTTAGTTTGGGAATGAATCTAGTCATGATTTAACTTCAGTGGATCTTTTATATAGACAAACCTAAATCAGTCCTAGAGTTTGACCAAGAGCTGGGGTTGCTCTTCAGTGGGCTATATCTAATTGGTTGAAGTCTCTTAACCCAACTGTCCCATAATAGAAGGAAAGAATCTGGCATAATATTCATTAAACATTGATTTCTTTTCCCCCTAGCCATTGCTTTAGGTTCAGAGTAATCTCTGCAAGTCCAGAACTGGGGGCCAATTTCCAGGACAATTTATGCCATGAATTTCATTGTCTTTTTAAACTTGGGCTCCCCCACTACATTAGGTTTGTTTGCTACTAAGGAGTTATTATTCCTGCACTTCTTGATATTTTCATTTAGGGGGCCACCATTAAAGGCATGAGGACATTTCAGTTAGTACAAAATGTGGAATTTATTTGTTTGATTTATTAAAAATACAACCTAGCCTGAGGGTCTCAGGGTGTACATACAAAATACTTCAATTAGATTCAAACCAGCAGCTAAAATTTCCCGTTAAGAAATGGAAATAGCCAAAAAAACACCCAATATGGAACGCAGCAAAAGTAGAAGGGTAGACTTTGTGCCATTTCTTCAAGGTCAACATGCTGGCAGGCTGGTGACCAGGAATGGGAGGAAGTTGCCAAACAGGACTGGCCTCATGTAAGCTGAGTGTTTGTTCCATGAACTTGTTGTCCCTTAAAGGGCATCCAGTCCTCAAATCCACCATCAAAATGAAAAACAAACAAACAGATCTTTGTTTTATTTCTACACTGTGCTTGAAACATGTCCAAATAGAGTTCTTTTGGGTGAAAATCACCTTTAAAATAAAATCATACAACCTGGGATAATTAAAGAGGGAAGGCTGTTAGTCATTAATATAATAATTATAAATTAATCAATAGTTTCCTCCAAATACTTAGTTGAGACCAATCTTCTGAGTGAATGGACATTTTGTTGTAGGAAGAGAAAGGAGGAAATTTTGGATCATGGGGTATCATGGGAAAAGATGGGCCTGGATGAGGTGGTCTGGTGAATTTGGGTTGACATGCCATAGATGAGGATGCTGGGTACCAGGGAACCTGGAAGGTAGGAGGCCAGGCCAAGTGTGGGACAAAATTTCAAAAACCTCTACACTTCATTCACTTGCCTTTTGTCTACCACAGAATTAAAGGCCTTTCCAAAGAAACTCTTGGGTCTTTGCAGGTCTAGGTGGGAGACAATAATATGAAAGCTGTAGCTTATTTTTATTGTTATGATATTTCAGAAGATGAGAACTAATATCTAATAATCCTTAATACTTGGAATAGAGTAGGATTCAGGGGCAAAGTGAGACTGGCTGACACATGCAGTCAAGCATTGGTTCTCAAACCAGAATCACCTGGAAAATTTACTCAAATGCTTTCTGATATTAGTAGATCTGGGGTGGTCCTGGAGTATTTGCCTTTCTAACAAGTTCCCCCCTGATGCTTACGCTGCTTGTCCAGCAATGGTACTTTGAGAACTACTGTAGGAGAGAAATTGACTTGGTAGCTAGCTTCAAGCAGAGAATATTGCCAAGGGAGACAAAGCTGAGGTTGACTTTTAGAAAAGAGGTTATAACCTTACACTGAAATGGAAAACCCATGCGTATTAGTTTCCTAGGGCTGCTGTAACAGGTACAAAATACTGGGTGGCTTAAAACAACGAAAATGTATTGTCTCACAGTTCTGGAGGCTGGAAGCCTGAGATCAAGGTGTCAGCAGGGCCGTGCTCTCTGATGGCTCTAGGGGAGAGTCCTTCCTTGCCTCTTGTAGCTTCTAATGTTGCCCACAATCCTTGGTGTTCCTTGGTTTATAGATGCATCACTGCAGTCCTATACCATCTTCTCCCCTGTCTCTTCACATCATCTTCCCTCTGTGTGTGTCTGTGTCCAAACTTCCCCTTCATATAGGGACACCAGTCATATTGAGTTAGGGCCACTCTAATGACTTCATTACCTCTGAAAAGACCCTAATTCCAAATAAGGTCACAGTGTGAGGTACTGGGGGTTAGGACTTTAACATATCTTTTTTGAGGGGCACGCAATTCAACCCATAAAAACGTGTTTAACCATTACCATTCCCAGCATCAAAAGAATACATTAGGTTCTATATGCATTTGGTACTATGGAAAGCAAATTAATTAGACACAGAAATGTTGTGCCTAAGGCAGGCTTTGTGGATAGTAGAAGATATGGTAGAAAAATATACACAATTTAAGGAATACAACCAGATTGTCAAACTTTGAACTCTTCTTTGGTTCTGTCTGAAATGGTTAATTGCTAGTTATATGTGATAACCATAACATTTTGCACATACCTTTATTTTTATTATAAAAGTTATTGCATTCTGTTATAGCTAGTTATTTACTTTAGTCTCTTTAAATTGTGAGCTGCATGAAGGTAGGGACTGTGTTTAAATCGTATTTATATTCACAGGGCCTGGCACATAGTAGGTACTCAATTTGATGAATGAAGAAATTGGTAATAAATTAAGAGCAGCCTGGTTTTCTGGCAGGTGTTTTCTGGTGTCTCTGCTCACCCCTCAGGTACAGGAAAGTGAGAGTGTATAAGCGGAGACATCTCCTGGTGCCGCCAGGAGCCACCCTCCACAGATGCTAAACTTCTTTGAAGTCTCATTTTCATTTAAAAAATTCATGTGGATTTTGCATTCTACTCCACAACACATCCGTGTTTGTTTTAATACAAAAATAATGTTTCAAATTACTTAGATAAATTACTTAATTCCTCCCCCCTCATTCCACCCATCTTCAGTTTGAGAAGAATTGTCACCCCTGGGAGATGTGCCATGTTTATCTCATGAATATGTATACTACCTGGTGCTCTGCTAGGTGCCTGCTAAAAGGCTGAGAAATAGAAAAATCCAGTGGGTAGAGGAGAGACGGGAGTATAACAGGGGAAAAGGAAGCATGTGGCAGGGCTGCAAAAGCTCTTAGGGAGTTGACGAAGGAGGCAAAGAGGACAGAAAGGATTCAGGAACTATTGACCTTTGGAGAGGGCTGGGCTTGCCTAAAAGTTGGTGATGTGAGGTTCGTGTGGCTTAAATATAACCGGTAGAGCGCTGCATATCTTTCTTTTTCCTCCTTTTTCAGGAGGGTGGAGGGAGGGATGGTGGGAGCAGAGAATAAGCAAAGGAAGGGAGGAGACAAGGGAAGGAAACCCATGTGGGGGCCCTTGAGGGACTTTGAAGTGTAGGGTATTTTGGTTGCAGAATCTTTGTACAATGTTAGGGCCCAGTTTCTTGAAGGATAGACTAAGTCTTGATGCCTAGGGCAATGGGAAATGAATGTAGGGTCCTGAGAAAGGTGTGGGTAGTTGAAAACAATGGGGAAGACAGCCTTTGGCATGATATTGAGAATCTGCTGGAGAAGAAAGTTGTAAGGGTCCAGAAGGGGGTAAGCAGGGTAGCTGCGGGTCTGCAGAATGTCCGAGGGATGGGACGGCCCTTTTCTGGAAGCCCTCATTTCTCCCAGCAGAAGCATTTCCCTTCACCATTAACATCACCCAGCTTATAATGCCTACCTCCCAAAAAGAAAGTGCTTCTGTGTATCCATGAGACATTTCCATGTTGTAATTAACTCAAGATTTTGGTTTTAATTGCTCTGTTCCTGAAAATCAAGGAATAGCATTTACACATCAGTTTACAATCAGCTGTTTAGCGATTGCCTGGGACAATCTCTTAAAATAGAAAAAAAAATCATTATTTTCAGAAAAGGCAATTAGAGCACCGCATTGTTGAAAATTTGGCACAAGAAATTTGATTTCACCTAACCTTTGACATGGCTTCTTGAAGGGTATCATTCCATGTCTTTAAGGTGGCCACGCAAACTAGCATAGGTCTCTAGGTTCTGAATTCAAAAGCAATCGATCTAGTTCAAAAAGAAACCACAATACGAGGAAGAGTGAGATTAAACAGAAATTTGGAACCATCACTTGACGTCTGCTGGCAGACGCAGCTCATGCTGTTAGATGTGATTCTGACACTGCTCTGTGGCAAGAGCTGGTTAGAACTTAAAGTATTTTATGGGTCATGAGACTTTGTGGATCTATCTGCAAAGCTGCCCTAAGGAACTGTCTTTTTATGCCTTAACTGTTCCTTCCAAAGCTCGCTTTTCACTAAGAGTGGGCAACCAGAGAGGTCTTTGTCCAAATACATTACATAATCCCTCCAGGAAATGCCGTGACAGTGTATAGTTGATGAAATGGAAACCCTGGCACAGTGACCTTTCTCCCAGATATCCTAGGACACAGTTTATGCTTCACTGGGCAAACATTCCTCCTTCCAAATGGATTCAGTTCTAACGATTTCTGCCCTCACTGGGGGCCAGGAGACACAATAGACTGCAGAAGTAGTGAAGAGTTTTTGTCTTTTAATAAAATTATTATCTAATATTTCTACAAGCTGGAAGTGTATATGCATTGCATGGTTAAACAGAATTGTGCCAAAAAATAACGTAGTCCTTGCCCCGAGGAGGTAACAGTATGAATGATGCAATTCAAGGAGAAAGGAGAAAGCTCATGTTGTCAGTATCCTCTCATAATGTTGCTCTATTTGGAGTTTTGTTTTATGTTGGTATACTAGTTAAGAAAGATAAGTATTGCCATTTTCTGAAAATTGTCTACTTTCTTCCTGCCTACACGGCCAATGTGTTGCACTTGTTAACTTACTTCCTTTTGTGAGAGGCATATAAAATGTATGATCTGATTCATGCAAAATTTATTTAAGCATGTTAATTTTGTGTGTGTTTACTTATGAAGCCTCACGGCTGATCAGCAACACCAGGGGGGGAAAAAACCTTCTTGCTTCCGGGGACTGTTACTTTAAGAGTAATTATCCTGCTAGTAAAGATGACAATGACTCCAGCATGAGTACTTACTTTGAAATGACAATGGAATCTATGTGTCCTTGAAAATTTTAATTCTTGTAAGAGTCGTCCAAAGTAGATAAAACTAAAAGCGTGGGTGTAGTTTATTTGTGGCTAATTAGTGAACTGTATTCTCTACTAAGCACAAAGAAGACAAGCTGTCTTGAGCAGATTAAAGGGTCAGAAAGTGCTAAGCCAATTTTTCTTACATTTGGGCAATGCACCTGCTCTTTTAGAGGGCAAAAATAACTTCAGCTCTACAATATTGACTTAAATTATTTTCTGTTACAATATTACTCAACTTTATATAGACAGCTCATGTGCGGTTAAAAAGAATGTGTATTTTTAAAAATAATTGAGTGCCGGATTTCACATATGCCCATCAGATAAAAATGGCTAATTATATTGTTCAAATCTTTTATATGTTTTATTATTTTTGTCTGCTTGATCCACCAACTATTGAGAGAGGTAGATGTTTTGGTGTCCTAGGGCTCCTGTAACAAATTCCCACAATAGAAATTTATTCTCTCATTGTTCTGGAGTCTAGAGTCTGAAATCAAGGTGAGGGAAGGGCTACCCTCCCTCCAAAGGCTCTAGGACAGAATCCTTTCTTGCCTCTTCCAGCTTCTAGTGACTCCAGACTTTCCTTGGCTTGTGGCTTCATCATTCCAATCTCTGCCTCCATCTTCACATGGCCTTCTCTGTGTCTGTGTCTCCTCTTTTATCTCTTACAAGAACAATTGTCATTGGATTTAGGGCCCACTAAGATAATCTAGTATGATCCCATCTTGAGATCCTTAACTGAATTACATCTGCAAAGATCCTTTTTCCAAATAAGGTCACATTTACAGGTTTCAGGGGTCAGGATGAGGACATATCTTTTGGAGGACACCATTCAACCCACAGGGGAGAAGAGAGAAGAATGATTCAGAAAGAGTGCCGAAGGGATAGGGGAAAAATCCAGAGAGTGGTATCTCAGAAGACAAGTGAGAAAACTGTTTCCAGGAGTGTAGAGGAACAGCTATTTCAAATGCCACTTAGAGGAGGGGTATTAGAATTTCCCACCCAGTCAATTTTCAACTCCTGATACCTCTACCAATTTTTATTTTATATATTTTGGGGGTGATGTTATCAGGTACTGCAGGTTCAGGATTCTTCCTCCCTGATTAATTGTTCCTTTCATCATTATGTAATCATCTTCTTCATGCTCCCCCAATTTTTTGTTTGTTTTTTGCTTTAAGATCTAATTGTTTGATATGAATATAGTTTTGTCCAGCTTTCTTTGGGTGGGTGTTTATGTGTTTTATCATTTTATTTAAAAATTTTGTGTTTTATTGCCTTTTAGAGGTGTTTTTTGAAAATGGCTTATAGTTGGACTAAAATCTTTTAAAAACTTATTCAAAAGTAGAGAACATAATGCAATGAACTCCCATACACGTGTTAACCAGATTCATCAATTATCAAGATTTTATCACATTTGCCTCCCCTAACTCTTTTAAAATGTTCCTTTTCTTTGTTCTGTTTTCTTTGCAGAAGTATTTTAAAGCACTTCCCTGATATCATGTCATTTCACCCCATGCAGTTCACCATACATATCTCTAAATAATATGAACATTTTCTTTCTTATATAACAAAATATCACTAGCATATCCAGCAAAATTAATAATAATCATTTGGTATCATATAATACCCAATATATAATTTAGTTTCTCTAGTTTTCTCCTGCTTTCTTACAGTTGGCAATTTAAATCAGGATCTAAACAAGGTCAACATAGTTAATTTGGTTGCCATGTCTAAGTCCCGTTTAATACAGACCAGTTCCCCTTTTCTTTTTTCTTTCATGCTATTGACTTATTTCCGAAACAAGTTAGTTTCCTGTGAAATGCCCCATAATTTGCATTTTTGAAGTCTAAGCTTTACTTTATGATCTCATTTATCTTGTTCTGCAATCCCCTGTATTTCCTTTGAATGGAAATTATCTAATCTGAGAGTTTCTGTCTTTTAACTGGTGAGTTTGATTCATTTACATTGATTGAGGTTATTGACATTTAAAATTCTACCATCTCCTTTTGTGCTAACTGCCTGCTTTTTCTTTGTTTCTTTTTACCCCTTTCCTATTTTTTAAAATTCCTCCCTTTATCCTCTGTTAAACATTTGGTTTCTACTCTTGGTGGCTATCATTAAATTTTTAAAATGACAATTTGACCAGACCAAATCTATAAAAAATCAACATCTTTACCATTTTCTTTAACGTACAAAGATCTTAGAGTGCTTTAAAATCACCCCCTCCTTTTACATGTTATTGTTTCCCAGTATTTTATAATCAATGCTTGTTTAAGTTTATATACATGCTTATGAATTACTTTGTTCATCATTTCTTTCATTTGTTTCCCAGGGTTACTGAGATAGAATTGACATATAACGTTGTGTAAGTCTAAGGTATACAACGTGATCATCTGATACATGTATATATCGTGAAGTGATTACCACAATAAGGTTAGTTAACACCTCCATCATCTCACATTACTTTTGTGTGTGTGTGAGAACATTTAAGGTCTATTCTCTTAGAAACTTTCAAATATGTAATACAGTATTGTTAACTATAGTCATCATGCTGTACATTAGATGCCCAGAATTTATTCATCTTATAACTGGAAGTTTGTACCCTTTGACCACATCTACCCATTTTCCCCACCTTATGGTCCCTGGCAACCACCATTCCACTCTCTGCTTCAATGAGTTTGGCTTTTTTAGATTCCATATATAAGTGATATCATACAGTATTTGTATTTCTGTGTCTGACTTATTTCACTTAGCATAATGCCCTCAATGGCCCTCAACAATGCCATATGTTCTCACAAATGGCAGGGTTTCCTTATTTTCTATGGCTGAATAATATTCCATTGTATATATAAACCACACCTTCTTTATCTATTCATCCATCAGTGGACACAGGTTGTTTCCATGTCTTGGCTATTGTGAATAATGCTGCAATGAACACGGAAGTGCAGATATCTCTTTGAGACAGTGATTTCATTTTCTTTGGCTATATACCCAGAAGTGGGATTGCCAGGTCATATGGTAGTTCTATTTTTAATTTTTTGAGGAACCTCCATACTGGCTATACCAGTTTACATTCCCACCAACAGTGCATAAGGATTCTCTTTTCTCCACAGTCTCATCAACACTTATCTCTTGCCTTTTTTTTTTTTTTTTTTGTGGGGAAGACCAGCCCTGAGCTAACATCTGTTGCCAATCCTCCCCTTTTTGCTGAGGGAGACTGGCCCTGGGCTAACATCGTGCCCATCTTCCTCTACTTTATATGGGACGCCGCCACAGCATGGCTGACAGGCAGTGCGTCGGCGGGCGCCCGGGATCCGAACCCGCGAACCCCGGGCTGCCAAGCGCGGACTAAACCGCTGCGCCACCGGGAGGCCCCTATCTCTTGCCTTTTTGATAATAGTTCTTCTAACAGGCATGAGGTGATACTGTGGTTTTGATTTGCGTTTCCCTGATGATTAGTGATGGGCATCTTTTCATGCATCTGTAGGCCATTTGTATGTCTTCTTTGGAAAAATATCAGTTCAGGTCCTCTGCCTGAATTTTGAAATCGGATTATTTGTTTTTTTGCTATTGAGTTGTATGAGTTCCTTATATATTTTGGATATTAACCCCTTATCAGATATATGGTTTGCAATTTATTTTCCCATTCTGTATGTTGCCTTTTAATTTTGTTGATTGTTTCTTTTGCTGTGCAGGAACTTTTTAGTTTGATGTAGTCCCACTTATTTATTTTTGCTTTTGTTGCTTGTGTTTCTGGTGTCATAGCCAGAAAGTCATTGCCAACACCAATGTCAAAGAGCTTTTATCTTATGTTTTCTTCTAGGAATTTTACAGTTACAGGTCTTATATTTTAGTCTTTAATCTATTTTGAGTTAATTTTTGTGAGTGGTGTAAGATAGGGGTCCAGTTTCTTTCTTTTGCATGTGGCTGTCCGGTTTTCCCAGCACTGTTTATTGAAGACACCATCCTTTCCCCATTGAGTGTTCTTGGCTCCCTTGTTAAATATTAGTGTACTATGTATATATGGGTTTATTCCTGGGCTCATTTATTTTAAATTTAATTTATTTTGGGGAGTTTGGAGTCCTTTCAAAAGTATATCCTCTCATAATTCTTTAATTGATGGTTTATTAATGGTAAATTCTTTCATTATTTGTCTAAAAAATTTGTTTTCTTTTAATACCCTCACTACTGAATGGTAGTTTAGGTGGGTATAAAATTCTAGATTTTTTTAGTACTTTGATAGAATTATTCCATTGTCTTATTTTTTGGCCTCTGCTTTTGTTACTGATAAGTCATTTGTCAAATTGTTTTTCCTTTCAGGCTCATCTATTCTTTTACTTTAGTTACTTTTAAGATTTTCTCTTTCTGGTTTCACAATGGTGTGTCAAAGGCTATTTTCATTTTACTTATTTTGCTTAAGAATCAAAATTCTTCTTCATCTGAGGATTTATGGTTTTAATCAATTCTGAAAAATACTCAGCCATTATTCCTTCTTCCTTCCTTCTCTCTCTTTCTTTCTGTTTTCTTTTCTTCTTTCAAAGCTCAACTATTCAATTTTCATGCAGCATTTCTAGGTGTCTGTAGGTGAAGGATTTCTGTATTAGTTTAATATTCCATTTTCTAGACTTATTAAAATATTAAAAAAAACTCATGTGAATGAATCTCTATGTGCATGTGTGTGTGCCTGTGTGTGTGTTTATGTGCATGTACCTCTGCTTTCCTTAATCTATTATGCAGTTCAGCACAGGATGTGCAACATGGTGTCTAAATTCTCTCATCACATCGTTTGTAGATCTTGTTTTAATGTCATTTCATGCAAACTTTTCATAGACATAAATGCAATTGGAGATGCTAAAATTGCATAAAAGCACTCTGTTATTATGTAGTTATCCAAGTGATATCAAGTATGCTTATGTTAATATTTATAAAGATTATCAAAATGGAAACTAAAAACAATTCTCATAAAGATCTTTGGATTTCAGAAAAGCATTTATCTGGTTGATGGAAACTGGTTTTGGAAAAACTGTCCCTTGGCTTAGTCCCTAGTCAGATTTATAACTGTCTGGTTTTACAAAGTAGTCTCTTCTTCAGATCCAACTCTAATGACAATTCTTCAGTGAAACCTTCTCTAAATTTTTGGAGTAAAAAAAAATTAAGCTTATTGTATTAATCAGGGTTCTCTAGAGAAAAAGAGTCAATAATATGTGTGTGTGTGTATGGCAAGAGAGAGAAAAAGAGATTTATTTTAAGCAACTGGCTCACATAATTGTGGAGGCTCGTGAGTCCAAAATCTGATGGAGTAGGCCAGTAGGCTGGAGACTCAGAGAAGAGTTGCAGTTTGAATCCAAAGGCAGTTGCCGGCAGAATTCCTTCTTTTTGGGGGAAGGTCAATCTCTCTTCTATTCAGGCCTTTACGTGATGGATGAGGCCCACCCATATTATGCATGGCAAGCTGCTTTGTTCAAAGTCAACTAACTTAAATGTTAATTCCATCCAAAAAGTACCTTCACAGAAACATCCAGAATAATGTTTGACCAAATATCTGGGCACCTCAGCCCAGCCAAGTTGACACATGAAAAAAACTATCACACCTATGTTATAGCTTTGGCCTGTTACTTGGTTACTCATGTGTTTTTATGTCTGCCTCTTTTCCTAGACTGTGACTATCTCCAGGGTAAACACTGTCTTCAGTGTCTAGTATAGTTTCTGGTATTTAGTAGATGCAGGACATGTTTATTTAATAAATGAATAGTAAAAAGGAAAGCAGGGAAGGAAACTGAAATGCATTTCAGTGATCTGACCCTCAGAAAGCATAGATTTTTCTGAGTTCTTAAAACAATTTAATATTTTTCATTACAAAAACCATACTTATTTCAAACCAGATACTTGTGATACAATTAACCTTGACTGAGGGGGCCTACTATGTGCCAAGTACAATGCTAGGTGCCATCTATGTTTCTCATGGTCCATTAGAAGAGATCACTGTAGATCAACAAACTCTTACCTCCTTTTCTTGGAGAAAGGATGAAGCATGATTCTTTGTGGCCCTGTTTGGTTTAGAAACTCTGACATAATTTCAGGGATTAATTTAAGGCTTTTCTGGCAGGAGTGAGGGGAGCAGGGCTCTTGAATTTTTCCATCTCAAGTGCAGGTAACTTTTAGCTACATGCATGGCAGGTTGAATTGTTTCAAAGAAATCATATGCAGTTCAAGTTTGTGTGCCTGCGATTGTCTTTCTTCCTTGCAGTAGTCCCTTGTGGGGATACTAAGATATTTAACTCTTGTTATGGGCTGAATTGCATCCTCTCCCAATTCATATGTTGAATTACTCCCAGTACTTCAGAATGTGACTGTATTTGGAGATATGGTCTTTAAGGAGGCAATTAAGTTAAAATGAGATCATTAGGGTGGGCCCTAATCCAATATGACAGATGTCCATATAAGAAGAGACTAGGACACAGACACATACACAGAGAAGACCATGTGAAGACGCAGGGAGAAGATGGTCATCTACAAGCCAAGGAGAGATGGCTCAGAGAAAACTAACCTGCAGACACCTTGATCTTGAACATCCAGCCTCCAGAAATGTGAGAAAATCAATTTCTGTTGTTTAAACCATGCAGTCTGTGTTAGGGCAGCCCTAACGAACAATACAACTGTGAATTTTCCATGTAAATTTTTTCCTATCACAATCAGATTCTCCCTTATTTTCATTCCTTTTTCAGCCAAAACTTGATTCCACCTGGGTTCTCCAGGCAGTGCCCTTGTAAAACCAGCTATTTGGAGCAGAACACAAAAAGTTGAAACAACTCTTAAAGTCAAATCTTGGCTTCAAGTCTTTTTTTACCACTGCAAATGGCCATAGGGTTTAGGCTAAGCTATTTAGGAAGGATCTGACGCTAGTTTGCATTCAATCAGCAAACCCCACAGGAGACAGAGACTGTCCTGCACTGTTTTGCTAGATGACTGTGGTGTAATTAAGGGTGCCCATGAAAACCAATCTGAGGGTTCGGATCTGGACAGGTGCCAGTTAGCCATACTCTCTATCTGTAGACTGTACCCAATCTTTGCAGTGGCTCTTAGAAAAAAATAGTATGGGCAAGTCAATGCAGTTTCATTCCCGCTGTTGGAAATCTAACATAAATGGCCCACTGGGGAAGTATATTTCACCCTCCACCAAGTTTAGTACTTATTATTATTGTTAGTAATTTACTGTGAACCACGATAGGCTCCCTTTCTTCTTTCTCTACGGACTCTATCTTGTACTCTAGAAAACACGCAAAAAATATACAGTCACATGTTTTGTTTAAGAATAATTTTGTATTCTTTAGATACTTATACACCAAAAAAAAAATCAGAAAAAACCTTCCTCTTTATTCAAACATTGATGTAATCCATGTTTTAGATGATTAGATAATGAGAAAATTACATGAAGAGTGTTATGTGTTCACTCCTGAAATTCTTGCACATAATCCTGTCTACTTTTTGCCATCTTTTTCACTTCTGTGAAAGTGTATCTCTTTCTATCCTTGATCAAACAGCTTAATCTTCTCCTGCCCACGATTTTCAATTATACTGGCTTTCAAAGGTCTGAGGACATTGTCTGTATTAAAGACATTGCAAGCAGTTTAGCATTATTGTAAGCTGTGCAGGCTCAAATCCCACATGAAACCTAGATCTCAATTTATCATAACCCCTGGGAATGTCTACATTTTCTATAAACAAGTTGGAATTTTCCCCCTTTTGATCTGGATACACTAAAAAAGAAATCTCTCATTTTGGGATAAAAGCTTGGCTTTTTTTTTTTTTTTTTTTTTAGGTTAGGGAATCTTGTTCCTGATAAAATGAAGGGATTGGGAGCCCATGAGTCCTTGTGCAAGCTTCCCATCTCTCTCTTTAGCTGACAGAGGGATTATTGAAATCTAACCCCAGGCCTATTTGAGTTTAAATCCTGTGGGCATCTCCCATTATGGCAAGGGCAGAAGATAGGAAATCAGATGAAGAAATATTAAGTGTCACCCAGGGGACCCCTCATTTGGAGTGGAGAATGTGTTACCTTTAGCCTCTTTCTTCTGTCTCTGAGGCCTGCCAAGCATTGCCTGGCTGTCAGTTGCTGGCTGGAGAACACGCAAGTTGGGAGCTTTGTAAGCATTTCTGTTCCTTTTCCTTGGTTCCAAAGCTTGTTTATGTTTCACTGTCTGTTTAATCCAAGGTGAACATGAGCTATTAGGCAGTGCTCATAAAACAACTGTTCGGCTGGTATACAGGAATTTTCTCACATTCTTGCAGGACTGATTTTCTCCATGCAAAGCATAAAAATATGCTGTTCAGTAAATTTTCTTCTCTTCCCCTTGAGCAGTGAAGGGAGGATTCTTGGTTATTTATCCAAAGTTTCATCACACTGAAAGGGAGGACTTCATTGAGGTGATCCCCAAAGGAAGCAGTTCTGACACAAGGGAGCAACATATTTTTGTTTCCTGGGTTTTTAAAAAGGAACCTCCTTTAGATCAGAGCTTGGATGCATGTACACTGTAAATACAACTCTGAAATTAAAAAAAGCAAGCCTTTTTTTATTCAGCAAAATTCTCTGTACAGGTCAAGGAAATGCCAAACTTAACAGATGTCTTACACTGTGCCCTGAAGGTCAATAAATTAGAATTTTGTTGAACCAGGAAGAGGAAGGAATTCCAGAACTTGAGGTCTCCAAATGGAAATGCCCCTTAGGACAAGTCTAAACCACGGAAATAGCACTGGAGCTCTTCCAAGTCAGTTGGCCCATTCTAGTGTAACTCATTTCTGGGCCCCCTGAAGCTGTTTGTTCAACTTTGCTGTCTACAACGCTACAGTGTCAAAGGGAGTTAATCATTAGCAAGTGTGAATAATGTCAGCCTAACAAGGCATGATTGCAGTTCTCTCTGTTTTGACAAAATTTTAAGTATTTGTCAGAATAAAAAAAAAAAAACCCAAATAACATGACCACAGAATGTTAAAGTAGCACAGAATTTTGGGAGCAGTTAATTCACTTTCTAGCATTTTAAATCACTGTTCTCCTTGTTATCCTAGAGGAGAGGGTGGTGTGATCCCTCCAGGTGATATGGGGTTACTGACTGGCCTAGGGTAGTCTGATCCAGCTCAAGGCAACTTATCTCCAGAGAGCCAGTCTTTGAAGAATGATCTAAAGGTTTATTGTAGGGCCCCCAACCTCCCCGTTTTCCTTCGCTTCAGTCAGAGCCACCAAGTACTGCTCTAGAAATAATGTGGACCCAGCTGTGATCCAGAGCCTAATAAGACTCCTGCTTGGCCCCTGGGCTGGGGGTGAGAGTGAGTCTAAGACCTCTCTTTGGAGGAGGATCACAGGAGTCCTGGGTCCTGGAACTCTGAGGTTGGGGACAGGATGTAAAGCAACATTCCAGCAGCATTGAAAGATGAATTTTTGGGGGGACTCATCTAAGTTCTGGCTGAGAAAAGAGTGATCATCCTGAAACATAAATCAAGAATTCCAGCAGCCGCCCAAAAAGGCTCTGGGGTTTGAAAGTCAAGGGGATGAGGAGGCACTCAGCCAAGCTCTCCACAATAGCAGCTGAGTCCCAGACCGTGGGGTGTCTCTGAAAATCAGTCACATGTTATAACTGGGATAATTATGAAGTTCTTCCGAGAAGGTGCACAGACAGACTTCTTTTCCTGGAACCAGCACTCCTTATATATTCCTGCTTCAGTTAATGCAGCACCATTCATTCACCTGTTGCTCAATCCAGAAAGTCAGGACCCACTGAGTCAGCCACCAAATCCTATTTCTAAAGATCTCCAGTTGCTCCTCTCCTCTCTCTTCCTGCTGCCATTGGCTTAGTCCAGCCCTTGTAACTTCTCTCTTGAACTCCTTCTGGCTAGTCTTCATGATCCTCAAATTCAAGCAACATGCTGTTAGAGTCACCTCTCTAAAATCAAGAATTGATCCCAGCACTCCCCTGCACGTTCCGTGAGGCCCCTTCCGATGGATAAACCCCAGCCCTTGGGTATGGCCTGCCAATGCTTCGTACCTAGCGCTTTGCCTTCCACTCTGGCCACATTTCCATTCTCTCCAGTCTTACACCACACTCTGGAGTTTTATGCCTCATGGACTTTCACACTGCTTGGCTCCTTCAAGCTGTTCCCTCTACCTAGGATAACCTCTGTGCATGGTCAACTTGAAAATCCATTTAGCCGTCCTTAAGAATCTGTTCTTTTACTGCCATTCTCTTTGTCCTCTCCCCTCTCTCCATGACTTTGAACTAAGTACCCCTCTCTATACTTCCTAAGTCCCTGTCTGTTGTTTATCAAAGAACTTACCACATTGTATCAGAAGCATTTACTTATGTCTGTCTTCTTTCCTAGACTATAAGGTTCTGGAAGGCAGAGACTGTCATATTCATTTTTGTATCCCTATCTCCTAATACACTGGTACTGAGTACTGCAGAAGTTTGTTGAAATGCACAGAACTGAAGGCTGGGCAATTGTTAGCATTTATGTTGAAGTAGATAAACTTGATTCAAAATGTTATGCTTGGTTAGATTGGCAAATGAAATGATCCTAACTTAATAGTCCTCGGCCTTGCTCCACTTTGCAATCACCTGGAGATCTTTAAAAACTACTGAGGGGAAGCTGGTCTCAGCAGATGAGGAACAGGTCTGTCTGGGAGCTTTCTTGGGAGAACATCCTTGGTCTCATGTCCTGAGGTTCTGACCTAATTGGTCTGGGGTGTGGCGGGACATTAGGATCAGTTCCTGAGGTGATGCTAATGTGTGCTGTTTGAGATCCGCAGATCTAACAAACCCATCATATTAAGGATAAATCGGTGTACTTGGTGTCTTTCTGACACGCTTTATAACTTCTTCCTCTTTCTACTCCTTCAAGTATAAAGACCAAATACAGTTAGACAATCAGGCCAAGTATGGGAGAAGCTCTCAACCTTGGCCACACAGTAGAATCATTACTCAGGAAACCTAAAAAATACTGATGCGTAGACCTCAACCCTAGAGCTTAAAGAACGCATCGACTTCTCTGCATCATGCTGGAGGGCAGCCTCCACATGCCATTGTCACTCTCTGGGGAGAGGGATACTTTGTCTTAAAGATTGTCAAGAAAGAAGGAAGGAGAGATCCTGGGAAAACAGAAAGGGGAGAAATTGGGAGGGTAACTGGTAATATTCTCACAATGGGAGTATTACCAATAGTAGATTTAGGTTCCATTCAGGGATACTAAAAAAAGTCTTGGGAAATTTCTTTCACTTCATGCTTCTTAGCTACTGATCCTTGCATTTGATAATAATTGTCATAATGTAAAGGGACAGCCAAGACTCACTCTGTACAGATAAAAATCTTCATCCATTAGGAAATCTGGTAGAGGAAGGGGAACCCAGAAGGATTTCTCCTTTTATACCTGAATAGGATGCTCAAGTGGCAACCTGACACTAGTAGTTCATTGGTAAAGTCAAAGCAGTGATGCTTTCTTACGTGTAGTTTTGTCCCACGGGACTCTCAATAGTTTGCCTTGCAGCAGGAGAGGAGGAGAAGAAGCAAATTCTGCCCTTTACACTTTTCTCTAAGGGAAACAGAGGAGATGTAGCTGCTTCAACTTGCTACTTGTGGATATGACTTGTCTCATCTATCCAGCCCCACCTCTAATTCATTGCATACATGCTAGAACACTTGAAAGCAACAAATGAGATGGAGAGGATAGCTTTTAAAATACAAAGGTCAGAGAAGTAGCGTATATGGTACAGAGTGTTATATTATTCATTTAAATAGAAGACATAGCAAGACAACATGAAAATATAAGTACTCCTCTGAATTTTGTATTTTCACAAGGCTCAGTTGTTGATGATAACATTAATGAATGGTGGAGACGTGTGTGGCCTTTCAAATCATGAAAAGTTGAGGTGAAAAGTTTTTAGGCGGAGCCTACTGGTCTAGGATTAAGAAGGTAGCTGGTTTCCATCCCCTGATGGCTTTGGAAGGTGGCTTTGACTCTGTCATTTTCAAGCCAAATGTTTACTTTTCTAACAGTGCAATGAAGTGCTTCCATTCTCTTATGTCTAGGTGTTGCTTTATGGAAAAAAGTCCAAAGGGGTGCTCTTGCTGAGCTGTCTGGATAAGTGGTGTCTTCTATAGTGCCTGCCTGAGCAGCACCCAGTAAAGGCTGTTCCTTCCCCCATCTTTCCTTCCTGTTTTTTTTCCCCATGTGAGGGCACCTCTGGGACAGTTGTGATCCTTGTCTTTCCAATACCAGGGGGCAACAAATATTACTAAGATTTTTCTCTTTTTATCCTATCTTTAAACACCTTATGTAATAAGGAAAAATTCTTGACCACACTTGAGTGGGTGCCTTTTTTCCCTTAGTACTTACTTTTGCTATTTTTTTTTATTTAAACATTGTGGTAGGTAGTTTCTAAGATGGCCTTTACTGAACCCTGTCTCCTGAGATTCCCTGCCTTATGTAACCTCCTCTCCTTGAGTAACTTGCTTCTAAGGCATAGGATTTCTCGATCTGGGGCAATGCCAATTCCGTGATCATATTGTAAGAGGTTATGACTTCTATCTTGCTAGCAGACACTCTGCCTTGTAGGCTTGAGGAAACAAGTTGCCATGTTTAGGAAGCCCACATGACAAGGATCTGAGGGGGCCTCCAGCCAACAGCCAGTTAGAAACTGAGCCCCTCAGCCCAACAACCCAAAAGGAACTGAATCCTGCCAACCACCACATAAGTGAGCTGAGAAGCAGATTCTTCCCCAGTTGAGCTTTCAGATGAGACCCCAGCCCTAGCTGGATCCTTGATTGCAGCCTTGTGAGAGACCCTGAATTAGAGGACCTGGTTTAGTTGTGTCCAGATTCTTGACCCACAGAATCTATAAGATAATAAATGTGTGTTAAGTGGCTAAGTTTGTGGCAATTTGTTACACAGCAGCAGATAACTGATGCAAACATTATGTGATAACATTGTGCTGTCATATGCAATTCTTCCATTGTTATAGATGTTTGGGTTTGTCTCACCTCTGTAAAAACATTATATAATTCTGGACAAGAAGGATTGTTTCTTATATGCCTTGGTATCCTCCTCAAAGTATTTAGGAAGGATTTTGCATATAGTAAATACCTATTAAATACGTATTGAATGAATGAACAAAGGTTTGTTTGTTCCTGATGTTTTCAAAAAGCAACTTGGATTCATGCCTTCTAATATTTGGCATCTATGATTCTGCTATGTTTGTGTAGTTAAAAGGTTCATGCTTATTTCTTCTCAGTTAATAAAGAAAAATTGATTTTTTCCATGATACATTACAGTTATTTTTTCTAAGAATTTGGAGAATGAGTGGTCCAACTTTTTTCAGGTTTAATGAAGAGCCAAATTGGATGTACTTTAGAAAGTAGGGTAAAAATATATTTGGGCTACAAATTCTGGGTCCTGATCATTTTCTGACTGCCTTTGCCCACATTTTTTGTACTACTTACCCCAAATGGTCTTCATTTAGTTGGTCCTTTAGGAAGACGATGCTTTTGTAGTATGTTAAATCTTTAACTCCTCAAACAGTGGAAGAATGTTCTAGTCTTTTTCTTTGGCTGTTTGCATATTTGTTAAGAAAGGCATGTATCAATCATTTACCAGTATGACCTAGTCAATGGGGAAAAAAATCAATGAAAATGCCAGTATAAAACCAATAAGCCATATTATAATTAATAATAGTTTGCTTTTTTTTGGTGAGGAAGATTAGCCCTGAGCTAACATCTGTTGCCAATCCTCCTCTTTTTGCTGAGGAAGATTGGTTCTGGGCTAACATCTGTGCCCATCTTCCTCTACTTTATATCTGGGATGCCTGCCACAGCATGGCTTGATATGCAGTGTGTAGGTCTGCACCCGGGATCCGAACCTGCAAACTCTGGGCCTCTGAAGCAGAGAGCATGAACTCAACCACTATGCCACCAGGCTGGCCCCAATAGTTTGCTTGTTTCTCATCCCTCAGCTTTTTGGTGCATGTCTTTTAGATACAGAGGCCCAGGAAGGTCAGATTAAAGGCACCCTTTCCACTTTTCTCTAGCAGGCGTAATCCTTGCCTTTATCTTTCCTTCACTTACAGTGCAAGATACTTTCAAAAGATACCACTGACTTTCCTGAATGGCTTCCCCATCCCTACTCCAATGTAGTAGCATTTTTGGTTGGACTTCGAAGTTTATAGCTGCCTGTGTTCTTGCTCTGGCAGAAAGACATCCTCTCCCTCGGGCACCTTGCTGCTTAACTCACTGCTTTGAACTATAGCCATATGGGTGTGTGATCAATCTGTCCTCCTCAAGAAATCCAATGAGGGCAGGCAGGGGAATCCATCTGGATCCTCTGTGGCTCTCTGAGAGGTGGGGGCAAGCCCCTCAAGACTGAGAAGGCAGTAATTGCTGCTAGGTGTAGCCAGACACCCCTTTTTAGTCTAGATGGCTCTGGAAACACCATCCTGAACCTTGATCCCTGGCCATATTCTTTCCTGGTGGGTAGATGGAGATAAAGTTAATGGTGGTCCCAACCCTCACAGGATTATTTCCAATTCCTAACTACATGCTGCCTGTAAGCATGAAATCAGAACTACATGGGCAAACAAAATACTGAATTTCAGCAAGGCAGCTAGCAAATTCTTTTGTGAATTTCAGGGAACATGTAGATTGGATGGTCCTGTGTTTAGGCAGTATTGATGGAACCACTAGTTCATGGAGATTGCTGATTAAAGGATCCTTGTCAACCTGGAGGATGTTTGAGGAGGGTCTGTCTTTTATCTGTACTGTTTAACATTTATCAGTGAATTGGATGAGATCATTCATGACACACTGACTACCTTTGTTGATTACAGAAAGCAGCATGAGTTTAGCAAATACATTGAATGACGGAAAAAAAGTCCAGAAATATTGCAACAGTGGGTGATATCCGACGAGATAGACTTCAACAGGGCTAATGTAAAATCTCATGCTTGGGTCCAACACACACACACACATACACCAGTACTCTCTGTCTTGTCTCCTAGATGAGGAAGGGTTGGGTTCTGAAGCCTGGCCTTGAGTGTAGTATTCAGGCCTGGGGGATGGGGGTATGAAAGGCAGAATGGCATTGTCTTGGGGAGATGCTGAACCAAAAGCTGGCCAGGCCATTCAAAATATCCCAAGAGGTTAGGAAGGGAGGGAGCATCTGGCTGCAAAGCCAGTCAGATAGAGATCTGTGACAGAGAGGTCTTGAAGAGGGTGCAGGAGGCAGGTTGTAGGCAGAGCCTGGGGCTGTTCCTGTGCTGATGGTTGTTGCACTGTTTTTATCTGTTGTGATGGCCTTAGGCGTGGGTGGGAGGGAACAGTTAAAGGCGTCAGCCAGGTGTGGACAAGCATAAATACAGACGGGGGTGGGGGGTGGGGTGGTGGAGTCGGGGGAGCTATGTCTAGAAGTAGCATATTGAAAAAAAGCTCAGGGATTTGAGTTGAAAGCGTGATGTGAGTCAAGATTAGAATATTGTTGCTAAAATAGCTCTTTTGATCTCTGGCTGCATTGATAGATGTCGATAGTATTTGCAACGGGTCTTGGTCTGTATCACCTAGTGTGCTGATCCAGTACTGGGTAACACACTTTACAGGGATCATTGACACACCAGAAGGTAGCCAGAAGAGAGGCTTCATTCATTCATTTATTCACCAAATATTTATTGAACACCTACCTAGCACAGGTTCTTTTCTAGGTAGTGGAGATTTAGCCACAAACAAGACAGACAAGGTCTCTGCTTCCAGTAAGGCTTATGTTCTAGTGGGGAGAGATAGGCAGTAAAGTAGTGCTCCAATAAATAAGATAATTATACATAGGAAAAAGTATTTTGGAAAATAAAATGGGATGATGTGCTAGAAAGTGACTTAATAAGTGAAAAGGTGGGGTAATTTACTTATATAGGATGGTCAGACAATGTCTTTCTGAAGAGGTGAAATCTAAAGAATGAATAAGAGGCATGCATAGAAAGACCCAGGAAAATAATTCTACAGGTAGAAGGAACAGCTAGTGCAAAGACCCTGAGGTGAGAAAAAGCTTAGAGCCCAGAAAGAGGGCTGGCATGTTGGCAACACAATAAGCAAGGATGGGAGTGGTATGAAGCAAGGTGGGAAAGGCAGGAAGGTTTGGTAGTGAGGACTCTAGCGAGGGGATGGAAGATGATCCCATTTATTTTATTATATTAAACAATTGTGCATATAGCACTTACTATGCCAGGCAGTATTCTAAATGCTTCACAAATATTAACTCATCAATTTTCATAAAAATGATGGTAATAACTAATAATCAAATTGCATTTTACAGTTAAAAATGCCTTCACAACTGTTTCATTTGAAACATGCAAAAATCATCTTAAACAGGACTTTTTAACACAGTGACTTTACGAGGCTTGAATGTGAAACACAGAGAGATTAAATGACTTGCCTAGGGACCAAACTCTGTGCTGTTTTCATTCTTGATGCCATGTCATTGGAGTAATAACTGACGACACAGGGCGTGTTTAACCTGGAGAAGATATACCATAGAGATAGACACTATGACCATGTTAGAATATTTTATGGGCTCTGCTCAGTGACCTATAATCTTTGATCAGGGACCCTAGGAGTCCTCTTTCCACACTGGGTGTGGTCTAATATTTGCTGAGTTGTTGATCTTTTTTAGCTGTTGCTGTTCTTTTGTTTCATGAAACCTCAGTGTACTGGAAGAATGTTTTCAAGGGTTCCAATTTATGGTTTTGATCTTTCAGTTAGCTGGGAAAAAGTGCAGGATGTGCAAACATGATGCTGCTCTCATTTATTTATTCAGTTAAATGTTTTATTGAATACCTCTCCTGGGCAAGACATGGTGCTTGGTGCTGGGTGTAGAGAGAAGAATGAAACAGATACAGTTTCTGTCCTTATGCAACTTACATTCTGGTGGGAGAGACAGACAATAAACAAGATAAGAACAAATATCTATGCAATTTCAAATTTTATTAAATGCTAAAGGAGGCAATGAAATGTATTTTTACGTGTGTGTGTGCGCTGAGGAAGATTTGCCCTGAGCTAACATCCATGCCAATCTTCCTCTATTTTTCAGTATGTGGGCTGCCAGCACAGCATGGCCACTAACAGAGTGGTGTAGGTCCCCACCCGGGAACCTAAACTGGGCCGCTGAAGCGGAGTGTGCCAAACTTAACCTCTAGGCCACTGCGGCTGATGCTGAAATGCGTTTTATTACCTATTGCTGCATTATATTTCACTCTGAAATTCAGTGGCTTCAAACAACCACAGTCATTTATTTTGCTCACAGATCTGCCATTTGGGCAGGACTCAGTGGGAATAGCTTATCTCTGCTCCCCCCTGCACCAGCTGAGGTGGCTTGAGAGGGGTTGAAGGATCCACTTCCAAGATGTCTGACTCGCATATTTGCTACCGGTTGTCATTTGGGAGCTCAGCTGGGATTGTGGTTCAGGGCCTCATTTAGTCTCTACTGGATCCTCTCTGTGGGACTGCTTGATCTTCCTCATAGCACGGGGACTACATTCCAAGAAACTGTCAGTATTTTAAGATCTGGGCCCAGGAATGCGCCAAGCAGTCAAGTCTACCTAGACTCAAGGGAATCTAGCCAAGAGTGATCATAAGCCCAACTCTTGATGGGAAGAATATAAAAAATATTGTGGCCATCTTTGATCTATCACAAGCTGTCATTTCATAAGCTTCTATCTGTAAGTCCAGTGCCCTAGAGAGGGTTTATTTTTGCCTTCAGATTTCTCCTATACTTAGGATGTGTTGACATTGGTTTAGAGGTGCTGGTGTACGTGTGAGCTTGTGGTCTGATTAACTCATGAGAATATTAACAAATTATCATGTTTCTCCCTTGATTATATATTTTCTTTAAAAATCAGCCTCTTTATTAAATAACTAGTGGTTAAGTTTAGTGCTCTCTGCTCTGGAGGCCCAGGTTGGTTCCTGGGCATGGACCTATACCACTCGTCAGTGGCCATGCTGTGGTGGCGACCCACGTACAAAATAGAGTAAGATTGGCAACAGATGTTAGCTCAGGGCCAATCTTCCTCAGCAAAAAAAAAAAAAAAGTAAGATATCAAATATGAATCTCTTTGTATAATTAAATATGGATTCTGTATATTTAAAACAAAAAAATTAATAGCCCCCTAATTAACCCTTGTTCTGTCATTAGGTTCTGAATCCTCTGGGGTTTTTATATGTCCTCGGATATTGTAATCATGCCCAGCTTCATGTCCAGAGCCTTTTGAAATGCTTTCTTTGACTATCAATGGTTGTCAAAGGCAAACTAAAAAAAGTCATGCTTAGTTTGCTTGTTGTTAGCTAATTTGCAGACATTTTTGTCTTTCTCATTCTTCCTGTTCAGTTAACCTCCCCCTGATGGGTGAAGGTGTAAACACCTGGTTTTAATTCCATCTCTACCACTTTCCATGGATCATTGGATAAGTTAACCTTTCTGGGATTCAGTTTCTGCAACCAGAAGATGGAGTTAACCATAGTAACTTGAAAGGTGTGTTGGAGGATTTAATAAGCTACCTTAAGTGAATCACCTGTGCACACAGTAAGTACCCAATAAAAGTTAGTTTCTTTTCTCTTCTCCTGGCTCAGCCCCATTTGTGTCTTTCTTGCCTTGAGGCAAAGTCGTCAAGAGAGCAATACATTAGTGTATTTTCAACAGTCTTCACTTCACTATTTCCCCCCTAATCATTGACTACCTTTGAAACCTTTGGGATTAAAACATGGTATTGCTGATTTAAAAAAAAAATACGCGCACACCTGCATGCACACAGACATTGCTTTGTTTCTCTCTGTGCTCATGTGTCAGTGAGACTCAAAGTCTAGCTCACTTAAAACCTTGTCTTCGAGTCTTGTTACAATAAAAACTAACCCAAACAACGTCCTTAAAACAAATCTGAACAGAAATAGAGGATTTTGAAACACATAGATGGTTTTTCTCCACAGCAGCAAACGTCTCCTTTATTTTCTTTCCTTTCACTGGTGGCCTCGTCCTTTGCACCTTGCTCTCAACCCTGCCCAAGGGAAGGCATCAGGGGCAGAGAAAGGCAGCCTCCTTCCAAGTTCAAGCTCTGACCCCTGCAGACCCTGCCCACGTTTACCTCAGAGCAGCCTAGTTTATCCATTCCAGAAGGTTTGTTTATTCCTCGGATAGATTCTATTTGCAACCGGCAGATCAGGAGAGAGGAGAGGAAGGAATTACCTCGGATGGCTGGAGCGGAGAACTAATGAGGGGAAGGCTCCAGGGCTTTGCCAATGGGGCATCTGGCCGGAAAATCTGTGGATGAATCAGTACAAGTAAATGCTCGCTGTTACAAAAATGATCCAAACCGCATATTCTAGTAATCATTGCTGATGGTATCATATTAAGAGTGAAGGACTGCTGTGGAAGAATGCTCACTTTTATTGGTAGTGAGATGTAGGAATCCAGAGACCTTGGATTGAATCTTTTGAGAGCAAGAAACTAGTCTCCAGACACCTTTGAAAGTCAACATTCAGACTTTCAAATTGCAGGCTATCTCTAAATGCCATTATAAATTGATGTCATTATATAGATGTTAATACCTATGTTTTCTCTAAGAATTATGGAAAGGACTATCCTTAATATGGAGCTGGGTATTAAAAGCAGTTTCTTATCCATGTGTCCTAAAGCAATCAGCGACATCCACGATTAATTAGCACAGGGGTGATTCCTAGAATGCTAATTGTCATTCTATGGTACAAAATCACAACCTGGGGTTTTTCCTTTCTTTTTTCTTTTTTGTCCATATGTGACTCAGGGTATCTAAATCTAAATATCGTTTGCTCTAGACGATTAACACAGTTTGTATGCTTGGCAATTATAACTGCCAAATATCTTATATTTTTGTATTTGTAGCCAAATGGTAAATCAAATCACATTTAAGGGTGCAACAAAGGAAATCAGACACAGAGCATGACACTACAAGTTTGATAGAGAATGGGAGTTAAGGGCACAGGCTGTGGCGTTGGACAGACCTTGGATGAGAAGCTCTGCAGTGCTATGTGTCTCAGTTATTTAACCTCACTAAACCTGTTTCCTCATCTGTAATATTGGGTAATGATGACACCTACCTCGACAGGCTCTTATGTGGAATAAATGAGATATTCTACATGAAAAGTTTGGCATGGTCGCTGGCACAAGACAGACTCAATAAATAGTAGCTGTTATTAGTGCAAGAAAATATGTAGTGCTTGCAATCTTGCCATATAATATTGGAGAAATTATTGAATCTTTTTTTTTCTATTTTATACGTTTCTTATTTCTCAGCATTGCTAAGTTGATTCAGTACTTATTGAATGCTATCCTCTATTAGTATTTATCTTTGCACAGATGTTTCATTGTCTCAAGTACTCTGTTATGTCTTAGAAATAGGGATCGTATTTCACATCTCATTAATTATGATTATAATTAATTTCCACTGTGACTTAACTGGTGGTTTGTATACTGTAGGTGCTCACTCAATGCTGCCTGATGATAATGTGATTGAATAATAGAGTGTGGTGCAAGGAAGCCAACGAAGATCAGAGAGTCAGCCTTCATGTGCGTGAGAAGCTTTTGAGTTTGCAGGAGAAAGGAATTTCTTTCTTCTTTATGGCTAGAGACTTCACCCTACATCCTCGACAGTCATTTACACCCCCTCACCTTTGTGGTATGAAAGCAGACAGATGAACGGATGTAAACACATCATCACTACAGCAACACGATTCCTGATGACTATCTTTGTTTACAGAAATCTTTGTGGTCAAAAGACTTTATTACTCTAATTTTTGGTAAACATGTTCTATGAATATTGAGCTTTTTAAAATTGTGGTCAATATACACAAAATGCTGTGGCATTAAGTACATTCACATTGTTATGCAGCCATCACCACCATCCATCTCCAGAACTTTTTCATCTTTCCCAGTAGAAACTCTGTGCCTGTTAAACACTAGCTCCCATTCCCCTGCCCCCCAGCCCCTGGCAACCACCATTCTACTTTCTGTCTCTATGAATTTGACTACTCTAGGTACCTTACGTAAGAGGAATTATACAGCATTTGTCCTTTTGTGACTGGCTTATTTCACTTAGCATAATGTCTTCAAGTTTCATCCACATGTCAGAATTTCTTTCCTTTTTAGAACTGAATAATACTCTATTGAGGTATATACCTCATTTTGTGTATCCATCCATCTAGTGATGGACATGTGGGTTGGTTCCACCTTTTGGCTATTGTGAGTGATGCTGTATGGACATGAATGTACACAATTTTTTTAATAGTGGTGCAGACTATTATTATGTGCTTGCTCATGTAATTCTCAGAGGGATTCATGCTGGGCACCCTCCTGTAGTGATACATTTTTCTTTCCTATTGTTCTGCCTGCATCACTACATGAATTCTTTCCTGCTTATGGGGGCTGATGTCCACGACACAGTGAATGTTGCAATCCCCTTATTTAGGGAAATATTTGCAAAGAGTTCTTACTGCTTAAAATTAAAGCTTGGGAATTGCCTGCTTGGGTGGGATTCGCCCAAAAAAGAAAAATGTGAAAAATGAGACAAACTTTAAACAAGCCACAGTGCTACTCATTTCAGAGACATCCTGGAAATGCGGCTTCCTCCGCCCTGTGCCAGGCTACACACCGCCATTTGAACTGGTATCAAACTTCCCCATTGTTTACAAGGAAAGGGCTCTGGCCGTGCTGACTCTATGACTCAGAGCACATATGGCAACCCTAGCACTGTTATAAAGAATTCAGAGATCCCAGAATTGATTTAAAAAAAAATCTGAAGAACAGGTTTCCTTTGAGGTATTAAGTTGTGGGCACCAGTGTTTGTGAGGCCTTACTGCTGGGGAGAAGCAATGCTGTCTGCACTTCCTTGTGCGGCTAAACCTCCTGAATGGAGTGAGCCTCTCTTCTGCTGGTGAGACCCGGGAAGTATTTCTAACACTTTTTTTTGGTGAGGAAGATTCACCCTGAGCTAACATATGTGCCAATCTTCCTCATTTTGTATGTGGGTTTCCACTGCAGCATGGCTGACAAGTGGTGTAGGTCTGGGCATGGGATCCAAACTCGTGAACCTGGGCCACCAAAGCGGAGCATGCTGAACTTAACCACTGCGCCACTGGGCTAGCCCCTCCAACATTTTTTTTTTTTTTTTGTGGGGAAGACCAGCCCTGAGCTAACATCTGTTGCCAATCCTCCCCTTTTTGCTGAGGAAGACTGGCCCTGGGCTAACATCCGTGCCCATCTTCCTCCACTTTTATATGGGACGCCGCCATGGCATGGCTGACAGGCGGTATGTCAGCGGGTGCCCGGGATTCGAACTCACGAACCACAGGCTGCCAAGCGCGGACTAAACCGCTGCGCCACCGGGCGGCCCCCCCTCCAACATTTTTTAAAAGAAGCAAAATCATCCCTCTTTTGACCCTGGTGTGGCCTGTGGGGTCATCTTTTTGTTTACTGTGTATTTGCTTTTGACCTTCTGTAGGTCCTAGTGACATAGCCAAAACAAAGCCGAGGAAATAAAATAATCAATTGGATGCAAAACAAAACAAAAGAAGATTTTAATCCTTTCCAGGTATGACCACCCTGATGGTAACACAGCTCTCAGCTTATATGGTGATGTTATGTGAGAAACCAGCTGTGTTCTACATAACCTACACAGTCATCTGTCACGTTCTAACACACCTCAGCAAGTGTCAGCACCTCCTGTGTTTTTCTCTTGTGCTCCCTCTTCCTCCTCCATTTCCACCTTGGTGGCCTAAGGGACAGGCAGTGTGAGCACATGGCTAGTGGGGGCCCAGGAGTCCTCAGGCAGCCTGTCTGTGGGGACAGAGTGATGTTGGATACAGGGGACCTGGAAGATTGATGCCTGGCACATTGGAGGCCCTTCCACATGTGGTTATGGAAGAATAAACGAGTGAAGGAGAAGCTCCCTGTGGCCAGAGATACAAATTGGCAATCAATATCTAATATTAATTCCACTTTGCAGATGGAGAGACTGAGTTATTGAGAGATTAATTGATTTACTTGCTCAGCCAGCTAGCTGCTTAATGTCGGGGACAAGACCAGACTTTGTGTTTTCAGGCTCAGAGCTGAAAGCGTTTGTACTAGATTTACGCACTTGCTGACCCGTTCCTGCTGATGGCCACTTTGATAAATCGTCTCAATTAGAAGCAGATGTTATCATGGTCTACACAGAGACACATCTTCACAAGGTTCCAAACAGTGGAGTTGCTATTTTACAGTTCCCTGTCCGTGTGTGGGCCTGTGTTTGTACAGCCCTCACAAACAAACAAATAAGCAGACAATAGCAATAACAACAAGGACAAAACTAGCTGTGGTGGCATTGCAGTTTCCAGAAGAACGTAAGGATAAAGTCATATGTATTTCCCCAGGGATTATGGTCAGCCTTGCTTGGAAAATGAGCAGTAACGCGAAGAGCTTGGGTTATTGTATAGAGTAGTTAGAAATTACTCACACAGCAGTGGGAGTGTCTGGGAATTCTGATCTGGAAAACAACAATTATAACAACCCTTCCTGCCTCCATGACATCTGGAACTAACCATCACATTCTGGGAATCTTGACTTGCACGCAGGTTTTCTTAAATCGTGTCTTTCTCATGTAGTGTTCATATGACTTTATTTTCTTGTAATAATTTCCTTTTTGATTATAAATATATGTACATTTTGCAAGAATTGGGGGAAGACACGTAAAGGTATAAAGATGAAATAAAAATCACTTATAATTCACCTGGGATATACCCTTCTATTCTTTCATATATATATATATATGGTATATTTATATCTTATATATATATTCAAAATTGGGATCTACCATACATTCTGTTGTACAATCTGCTTTTTTTGCTTAAAGAAATTGTAAAAATGTCTTCATGCAATTGAATATTAGTTTTGTAAGGTGGCACAGTTTTCTGCTGTATAGATGTACCATATTTAGTTAACCATTTCCTTATGGTGGAATTGTAACAGAATTCTGACTTGTTCGTATGCATGTGGATAAATAATATACCATCTGTTTTTATATGTGTAGACTCTTTTAGAAATTCTTTTATTTTGAGCAGTAAAGTATTTGATCTTAATTTTGAATCACTCTTTCCCCCTGGGACCTTGAAATTAGAGCAAAAATGAGAAAAGAAACAAGATAATAACTGAAGTTGGGGCAAGTTAATTAAATTGTAAAAACTTTCTTCTTTCCTCCCTCCTTTTCTCCCTCCCTCACTGCAGTGAATGCCTAGTATGTGGCAGCACAGTGAAGCAGGGAATAACGATAAGCAAGTGCTAGTCCCTGCTCTGGTCAACAGTCATGGTGGGGGGGCTGTGGTGTGTCTAGCGGGTTATGGTGGGAGAACAGAGATATTAGTCACCTGAGATTATTAGCCTTGTAGGAAAGGTACAAGAGGCAATTGCTGACCTGAGGTGATTTGAAGGGTGCTGCTAAAAGGGGTGTGTGTGCGTGTGTGTGTGAGTGTATGTGTGTGCATGTGCACACGCTTTCATGGGAGGCCAAGGGCACGTGGTGGAGAGGGAGGGTTGAATGAGTTGAGTGCCCTTCAGTTATGAACTTGGGACATCCTCAGTGCTTCAATTCTCAGTTCATCCCTGAAAATAATAATAACATAAAATTCCTACTGTGCAGACTCCGAAGGTTATTTAAAATCATGTGAAGTTCATTCTTGCACCCTGATATTGCATAATGTTGCACACTTTCATCTCATTTATCCATATGTATCAACCAAATTGCAAAATCTTAATACCAGGCAGGTAAATAAAAGAAAAGAAGGATTTCCACCAGCTATACCCCCTGCCCCCATCTCCTGCTTCTGCTCCCCGGACCAGATTCTTTTATCTCTTGAGCCTGCTTCCTCTTGGGATGGATGTGGCTGATGTGTAGGCAAAATTGGATCATGGTCTGTCTGTATTGCATCTCCATAACAGAGAGTCATGGGAGCAGACTGGTTCTCAGGGCGTTGTCTGATCAGGCAGGCTGTACCTGCTGTGGCGGTCTGGTCTTGCTCTCCCGATTGGAATGCAGTCCTCCTACAGTGCCCACCTCTCCCTCACCTCCATACTCCATCCCCAGACTCCTATCAGAACCAGACAAGCTTTCCACGGGCACGTCCAAATCCTTAATTACCATGGAGGCTTCTCTCTTATTGTCTTTTTACTCCTAAGACCCTCACCAAAGGCCTGTTCGACAATAAAGCAGCTGATTTTCTTGTGTAAGCTGACATGGCTTAGTGATACTTGGGGACAGAAACATTTTTGTGGCCATGTCATATTGACCAGCACAATGTTATCTTTGATTCAAATGCTCAAAACAAACGCTCCACATAAAAAAAGGACTTGATAACTAAACATATACGTATTTAGTTTATGAAGGGAGAGAACCGCGTTCTTTAGCAAATTTCCCATAAATCAGTAAAGCAAATATTTTGAGACAGAGCTATTACATGTTAATAGAAAAATATTATAATTATCTTTATAAATCTGAAAGTGGTTTAAAATAATGCTTTCCTAAAATTATGACTATTTGAGTATAGTGTACCATATACTGTGAGCTAAATTTTAAATTTCTATTTAACGTTTGAAAAAACTGGGGCTTCGAGAGGTCAAGTAACTTGCCTCAGGTTACACAACCAGTAAGTTCAAAAGATGGAACTTGAACTCTAAAGCCCTCACTCTTAACCGATTTGCATCTTCTAGAGACAATATTTCCTGAACACCAATATGTCATGTTATTTCATTTAATACTCATCATAACCCTCTGAGAGTTGTTCTTCTTTTACTAATAAGGAAACTGAGCCCCAAAGAGATAAGAGAATTGGTCAAGGTACATGGTTACTATGTGGCAGATCTGGAATCTAACCCAAGTCTGTGTAACTCCAGCACCCATAAAATTCCAGTGCACCATAATTTCTTCTGGGGCCTGTAGGGTTGGAAACATTTTTGGTTTCTCAAAACAAACCTACTTCCGCTTCCACTGGTTTCTCAGACTTGAGAAATCACTAGAAGTGGAAATAAGCTGGGTTTGGATAGGGAGGGAAGAAAGGAACCAAGAAAAACCTGGGCAGGGGCAGAGAAAGGGATTTATTTCTCTAGCCCAGTTTTCAAATGATTTTTGAGTCATTTTTTTCTTTCAATCAAATTCAGAGCATGCTCCATTTATTTTCAAACCTGGCTGGTAAAATTTTGTCATAGTAATTCACATTTTCATAATCGTCACTTAAAATCCCCAAATGTGTTTACACACTGTTTTAAATAGCAGGTAAACCAGCCCAGGGTTCTCTCTCTCTGGGAAGGGTGGGTGGCGGCCGGATGCTGTTCTCCTAAAGGACGGAAAGACCGAGCTACAGGAGCTCTGACACAGGAGAAGTTCCAGAAAAGTAGGACGCCCTGGAGGGTATTTGGCATATAACAAGGTTGAGTTAGATCCCAAACGAAGCGAAATCAAAGCAGCCTGGCCTCACATTGGAGATGGGAGTCTGCCTGGAGCTGACGAAACCCAGGCTCCGGTGGGGCTTAATGACAGGAAAGGAAATGAAGACATTCCTCAGCTCTCCGCCCACCTTCGTCTCCCCAGACCCAAAGATGCTCTGTCGAATTTCACGCTAGGTGGAAGGAACACATATGCTGCCTGCAGATGCCTCTGTGCACAGGTCGTTTTGACCCTGCCTGAAGTCAGTGCTTTAAATGCATCCTTAAAGGAAATCCTCAAGGAAATCTGTCCCCCGCCAAAACACATATGTGTGTAGAGCATATAGACATGCATTCCGGAGATGAGGAAGCCTTCAAGGAGACGTTTTGCTCAGAGAGCCCAGAAAGCTCCTGGCCATGAGACCTGAGAGAGAGAATCTGCATGTGCGAGCAAAGTCCTTGCCAACTGGTTGCTGTGGGGAAGAGAAAACGCTTCCTGGCCCAGAGTAGAATTTCTCAGCCAGCTCAGGGAGGGTTGGCCAAGGTTTTATATGGGAGTTTGCATTCTTTAGGCCGGCAAAGTAGTCGGCACCTATGTAACAAAAGCTTTCCCTAGTGGGAAGTTATATCTTTTACTCCTTTGATGCATGCCTATCTATGTACAGGTTGCCCCGTTTTTATTAGCGCAGGAAGTTTTGTAAACACAAGCAAACAAACAAAAGAACAATAACACCGAGGGGACACAATATCATACAGAACACACATGCACACACACACGCACACACCTACCTACCTTGGGACCACAGTCCCAACAATTAATATCTTAATACCTTCATAAGATGTCCTTGCATTCAGAAATATTTTTTTCTGTGACTAATCACATTTGGAAATTACTCTTCATGTAAACCAGGAACTCTCAGCCTGGAAAGCACCCAGGGCCTCACACAGAGAGATTTTGATCTAATTGTTCTGGAGTGGGTCTGGGGCCTGGGTGTTCTCTACCTGTTCCGGGTGTGGCTCTAACATTCAGGCAGGGCTGAGAAGACCTGACACCTGTGGAGAAGCACTACGGACCGTCCCTCACTTGCTTAATGGATCATTCCTGCTGTGCCTGGAGGGGAGGGCAAGGGCAGAACTCTTGAGTTTAAGCCAGATTACGATATACTCTTAATATTGTATTTCAAGTGGATTTCTTGTGTATTTTACTGTCACGCTTTTTAGATACAGGAAATCCTTTTGACCTATTGATTTTGTGGAGCAGGTCTCCAGAAGTGTTAAAATGTTTGCTTGGTTCTTTGTGACCACACGGTAATCTTTGGGCTTAGCTGATTTATATGAGCCTCCAGCTATAACGTCCGTAGGAACTCCCCCGTCAGGAGACACACACCTGAGAGATCACATTGGCATCTTTTCATTCACACATAAAATGAGGAAAATAACAAACGTAATCAATGTTTGGATGGATTTCAAACTCCATCCTAGAGAATCCCACTGGTCCTTAATTAGCCTTTTCAAATTACCATAATTATATCATGCTTCCTGTTTCTCAGCTGAGGAAGTGGATGTCCGTGACTGACTTGGTCAGTTAGCTGGTTGTGATTGGACCAGCCTTTGCACAGTTTCAGACTACAGCGAGTCCATTTCCCTCGTACAGCATGGCTGTCTGTTGAAGTCTCAAGGAGAAATGCTTTTTGATGTAAGGACTGAGAAAACCCAAAATGTCTTTAGCTCTAGGGCATTATTGCTGGCTCATTTGTAATATCTCAGGAATCTGAATAAAAAGAATTTATTAAGCTATGTTGTGTAATATAGGAGAATTCTGCATTTTAAAAGTATATGTGTGTTATATATATTATATAAAATATTAAAAAATTTATATTTGCCTTTCATAGGATTAGTAACTAGATGATAACATTAATATATTATCTGGATCCTATGAAGAGCATACAAATTTGGGAAAAATCAATACACATTTCCCTTAAGGCATCCTAAGAAAACATCTATAGTAAAGTTTGGACATTTCTCTTTTTCGTGTGTGTGAGGAAGACCCGCCCTGAGCTAACATCTGTTGCCAATCCTCCTCTTTTTGCTGAGGAAGATTGGCTCTGGGCTAATATTCATGCCTATCTTCCTCTACTTTATATGGGACGGGGCCACAGCATGGCTTGACAAGTGGGGATCTGAATCTGTGAACCAGCTGCCAGAAGTGGAGCACATTGACTTAACCACTGTGCCACCGGGCCAGCCCCCAGTTTGGACATTTTAATGTAGATAAGGAGCATTTAACTTTATTTTAAAATTTTATCTACTTATTGTCAAATATTCACATAGTTCAAAATTCGAAAGGTGCAAATGGTTAACAGTGAAAAGCCTTCCTCCTACCCCTCTCCCAGCTACCACTTCCCTTTCCTTAGTTCAAACAGTGCTACTAGTGTCTTGCATAGAGAATTTTTTTTTTTTTTTGCTGAGGAAGATTGGCCCTGAGCTAACATCTGTGCCAGTATTCCACCATTTTATACAGGGGTTGCTGCCACAGCATGGCTTGATGTGTGGTGTAGGTCCGACCTGGGATCTGAACCTGCAAACCTGGGCTGCCGAAGCAGAGTGTACTGAACTTAACCACTAGGCCACAGGACCAGTCCCATTGTATAGAGAATTTTTATTTATGCTATATTTAATTAGAATTGGAGGAGGAAACAGATCATTTTAACTGAAAGCAAAAAATAGAAAGGTTTTGATGGAAAATGGAGGAAGAACACGACATCATCCTTGAATATGCAGCACAGCAATATTTATCACCAAATGACTTTTCCAAATCAATCTCTGTCAATTGCTGCCCAAGCATGGTACATCATTAGTAGATGCTGAAGAAATATTTGCTCCTTGAATTGGCTGTTGATGGGATCCCACCTTCTTCACACGTTGTGTGTTCCTGTGCACTTTCTTCTATTTCTATATCCTCTGTGAGGGCCTAGAATTAGGCAAGTTGGGCCTCCTCACCTTTGGTTTCCTGACCAGCCTATTACCTTCCCCAGCCTGACTTGGAGACGTTGGAGTTCCCTGCCTGCACCTTCCCACGTGTGCAGTTCAGGTGCTGCCTCCGAGCTCCAGGTCATACTCACGGTGCTGAGAAACTTGAAGCACTTTCTCCCGAGATGTGGGGCAGGAGAGGGCTGAGGTGCTTCTCCTGCTGTGTTAAGAGTTGCCTCCTACCTTCCCAGCAGGAAAGAAAGCCCGGTTGGGGTAAGGAAGCAGCTTTTTAGCTACTGCTGCATGTCAAATAGGGCTTCCTATTGTTTTGTTTACCTTTTCGGCTAATTCTACGATTTTAGTACCAGGAGGATTTTGCCAGGTGGCAAATATTCTAGGTGACCGGGAAAGAGTGTAGCAGGAAGAAACAGCACAAGGCTGCGTTTGGACCAGTACAACCCTGGCTTTTATTCTCTATCGTCTTTTCCCTCTTTCATACCCTTATTTTCAAAAACCCAGAAGAATATGTGAAACGGGCCGTACTGGACAGGTTGAAGCTAAGAAAGCAGTTTCCTTAGCAACTGTAGCCGTATGAAAGGCTGGCAAGTCTTCCTCGTCTCATTTTTCATTTCATTTTCTGCGGTTCCTGAAAGGAGGTCAGATGCTCTGTGTTAAGTTCACACTGCAGTTCTGCTGGTGGTACCTTCTGTCTCAGAGCTGGGGAATGCAGATCATTGTGCAAGTTACCGACAGCTTTTGTTTATTTCAATTAGAAATGAGCACATAGTCGCAGTCACATTTTACGTCAGTTCTCAAAGAACTATAGAACATTCATTTTATTTGTGAAGAGCTCACAAAGGAAAGTGTAAACCCAAAGGACAGCATCAGCCATACACGTATTTGCAGGTCATCGGTCTTTAACGAGCGCTATTCTGATTTCAAAGTCATATCAGAATATTTTTGGTAACAGCAAACAGCACCTTGTTTTTTTTTAATTCAGATTAGTCCTCCACTAATATGATTCCTCTTCTCAATTTATATGCAAGATCTAAAATTGAGGTTTACGGTTAATTTCAAGTTTCCTAATTCAATTCAACGATATTTATTGCATCTCCGATTCACTAAGAACTGCGGGGGATAGGCAGATGTGGTGAGACGGTCTGTGCCCTCAAGGAGTTTCAAATTTACTAGTGGGAATAAGACAAATACAGCGTAATTACAACTACAAGGAAGAAAGTGATAAATGGTGCAACGCAGTGGTTATCGACATTGACTACATATTGGAATCACCTGGGGAGCTATAGCAACACCACAGGTTCCTCCCCAGAGCTTCTGATTTAATTGGTCTGGGATATAGCCTGGGAACTGGGATTTCAGGAAAGCTTTTCAGGTGATTCATATGCACAGCCAAGGTTAAGAACCACTGGCAAAGAGCGTCCAAGAGATGTCCAAGAGACACTTTGGATTCGTTGGGATCAAAAAAGCCTAACTTTTTTTTCTTTTGGAAAAAAAGAGGCTTGAAAAGTGGGTGCGATTTCAGTAGGCAAAGGAATTTGGGAGTGAAAGGAGGTGTTTGAGGAGGAGGAAAAGCATGAGAAAAGCCACAGAGGTGTGAAACTGGGGAATGGGTATTTAGGAAACATGAATGAACCATCTCTATGCAAGCTGGAGTGTCATGCGTCCAGGAAAAGAGAGAGCTAAGAGGCAGATGGAGAGATACCCAGGTGGGGTTAGCTGTGACAAACCCTGAGCTGGAGCTGGCCCCTGGTTCCAGTTTGGTTTTTCCGTTTTTAGCCGTGCCTCGAGATCTTTGGGGTTTGTCATATTATAGATTTAGGAGGAACCTTGGAGATAATTCAGTTAAGCTCCTTTGTTTTCCAGTGGAGGAGACCCTAAAGGAATTGATCTGCGAGGGTTACGTGACTAGTTAGTGGGCTGTCGTGGTTCCGAGGCCAGTGGGGTGTCCAGGTGGGGATGTCCAGCAGGCAGTTTACACACAGGTCTGAGGCTGAGGAGAGAGGTGAGGGACAAAGATACAATTCTGAGAATAATTTTCAATGAAGTAATTAGGACTTGAGGGCAAAGAAAGAATATGGAAAGAAAAGGGAGAGTAATATTTAGATGGAAAAAGGAGAATTTGCCTCTTCTGAGGCATAGAATTAGCATCAGAGAAATAAGAGGAGAATCAGAAGAATTCAGTGGTACAGAAGCTAAGAAAGAGAATTTCGTGGAGGAGGAGTCTACATGCAAAATGCTGTGGAGAGGTTGTGAGCATGGGGCTGAGAGGAGACCGGAGGGGGCGTGGCTTGTCTGTAACCTGAGCTGAGTGAGTCGCGGTTGGTGGGTCATGAGTGCATGGCACCGAGGAAGTTACTGTGAGCTCTCCTCATGAGCTGGAGAGTTCACCTCCAGTCCTTGCTTTCAGTCATTTCTCGTCTATCAAAACACAAAATGGTGGGGCCGGGCCGGTGGCGCAGCGGTTTAGTTCGCGCTTGGCAGCCCGGGGTTCGCGGGTTCGGATCCCGGGAGCCCGCCGACGCACTGCCTGTCAGCCATGCCGTGGTGGCGTCCCATATAAAGTGGAGGAAGATGGGCACGGATGTTAGCCCAGGGCCAGTCTTCCTCAGCAAAAAGAGGAGGATTGGCGACGGGTGTTAGCTCAGGGCTGGTCTTCCTCACACACACACAAAATGGTTGCAGTGAAAAATGAATAGACTAATTTGCTTTCTGAGGAGAAAAAAGCCTCCCATTCTAAAGTTTCATGTAAGAGCAATGAAAAAAAAATGACATTCCATAATATGACCTTGAAAAAATGAAATGAATAACTTAAAAACAAGGCCATAATTAGTTATCTTTCCAGTGCTTAAGTCTAAGTCATTTACAAATGAATGCCAGTGGACAGTGGGGTGTGAACATGTATACAGATTATCAGGAGGGAGGCTGAGTAAGGTGTTGTGGATGGAAAAAAGGAAAAGACTCTGGATTTTCCCTTTGGAGAGTAGAGGCAGCATGCTTCCAGCTGTTTAGTGGCTCTGCTCAGCAATGAGAATACCCGCAGGTGTCTCGCCTCTCAGAAACCCCTTGGCTGCCCAGAAAGAGAGTTAATGAACAGGGACGGATGCTACCAACAAAAGAAGAAATGCTTTATTTATTATTCACTAATCTCCAGGTCCCTGTGCTACTCAGAATTAACATGCTCTCTGGAATAATGGTTTAACATCTCCTGGTTTGATATAGCTGTGCTTACCCAAGCACATGCAGCATGCATATAATGGAGCCCCCCACTCTTCCAGCCTTTAGAGGTCATCTGGTACCACCTCCCACCCCAATGTAGGAATTACCTTACAGCATTCCTGACAAGGGCTGCCTTGTCTTGCATGTTTCTAGCGATGGAGAGTTCATCACCTAATAAGGTAGCCCATTCTGTGTTTTGGTGGTCTAGTGGTTAAGATTCAGCACTCTGACCTCCGAAGACTGAGTTCATCTCCTGGTCAGGGAACCACACCACCTGTCTGTCGGTTGTTATACTGTGGCAGCTGCATGTTGCTGTGATGCTGAAAGCTATGCCACTGGTATTTCAAATACCAGCAGGGTCACCCAGGGTGGACAAGTTTCAGCAGAGCTTCCAGACTAAGACAGACTAGGAAGAAGGACCTGGCCACCCACTTCTGAAAAAATTGTCCATGAAAACCCTGTGAATAGCAGTGCAGCACTGACTGATATAGTGCTGGAAGGTGAGAGGATGGTGCAGAGACGGGGCAGTGTTACCCTCTGCTGTACACAGGGTCACTAGAAGTTGGAATTGACTGGACGGCACCAACAACAGCAAATTCTGTTTTTAAGTGATTTTAGAACCTTTAGGCAATTTTCCCACGTGTTGAATTCTTCCTTTCTATAGCATCCGTGTTGTACCTGGCCCTTGGTGCAATCTATCTCTTTTAGAGTCCATCATTACCCTCAAACTCTTTATTAACTATTAGATTTATATTCTACTACAGGAATCATCATTTTAATTTGCTTTATGAAATGAAAAAAGAAAAAAACTGAAAAAAGTCATAGCTTATGTGCTCAGACTAAAATTCTTTGGTATGATGTCTAGGTCCATTTGGGGCCCTCCATCCCTTTAAAAGTTCCTTGACGTCAACACGATGTTGGTAACTTCGTTTGCTCATTAATCTTAAGAGAGTCTAGGCTACTCTTAGTAGTTTTCCCGAATTGAATGATCTATTAAGTGTCTTTGACAAATGTCTTTCTGTGCAGGGACTTCTGTTCCTGCATGCTGGACCTACTGTGTGGAGCCAGTGTATGGTGTGAACACAAAGCTATCACTTTTTTCAGTGGTAAGATTGAGCAATATCTGAGCTATCAGAAAACTTAAATCACTTACAGAGGTCCATTGGCATCCAAATCTCAGGACTCTTTTTCCATCATCATCTTAGAGAAGGGACCATGCTAAATATTTTTCAAGATAGCAAAGCACTCTGGCAGCCACAAAGGAGTATTTCGTAAATTCCTGCTGAGTTGACTTGAATGGAATCTGCTTCAACTGATTTCCCTTTTTTCTCTGAAATTACGGTTTTCTTTGGGGGTACTGATGGGGATCCTTTCCACACAACAAGAGAGATATTTTTTGGTAATTTCTCCTTCTGTGAAGTGTATTTCTGTAGCACTTCTTTGCAAGACTAGGTCAAGAATTCTGTTAGACATTATTTGAAAACTTTTTTTTTTTTTTTTGAAATTGATAATGCAAAAGAGAGAAAAGAGAATAATCAGCTAATCTGCAGACAAAACTGGATCAGGAATCTATGTCAGCATTTTCCACAGGCAGCAGAAATTCCTACAGTTCAATATGTCAAATATCCAAAATACTTACCTTTTTTATCTGGGTTCTTCAGAGTCTTTGGGCATCTGGATGATTGTTGTCAGTCACATTCACTCATCAGTGAATTAACGTTGCTATTTTTGTCCACAATGACTAAGAGAAATGCAAATAAGTTGCAAAAGATTTTTTTCCATACATAATTTTTCAGGGTATTCCACCCCCCCCCCGCCCTGATTCCTCTTACATAAGTTTAAATATAGTGTGACTTGAGATGAGACCAATTTAAGTTAGACACTGTTCTCTTCATTTTAACAAATGCCCTTAGCGTATCCAGCTCTGTTACTCTCACCCTGACAGGCAGTCTGGGCTGGTGTCACTTGGCTAGTGTGGATCCATGAATTGCACTTGGGTTCGTGGGTACCAGATGCATTTTTGAGTCCCTCTCTGTCTGTTCTTGGCAGCCAGTCTGTCGATCTACTTAATGATTGTTCCTTTTGGCCTTTTTAGTAGGCTTTTATATACATTATGGTAGAAGTTTTATGTACAAATAAAATTTGACGTGTTTTTCAAGTGTTGGGTTGGCATTTAATGGATACTTTAGTGCTTCCTGTGTAAATTGGGGGGCTGTTAATCTTACTGGAAGGCTAGTCCTTGGAAACAAAGCCAATGGCAAAGTGGCTCTCTTAGCTCCCTTAACCTATCTGTTGAGGTACAACTTTTCCTACCATTTAGTGAAATGCTGGAGTATTGGAGTGGGTGAGTGGAAGAAGAGTGTGAAAAGAATGAAGGAGTCATTTAAAGAAAAGATATGTGGAATCTATAATTGTACAGTAGTCCCCTTATCCCCAGCTTCGCTTTCCGCCATTTCAATTACCCACAGTCAACCGAGGTCCAAAAATATTAAATGGAAAATTCCAGAAATAAACAAATTGTAGGTTTTAAATCATGGGTTTTCTGAGTAGTGTGATGAAATCTCTCGCCCTCCCACTCCATCCCACCAAGGACATGAATTATCCCTTTGTCCAGTGGATCCGCACTGTATACACTACCCGCTGTTGGTCACTGAGCAGCCGCCTCGGTTATCATATCAACTGCCGCAATGTTGCAGTGCTTGTGTTCTAGGGACCCTTATTTCACTTAACAACGGCCCTAAAAAGTGCAGGAGTAGTGATGCTGGCCATTCGGATGTGCCAAAGAGAAGTCGTAAAGTGCTTCCATTAAGTGAAAAGGTGAATGTTCTCAACTTAATAAGGAAAGAAACAAAATCGTATGCTGAGGTTGCTAAGATCTACAGTAACTTTTATTACAGTATACAGATCTTCTTCGACTTATGATAGGATTACATCCGAATAAACCCACCTTAAGTTGAAAATATTGTAAGTTGAAAATGCATTGAATACACCTAACCTACCAAACATCATAGCTTAGCCCCTTACACATGCTCAGAACACTTACATTAACATACAGTTGGGCAAAATCATCTAACATGAAGCCTATTTTATAATAAAGTGTTGAATATCTCATGTAATTTATTGAATACTATACTGAAAGTGAAAAACAGAGTGATTGGGTACAGAATGGTTGTAAGTGTAAGAGGTTGTTCACCTCGTGATCGCGTGGCTGACTGTGAAGTGCGGCTCGCTGCCCCAGCATCAGGAGGGCGGACTGGACTGCATTTTGCTAGCCTGGGAAAAGATCAAAATTCAAAATTCGAAGTACAGTTTCTACTGAATTCTATTGCTTCCACACCATTGAAAAGTAGAAAAATCATTAAGTCGAAACATCGTAAGTCAGGGGGCATCTGTATTGTTATAATTGTTCTATTTTATTATTAGTTATTGTTGTTAATCTCTTACTGTGCCTAATTTATAAATTAAACTTTATCATAGGTATGTGTGTATAGGAAAAAACAAAGTACATATAGGGTTCAATACTATCCGTGATTTCAGGCATCCACTGGGGGTCTTGGAATGTATTCCCTGCAGATAAGGGGGGACTACTGTGTAAGAGAGGAGAGGTAGGTTTGGAAAGCAGAGATCTGAAGTTTTTAAATAAATTAACAAACATTTTCTCTCTCTGTCAAATTTTGTGTTGGAGACTCCTTGCCTATAGTGGGATGTGATATATTGTAGAATCCAGATGTTCTTGAATCTTCACATGTAGATTTAGCTGCGTTTTGGGGAGAGCCAGAGGCCCTTCTTCAATGCCTATTTCCAATTTTTTCCAAAGTATTCTCTGATTCCCCCAAAGACGGACTCTCTCTCTTGCTGGTCTCCTAGAGCATTCGGTGCTTAGACATTCTTCCTTATAACTCATCATACTCCTTTCTGAACTGTGCACTCCCTGAGGGTGAGGCTGACATTGCATCATCTTTGTGTCTCTGGCAGCACTTAGTGCAGAGGTGCTCTCCAAATGCTTGAGTTGAGTTGCATAGACTGGAATTGGAAGAGTGAGAGAGAAAGCAGGCAGGCTTTGAAAACCTCTTACATTTTCAAGAGCTGGAGATCCGCTCCAAAGGCCACCCCGGGGAAGGAGCTGGCCCTGTGTCATGACGTGCGAAAGCTGCCATTTTGGTGGAGGGGATGGCTGTGAAACCCTGCCAGGGCATTTTCAAGCAACGTCTTTTCAGAATCCTCAGTGCTCTTGGGCACAGCTAGGCTCTGAGGAAGAGGGTAACTCTGTCGGGTCATTAGCAAACATTTAACCTCAAAGAGCTGAGTGTAGGGAGGGAGAGGGCCTGGAGGATGAGGCCAGCTCATGGTACCAGGAAAATAGGTCAGACTTCTGAGTGGCATCTCACATGTTTGAGGACTGTGACACCCTTCTGTAGGTAAAGTCCCCTAGATTTAGTGGATGATATTGTCTCTCTTCCTTTATTTTCTAAACCCTTTCAACCACACTGATCTGTGGAGTCCTCCAATAGAGGGTTTTTTCTCATTCATCCCTGGGCTTAGCTCGATGTCTGACACTGAATATGAGCTGAGTGAGCGAATCCCTTGACCCCTGTTATGATGCTCACTTCTCTGGATTGACGTTCCCATCCTGCCCTTAGACGGTTGACTCTTCAATGAAAGTCCTTATTTTTGAATTTCGAAAGTGCCTAGCACAACACCTGATATTGATTAGGTTTTTTAAAAGAATAATAAGACATTTTAAATAAAAATAGTTTCATATATGCTTTAATTTTATATACTAATTAAAAAATTGAGATTATTCAATTTTTAATATTGTTTCATTTTTTTCTATTATTTGGTACTTATAAAATGTTATGTAAAAAATGATGGTTATAAAACTGAAAAATAAATGGAATACCCAGTAACCACCCAATCCAAGAGCTAGAATGTTATAAAAACTCCCCTCTTGCTGTATATTTTTCTTCTACCCTAAACCCTGCTTCTGTCCTATTGGTAACAACTCTCCTAACACTCATGTTTATCAGTCCATTGAATTTCATCTTAAATATAGTTTTATCTCAATGTGTATATGCTTAAACAATGTGCTGTTTAGTTGTGTTTGTTTTCAAGTTCTACTAAAAAAAATCCTATCAACTTGCTTGCAGGTTTCTGGAACTTTCTTTTCTTTACTTAAAATTATGTTTCCAAAATGTATTCATGTTGTTGCACTAGCTGTAGTTTAATAATTTTCACTGACATGTAATATCTATGGTGTGAAGTGCTACAATTGTTTTTTTCATTTCCTGTTGATGGACTTTTGGATTGTTTATCATTTTTGTGATTATATTTTGCTGGTATGGACCCAGAACATGTGTATATTTGGGGTAAATACACTTAGGAGTAGGGTCTGCAAGTGATCAACCTGGCAAGACAATGCCAAACTATTTTCTAAAGTGGATTAACAATTTATTCTCCATTGATCTGCTTTCTCTACAGCCCTTGGTATTGTCAGATTTAGTTTTTTCTTTTCCTTGAACACTCTAGTGGGTATAAGATGATATGTGACTTTCCATTTCTTTCCTTTATAATGGTGTTGGGGCTTAGAGTAGGCTTTGTAACGTGGGCTTGTTGAATTGAGTTTATTAGAGACCCCATAGAACTTAGAGCAACAGAACCTTGGAGTTAGATGATCCATTTTATAGAATGGATCATCTGAGACAGCCAAAGACCAGAGAGCAGAATGGTTGCATTCTCTCTCTTTCTGTATGGCTATACATATATATATACACACACACATATATCTCACAATTGTGTACATGTGTTATGTGTTATGGAGAATAAACATATTGACATGTTAATATTAACACAGCTCCCATGCAGGAGAGGAGAGGAAGAACAAAAGAAAAGAGAGAATGGAAGCCGTGCAGGCTGACAGATTTGTTCTCCCAAAAGAAGTGGTGAAAGTAACTGCTCTGCTAAAGGAGTTATGGGTTGTGGGGGTCATCACCAGCTGGAGAGCATTATGCAAGAGGACCCATGTTTGTGTGTGTGTGTGTGTATGAGGAAGAGGTATCTGTGAAGGAAGAGTATAGAAGAGAGAATTTTCTGGAGTGTGTCGGTAAGCACAAATTTGGGAAGCTAGAGGATTGAAGAGGAAAGAAGATTCTAGTAATATTGTCATGACCCATGTATTCTTTTAAGGTTCACTAAGAAATGAAAAAAAGGGATTTGAGTCATCACTGAAATCCTGTTGGAGACTTACACATGTTTTCTTTAACTTGACAAAATTTTGTGATGGAATCAAATGGAGTGCATAAAATTTTAGTATGTGTAGTTGCATATATCCTAAAAACTCTAAGCATAGTAGTTTGAAAAAAATCAAATGTTATTAAGGTGATCATTACCAGTTATTTCACTTAAATATAATAAAGGATTAGACATAAATGCTGCAAGCACAATGTATAATGGAGATTTATCTTTTCAAGTACAAATATCTCCTTATGCCCAACAGTTCCCTTTCCAATATTAAAATATAAATATATAATATCCATTGAACGTGTGATGTTTATAAACTAATAGGAGATGAATAAGTAGAAATATTCTCCTACTGAATCTCAGTATTAGTTTTTGGTTTCAGATACAATATAGTCATTCTGATGGGCAAAATCATTCCAACCTATTTTAATTTGTGTCCGATTTTGGAATTCTACTATACCACGTGGATAAGAACCTAGTTGTATTTAGCTGGGCTGACATTTCCATTGTCAAATCCACTAACCAAAGCTAAGTTGTAACAGCATTTCTCGATACTCCTCTTAGGGACTATATATCTATTTGTTTACTTATTTAATGTGACAGTTCTTTCAGAGGCTCCTCTTTCTATTTCTGGCTGTAATAGGAAAACCTTCTTTTGTACACTGAGTAATAAATAAAGAGAAAAAAAGTCAAATCTATTCCTTGGATATTTTAACCACCACATTCCACTTAAAATGTACATCTTTGAACCTATAATGGATGTGTAAAAATACGCTCCACCAAGTTTCTCAGCGCCTCCCACTTGGAATCTCTTGAGAGGCATTGTCATAGATAATGTTGGATGTGCTCTCAGGGTGACCTCTCCTGTTCTGAGATCTCCCTTTTCATTTATAAAATGTCAGGTGCTATAACAGAGAATCCTATACCCAACTGGATGGATTTCTGACCTCCACGCGCCCCAGAGTACCCTGGCTTCAGAAATTCCATTTTGCTGTGGCAATCCTCTTGTTTCTCTTCACAGACATCCTCTCTCTTGCCCCTCCTTCCGACAATCTGTCAGACAGTCACCAATTTTTCTTCGGTGGCAATGCTCTGTTACCAGTAATTGCAGAAACCATTAATAAAATGGGTGGGAGGGGGCGAGGGGGAGAGGGAAGCGAGACACAAAGAGAGTAAGTATTGTACATAGCCCACAGGCTCTTCCCTCCCACACATATGATTCACTGTTGTTCCCCGCCTCATGTGGGAAAATGTTGTCCTGCTGAAAATACACCTTAAAGGCAGCTCTGCCTGAAAGATATCACATATGCATATTAATAACATACACTTTGTAGTGCCTAGAGTTGTTTTTAACGAAGCAAGCTGAAATATACCAGTAACTTTCTCATCTCCTTCTGCATGTTGCAGAGGATCCCTAAGTGTGGGCTTGGGTGGCTCCTGCCCCCAAAAGAGAGATGAAAGGGGCATGGTGAGTAATTCTTTATGACAGAAACAGAGAGGGAAGGAAGCTTCGCTGGACAAAATTAGTCCATCTTCTAGGAAGACCAAAGCTTTAGGAAGAGTTTCAGCAAAGAAAATGGCCACAAATGTCAACAAGAGAGTAAGCAAAGGTAACGGGCAGAGAGGGACCTGGAAAAGAAGGCCAGAGGCAGACAAGGGGATATCTGAGGGACAGTCTTTGTTTGAAGATGCATGAGGATTCCTTGAACCCTGAGATGACTTTTTTCCCATCTTGCCTGCTGCTCTCCCTTTTCCTACAGAATTTCACAGCTTATTTGAGGAGAACAGATCACCTCTTAGCTGGGCTGAATGTAAGCCTGAATTTCCTGGAACAATATGGTGTATTCTATCTATCAAGTTCCCACTTCCTGGGGTCCATTGCTTCAAAAGAATAGCTGATGTGTTGGGGCTCGGCAATGAGCAGCACCGGTGAATCGTCATTTGGCTTCACGTTATTAGACGAGCCCAAGATGCAGGTGTGGTCTTTCTCAAAGACTGGTTAGCTCAGTTGGTTAGAACATGATGCTAATGAGATTAAAGTAAATGTTTTTGATATCTCATGGTTTAACTTTATGTAGAAGAAAATCTATTCCATGCTCACAGAATTTACTGACAAAGAGAAATAGTGTCACTGCTCAAGGCAAAGCCATCATTACCCCTGGGAAGCCAAGGAAAGGCCTAAGCTCTTCCTGTGTCTCTCATACCCATTCTTTCTTTCCATTCTGGGAGGAAAGGCCCTTGTGACCTGTCACAGCCTACTTCAGTAGTCTTCTAATATTCTTAGTGTTTTTAGTCTCTTCCCACCCTAAGCATCTTACACATCAAGGCCAAATGTAGCTCTGTTCATGTCACCTTTATCAATGCCCCTGAAATTAAAACCCAGTTATTTTGTACTTAAAGTCTTCTGGGTTTGCTCCCAGGTTTTCCTTCTAATTTTGACTCCTAATCCTCCTTATCAATGTTTCAGTCAAATTGGATCATACATTAGCCCTCAAATTTTTCCACTTTTTCTTACCTCTGTGTCTGCTCTTCTGATGTTACCCCTGGCTGGAACACCTTGTCCCCAATTCTGTCTCTCAACATTCTTTCATTTCAAGGTACTGTTCAATTGTCACCAGTTCCATGAAAAATTTTCTGTTCTCACAAATGAAGAAAGTTTCAGTCCTCCGAGTGTCTCTGATATTTGGTTTGTACCTCTTTCAGGTCATGTGTGGTTTTCATACAATCATTTATTCCTCCAATAAATATTAATTGAATACCTAAAAGTGCTAAATATTGTGGTAGATGGGAGGTTGAATACAAATGTATGTAACCTCCTCATATTCGTTGTTATGCTAGCTGCTCTAAGAAACAAAACCCCAACTGTTAGTGATTTGACATGACAGTCCGACATGGTGTTACTGGTTGGTTGGAGGCTACACGTTGATTCAAGGACTTTATTAGTGTTATCTATCTACTTTAGTTTTATCTATCTATCTTATCTATTATTTATCTATAATATAGATAAGTGAATTAGCTGCATAACAAATTAGCCCCAAACCTACTGGCTTAAAAAAACACTTATTATTTCACAATTTCTGGGGATCAGGGATTTGGGAGAGGTTCAGCTGGGTGGTTCTGACTTTAAGGTTTCTCATGAGGTTGTAGTCAAGCTGTTGGCTAGGGCTGTCATCACCCGAAGGTTTGACTGTGGCAGGCAGACCCCCTTCCAAGGTGACTTACTCACAGTACCTCACCACCTGTCCATTGAGTGTTCTCATGGCATAGCAGTTGGCTTCCCCCAGAGTGAGAGACCCAAGAGAGAGCAAGATGGAGCCTGTCTTTTACAACCTACCCTCAGAAGTCTCACTGTGCATTCTATGTACTAGAAGTGAGTCACTGAATCCAGCTCACACTCAAGGGTGTAAGGATTAAGCTCAGACTTTCAAGCGAAGAGTATCACAGAATTTTTGGACCTATTTTAAAACCACAGAGCATGGGACCCATGCTCCTTCTATTTGGGGGGATTTTGCCATCTCCTAAGGGCTAGATTCTTTGGCTTCAAGCAGATGGAAGATGAATGTGTGGAGAAGGCACACCAACTTCTTAAAAACACTGATCTAAAAGTGACACATATCATGTCCATTCTCACTTCAGTGCTGAGCATCATACGGCTACCTCTGGGCTCAAGGGGTGGCTGCAACATGTCGTCTCTGGCTGGACAGCCATTTCCCAGTGACAGCGCTCTGCACACCCCCATCCTGCCCCAAATGTTAGCTTCTTCAGGGCAGGGACTATCTTTTCCTTCTTTGTATCCCCCATTATACAAATAGCACAGGGCTTCTGCAGAAGAGGGGCTCTTTAAATATTTCATGAATGAATGAATACATAAATGATGGGATGGTAGCATTGTTTTTCTGTATATTTCTAAAGACAAACCCAGGCTTGCTTCTTAACTAGACTACACACCAACTATGCTACTCAAATCCTGTTTACAACTCAGCCGTGGCATATGTGTCTGCGCTCAGAACTACCTAGGCATGATGGTTCTCTTGTTGTTTCTTATGAATTATTTATCTTCCCCCTGTTAACTTTCTTCAAATGGCACATTGCAAAGGACTAGTTCTTTACTAAAGAATATTATATAAAGGCAAGAATGTTCAAAGCTTCTCTGCATCACTACCCAAACGATTCAAGTAAGATGCTGCCAAGTGCTAAAGTGATGGGATCACAGGGTAGCAGAGATAAGAAATAAATTGTCATAGCAACCAGAAGACCTCAGTTGGAATGACTGTACTCCGACTTAAAAGGTAGTTCTGAGAGCCTAAATACATACAAAGAAATGGCTAATTTTATAAAGACATCATTTAAATACAAGAGAATCTCTTTAAACTTTTCTGAGTGAATATAGTTTGGAAATAGTATAATGTGGGAAAATGCCAAATGAGAGCATTAGTGAGACTTCACCATAATGTTTTATAAGAACACTAATTTGTGTTTATTGTTGAACAATCATTATGTGTTTTTTTTTTTAAGAGAAAATAAGTTCTTGTTCGTTTGGGGATTATAATGGTGATGCATGCTTAGTGTATAAAAATTGGAAAATGCAGAAAATATAAGAAAGAGAATTTAAAAAGAATCCTACCACCCTGAATAAAATAATTTAAAAAACATTTTTAATATATATATATATATTATCAATCATATGTATATTAAAATTGAAATTGCTTCTATATTTTCATTTAGTATGTTGACTTTTTACTTTATCTCATAAACGCTTCCCCATATCTTTAATATTCTTCAAAACATTATTTCTAGTTACTGTATTGTGAGATATATCAAAAATTTGTGAGATATATCACAAATTTATCAAATTATTCCTATATTTGACATCTTGATCATTTCCATATTTTTGGTATCATAAGTAATTTTGTAACCAACACTGTGGTCCAAACAGCATCCGTCACGTAGTAGGTGCTCAATAAGTTTTGATGAATAAATTAAAAGATACAAATCTTTCTGCACATCTCTGATGATTGATATTGTGTTCCTAAAAAGTGAATCATTATGAATTATCTGGAAGATTTATTAAACTTCATTTTGAGTATTTGGGATGAACTTGGCTTCTAATACCTGTCTTATAGACTATTTCAAGCAAGGTAGGAGTAATAGTTTGTAATACATATGTGAGGGAGCTGGAACAGTCCCTGTGTAGCCTCTGATAAGTCAGTGGCATCTACTGATGTCTGTAGCGTCTTTTTTTACTGCCCCACACTGAAGCATTTCATGTGTAAGGGGCTTCATAGTTGATGACACCCTCTTACACCCATTAGATCAGTTTGGTCCCCACGACCACCCTATCAAGGCAGGAGGCCAATTTTATTTTCCCCATTTTACAGTAGACGAAAGGAGACTCAGCGCATGATGTTAAAGTTCGACCCAAGGATCTGAAGCCTCGCCTGGCCTGTTTGTTTCCAGAACACGTGCAAAAGACTCAAGACTTGAGACTTTCTTGCATTGCCTCCTGCTTCTCAAGACATTCCTTCAAAAATAAATTTGAGCAGCATGGAAGGCTGATCTTTCCAGGTGTATGGCCAATTTCCTATTATTAGGAGTCTCAAGGGACTTGACTTACTATTATTATTATTTTTAACACAGTAAGGTTTTTATGATGTCAGTAGGAGCTGTAACGTTCATACTAAAAACCCTTTGGGAAATGATTGTGACGCCTGCTAGCTTTTCCTTTGCTTTCAGGATGAGAGAGAGGAACAGGGATGTAGCAAACAATTCAGAAAATCCTTTTCAAGCTTTAAGGCTTTCAACCTTTTCAAGTCTTAACAGAAAATAGAGCAAAATTTTATGTAACTATTTCAGAGGCAGGTTAGCATAATGAGGTCTCCAACATTTTAAGAAATGTACCCTTATTCTGCCAGCCACCTGTAAACATCAGGAGAGAAATGAGACCACTCAGAGATTCACTGGAGGGAGTGACAGGTCCCTCTTGGAGTTCGCCATTAATAACACCTCACTGAACCCAAGGTTAGGCTTGAAAGATGTCAAATGAGTATGTGAATTAGACCCAATTATTTAAAATTAGATGTCTCACCTTGGCTGCACATTAGACATATCTGGGGAGATTTAAAAAAATACTGATGTTTGGACCCCATCCTTGACAATTAAAATCAGAATCTCTTGGGGTAGGAACGCGCATCAGTATTTTGTAAAAGCTCCCAGGTGATTTTAATGTGCAGCTAGGGTTGAGGCCCACTTATTTAAACTTAGTGAGCATCTTCCCATGGGGAAGAGGGGAATGGATAAGAAGACTCAACAGGTGAACTGACGGGAGGTGAATGGATGAGAGCAGCTCCTGAGGCGTTTTCCTGTGTCATTGGGGACTATGGATTTTAAATATTTTAAAATTTAAATAGCAAAAAAGTTTTAAAACCTAGGATCTGCAATCAAAGGGCAATCTTTTATATCAAGAAGATGTAACACAGACCCCCAAACTGTTAACTTCCTTATCTGCATTTTAGATATTCCGTTAGACTATCCCCCCTTGAGTTGCCGTTAGCTCTTCTCCATTACAAAAAGCCCTTTTATTGATTAAAATTATAACACAATAATGAGTTTACTAGTACCAAAAAGGCCTGTAATCTAAGCTTTAGACAATGAAGGGTTGAAAAGGCAAATATTTCCAAGCTAGACCCCAAGAGCAACCTTTGAAGCAATTGACAATTCTTAAAATTCTCAAAAATATCTTCATGAAATAATGTCCCAGGTAAATCCAGATTGCAGCCCAACCACCCTTAAGCCCAGCACCATGGACAAAGGCTTCTAGAGCTCATGGAAGAATATCTTAGTCTCCAGCAGCCTACTTTTCACATCTGGAAGGGCAGGAATATCAGCTTTGATTTGGAGAAGCACACAGCAGTGGGGCAGCCAGCCACCCACAGCGCCTCCTCTCCTCAGCCTCTGGGTTTCAGCACAGCTCCTGGCAGCCTAGTGCTCTTTCTGGAAGGTGAAAAACAAATTCAACTGGGGCTGCACACAGAACTCATCACATAGCACCCACCACTCCTCTCCCTACACCCACCCCCTCCACTGGCCTTAGTTACCTTATTTATTGGAAACACCAATCATTATTTTCAACCAAGGCATTATTTTTCTTAAATATCACTACTCTTGCCTGTAGAGATGTTGTGTACAAATTTATTAATGAGACAGTTGTGTGATGTCATTGCGGATCTTGCACATATTGGATGATTTACTTAGTTTACAAGACATCCAGAGTCTGAAAAATGACTGGCAGTGAGCTGAGCATTTAGCATTTGCCTGAACGTGCGAGGATAAAAAGCCGACTTTCCGTTGAGTTGCTTGATTTTAGCATCTTTTAACCTCATCATCTCACTGTTTTGATGAACCAAATTTAAGGTCACTGCAGTTGTTGTTAAAGCAATTGTACAGGAAATCATAGAATGAAAGGAAAAATCATTATGCCTCCGTTCACAGCTTTTCTATGATGTTCTCCTTGCTGACAAAGAGCTTCACCGCCCTCTTAATCATCCTCCATCTCCTAAAACTTACATTTTCACACAGACACACAGATGCACATCTAATGTAAAAAAAAAAAGGGGGTGGTTGATGCAGAAATCATCTACTTTCAACACACCTGCCAAGGGGTGGAGCTGCAGAACCACAGACCTGGTGGTGCTGCTTTCTCTACCCCACCAATACTGCATTTATCTAGGACTTAGGCAGACCCACCCTCTATCACCTTACCTTATTTAGTAGCAGGCCCTCAGCCCTTTTCTTTCCTGGTAATTTTACCCTGATTATAAATGTGATGTAAATTCCTTCACAATTCATCCCCGTGATATAAGATCTGAGTGGGGACAGGTGCTCCAGGGTACAGCCCTCAAAGAACATATCTTGATAAGATGTGTGCATAAAATGTAGCGAGGACATAAGTGGCCAGAGAAAATGATGGTGCAGAAAATGGGTTTCTTAGGCAAGGACTATTAACTTTAACACGTTTAGTTTTAAAACTTTGTGCAGGACTGCCACTTAGTTAAAATGCAGGATTGAAGAGGAAAATCAAGACGTTGGGAAATTTAGCCTGAAATTTCTGGATTTGAAGGAAGGCAGTTAATTAAGCCTAGCCTTTTCAGTTTTTATGTTCATTAGGCCTAGCAATGTACTTACACAGTTTTTAGCTGTCATCACTCCTAGTTGATATTTAATCTGAATTTTCGTATTTAGAAGCATATTCAAGATCTTCATTAGCGCCATAAAAAATGAAACCAAGGCTATTGTTTGCAACTGTAACAAAGCTATTCATGCTCTTATCTTTTCACTTAAATTAGAGTGAGAAGAGAAACTTTTGATTTTTAAAAAATGCAATCATGCACTTAAATCAGAAGTAACTGGTGTCACCATTAGGTGGCACACTGCAGCCACCAATCATTTAAGCTGGATGGAAGCAGGCTATGCCACAAAGGCAGAAATTCCTGGGTCCTGTCCTTGACCTTTCTTTTAACTATTTAAGATTGCAGAAGACAGTGTGCATGGAAACCGGCAGCAGGAGTTTTTATGCACCTCTGACACTCTTTGTTTTAACATTTGGTCTCTAGCTGCTTCGACTGCTCACTCAGATTCTCTTTGCCCCCTGTGGTTTCTGAGCCAGCTGCCCCCCTGTTGCTTTAGCTCTTCCTTTCAGCAGCAGAATTTTTACGGGCAGCTGCACTCTACATGTCAAAACCTGCACTCAATTTGGACTGGAGTCTCTATTTTTTGGTATGTGCTACTTTTGCGGTGAATCAAGAGAATTAGTCTAATGGGATGCCATGTTTTGTGACAATTGCTATTCTAGAATCCCATCCCTGCCTTCCAACGTTTGGGCAAAAGTAGAAAAGAATAGTTAAAAAATGAAATCATGGTAATTACTAGGATTCTCTGCATCTGCTAATGTAACATTTTCCTTTAATCATGTCCTATAATGTGTAACCTTTACTTTCCCAGGTCACACTGGCTAGAGGGACAAATTCAGAAGTGCAGTTAACAATAATAAGAATGGAGAGAATTGTCTTTGGCTTCAGGTTCTCCACCCAGCAGAACCTCAGGGCTCAAGTTCTCGAATTGCCTGCCCTACGCCTGGCAAGTTCTGGCTGTGTGGGCTCTTCTCCTTGGAGGCCAGTATGGTTTCTTTTTACCTGGCACTCGTTACTCCAATTTCTCACTTAGAGAAGAGACTTCTCTGCTGCCCACAATGACCCTGCCACTCTCATCGAGGCTTTGTTGACCCATCACTCCTATCGCTGAAGGTCCTCTTGCTGGGCTCCCATGAGGGTGACCCTGGACTCTCGGGATTGTATAGTGTTCTCTCTCTAGAAACTTTGCATAATTCCCCTGAGGCTGGATTGGAGCACATTTAAGTGGCAGCACCAATGATCAAACCTGGAAGTGTCCCTTGCCACCAATAGGCAAGCTATACTTGAAGCCCTGTTCCCTTGAGTCACGACCTCTTCTTCCTCTAGCCATGTGGGCCTGTGTTCAGATTACGACCTTGCCACTTCCTAGCAGTGTGATCTTGGGTCAGTTCCTTAACCTCTCTCTGCCTCAGTTTCCTCATCTGTGATATGGGGGTAATCACAGGACCAACTTCCTAGAGTTGTTGTGAGGATTAATGACTCCATGCATGTGATGGGCTTGGAACAGTGCCTGGCTCATAGTGAGCATACATCCAATGTCAGCTACTATTATGATTAGGAAGTTTTGATCTTTGTATTCCAGGGACTGACCACTACTTCCTATTTTTCCAAAGGGCCAATTGAGACTTATGCTGGGGTGTCTGATGTTTTGGTTCAGTATACCAGAATTGTAGAGGAATGTGGCAGGTTTAAGTTGCTATTTCCATCCTCTCGCTTCTCACTCGTGAAAGTTCCTTGAAACAAACATGTTAAAAAACTACTGATAGGACAATTACCCTTGACCTGGTGCCAAGACTGGGAGGGAAGAGCAAAAGCCTCAGAGTGTGCTTTGTGTTTGTGGGCCTAGTCAGACGTTCCTTTATTTATGTTTTAGCCACCAGTCTCCTTTTCTCCTTCCTGAGAGCACCCTGAATTTCCTTTGGAAGCCATTTTCCTTCATTCTCAGGGGTAGAATTAAGCTTGCCCCCGGTTCCAGGGTAGCATCTGATTGGCCTGTGCCATCAGACTACCCCCACCTCCTCTGGCTACTGTGATTGGTTCAATGAAGGACCTTTAAACCAATCAGAACCAAAGAGACCTAAGGAGACATTTATGGGGATTCTGAGAAAGAAAAATTCACCACTTTTTCTCAGACGCTATAGGAAGAGACCTCCTCTCTTCCTCTGGATGATGAGGTATTAAAGATTGAGGATGTGAAATCTGGAATTTGGCAAATTTAGGAGGGAGTCAGCACCAGGTAATATCTTTCCAGCTGCTGGATCCAACCTTACCGCAGCTTCCTCCGGCTTTTTCAGCCACAACTCAACAAACTTCCTTTATTAAATCAATCTGAGTTGAATTTTTCGTTCCTTGTACCATAAATGGTCTGTCTCTGCTGAAACTCTGTGTTGTAGTTAACACATTCCTATGGCAGGGAGGAACACTACATGGTTTCATGAGGTCAAATTTGAAAACTATCTCATTCGTATTTAGATGTCTAAAATATCTAAAAATTTCAAAGCTTTGTGTATTTCCATATGACCTCCCTTGATATGCAAATCCAGAGTGGAGTCATTTGTTAAATTGTATTTCCAGAAAAGTGTTCCACCTGTCAATTAGGAAATGGTCTTTCTTGCATTTTTCTCAAGTAAAGTAAGTCAATGCTTGGCACAGAGCAAGTGCTTGCAGACTGTTTAAGAAGTGGAGTTTTCTGGTTACTTGAATTTCTGATTAATTGAAAGTTAATTAGAAACTCTCCCCTCCAACACACATAACCTACCATTTCTTCTCTTTAGAAAATCTTTGTAAAATGTATGAGTGCACTTTCTTTTCTTAGTAATTACAGTATAGTGAGCATAATTGCATTTTTGAAGATTAAGAATTTTACAGTGCCTCAGGGTTATCAGTCAGAGTATAAATTCTCATTCTACAATATTTTACATGGAGAAGTTGAAGGAAATTGGGCTAAATACGGATTGATCCTGGGACATTTTCTACAAGTTTATTTTTTAAAACTCCAATATCTACTAGTTTTCATTGTCCTTTGAATTTTTCTTTAAAAAGTAATTTGTGCAAAAAGTTTAATCAAAATTTTGATCGGCTGGTTTCTTGTTAAGGAAAATTTGGTTATATAATTTGATAAACCATATTAACACCAGTATGAGTAATTGTGCAACAAAATTATTAATGTGGGGCAAGATTGGAGATGGATGTTAGGGAAAATATGGGATAAAAGGGACCAGAAGTTGGCATTAGGAGTTTCAATGATGAGGTTATATTGGGGGTTAAGTTTGATTGTGTCAAGCCTCAGAAATGACCCAAGCTGATGGGTGACTGTGAATTCAAGGAATGAGCTGGATGTCAATGCCAGGGCATCCAGCAAGTAGGAGGTGTGGTCCATTCTTATCATGTTTCTTTTGTAGAGACATGGCCCAGCATTTCCAGATTTTCCCATATCCTGTGGCTATAACCAATCCTGGTGGGTTATGTAGAGGGGTTGACATAGATGGAACAGATCAGACAAATACATACTGTTCTTGGCAGTCTTTTCTCTAGGTTCATTTTTTCTAGTTTCTTTTCACTACTAGACTGTTAAGTTGCAGAGGATTCAGGGATTTGGAATCAGGGCCATTAGTCCCTCTATTTCCATCAGAGAGATGAGTAACAGCCCAAGTCAGAGATCAGAGGGGGATGCAACATCTCATGGAGTGTTATGGGCTGAATTGTGTTCTCTCGACAAATTCAAACATTGAAGTTCTAGCCTCCAGTACTTCAGAATGTGACCATATTTGGAGATAGGGTCTTTAAAGAGGTAATTAAGTCAAAGTGAGGTCATGAGGGTGGGCCCTAATCCAGTATGACTGGTATCCCTATAAGAAGAGGAGATTAGGACACAGACAAGTACAGAGGAAGATGAAGTGGAGACAAAGAAAAGAGATGGCCATCTATAAACCAAGGAGGGAGAGCTCAGAAGAAACAACCCTGCCCACACCTTCATCTCAGATGTCTAGCCTCCATACTGAGAGAAAATAAATTTCTGTTGTTTAAGCCACCTAGTCTGTGGTGCTTTGTTATGGCAACCTGAGCAAACTAATACATGGCATTTTCCAGGAAAGGAGAGAGCCAACCACCATTGCATGGCCAAGGATGGGGTGGAGAAATTACTGGACAAGTCAGGAAGATATGAAGGGGTCTCATCAGCATCCAGGAAGCAAATAACAGTATGCAGAATGTGGAAAATCACTGACTCAAGGCCAGCAGGTGGTAGTAGGTCCTTCCCTTTGTCTCAATCCCCTTGAAGTAGCAGTTCCCCTCTTCCTCCCCCCATCCCAATGCCTTCTAGTTGTCAAGAGGCTGTATTCTAGGATGGTTCAGAAACTGGCACTGAACAAATTAAAAGTTTGTTTTCATACTTTTTCCAGCCTAGTCTGTCCTTTGCTAGGGTCATCCTTCATGTGAGGGTTGATATTATTGACCTATTGCCTTCAGGGCATGTAGGTTGAGTTGTATTTATAGTAGTGAGGATGAGTTAAGCTTGAGTTAGTGAAACTGTCTCACCAGTCTCCCCTGTGAATATGCCTTTGCATTTCTGGAAGAATACTGGGGTTTCCTGGAAGATAATGTATTTGCTGGAGGACGGATGAGATTGAAACACAGTCCATAATTAGGGGACTAACTTCTCTTTGTGCAAAGCCGTTTCTTTTCTGCTTCTTTTTAAAATCAGGTTTAACCTCAGTGATTCCTCATTAGCACCATGCAATGCTCATTTTACTTATAGACAAAATATTTTACTCTGAAGCCATCAGCCACCACTGGGCTGATTACTATGGGGATTATAAAGATGAGTTAGATACGAGTCCATGAGCTCAAAATCCCACAGGGGTGACAGATAGGAATTATTCTAACATGAGAAAAACTGTGAAACGTGCTGTAATAAAAGTATGAATGGATTTCATTAAGAGAAACAAAGGAGAGAGGATGTTTCCAACTTGGGAGGCATCTGGAGGAAGGAGGGATTGAGTCAGGCCTTGGAGGGGTGTAGAAACATAGCAGGCACCGATTAGGGGAAGGGTATTTTAGGAGGAGAGGACAGCCTGGACATATGCACAGAGGCTGGAGAGAGCAGGGCCTGCTCCAGAGAAGAGGATAATCCAGTGAGGCTAAGGCAGGGGTGTGTGGAGGTCAGGTAAGACGAGAGGGTGTGGCTCAGGGAAGATTGGAGATGGAGGCTGGGGCTTGGCTGTGGATGGCTATGACTGCCAGGTTAGAGGAAGGCGGGAAGTCAGTCAACATTTTTGAAAAAAGGAGTTGATGTGGTTATATAGATTTTAGAAAGATCCTTCTGGGGCAGAGTGGAGAATGGGTGGCATGGGTGGGAGAGGGGGGACAGGACAGATGGAGCTGCAGTGTCCAGTCTGGAACCTATGTAATCATTCAGTTGACAGCTGGTAAGATCAGGCCCTGGGAAAGTGATAGTGTGAAGGAAAAGGAGGCCTTGGACTTGAGATGTGTGGCGGCCCAGGGAGAGGGAGGTATAAATAACTCTGGGGTTAAGTGCAATGGGGAACCTAAAGGAAGTAAGGAAATGAGACAAGATTTATTTTAATAAGAAGATGAAGAACTTTTCTTTGACTATGTTGAATTTTGTGTGCGTACATGTTCAGAAAGTGCAATAAAGGTGCTCCTTGAGTACTGGACTATGTTTCATTCACCTGTGTAGCCTCAGCACGCAGCAAAGCATTTATTTATTTATTTGTTCATTCATTCATTCAACCAATATTGAGTAAATGCTCTGTATCAGGCTCAAGGCATGGCATATAGTAGGAGATCAATAATTGTTTCACTAAACTAAACTAACTTTTATGTATTTCCACATAGTTAAGTTATCATATTGAGAACTTCTAATTGGTAGATTTTAGTAAGACTATCACTTTAGTGGAGATGGGGTGACAGAGTGGAGACACAATAACTATTCCACGGGAGGGCAGGGCTAATAACCTGTGTCTTAAGTGCTGGATCATGGAGGTGCAATGGATGTCCACCCTGCCTTCTGCCTGGTCTCTCAGCCTGGAAGTGGACAATGAACACAAAAGCCTGGGAGATCTTATACACAGACATTTCCCAAAAGTAGGGGGAGGGGTGGAATGGATGAGTTGGGTCAGTTACTTAGGTATTTCTGCTTAAGACAGAAACCTGCACTTTATAAGATTAACTGTATTTATGCCTCTTGTATTTTCTTTGTACTTTCAAGTTAACTTTTTCTTTAAATGTTGACATTTTTCAAAATTCCAGTCTGTCCTTGTTAGGTGAGTGAAGGAAAACAAGGCCAACTTTAGATTGCTCTTTTCTTTCTTGGTTGGGAGTTTACATGGAGAGTGACATATTCCAGGGGCTAAGCCTGGTGGTGTCAGGGTCCTGGAAGAGAACATGCACCATGGAAAAGCAAAGCTTGGGGGAAAAGTCAGGGTCTGCTGTATGGAATCCTTTTCTACCTGAGGGTTCCTCTTCCGAAGGTCTTTGCTTAGGCATTGGAGATTTTGTACGGCACAGTGGATATGAGTGTGGATTTGGGAATCAGAGCTCTGGGTTGGAGTAATCCCAGTACAGATTACGTGCATTTGTGCAAGTTACTCTCTCTAGGTATCCATTTCCTTATCATAAGATAGAGATAATAATCGTGTCTGCTTCGCCTTCTAACATATGAAATAATTTGTTTAATTATTGTGTTAATTTCTGTCTCCCCCTAGAATGTTAGCTTCATGGGGGTAGAGATTTTTGTTTGCATTATTCCCTGTTGTATCCCATGTGCCAGGCACAAGGTTACCTTGGAAGTAACTCTAAGTTAAAGGAAGCAGGGACTGTGGGAGGGAATGAGTGGAGAGGTAGGAGCATATGGTCCTGGAAGCCAATATAGGAAGGATTTCATGAAGGAATGGTAAACTGAATACTGAGGAAAGATAGAAAAAAGTGAGACCCAAGAAAAAGTCGTTGGATTTGGTAATTAGGAGGATATTGGTGCCTTAGAGAGCCCTAATGCCATTGGATAGTGGCAGAAAAATCTGATAATGATTAGAGGGTTAAAGAGATGGAAGGATGTGATGACAATAAGTGACAACTACTGTTTCCAGAAGTATTTTCCGCTAGTTTACAACTACCGTTTCTTTGCTGGCAAAGAGGAACAGGGTGGGACTTTATCCTGAGGACAAAAAATGTTCAAGGGAAAAGTTGTATTTTTAAACCAAGGAAAGAAGATGCCCAAGGAGAGGGAGAGATGGAAGATGTGAAGACAGGCAATGGTCCATAGATTAAGTACTTGAGAGGGAAGGAGGGGATAGAACCCTGAGGGAAATGTTAGCCTCGGAGGACACTTCTGGTTGAATGAGGATAAAAGGGGAAAACAATGAGAAGTAGGGAAATTTGAGGTTTAGGGGAAGATAATTGAGGGAGTTCAAGTGGAGGTCATCTATCATCTGAGTGAAGTAGGTAACAGGATAATCTGGCTGTGGATTGGTGAGGACTTGAGAGGGGTGGAAAAGAACCAGAAGAGCTGTAGAGGGAAGCTCAATAGAGGTAACAGAGACAATTGACAGAATTGCTCAGGAGACTGAGGTGAGATGGAATTAGATTGCATGCACTTGTTGCAGATCCAATCTACTCAGTTATGTGTCTCCCCCCAACCCAACAATGCTCAGTATTCAAAGTGGGGATCAAAAGCAAAATGGCTGACTGGAATAATATGAGATTAAAAATTGGAAAAGAGGATGTGAAGGTGGATGAGTGGGTTCCAGAAAACCAGCATCTTGAAAGTGTGTTTGAGAAAATGAAGCAAGAGTAGTAGGGAATTGAGTGAGGAGGTAAAGATCAAGAAATTGAAAGCCTTGAAGAAAAAGACCAGATCCAGCAGCTGTGAGAGGATGGGAGAGGTGGAAAGTTTGATGTGTTCATTAGATATAGTCATTATTTTTTTTTCCAGAAAAAAATGGGGAAGTAATGAAGGTAGAAGTTTTTGTAGGCTAACCTGATAAACAATACCCCTCTGCATTTTTGGTGCCCAAGTATACATTGCTGTTTGCTGGTGATAACAACTTATGGTTAGAGAAGACAGAGCAGAAGAAAGCATTTCTTCTAGATCTGTGTGTAACAGTGAGAAGAGGGTGACATTATTCCTCATTCAATCATTATGTTCTTTCAAGTTAATCTTTGGAAATAGAATGTCAGTCTAAATATTCCCTGAAGTTCTTTTTCAGATATATGCTAAGTTATAGAAGGCTTTATCCTACAGAAGTTTCTATTTCTTCTTTCCTTGGCTGTAGCAGGAATCAAAAGACGTGTCTTTAAGGAATCAAAAGACGTGTCTTTAAACAGAACACGCGGCGCTATCTTATTAGTTGTGGTGCCTATTTATGGGCTTTGAGTGAGCTGAATGATTACCATTGATTCTAAATAAGCCTGACAGTGTCTAGTCACCTTTCTACCAGCATTTAAGGAGGTGGTCCACGCCTCTTTAGACCTTGGCACAAATAATAGGGTCGCTGCCTATGCTGCCTATATCTAAAGCCCATCTAGGAAAAAGTGACACAGCAGCCCAAGTTCCCAAGGTAGAGGATACAGGTTCTGTCAAGCAGCCATTAGGTGGTGCTGCCTAACCAACATTCCCCACTCTGTTAGGCCACCTAAATGAGTCCTTTTGCCTTTACTGTGGGTACAATATTACATGATAATCTTTTAAAAGCTGGAAGTGGCTGAGATTTCTCTACCACCTCTGTGAAACTTATCATATTCTCTTCTTTTTTCCTCAAGAGTAGCCAATAACCGGTCTAAGGAAGAAGGAGACCGGGAAATAGCTGTTCAGACTGAAATCAATTGTTGATATTTGAACAGCACTTTCTACTTTACAAAGAATTTTCACATGTCAGAGTTCCTGGAACAACAGTATGTAAGCCCTCAAAAAATTGTTGAATGAATAAATGAAGTACTGTATGGAGATAAAATTATCTAATTCTACATTGACTTTTGATAATGCAGGGAAACCACATCAAAGTTAGTTTATGAAAAGAAATGGATGTTTCTGTGAGACAACATACATGGCTATTGACAAATATGACACATAATCATACTCTCTTGCAGAGGTATTATAGAAGTTACCTTATTAGCAGAAAATTGAAACAACAACAACAACAGTTTATATTACGAACAAACTCTCAAAGACTCAAACTCTCCTTGTTTCTCCTTGTTTTTTTTTTTTTTTTGGTGAGGAAGACCAGCCCTGAGCTAACATCCGTTGCTAATCCTCCTCTTTTTGCTGAGGAAGACTGGCCCTGGGCTAACATCCGTGCCCATCTTCCTCCACTTTATATGGGACGCCGCCACGGCATGGCTGACAGGCAGTGCGTCGGCGGGCGCCCGGGATCCGAACCAGCGAACCCCGGGCTGCCAAGCGCAGACTAAACCGCTGCGCCACCGGGCGGCCCCCAAATGACTTCTTAATTGAAGATTAAAAATTTTGTTTTCCATTATGTATTGCTATATATGACATACTACTTTTCAGTCATCCTAAATGATTTTGGGAGCAAGCAGGGTAAAAAGTTATTAAAGGAAGTATGTACAGTTTCTGTTACCATTTTGGAGAGTATTCTTTACCCATGAAATCCACAAATTTTAATTTAAATAAGCAATGCAACTTTCCAAGATATTTTGTGGCTAGCTTCTAAAAACTCCTCCATGTAGTATATTCTTAGGAAGGAAATGTAATCTTTGCTATTCTAGTTCTCAATTCTTTTTTCTTATTGAGGTATAATTCACATAAAACATTATATTAGTTTCAGGTGTACAACATAATGATTCGATATTTGTATAGGTTGCAAAATAGTCACCACAGTAAGTCCAGTTAACATCCGTCACCATATGTAGTGACAAATTTTTTATTCCTTGTGGTGGGAACTTTTAAGATCTACTTCTTAGCAACTTTCAAATATGCAATACAATGCTATTAACTAGTCACCATCCTGTTCATTACAACCCCATGACTTATTTATTTTATAACTGGAAATTTGTACCTTTTGACTTCCTTCACCCATTTCCCCCACCCCTGACCTCCCATCTCTGACAACCACCAATCTGTTCTCTGTATGTGTCTAGCTGTCAATTCTGATGTTAACATGCCAGGCATGTGAGCCTGACATGGTCACAGACTCCAGGAATTGTCTTCAGCAGCTTCTCCTCTTGGAGACCCTGGGAGATGAGGTGTGCCCACAATTCTTGTATTGCCTTCTGCTGAGGCTTGCTGACTCTATAAAGGGAACCATTCTTGTGTCTAGGGTTCTTCAAGTTCCATCCTAAAAACCCTTGGGGTGATGGAAGTTGTGGTTCCTACCTGAACTGTGCCTAGGACTATTGTCACACAATATCTACATTTTTAAATTTGAGAAAAAATACTCATATATCACAAAAAAAGAAAGTATACAATTCTACAAATTTTGAATTATGTAAATAGGAATTAAAAAGTATCCCTTGTCCATTCTTCTGATTTCATTCTCTATCAGAAATAGTCATTGTTAAAGATGATGTGTATCCCTTCCAACTCTTTCCTATGTTGTTACATTTCCCACGGTTCTATAAATCTCTTTGTCTTATCTTCTCTGCATTTGTAACACACACACATCCACCAATTTTTGTTCTTTTTTTAAAACCAAAAATGGCGGCATAGTGCTCCGTTGCATAGATGTGTCACGTTTCACCATTTTCTATTGGCTCATTTTTTGTAATATTCTCTTTTTTGCTGTTATAAGTGCTGTTGCAATTAACATCCAAATGTAGATATCTTTGCATTCTATGGACTGTTTTATTTATTTTTTTATTGAAGTATAGTTGACATACAATATTGTATTAATTTCAGGTGTACAACATAGTGATTCGACATTTATTTACCTTACAAATGATCACCTTGATAAGACTAGTAACCATCTGTCACCATACAAAGTTATTACAATATTGTTGACTATATTCCTTGTGCTGTATATTACATCCCTGTGGCTTATTTATTTCATGACTGAAAGTTTATACCTCCTAATCTCCTTCACCTATTTTGTCCTTCCCCTCACTCACCCCACCCCTCAGCAACCACCAATTTGGTCTCTGTATCTACGAGTCTGTTTCTGTTTTGTTTGTTTGTTTTGGTTTTTTTTTTTTTTTAGATTTCATATACAAGTGAAATCATACAGTATTCTTCTTTCTCTGTCTGGCTTATTTCACTTAGCATAATACACTCTAGATTCATCCATGTTGTCACAAATGGGAGGATTTCATTCTTTTTCATGACTGAGTAATATTCTATTGTAAATATATACCACATCTTTATCCATTCATCTACCGATGGACACTTAGGTTGCTTCCACATCTTGGCTATTGTAAATAATGCTTCAGTGAACATAGGGGTGCATATATCTTTTCAAATTAGTGTTTTCATTCTCTTTGGATAAATACCCAGAAGTGGTATTGCTGGATCATATGGTAGTCTATTTTTAATTTTTTGAGGAACCTCCATGCTGTTTTCCATAGTGGCTGCACCAATTTACATTCCCACCAGCAGTGTACAAGTGTTCCGTTTTCTCCACATCCTCGCCAACACTTGTTATTTCTTATCTTTTTGATAATAGCCATCCTGACAGGTGTGAGGTGGTATCTCACTGTGGTTTTGATTTGCATTTCTCTGATGATTAGTGATGTTGAACATCTTTTCATGAACCTGTTGGCCACTGTATGTCTTCCTTGGAAAACTGTGAAGATTGAAATCATATCAAGCATTGTTTCTGACCACAATGGTATGAAACTAGAAATCAATTACAAGGAAAAAACTGGGAAAAACACAGATACATAGAGGCAGAACAACATGCTACTAAACAACCAACAGGTCAATGAAGAAATCAAGAGGAAATAAAAAAAATACCTTGAGACAACAGTATTTAATTTCTTTAGAGAAAACATGCCATTTTTTTCTTTCCTTTCCATGTCTTTCCTTTCCTTTTTCTTCTCTTCCTCTCTCTTCTCCTCCCTCCCTCCCTTCTTTCTTTTTTTTTTCCTCCACTCTGAGAGCACAGCTTTATTTACCTTTCAGGTTTCTCTTTGGAATGTTCGCATTGGAATTATATTTTTTTCTGGGAAGTTCTGAGTTTAAAATAAAAATAAAGAGGTGGCCAATATGCTTTTTGTCTGCTATCTCCTTTTTAGTAAGTAAGGATCGGTGGAGTCCCAGGGGGTTACCAGCTCTCAGCAGTGAGCTGTAGCATAAGCACGTTCCGAGATTTCCTCTTAGAACTCTGCTAAGACAAAGACGATTATGTCTGGTGACAGGAAGCTATGGGGATCCTGGGAATTACCAGATTAGTGATGTGGTTTCAGAGGGGCTCACCTTTTAGGGTGGATCTTAGAATGTACAGAGAGAGTAGTTTGACCACAACTGTAAAGTTAAGAAAAATGGTTGCATTATTCATTGCTGATTAAATAGAACTAGAGGGATGATGGGGATATAAAGAGAGGGTGAGTCCTGAGATGGAGACAAAGAGAAGTAAGGTTGTATTATAGAATTCTGGTTTAGCAGATGTTTGCAGGAACATAGTTTAACCTGGATATTTCCTAATCTGGATATATCAAACCACAGCATCATAGAATTTTATTCTGTTTATGGGGAAAAGTTATAAAATGATTAGCTATTTAACAAATTTTTTTCTGGTGTGTCACTACGATATATATGTGACACAGGCAACATGTGTTAGAACAAACAAATCAACTTTTGCTTTGATGAGTAAACTGATCAGATCATATATGGTTGACTTGTCCAGTCACCTGAATTACAAAATTACACAATTTGGTTCTGTTGTTTACATTAAAAGTGACCCATTAGGAGTGGCCATTTGGAAATCAATTTGCAGCTGAGGCATTTTTCATTGAGACAGCTAGACAACCTCAGAACCATCATCCTAACAGTCTCTTCTGCATAGAAAACTTCACAGGATGAAGATAGACAGTGAAGCATATTGCCATGTTTTATTTCCCAGAATCCAAGATATAATAGATTAAACCAAAGCCATAATCAGTGTTCCTGATCCTGGCTGTAATTTGCCTTTATTGTTCTGCAAGAGGAAGCCTCACACATGGAAAACCATATGCTCTTTCTCTTCTCAACTTGTGATGTCTCATCTGGGAGTGGTTTGAACTCCATCCCTCAACATTTATTTTATGACTCCAAGATTAAAAGACCATATTCTGTCTTATTTTTATCGTATCTTTTGGGAGAGGCACAGAAACAGTAACTCTTAGCAGGGAAGGGAATTGTATGCCATCTGAGCTGGAAACAGATGCTGTTGTCAACCTATTAGCGAGATCACTAGCAAGGATATACACAACATTTCTGTATCTTTCAAAGTGAGGATGCCCCTGACAATCAAACTAAGGAGAAATTACCTCAATATAACCCCCAAAATACCATTTTCATGGGTTATATGATAACATTCTTCTTCTTTGATCAAAATAGAACCCTTAGCTGATTGCTCAATCAAAATGTCAGTTAAAGTAGAGAGTCATAAAATATAGCTTACACAAATCTTACAGGCTTCGTTTAAACTTGAAGCCCATAATTATACAGTCATTCACCAGCCTTGTGAAGTAGGTCAAGAGCTTGTCCTGGAGCTCAGACTTGCTTATTAGCATTCTTCGTTGGCTCTCATGCACAGGTGAAACTCATACAGCATCATGTACAATATTCAGGGTCAGTTTCTTAAGTGAAGGGCAAACTTACAAGGCAATCTGAGATCAGTATTCTAGATTTTTATGATTTCCCCCGTTTTCGATCCTTTACAGTTGTCTTGCTCACACTTACTATGAAAGCATTTTTTTTTTTTGGTGAGGAAGATTGGCCCTGAGCTAACAACTGTTGCCAATCTTCCTCTTTTTGCTTGAGAAAGACAGTCCCTCAGCTAACATCTGTGCCCGTCTTCCTCTACTTTTTGTATATGGATGACTGCCACAGCATGGCTTGATGAGTGGTGAGTAGGTCCGTGCCTGGTATCCTGGAACCTGCGAACCCTGGGCCACCAAGGCAGAGCACATGAACTTAACCACTACACCACCGGGCTGGCCCCAAAAGCATTTTTTAAGCGGCGTGTTTTTATTATTTTTTTTCGACACATTTGATTTGGTTTTTGTTGAAATAGATCTCTTGCTCTTTGTATTTATATCAATTCCTTTTAATAATACTTAGTTACATTACATAATTACGGTAACAAGTACAACTGGCAACACTGGGTTTAGGAACAGGAGTGTCTTGGTGAGCATCCAACTCAGGGGCCTGGGCAGAATTGTATGGGGGACACTAATAAGTGGTCTACTAGTTGTGAGAATTTGGTATTCCACAGGTATCAAACAGTATGTTTTACAGAGGGCAATGAGAGCCCTGGTCAATCTCTTTTGGTCTGATGGAGACTGGTTAGAAGAGAGTTTCTGAATCATTATCATCAAGTATGTAGGTCCTTGAATGTCAATGAGCAACTCTTCCACATTCTTTTACTGCATCAACATACAGAATGGTTTCCCTTAGATAATGCCTCTTGTCTTTAGACAATTGCAATGCAGAGTCCTTTAAAATCTGATCTTGTCTTCAGAGTCAGTGAGTCTTTATTCAGGCAATAGAAATGTATAAATTAATGAAATCTGTGTATTAAAAAACTTCTGCATGCAGGGTATCTCAAACTCCTTTTATTAGTTTTTTTTATTTTTTCCCCAAAGATGCATGCACTGTAAACAATGGGAAATCTCTGTATTCAACAATAAAAGTAAAAAAAAAAAAAACCCTCAATGTAATTTAACGTCAGAAATCAATACTGTATGTCCCTGATTGAATCGAGAGGTAGAGATGAAGACATTTATTGCCCCAGGTGGAGTGGAAAATGTTGGTGCCTGCAACCCTGCAGTCAGTCACAGAATAGCCAGTCACTACGTATTTTCATTGCTCCTAATATTTCACAGCTCGAGGCTACTGCCTGTTCTGCCTAATGATAGGGCCAACCTTGACTGGGAGCCCTTGAACCTTCCCCAGAGGCCCCCCCAGTGCTGGTTCACCCCTTGACATCAGCCTTCAGAGTATATGAAATAGAAATCTTAATGAAAGAATGGAGGGCTGAGATGTTGCTGTGTGCTCATCTGGCTAAACTCCTAACATTTGATGATGGTATTTGATTTTTAAGTCATTCTGAACTCTATCTGCAACTTTGCTCCCTTTTATCTTTTCTCGGCATCACAACCTTTACTACAAAGCTTATTTCAAGGAAAAATCTCTTAGAATTCAAATCACTCCTGCTTCATGCTAGTCTGTTTGTTTGGGATACCCCTTGAAAGATATCCTCTGAATGTTTGCTTTTAGTGAAATCAAAGTGACTTGAGGAGCAAAAAGTTTGAAAACCGAATATGTGTTTTATACCACTTCAGGGGTTCCTCTCACAACTTGGTGGGATAAATGTGAAGACTGAATCATTAGGAATGGAGAGGTTGAGGTCTGTGTTCTAGACTGTTTGTAGAATTCTAAATTAGCACCAGTAGGCACTCAGAGGAAGTGATCATTTTGTGAGACTTCAGGAGCTACCTGGAGCCAGGTCTGTGATTCAAGAATATTTTCAAGTTGGAAGATCGGGTATTTTGTTGTTATTGTCAGACGCCTCGGGCTGCAGTCATGAGAGTGGCTTCTTGTCCTTAGAGGGTTTTTTCCTTATTTCCTTTCGGGGCAACTCTTGAAGTGGTGGTATCTTTTGGGACATTTCCAGGAGTTACCGTAGAAGGATAAAAGACTCCTCCCGTCTGTGCTGGGCTGGCGCCGAGGATGTGGGACCTGCTTCCTCCATCTGCAAGCTCTCCAGAGCTGGTCCAGCTCTAATGGATGCGCCTCCTCATGGTTAGAAAAGGAATCTTCAGCATAAAACTACAGAATGATGCTGCCTTACCATTCTTTCCATGAGATTGAACAGATGTCTTACAATGACTTACAGCAGCAAAACCTACCAGATGTCCACTTGTCACCTCTAATAATAACAATGAACACTTACTATTGACAAGGTCTGGCACCTCTTCAATTCCTGGAAGTGAAAAGGCAAATACTTTTAATTATTGTATTCTTAACAGATCAACTTCCATGTGATGAACAGATATCATCTCTTTATCATCACAGTATATTTATTCAGTATACGGAAAAGGAAAAGAAATTAGTAGCTATCGTCTCACAGGTAGGAGAGAGAATGGAGAATATTCTATAATAAACCCAAGTGAGGGGAAAACTGTTCTTGCTTGTGAAATAACTGCCAGCTCAACTGGTCACTTCAGATGTCAATCTTTGGGTGCTTATGGCAAGCCATGCTTGGTGAAGTCACCATATCCAGTGAGTTTTTCTTTGGTCCCCTTGCAAGTGGACTCCATGGCTGGCAAGGGCTGGCACACATTTTGCGGCCCAGCTTCTTCATGGGTTTGCTTTCTGAAGCAGTTTCACAGCCCACGTTTGGACAGGCTGGCCATCCCAAGAAATGTGAGTGATTTTCTTTGCAAGTGTTTGCCAGGGTGTGGCCTAACGTGAAGAATGATTTCATATGTAATTGTATAACATTGCGATGAATGTTTTTAAACAAAAAATATCCTGAAGATAGAATTGCCAAGCTCAAAAGTGATCCAGATGGATTTTCTGACCTGTTTCTGCACCAACATTTTCTTTATGTTCTTGGAAATAGCTGGAGAGATTTTTATATCCCTTCACATTTCAATCCTGGGACTCAGAAAGTTTCTCTGTTGTGTCTTAAAGAGCAATGTGTGCCACTATTAAACTTGAACTGTCTGGACAACTGTGAAGATGGAAAAGAAATACCACACTTGGAATATTTTCATTTTGTCGTGTGTTTTCCTTATTGTGCAGCTGGTCTCAATTCTCTCTGAAAAGATGTTGTGCCGCTGTTGCTCTGAGGCAAAACCTGAGGGCAAATATTCCAGCCCATCACCCCAGCACATTCTTTCTGATCTTGGCAGGTCATTTTGTCCTTGACTCTGTTGTGTATAATCACAAAAGATTGCTATTTATCTGAATCTTTTAAAAAATACAATACATGAGCTGATTCTTACAAGTTGCAGGAACACAGCATTCCATTGTAAAAGATTTTCTACATCTGCCCCCACCCCCATTTTCACAGTTTCCATGGCAACATTTTGCTCTGATGGCACCTCCAGGATTATTACTATCATCACAGTTATTTCTTCTGATTACTATTGTTGCTTATTGTCATCAACATCATTTTGACTGTCGGTTAGTCACATCCTGATCCTTAACACCTGGCCTCTGGGGAATGTCTTCTCAAAACAGTCGAAAAGTGAAAAAAATTAGAATGTAAATCCCAAGAGATTACCAGTAGTGCAATTATCCTACATCAAGTCTATTTTTTTCCTTTCCCTTTTTAATTTTCCCACCAAGTCATTGTAATCTTTCCAGAATATATGTGGATGTTTGTCATAACACTGAGATCTACGTGGTTGTTGCTACTCTGTTGTTTTGATTTTAGAGAAAGAATGTGTGTGTGCGCGAGCTTGTGTGTCACTGGGGGAAATTGTACATCCAAGGCTTTCTAATGATACTAAAGGAGATTTTCATTAAATGTTGGAAACTACTTGTTTAGTGACTAAGTTTTAATAGAAAATTATCTACTGACTTTGTCATATCTGCAGCCAACACTGTGACCCTCCTGGAGGCTGAGGGGGGAATAGGCTTCCTTTGGGGTGAAACCAGGTCAGCTGGGACGCCCTGTGCCTTTGAGATCTGCTTAAACTTGGCTTGAAACCCTACCCCCAGGTCCTGAGAGTCCAGAACCCTCACCTTAATTTCTGCGAGTCCCCACAGCTGTCTTTTTCATGCCTTTCTATCTCTGGGCCCCTGTGTTGATACTGGCTTCTCCTGCTGGGTTTAGTAAAAGCCTGGATGCAGAATTCAGCATCTTCATCAGTTTCTAGAACAAACTCAGATCAAGGTAGCTGGCCTTCTTGTCCTCCTGCCTTCCCTCCCTCCTTTCCTTTCTCTTTTGTGGTGGGACACACACACACACACACACACACACACACACACACACACGACTTTAAGGATTTGGTGGGTCACTAGGAGGAGTCATATCCTAGGGGAACAGCCTTCCACCACCTAGCTACCAGCTCCACCCTTTTCTTCCTCTCTTCTTGTTACCTCTCCTCCTGGCACATTTAAGAATTTCTTCTTCTTGTCTCATTTAGGGCAGCAATCCCTGAAAGGAATTTTTCTGTTTTCTCCACTTGGTTTCGTTTTGCAATTAGATATATTTGTAGCACCTGCAAATCAATTACACAAACTCTCCCCCATACGGGGGATAAAGACAAAACCCAACATCAATTAATTAATTTTTTTGGTGGCACAAGTGCTTGCTCTAACTCACTGCCACACTGCCTCCTAGTCGTGAGGAATACAATCTCAGATGCCTCCAGGAATCCAGGAGGTGACATACATGAGTCAAGGCGACCCGGCGGAAGAGGCAGTGTGGAGTGGGGAGAGCGTGGCTGTCCAGAGACACAGTTTCATCCAAATGGAGCATAAGCTCTTAGCTCCAACTGTGGCTGATTGTGAGGTTAGGAGTCCAGGGGTGCCTGATTATCCAATTTTTAAGGAGAAGCCTGCAAACTTTCCCCCTAATTTCAATATTGGCAGCTATTTTTTTAAAATAAACTGTGCCAGACAATATTTTGTTGGTCAACACACCACCTGGGAGGGACAGACCTAGCCTGCAGCTCTCTGGTTGCTTCTTCTATCTTGGATGTTGGGAGGAAGCAGCCTATGTCAGCTCAATCTTTCCCTTCCCTCTGTGACGCCATCCCCACTCTAGCCCGGCCAGATTGGGGGATCCTCTGCATTAGGATAAATTTCAAAGCATCTTGGGGGTCAAGGACTAGTCAGCTCTTTCATTCTAACTCAGCAGCATTAGGGTTTGAGGTAAATCGAAAGCAAACGTCTTTCCCAGCCTAGATTTTCTGCCACACTTTCTCCAACCCTCACCCTCTTCGTCTTCCAGCTGCTAGAAAAGATTACATCCTTCCCTCCAGGTCTTGGCTGCCTGCGAGGGGAAGGTGCTTATTAAGGTATTTTTCTTTTTTCTCTCTCTTGGCAACTGGGTGGTTCAACCCTCAGTGTGTTTTTTTTTTCAAATCTTGACTTCCGGAGGATCAGGATGGGGGTCTCCTCAAGTGTAAAATTCCTCACAAAGTGCCCGTTCTTATCACAAACTCCCACATTTGTGTCCCAGGGTCCCAGGCAGTTCTTTGTCATTTCTGGTGTCTGCCCCTCACACACTGCAGCCTAGGATGCAGTGGGGCAGGGTCTCGGCTGTGCCCAGGCCCCTGTGAGTGGAGCACATGGGTGGGTGAGGTCTCTCAGGCTCTGGTCAGAGTCTGGGGTTTGACCAGTGAGCCGTTTGACCAGAGCCTTGTAGATGGACAGAGAGTTCCTTTATTTTTTTGTTTTGTAATTTTTTTTTTTTTTTTGTGAGGAAGACCAGCCCTGAGCTAACATCCACTGCCGATCCTCCTCTTTTTGCTGAGGAAGACTGGCCCTGGGCTAACATCGTGCCCATCTTCCTCCACTTTATATGGGACGCCGCCATGGCATGGCTGACAAGCAGTGCGTCGGCAGGCGCCCGGGATCCGAACCCGCGAATCCTGGGCTGCCAAAGTGCAAACTAAACCACTGGGCCAGTTTCCAGACAATTACTTTAAACACTGGGATCTTTTTTTTTCAAGTGGTATATCTATATTTATTGATGGAAAGATGTCCATGAACTGACAGTGAAAAAAACAGGTTAAGATCCATTACATAGAATGGAATTTCCTTTTTATTTCTTTCCAGTAATTTTATTGAGATCATGATGGTTTATAACATTGTGTAATTTCAGGTATACATTCTTGTTTATCAGTTTCTGAGTAGACTTCATCATGGTCACCCCAAGTAGTCTAATTATTGTCTGTCACCATTCACATGTGTCCCTTTACACTTTCACCCACTGCCCACCACCCCCTTCCCCTCTGGTAACCAGTAATCTGTTCTCTTTATCCATCTATTTGTTATACTCCACATATGAGTGAAATCATGTAGTATTTGTCTTTCTCTGTCTGGCTTATTTCACTTAACATCATACCCTCAAGGTCCATCCATGTTGTTGCAAATAGGATGATTTTGTCTTTTTCTATGGCTGAGTAGTATTCCACTGTATATATATACCACATCTTCTTTATCAGTTGATGGTCACTTGGGTTGCTTCCACATCTTGGCTATTGTGAATACTGCTGCAATGAAAATAGGAGTGCATAAGTCTCTTTGGATCATTGATTTCAAGTTCTTTGGATAAATGCCCAGTAGTGGGATAGCTGGATCGTATGGTATTTCTATTTTTAATTTTTTGAGACGTCTTCATACTGTTTTCCACAGTGGCTGTACCGGTTTGCATTCCCACCAGCAGTGTATGAGGGTTCCCTTTTCTCCACATCCCTCCAACATTTATTGTTTTTTGTCTTGGTAATTATAGCTATTCTGACCAGTGTAAGGTGATATCTCATTGTTGTTTTGATTTGCATTTCCCTAATAATTAGTGACGTTGAACATCTTTTCATGTGTCTGTTGGCCATCTGTATATCTTCTTTGGAAAAATGCCTGTTCACATCCTTTGCCCACTTTTTGATTGGGTTGTTTGTATTTTTGTTGTTGAGTTGTATGAGTTCTTTATATATTTTGGAGATCAACCCCCTGTCAGATAAGTGATTTGCAAATATTTTCTCCCAGTTGGTGGGTTGTCTTTTCATTTTGTTTGTGGTTTCCTTTGCTTTGCAGAAGCTTTTTAGTCTGATGTAGTCCCATTTGTTAACTTTTTCTTTTGTTTCCCTTGCCTGATCAGACATGGTATTTGAAAAGATCAGTGTCAAATAGTGTACTGCCTATATTTTCTTCTACGAATTTGATAGTTTCAGGTCTTACATTCAAACCTTTAACCAATTTTAAGTTAATTTTTGGGTATGGTGCAAGATAGTGGTTTACTTTCATTTTTTTGCATGTGGCTGTCCAGTTTTCCCAACACTACTTATTGAAGAGACTTTCCTTTCTCCATTGTATGTTCTTGGCTCCTTTGTCAAAGATTAGCTGTCCATAGATGTGTGGTTTTATTTCTGGGCTTTCAATTCTGTTCCATTGATCTGTGTGTCTGTTTTTGTGTCAGTACATGCTTTGTAGTATGTTTTGAAGTCAGGGATTGTGATGTCTCCAGCTTTGTTATTTTTTCTCAGGATTGCTTTGGCTGTTCTGGGTCTTTTGTTGTTCCATATAAATTTTGGGATTCTTTGCTCAATTTCTGTGAAGAATGTCATTGGGATTCTAACCAGGATTGCATTGAATCTAGATTGCTTTAGGTAGTATGGACATTTTAACTATGTTGATTCTTCTGACCCATGAGCATGGAATATTTTTCCATTTCTTTGTGTCTTCTTTAATTTCTTTCAATAATGTCTTATAGTTTTCAGTATATAGGTCTTTCACCTCTTTGGTTAAGTTTATCCCTAGACACTTTATTCTTTTTGTTGTGATTATAAATGGGATTTTACTCTTGATTTCTCTTTCTGCTAGTTCATTGTTAGTGTATAGCAATGCAACTGATTTTTATAAGTTGATTTTTGTACCCTGCAACTTTGCTGTAGTTGATTATTCCTAATAGTTTTCTGATGGATTCTTTAGGGTTTTCTATATATAGGATCATGTCATCTGCAAACAGTGAGAGTTTCACTTCTTCCTTTCCAATTTGAATTCTTTTTCTTGCCTAATTGCTCTGGCCAAATCCTCCAGTACCGTGTAGAATAGGAGTGGCAAGAGTGGGCACTCTTGTCTTGTTCCTGTTCTTGGAGGGATGGCTTTCAGTTTTTCACCATTAAGTATGATGTTGGCCATGGGTTTGTCATATATGACCTTTAATATGTTGAGGTTCTCTCCTTCTATAACCATTTTTTTAAGAGTTTTTATCATAAATGGATGTTGGATCTTACCAAATGCTTTCTCTGCATCTATTGAGATGATCATGTGGTTCTTATTCCTCATTTTGTTAATGTGCTGTATCACATTGATTGATTTGCAGATGTTGAACCATCCCTGTGCCCTTGGAATAAATCCCACTTGATCATGGTGTATGACCCTTTTAAAGAATTGCTGTATTCAGTTTGCCAATATTTTGTTGAGAATTTTTGCATGTATGTTCATTAGTGATATTGGCCTATAATTTTCCTTCTTTGTGTTGTCCTTCTCTGGTTTCAGTATCAGAGTTATGTTGGCCTCATAGAATGAGTTAGGAAGCATTCTGTCTTCTTCAATTTTCTGGAATAGTTTGAGAAGGATAGGTATTAAATCTTCTTTGAATATTTGGTAGAATTCTCCGGAGAAGCCATCTGGTCCTGGACACTTATATTTTGGGAGGTTTGGGATTACTGTTTCAATCTCTTTACTTGTGATTGGTCTATTCAGATTCTCTATTTCTTCTTGATTCAGTTTTGGGAGGTTGTGTAAGTCTAAGAATTTATCCATTTCTTCTAGGTTATCCAATTTGTTGGCATATAGTTTTTCATAGTATTCTCTTATAAGCATTTGTATTTCTGCAGATTCTGTTGTAATTTCTCCTCTTTCATTTCTAATTTTATTTATTTGAGCCTTTTCTCTTTTTTTCTTGGTGAGTCTGGCTAAGGGTTCATCAATTTTGTTTATCTTTTCAAAGAACCAGCTCTTAGTTTCATTGATCTTTTCTACTGTCTTTTTAGTCTCTATTTCATTTATTTCTGCTTTGATTTTTATTATTTACCTCCTTCTGCTGACTTTGGGCTTTGTTTGTTCTTCTTTTCCTAGTTCTGTTAGGCACAGTTTAAGGTTACTTATTTTAGATTTTTCTTGTTTGTTGAGGTGGGCCTGTACTGCTATGAATTTCCCTCTTATGTTCACTTTTGCTGCATCCTATAGGAGTTGGTATATTGTGTTTTCATTTTTGTTTGCCTCCAGGTATTTATTTTTTTGGTGAGGAAGATTAGCCCTGAGCTTACAACTGTTGTCAATCCTCCTCTTTCTGCTGAGGAAGATTGGCCCTGGGCTAACATCCATGCTCATCTTCCTCTACTTGATATGTGGGATGCCTGCCACAGCGCAGCTTGATGAGTGGTGCGTAGGTCCACACCCAGGATCTGAACCTGCGAACCCCGGGCTGCCAAAGTGGAATGCATGAACTTAACTACTATGCCACCAGGCCAGCCCCTGACTCCAGGTATTTTTAAATTTCTCCTTTGATTTCTTCATTGATCCAATGGTTATTCAGTAGCATGTTGTTTAGTCTCCACATATTTCTGACTTTCCCAGCTTTTTTCTTGTAGCTGATTTCTAGTTTCACAGCACTATGGTCAAAAAAGATGCTTGGGATGATTTCAATCTTCTTAAGTTTATTGAGGCTTGCCTTGTTTCCCAAAATGTGGTCTATCTTTGAGAATGATCTGTGTGCACTTGAGAAGAATGTGTATTCTGCCGTTTTTGGATGGAATGCTCTGTATATATCTATTAACTCCATCTGATCAAGTGATTTATTTAAATCTACTACTTCTTTGTTGACGTTTTGTCTGGATGATCTGTCCATTGATGTAAATGGGGTGTTGAGGTCCCATACTATTATTGTGTTGCTGTTAATTTCTCCCTTTAGGTCTGATAATAGTTGCTTATGTACTTTGGTGCTGCTGTGTTAGGTGCATATATATTAATAAGTGTTATGTCCTCTTGGTGGAGTGTCCCTTTTATCATTGCTACTGTTTTGACCATTAAATATATATTTCTTTTTCTAATTTTAGAGCCAATGCTTATAGTTGAAATTGTGAAAATTAAAAATGAAAGAATGATGCAACTCCAAAGGAGAGGTCTTTTTCAAATACCTACAGAACACCTGCAGTTTGCACTTCAGGTGCTAAGAACTCAGTTTTGAGCTGACTGCTATTTTAGCTCTCAAAGAATGTCTAAGAGAAACACCGTCAGGTTGGAAGGGTTAGAATGTATGGGTTAGCATGAACTCAGATGTGACAGACATCTGGATTTGAATCCAGGCTCTCTCCCTAATATTTCTTGATGCTGGGCAAATTAATCTCTCTCTTTCTTTCTCTCTCTCTCATTCTCTTGTTTTTGCTCTCTCTGGATTTTCTCATGCTTCCTCATGTCCCAGAGCCTTTTTCTCCTCCCCTTTCACCTAATTAACTCCCACACAACCTTCAGATCTCATTTCAAATGCCACTTCCACAGGGAAGCCATCCCAGACTGTGTCCAATCTCCTTGTAAAAAAAAAGAAAGTCATAACATGCTTATCTTTTCCTCACCACATTTCTGTTTGCAGCTATGCATTTATCTCTGATGGTTTAATTTATATGAGCCTCCAGCACTAGACTCTTTTGTTTACCACAGTGGCCCATTGTTTAGCATAGTATCTGTCACATAAGAGGTATATGATCAACATTCTTGAGTGAAGAGGTAAATGAACACCCCTTTGATAGATTGATTGAGGACCATTATATATTATATAATGCATCTGAGCCATTTGGCACAGTACCTGTTATACAGTGAGCACTTAATCCATGTGAGTTATCATAATTATTCTTCTTCCTGTAGATTTGCTGTTCTCTACTCCTCTAGTATACTGAGTAACGAATCATTTGTGTGTCTTTAGCTAAGTTCCAATAGTTCTATTAGCTAAGTTTTAATAGTGCAAATGCTTACATTGAGTTCAATATTATGCCCCTGGCATTGACTGAGTGTTGATTGAAGAAATGGAGAGCTTTGAGGTCATCTGTGGAGCCATCGATGAAGATTTTATGCTGTGTGGCAGTCAGGAGCAGGAGCTTTGGGGGTCCAGATTATGTCTGCTTCTTTCTAGCTGTAACCACGGGCAACTTATTACTCTGTGCTTTTATTTTCTAACCTGTAAAGCAGGGGTAATAATCCATCTTGCAGTGCTGTTATGACAATTAATTATTGGTACGTATAAAGAGTTTAGGCGACTGCCAGGCATCTAATAGACTTTCAATATGTGTTAGCTATTATTTTATAAGAACTCATAGGATAAATTATTCCTGGAAATTAGTACAAAAAATAAAATAGTAACCCTTGAAGAGTTGGTATTTTTCCTTTTACATCACAGCAGATTTAATATAGGCCATTACATTTCCTCTTTTGACTTGATGTCAGAAATTTTAGAGCTGACTTTAGTGCTTAAGTGCAGCAAATACCTCATCTCTGACTCAATATATAAGTGTCATCCTGTCTAGAGCCTTTCTTATTTCCTATATTGATCCTGTGTATCTTATCTTTTTAAAAAAATTGAAATCCACCTCAAATCCTTTTGGGAAACAGGTGGATGTATGTATGATAAAGACATGAATTCTATAATAATAGGTTAGAAAGAAAACACATTTTAGGTGATATTTACATCACCCAAATGTGTAAATTTTGTGTGATCCAAAATTTTCTCTATAAGCCTGTATAAACTTTTCCACTCCTTTTTGAATAACGAAGAGCAAATTCAGTATTAATGTGGGAATGATTCAGTACAGAAATTCTAATATAATATGTTCCAAATGCTTATAACTAGAAATTGCAAAATTATGGCTGGTAGTATTTGAAAAGTCCAAATTATTTTCCACTATTCATATCATAGAATCATAGAATTTTAGAATAGGATGTAATTGGTTTACTCTTCATGTTTCCCTTGACTTGAACAATAAAAAGAGGCCTGAACAACTTAATTTTCTGTTAATCTAGTTTCAATTTTTTCGTAGAAATGAGACAAAGCTATTGTATTTTCATAGAATTATAATGTTGGAACATCTCCCCACTTGGGTATTTCAATTCACTCCTTATCAAGGACAACCCTGAACCACTCGAAATAGAAGGATATTGATCCCACGTTAAAAATCTTTGGAAAGAAATATTAAAGACCTTCAGTGGTAACTTGTCTCAAGACTTAGCATTTCTGTTCTTTCTGCAAACTGAAGCTAAAAATCTTTTCTCAGTAGAGAGAAAGAATTGATGACCATTTGTTGTGTAACAGCCCATTGTAGAAAACCAGTAATGGCCAATTCAGTCATTCAGTCATCAATCAGTAACTATTTACAGATTGCTGTCTGTGTGCCATGTTTGCGCCAGGTTCTAGAGATGCTCCAATGACCCCTTATCCTCAACAAGTTTTATGAACTAGTGAGTGGACACAGACAAATAACCAAGTCAAAAAGAATTTTGAAAATGAACTCTTTCTGCCTCTGTTTCGACTAAGATGTTGATATAACAGACATGAGAAATCAATGTCAGTGTGGAACAGGTTCTTCCTATCAAGTGATTTATAAAGTAAAATATTAGAACTAGTTCCTTAACTTTTGGACCCTCATCTGGATGAAGGCTGTAGAGCAGAAAGAAGGATTTGAGGATGAATTCCCTTGAGGAAATGGTGTTATGAGCCCCAATTTTTACCTTGAGAGGTAAGATGGGAAGAGAATACTACATTCTTCACCTCAAACTCTTAATATGATTACTTAAAGAGCTTGTTGTGTGTATTGGGAATGGAGTCATCTTAGACTGGGGTCTAACTCTAACCTGGGAAATCTAGAGGGAGACAGAAAGGACGATGAGCTGCCTTGATGCTGCCCAGGGATCAGCCTGTATGCTCAGAGTTTGTCAGAATAGAAAATGTCTGAGTGTTTCTTGTGGAAGAAAGGGCCAGGCTGGAACCATCTTAATTCCTGCTGTGAACCAGGCACAGAGGTCTCATTGCAGGCCTGGAAGATGGAATACAGCCCCTTCAGCTCACCTTGAGACTTGCAAGTGAGGAGTCCATAGGGATGTGAATCCCAAAGAATTAAAAACCAAAATGAAACAAAACCAAAGTACAGCCTATGAGGAAAGAGTCAGCAATAATCATAAGACAGATCAGAGCGTTCAAAGCCACTCAACCAGTATTTTTATTTGTTAAATCTGGTAACTCTGCTTATTTTCTCCTCTGCCCGCAGCTGAATGAGCTGCTGTGAAAGGGAAAGGAGGAGACTAGGGAGAGAGAGAGAGCAGAAGCTGGTCACACTCCCTTCTTGGAAGTAGGGCAGCTGCCAACCGTAGGCCTTAGCAAGGGTGAGAGGGAGCATTCTTAACTTTGAAGGTTGAGGAGTTGCTTAATATTTGGTGCAGGAAGCATTCTAGTTAGTGCATCTGGTTTTGTGAATTAAAGTGATCACGAGACTGTCTTTTTCATGTGAGTAAGCAGGAAATCATGAGGATCTGTCAACTTTCCTTCCAGAGACAGGGGAAGATTATCTCCACTGAATAAAAGTTTAAAGAGACAGGAAGAGACAAAAATAAATTTGTATTTTGGTTCTATCCACATGTCTGATGGGAGGAGCACAGGGTGTTGAGACCATCCCCTAGCCTTCTTCCCACATTCAGCTTCCTAATGTTGAACAGCCAGGCCTTCACCCTCCATGCAGGGGATTGAAGAGTTTCTCTGCGGAAGCTGACCAGCCTGAGAACAAAGGCCTGAAGATAGTGACATCAAGGCTCCACCACCTAGAGTGCACCATCAGATCACCATACAGTGAAGTTCAGTTCAGAAGTTCCACACTTGTGTTGGGAAGATTTGGTCCACACACTTAAATGTGAGCAGACAGGCAAGGATAACCAGACATAGTAAAGCATCTGATATAGTCCAGGAGGTGCAATATCTGAATAATAGCAGTTCCAGAAGAAAGACCAGACAAAATGGGAAGTAGAGTCTATGGAACAATTCAAGTAAATATGCCAAAATTAAATGATTTGAGTTGTAGATTGAAAAAGCTCACTGAATGCCTAGCCACAAAGTGAAACAGATGGAAATAGACCCAAGACATGTAATTATGAAATATCAATGCACTGGGGAAATGTAGAGGAACATACAAGTTGAGGAGAGAGGGAGAGAGAAATAAAGAGAGAGAGAGAGAAGGTCAGGAAAACAAATGGCATCATATTTCTTATCTGCTAGAAGCCAGAAGCCTTCAAAATTCCTATTCTCAGACTACTCAATTGTCAGGATAAATTAAAAAAAAAAAAAAGAGAGAGGAAGAGGAAGATAGAGAAGATGAGAAACATAGGAGCAAGGCAAAGGGAATTCTTAAGCTGATGGTCAAGGGTGATCCTAGGATGGCAGATGTTTACCAGGTGAGGAGCTCCACTAGTCCAGGTTGGAGCAAGTCAGAAGGCTCCAGGAGACATTTCTTTGGAAAAGAAGAGAGTGCTATTGAGAGAGTGCCTGCCATGCCTGACCATCTTAAAAGGAGATTTAGAAAATTGATGAAGAATTTGAGGTTGAACTGGTAAATACATAAAAAAATAAGAAAACAAAACCCGTAAGATTATTATTAACTGTAGGGAAAACAAATGCAGAAAAAGCAAAGAAATCGTAGTTAATTCATGGTTCAGCTGTGAAGAGCACGTATGTATATATTTGTGTGTTGGAAACAGGGGAAGGAAAGATAATGTCTTCTTTAACAGTGGCAAGTCAATAGATAAATATCTAAAATCAAAAACTAAAAAACTCAGCAAGTAGCAGTACAAATCTATTATTTGTTTACTTATTTGGTGAGGCAGATCCAGCCCCTGAGCTAACATCTGTGCCAGTCTTCCTCCACTTTGTATGTGGTCACTACCCCAGCATGGCCGATGACTGGTATAGGTCCATGACTGGCATCCAAACCCATGAACCCGGGCCACCAAAGTGGAGCGTGCCAAACTTAACCTCTAAGCCATGGAGCCGGCCCCAAATCGATTATTTAGAGACATAGAAGCAATTTCCAAAATATTTAGTTAAAAGAAGTGAAAGTGATTGTTTTAGGGGAGGGGAAAATGGGTGGAGGAGGTAGGGTATTATTGTTGGTAGGGCAAACTTTGTAGAGCTATTGAAATAAATGTTATGAAAAACTACTAAATCACTAATCACTACTAGATCACTAAATCACTAATAGAGAGCTCCAGGCAGAAGGAATAGGACATATGAAGGCTCTGAGCAGGAGAGAGAGAGTATGGCTCATTTGAGGAACTGAAGGAAGTTCAAGGTCAGTGTGATGGGCAGAGGAGTGAGAGGGGCAAGGTGGGTAGTATTAAGATATGAAGCTAGATGATATGCAGGGACCAGATCGTGATCGGACATTAATTTTATCCTAAGGACAATGGAAATCCAATGAAGGACACTTTTATCTGCATGTAAGGGAAAGATCAAATAAAAGTAGCTTAAACAGTAAGGGAATTTTGCTATGTTTTATCACATAACAAGAGGTCTAGAGGTAGGGAGTTTAATTCAGCAGCTCAGTGACATCATGAAGGATGAGACTCTTTTCTTTCTACTCTGCTCTTCTCAGTGGCCCAGATGTGTCTCTCAGACTAGCTGCAAAGGCCAGATACTGCTTCCTCACACAACACCATCCAAAGGGTAGAAGAAGGGAAAAAGCCCTGTTCCTTCGTATGTCTCTGTATCAGTTATTTGTTGCTACATAACAAACCACATCAAAACGTAATGGCCTGAAACAATCATCATTTTACTTACTTAGAACTCTGTGAGTCAGCGATTTGGGATTGGATTTTGTTGCTAGCTTTTCATATATCCTTGGAAGTAGTGATCAGGACTTAACTTACCATCCCCCTGGAGGAAGCCACCATTCTCCATCTCAATTGGGGTAAAATTGCTCTTACTTTTCAGCTCATATCCCAGGATGCTTCCCGACTAAGGCAGAATTATTTTTCCAAAATGTCAATGGGAGAAAATTAAACAAGCTTGTATTTACCTCTCTGCTTTTCTATATCTTAAGCCCATCATTCTAGGGGTTGCTAAGAAAAATTTTTTTTGAAGCAAGCAAGAATTCAGGCAATTAAGTGTTTTTCCAACATCAAACAATTGTGTAGTCAGAATCTATTACCCCTCATGTCTCTCAGTGTTTCAAGGAAACATTTTCCATTCATGTTAATTTGTTATCTCAGGTGCTTTTTAAAATGAACCTTAAGTGTACTATTTGTAAGTAGGTGACAAAGTTCTTTTAAAACTGCTTGAATAGTAGAAGAAAAATGACATGCCTCTTAGAGAACAAAATGGGCCGTAATAATGTGAGGGAGAACATGTAAGAAGGCATGTAATGGTTAGAATTAAAATGACGTCTGACAATTACTTTCAATTTGAACTGAGGTGAAGAAAATCAGAACTACAATACTCTTGTGATTAAACTTTGATGAGATGAAAATGTCATCATTGTTTGATGAGAATTTTTTATTAGAGTTCAAAGAATATGAATGATTTAACCACAACGTACCAACACCACAGGGCTGAATAATCTCTATCAGTATTTCTCAACTTTTCTTTACTGCAGGTCGCTGGAGAAATCCCAGCTGCTCTTTCTTCAGCTCTGCAGCGCCTGTTTCCAGAAGATTGGCTTTTGAAACAAACAAGATAAAACTTACGTCCTTTCTGATAAATTTTGACATTGAAATCCTGGAGTAGCTTAATATGGTGAATCATTTCCGGGAACCATGTGCTGAGATTTAGGCTCATAATTTTTCTTTCTTAAAGAAATAAATTTTAGAGGTTAGATTTCTTGAGGGAAATGGGGGAGATCCTGCCTTCACTGCTGAAAATCAAGATTCAGTGAGACCTTTTGTTCCAGGGGAGCAGTCTATTTCCCTTTAGCCTGACATTTTGACAATTAAAATTGAGATGAGGGCTTAAATTTGTTGAAAACAATGTATAGTCCAGTTCTCTTTGGGGCACTAATTGCAATACAGGGTGACAAGAACATACGGACTTAGCACAGGGACTTATCTGCACAGGGGCAACTGCCCTCCCAGAACTCCTGCACTGGGTGGCGGCTGGAGCACTAGGAGCTGCCCTTCACATACTTTGCTGTAACTGAGGGCTTCCTGCCTTCCTGTCCTCCTTCTCTCTCTCCTTCTCCCCCTCCTCCCCTCTTCTTTTCTTTCCCCTCTGGGGCCAAAAATTTAAACAACTAGTTTTCCACAGTCATTGGTTGTACATTCCTATATTTTTAAATATTTTTGTTTTCTGAGAGTCTGAGTCAAAGTATTTGGAGACTTAGTCTACAATCCTGTAGTTTGGAAACAGGGAGGTACTAAGTGTATTCAGTTCTATGTTATAAATGCAAATCTTTCTCCTCTTACCGGAAGGAAAGGGAAAGTACTGGCAGCAGCTGTTCTACTCAACTATTTCCCAAAGGTGTTGCTATTGTAACAATGTTACAATTGGCCTGCTCACAAATACCTTTATTTTATTTTAAAAAATACAGCCTGTAAATTTATAGGCCGATCTAGGGTAAATCATCATACGCTAGCTCAGATTATTGCCAAACACCATTTTATTGATTCCCTTATTTAAATTTTATTTTGTCTAAATAAAATAAGTATTTAATAAATAAATGTAATTTATTAAAATTTTCTATAGAGCATTGACAAAATACATACCCAAATATATATATTAACTGGGTGATTAATGGGTAAAGAAGAATTAAAATACATATTACTTGTCTCAATGAAGGGCAAAGAGAAATGATCAAATTAGATAAATTAAAGGCCAGCCAGGAAATTTGAGCTAAAAAGTGGAAGATATGTTGTATAAGTTTCTGTCATACCTCCGCTCACTAAAGAAAGAGTTTTCTTGGCCATTCTAAATCCCTTTCAAAAGTAGTACTTTGTAAGTTTAGCTGATTTCTCTTTGTGGCATTTGTACTTGAATATTGCAATCTTCCTTCAGAGGTGGTCAGGATGATAATCAGAGGTTAAGTCGGCAGCACCTGAGAGGTTCAAACATACTGCAATCTCTATTGGATATGAAAAGTCAAAGGCTAGGAAAGAGCAGATATGAAAGTTGAAACCATTAGAAGCCTCCAACACCACAGGTAAGAGACAATACAGGGCAGAGGCCAGGAGCAGAGTCTATGGACCGACTGCCCGGGTTCAAATCCCACTTTTACCACTTAGTACCTGTTTGACTAACAAGTTACTTACCCTCTCTTAAACCTCAGTTTCCTCAACTGTAAAATGGGGATAATAGCAGTACCTACCTCATAAGGTTTCTGTGAGAAATGAGTCCACAGGGTAAAGCATATGTCTGGTGCAGAGGAAGAGGAACTTATTATTGAAATGTGGCAGACCTTATCAGTAAATTTGCAATTAATTCTTAACTCTCGTTTCTTGACCGATGAAACATATCTTTTCATGTGAGAAAGACCAGCCCTGAGCTAACATCCGTTGCCGATCCTCCTCTTTTTGCTGAAGAAGACTGGCCCTGGACTAACACCCGTGCCCATCTTCCTCTGCTTTATATGGGACACCGCCACGGCATGACTGACAAGCAGTGCATTGGCAGGTGCCCAGGATCTGAACACGCGAACCCGGGGCTGCCAAAGTGCAAACTAACCTGCTGCGCCACCGGGAAGGCCCAGATGAAAATATCTTAAACAGTGGTCTTTATAATATTTTCCTAAGGAAAAATCAATCAAAATTTTTCTGAATTACCCAAAGTATCCCAAAGTAAACCCATTTCAGCAGTCAACCCTATTCTCTTATTTGAGACCTTTTCTAAGGTGTGGTACATAAGGATTTCCCCCAGTATAGATAGAGTATATTTCTTGCCACTTAAGGAAACATGGCTGATGGGCAATTAGGCTGATAGATGAATGAGAGAACTTTGTCTGATTTAGGGGAATAACATAGGGGATTGAGATTGATGGTGATGTGGATTCTAGTTTCTGCTTTACCACTAGGTATAACTTTGGGTCATTTACTTAATCTTGACACTTTGTTTCTTCATGTTTGGACATGAGAATGATAGTAATGCTTACCTCAAAATGAGCCTTGACGATTAAATGATTGAAAATAATATTTATAAATTCTAAAGCCCCATATATATATACTCATAAAATTGATAATTATTCTAATGCATGCTTTCCTCCTCTACCATTCTGATCCTTGGCCAGTGCTTTCATAAAGAAAGGAAGCATACAGGCTGTGATTTCCACCTGTTCACAGAATAACAATACCTCCAGACTGAAGTGTTTCTTCCACCCATCTATCCATCCATCCATCCATTTATCCATGCATCCATTCATCTTACATTTATTGAGCACTAGCCATGTGCTATCAGAGTGCTGTGCACAAAGATTGCAAAAATCAATGCCATGGTTTCTCAGAGACTTCTGAATATGTGGAGGTAGCAGAACTTAACTCAGCTTTTTAGGGTCCTCAATGTCTCCTTAAACCTGAGGAGTGAAGAGGGTGGAAAAACTAAAAAACAGTAAGAATTAATTCAGGTAACATTGTTTTAGACATTTTCCAAGCAGGATAATTATCTAAACCTGGGCTGACATTTATGTCTCTAGCTTCCCATGCTTGTTAAAATACTTTTCTTGCTGAAATACTCATTGAGCTAAATTTCATCTAACATCTGGCCATTGTATAAATATAGCAATGAAAACATGTCTTGTTGCCTACTCATTAGGTATAAATTTTAGAAATCCAATTAGTGTTTCATTCTTTCTGTGTACTTTTTATTTTATTTTTCTTTGGTGTTTGAGCTAATTTTGGGTCCCCAACTGGAACTATAAGAATTCAAATATTTAGCACACACCTATACAATAGCAAAAAAACAACTAATTGAGCTATAGTGCTTTGCAGTATTTCCTAATGATTGTAAGATAGTCCTTAAATTCTTTATTCATTCAAGCAACAAGCATTTATTGAGTAAAATGTCAAGCCTGGTGCTCAATGCTGAGGAGGGGGGATACAGAATGAATAAGACACAGTCTTAGCCCTAAAGGAGTTTAGAACCTAGGAGGGGAGACAGACACCTACACAAATGATTTCACCACAATGTGACAAATGCTATAAGAGAAGTGCATATCCACCTGGCTCCGAAGGCATCATTCACTGCTCATCTGATGAGCATGCTCACTACATAAAAGATTGTCCTCAATCCTTCCCTGAGGGTCTATAACCTCTTAAAATTGAGAAGCCCCTCAAACCAAGAACCCAAGGGAGTAAACCAGTATTCACTGAGCCTATACTATCCATCTGGGTAGGCGGATTCTGCCAGATGCCCTAAGGATAGATCATCTATTTAGCAATACCAGCCTCTTTTGAGTCATAGTTATTTAAGTCTACACTTTTAGACTCACTATAATGATAGTTGATATTCAATGATCTATTTTGCATAGACGTGGACATTTAGAATTAAGCCCAGGAAGACACAATTTTCACTGTCTACATCAGGGCCTACTACAGTATATACTTTGCAGGCTCTCAAAAAATACATTTTATTATATGAATTCTCTCATCATTTCATGTGGTGTTGATTATACTCAAGTATCTAAACCTTGTGGTTATTCTAAAGGATGCTCCTAAGATCTAACTTGCAAAAACTATGGATGAATTTTCAAACATCATCAAACACAATGCTTATCTTTTAAAACATTAAAAAGTTTATTTGCACAAGCTTAGTAGTATGAGATACAACATAATTCATGGAAATCAACCACAATGCTAATAGTTTAATAGATTATTCTGAATATTAGACATTATAGTTTAAATCTCCTTAACATTAGCTCTAATGTTGGAATAACATTTCAGTTAATAAATAATTGTGAATATAACCATATGTTCAGTTTATTCTCACCAGTTTATCATGAATTACAGTTTTATTGTGATTTGGGTCATAAAAGTGATAAACAATTGTTTATGTGTTTTCATAAATTGCATGTTTATTTAATTAATTCTGAAGAGAATCTAGAAATATATTCCAATGGGTTATATAAATTATGTATACTTTTTAGCTCTTGGATTTTAGCAAGCATGGGTAAGATTATAACTGCTCTTAAGTTTAATGTTCATTGCAGATGTTGTATAATATTTATTTGATATGTATTTTCATAAGCTATGGTCATTTGCAAAAGTGAATGGCCACAGTTTTGGGGCCTCAAATAAATGTCTTCCATGCATTTCAGAGAATTATGGGTTTCAAAGGTTACTACTGTTTAGGGGTGATCTGTAAAGTACTACACTGCCAATGCGAACATACAAAATTTGTGGGAAAGAAAATGAATTTTTTACATTACACTTTCCAAATAGCAACCACATCTTCCTAATAGTTTTCATGCCATAAACATATTACAAAAGACAGAATTAATTCCAGGGATAAAATATTCTGAATTTGCACATTCTCTAGTGCTTATGATGACAATTTATATTGTTTGAGAAGGCTGTCTATTGAGCTCCCAATAACATCTTCAGTTGTCACAAAGGCAATTTCTCTGCCAAATGTTCACAACATGTGGCGACAGTGTCAACATGTTGCAATAAAAGGCTGCACTGGGCTAGGGTGAATTTTAGCATTTGAATTTGCTACTCTTCTTTGGAATTTTCTTGTTATTGAGTTTAAACCAGTAAATGAGTTACCTAGTTTCATGGCCTAAGAAGAATATTCTGTGCTATTTGGAGTCAGACTTCTAATAATTAATCAGATAGCTTAATTCCATCATGTATGTTATTCCAATATTTCTGATCTCCTTGTAAAATCTTCCAGACAGAGTAGCAGTTCTTACTAGCACCTATCAACTTCATTACGAAAAGGGTCAGATGATAGAAAGTATAAGAATTTATGAAAAGCATCAAATAGCAGAGACAGAGTGTAGGATTCTTAAATTTAGGCAACTATTTAGGTACCAGAAAATATTTCCTTCCAGTGTAAAAGTTTAGGACTCTTTGAAGAAAATGTCATCTGCAACAACAAAACATACATTCAAATTTTGGGCCCCAAATTATTAAGAAAGCCCCGAAAACTTAAAGAATACTCTTTCTCTTTGTACTTTTTTGACAAACGATAGCATTTTCAGTGTATGGACCACCTTACAATTTTGGGGCTCTTGTATACTTTTCCTTAGGGAAGAGAAGACTGGCATCATTTCCTGGCTGCGTATAATTCATTTATGTCCTTCCAGTTTTTTCTCTCTGATCTCTTTTCTGTATATCTGTCAGCAGCACTCTCCTGGGAGCAGCACGATGCACTTCATTAATAAGAAGGGATTAAAGGAAAAAGCCCTAGTCTCCTAATACACTTGGATAATTTGGTGCCATCCACAAGGCAATAGACCCCTGCTGCAAAGATGTCATTAGAAAGGTACAATTTCATTACTTTTTACTGGCAAAGCCTTGAGTGAAATACAAAATATGTTGTCTCATATGCAGGCAAAAAACGTGCTAAAGCTTTCATTCACTGCATGCCTCTAAAATAGTAGAAAGCAAAAATATATTTTATGGGTTTTACATTTATATTGCCTTCCCTTAGTAGTCCTTGAAACTGTGCTTTTATTAAATATTGAGCAAAATAAAGATTAAAAGAAAATTATTCATATTCTTAAATCCCAAATGAAATTTATATATTTTTATTAACTAACACACTTATTTTGAATACCTACTATGTGCCAGGCACTCTGCTAGTCGCTGGAAAAATTACAAAAACATCATTCACCCTGTTTTTTTAGCACTAACTTATTGAATACCCTAACTGGAAGTGACTGTATAGGAAGTAAATCATATGGCTGAATACAAATGATTATAAGCCAGTAAAGAGCGTATTCAGAAAATCTGTTTAACTTTTCCTTGTTAAGTTAACTTATTTTTGAGCTGACATGTTTGCGACGGTTGAGAGCGTTGTCTCGTAAGCTGGACTGCCCCCGATTTTAAGCCTTTAGTCCTATACTGTGCAAACATTCGAAAAGATGGGCCATCCTTAGAATCTCTCTCTAGCTCCCATAGATGCTGCCACAAACAGGAAGCAACATACATCACCAGGGCGAAGGGTGTGCTCGGCCACACCCCTGAGAAGGGGGCCTGGGATTTCACACCTGCCATAAAAAATGCTAGCGGCACTCCCAGGCGCCCCACTGTGATGACTCTCTGGGAACCTTGTGCATCACTTTCCTGGCACCCAAGAGAATCAGGTTTAATAGTGGTCCATTATCTCACTGCCACAGACACACAACTGCTGTTAACACTAAAAAGTGGCACACAGTTGGAACTGTGCGTGGGAGAAGAAAGCCCTTGATTATCAGCTATTTACAAGCCACTCTTTGCAGTGATAGTTTTTTGCTTTGCTAATTGCTTTTGTTCAGTGAATTGACATTTGCAGCTCTTTGTCTAAGATAAAGGCTAGACTAGACAGTTCAGATGATAGAAACTGGGGTTTCCAGAGACCTTTCTACTGACATAAGGCAAAGCAGTACAGGAAAACCAAACTATTTTGACAAAGAAACGAATAAGTAATGAAAACACTTCAAAAATGTGTTGTGTTACATATAATATCTCTACAAGTGAGATTGGTCATGTAGTCAGCTTTCAATACACAGTATTCTGATGTCTTCACACTTTTATCCTGTAACCATGTCATTCCTTGCCTCTCATGCATTTTAATTCATTAAAATATCATTACACACACAGTGAAGATTATCAACAAATGTCATGAGGAGTGAGAGAGCAACAGAGATTGGGACTGGGCAGGACCAGCTTGCACCTTCTAGAATGAGCAGAGCTTAATAATCAACAAAAAGTCAGGACTCAGCTAGTTATGTTCTTGTTATCAAAAATATGTCTCAGCTAATGTTTAAATATAGATAACCAAAGTTACAAACCAACAAAACCCCCAGTTTTGCCAATAAATTAAAAAAAATGGTGAAGTGGTTAAAAGCTTTGATTGTTAACTTCACGTAGTGTATCTGAGGATGTGCACTGAAAACAGATCAACTATTTGACACCAAAATACAGATTTCCTTTGTCCTTATGATTTTTGTACAATGGTAATTTTCCCACCACCCCCATAAGATTTTATGAGACTGTTTGTCCTGAATCTCAATAGGTGTTCCTTATGATTTGGATGTTTTAGTAGGTTGAATTAATAAATATACAGGGTTTCTGAACATTCTTAAAATTTCTGGGCTTTAGTTCCACATTACCTTGCATTGAGGAGAAGGAAGGAATATTATAAATTAGAGTTTGGGTTGAAAGTTGGGTATTTGAAATATAAATGGAAACAATTCATCAGCAATGACCCTTGTTAATATTCTTTTGCTGAGGTAGTTTATAAAGAAGGGATTGCATGTTATATTTCTTGTTATATTTCTTCTCTTGAATGTGCATGACCCTGTGACATAGTGTACTTTGCCACTGATTAACTTGATTTAATGGAATAAATACTCAAATGAGGATTGACAATTCCAGTTTCATGGTAGAGGAGGAATAAGCTGATAGATATGTCTGTAAGTTCTGTCAGGCAAGACTTAACCAAACCTTGATACACATTTTAAATTGATTATTAATGAATGGCAACTAGATACATATTTGCTTTAGGGATACTTTAAAAAGATTTTTTTTAGATTTGGAATTCATGATAGGTTTCTTCTAATCCTCCTTGGTAAATAATGAAATATTTATTATCTAGACTGAGTAATATGACATGAAACAACAAAACTGCACAGGTCTAATTTATAACAAATCTGTTTCCTTAATGGGTGGAAGGAAATCTGAGGACAGTTCTGAGCATTCTTGTCTGCTTTCATTGCTGTCTTCTAGTCATACTGAAGACAACACCTCTCCAGATGGGTCTTTCCCCTTCTTCTCCTCACCTCGGTCAATGTCAATCACGTGCACCACTCCAGGTTTTAGAATCAAGTCGTCGGTCTCTACCTGGCTCCTGTTGTCCTCCACTTCCATGTAGCTCCCTTTTGTTTGCTGGGCAGCTTTGCTGAAGGCTTCTTTGAAACGACGTTTGAGTTCAACATCTGGACAGAAGACATACTCATAAAGGCCACCAGCAAGGACAGCTCCTATTATTGGTCCAACCCAATATATCTGGGGGAAAGATGGAAGAGTTATAGAGTGTAAGTAGAACAAAACTATTCCTTTGAACAACACATCACTATAGAACTTAACTGGTTTAGATTAAGAGAGCAAATGTGTCATGCATAAAAAAGAGGAGAATTGGAATGAAAATAAGAAAATACAGCAAATGCACATCGGAGAGTCATATATTGCTAAATAATGTTTGAACAGAAAACAAGAAAAGACTGTTTCCTTTTCTCTTTTCCTGCTTTCATTAATTACATTCTTTCCATTTTCTGATAATCCTTAAAGTAAAGATGGCTTCTCTTTGGTGGTACTGCAAATTAAGCAGACACTAAGAATTCTTCAACTAAAATAGAAAAAAAGAAAAGAATTTCTGGAGAGTACTTATCATATTTTCTTAATATTGCCATCTTACATTTGTTTCTGCTAATCACAATCATAATACAGACTTTATCATTTGGGGCTTTAGTTATTTAGTACAACATGATAAATGAAATCCCAGCTCCACTACTTAGCCATTTTGTGAGTGCTTGCATCAGTTACTTAACTTCCTAAACCTTAATTTCCTCATTTGCAAGGTGAGGATGATAATAATATATACCTCATGGGTTGTCAGGATTAATTGAAAAAATACTTGTAAAGTACTTAATAGTTCCAATTTCATAGTACCCTGCTCCATTCCGTATTTCCTAGACAATTTAAAGATGTATATGACTAGGCTGGCTATAAGTCATTTTCCTTATGTTACATGTTTTCCTCTTTTTGGTGATTTGATTTAACAGAAAACCCCATGGTTTGTTTATTACTCTTCTTGCAAAGTGTTTTCATGCTCGTGGTTCTGACAATGGTCACTTGGTGAAAAAATCTGTACTGAGTTTGGATGGATGATGGTTATTTGAGGATTAACAATTCCATAGGATTCTAATTCAATAACGTTTTTATATCATTTACGTGTCTAGAATAATTAAGTTTTGAGTTTGGATAAACTTCAACATTTCCTTTAGAGCACATGTATGCTGTAGAATATTAGACATTCATTCAACAGATAAACTTGAGCAACTGAAACCCTGTTTATTGAGCACTCTCTCTGAGCTAGCTGTACCTAGCACTTTTCCTGTATTAACCCATTTAATTCTAATAACCTTTGAGGGAGATATTATTATTATCTCCATTTTATGGGTAAGAAAATTGGTACTCTGAGAGGGTAAGAAGCTTGCTTAAGATTTCATGCTTAGCAAGTGGTTTAGCTGGGATTTCAGGTCTGTCTGATTTCAAATTGCTCTTTTGAACCACTATACTATTTACCATTACAGTATACATGTCTCATATGAAAAAAAATATGATGAATGCTTCTGGCTTAAACCACTCTCTGGAAATTAATCTCACTTAGCATCCTCATTGCAAAATCTAAAGAAAAGTCAGACTTTAAGCTGAAGCTGAATACATATACCTAACAGAAAAACTGTTGGTAGAGTGACTGCAGGAACCAAGTTCCTTATCTTGAACATGAAAGAGACCATGTGAAAGCTGACCTCTCCATGCCCTTTCAAAGGAGAAACAAGGAGAGCCCTCCTCTAAATGTCTTTGCTCTTTCTTCCTTTGGTGAGATCTCATTAGACATGCTCTGTTCCACAAGCTACAAATCCCACAAGGGAGAATAAGGATGGCGAAGTAATTATAACACTTCCCCAAAACACCTGTGAAGAAGACTTCTGACTGCATGTTCTCAAAAATAAAAAAATGTCAATATCAATTTGCTATTCCAAAACAAAGTCATAATGTACCTTAACTTTAAAAATGTTTAAAAATGTTATTACACTATGCAAAAAATTCACCATTAATATTTTGTTATTTCTAGTCTATCATCTAGCCATCTGCAAATATACTTTAAATTAGTTCTAGATTTCCCACAACTATTGCTGCAAAATGGACATTTATTTTCAGTAGGATTAAGTTTGTTATAAAACAGCAACAAGGGGAAATCTTTGATTCAATCGATAGGCTATGAATTTTCCTACTATTTAAATTTTAACTAGTTTACCACAACTAACAAGTAATTAATAAAACATATATTTTCATCCATATGTTAAAGTCCTCATAAATTAAATTAAAAGTTTTTCTAAATTTTAATTACAAAAATAGCTTGAATTTATAAGTTGAACTAAAAGTTGTACTTTTATCATAAGATCTGTATACTGCCCATTAAAAATTTCCATTCCTGTTAATGTGGCAAATCTTTTGAGACATAAATGGAAATATCAGTGGCAAAATGACCAATCTCATGAATAGTATTGTTGACTAAGTTTTTGTATGGCTGGGTCCAAATTCTTACTTCCAAACACGGACTCTCATGCTATTATTTAATGGTATAGATTACTTGTAAGACTTGGTACAGTTTTCTTAGAAGAATGCACACAGTGGTGCAATTTCTTCTCATTTGCAATGTACATCATGGTTGAGTGGGTGTGACTGGGTCAATAACCACTGTAGGCATGAGATTAAAACATAAGTGACATATTCTTATATTCATGAATTAAAAATAAAAGGTGTAAAATAGCATTCACAACATATAAATGACAATAAAAGTTAGCCCCATTCAAAGCTGGCTTACATATGCCTTATATTTTTATTGGTTATTGTAAGTTAGTATGTGAGTGGCCTTCAAAACTGCCACATTATTCATTTAAGGGATTTAAATTCCTCTTTTGTAAGAAACAATTGAAATAAAATTGATTGTGATATTTAAACATGGATACCACTGCTCTCTGGAACCATTGCTACCACGTTAATAAGTTGGTTAGGCATGATACGGAAAAGTGTGCCTTTTCTGAAAATCATTTATTTTTCCAGCTATAGTTATGGTGATAATAGTAAACAATTGCACCACCTATTCCTCACCAACTGCAGTTCAAATGCTTACAATTTGCTTACTATTAATTGTGTTCATGCTTTTGTTAACAAAAAAGGTAAATATTTTTGCTATGGGCAGTGCTTTTAAGCATTTCTTTCTTTCTTTTTCTTCTTCTTTGCAAGTATATTTTCTGTTATTTCCAGGAAGGCTTTACTTTCAATTATTTAAACACCATATTCACTACACCATCCTGATTTTAACTTGTTCCACATAGGCAACCTCCATGTACAATATATTCTGCTGCAGTCTGTCAGATACAGTGCCCAGAGCAGTGCTTAAAAAAAGACTATTACTGAAGGCTCAGAACAGATATAAGATGAGACGTTTTTCAGCAGATCTGTGCTAGTCCTCCCTAGTCTTTACGAAAGATGTAATAAAGTGGGGGGTCAAGGTTGAGAGGAAGTAAGAGAAACTAGTGAGCAATATAATGAAAAAAAAAAAAAAAGAGCTCCCTGGGTAATTGTCCTCAACTGTAGGAAGACAGGAACTATCAATATGACGGTTACCCAATGGTTTTCCCATTTTCCCATGATAACTGCAGGTCCAAAGGATCGGGCAGGGTTCATGCTGGCACCAGTGTAATTGATCTATAGGGAAAAAGAAAACAGCTTCAGACATTGCTGAGATAGGGCTACCAATAGGTATCATTCATTGCAACTTGCTGCCATTTGCCAAGTCAGTTAGAGGAACTGTCAAGATGTTAGCAGCCATATCAACATACTCATCACAAAGTTAGCATAATCATCACCTAAAATGGACAGACGTGGCTGGATACTAAAGAACTACAGCGGTAAAACATATCTTTAGGCCAGCTCTAGGGTGAGGATAAATGAAATGGATCAATTATTTAAATAGACTTGGAAACTTACTGCAAATAAATGTCCAATTGCCACAGAAAATCCAATTGCTAAAGCTATTGAACCAGTGACATCAGTCCGTTTGGAATCACAGCTGGCAAAAATAGTAAACACCAACTGAAATGTGATTATCAACTCCACCAGGAGACCGTGACCAGCAGTAAGATTTTCATGAACCTAGAAAGAGAAAAATACTCCATCTGAATTGAAGCAAGAGTACATGTTCTATGATAACATATCATTGACAAAGGTATTTTATCCCTGTAAAAACTGATGGTTAATTTGAGTCTTCTATCCCATTTCCAGTTGTGACACTGTCCCCTCCCCCCCAAAAAAGAAGGAATAAATTTATACCCATTTTGGGCCATGACAGATAATTCATTACTCTTACATTGACCAAGTGGGAGTTTGTGCTGAACGTCCTTTTCTACAAAGGAAGCAAAATGTGCTACTGCTGCACTTAACTTATAAAAGAGTTCCTTGAGTCTTATAATTTTATGAGGCAATGATTAAATCCATTAATTAGGTTTAAATTAATTAATATATATTTCAACTAAAATTTAAACTGTGTGTGGGTTTTTAATCAACCCTGGTGCTGAGTTAACAAGTGATATTCCTAATCGGCTAGGAACAAAAGTAGGATCAAATGCCAGTTTATTTTTTTAAGTGTGACTCGATGTAGATCACTTTAAATCTCATGAACATGACAAGAAACAAAACTGTTTCTTCTGCTAGTGAACCGACAAATAATTGTAATAAAAATGCCTTAAGCTAACTATATAGTCAGTATAGTCACTGGATGAGAGAGAGAGGAACAAAACCAACACAATTTTTGTGCCACCTAGACTTAGTACTATTCAAGTTACTCAGTAGCAAACAGTGATTTCATACGATATATTCACGTTGCCGGAATCAGTTTCCACCCCATCAAGAATCATCAGAAATTCCCTGGAACTAAATCAGCAATTCTAGGAAGGTCTCTCAGGCCACCAGGGTGTCATCTAGTAGAGTCTGTAAGAAGCCTGGAGTCCTAGTTTGAAAATAAGAGCTAAGGATGCTACCGTGGTGACTCCCAAGCCCCCCACCACACTTGGAGGTGTGACGAGGTAGAGAATCCCGGCTCCAATGATGGCGCCCAGGCACTGGGCTGCAATGTAGAAGACAGACTTGGCGATGCTAATCTTCCTGGTGCACACCATGGCCACCGTTACAGCAGGGTTGATGTGGCCGCCACTGATGTGGCCGAAGCACTGCACCATAGTTGCAATGCTGAGTCCAAAGCAAAGGGAGATGAGAACCATGTCGACAGGTAGGGGCTTTTCCATTCCACCCCAGTTGATGGTGGATCCCAGGCTGAGGAGAACAAAAATAAGCATAGCCAGAAATTCCGCTGCGACTGCTTTCCAGAAAGCTTGAGTCCAGACCCCTTTGAAGGCCACCATGATGCTCTCTCTTCTACACAAAGGTCCACACTTACTGAAAAGAAAAACAAATTGGCATCAGAAGCTACCAAACCAGGGTTTATGAATTTAGGTGACGATGCCAGGCCTTCAGTCTTGCCCTACTGTGGGGAGGGCCCCTCTAAAGGTTATTTGCAGACCAAGAAAGAATGCTTCTGGAAAATCTCCTTAATTAATTAATTGTCTCCTTAATTAATAATTGAGAGATTGTTATTCTAGTCTTCTTTTATTTAATATTCAAAGATCATCCACTTTCACAGGAAAATTATCTGAATTGTCCCTAGAAAGGAAAATGTCTAAATCAAGTTTCTTAAAAAATTAAGAATAAAATATTTAGTTTGTAGTTAATTCCCTCAGAGCAAGTTTTTTAAGTTCAATGTACTTTTTAGATGCTGTTTCTATTTTGAACATAAAGCAATAAAAAAAGGGAGATCTTTTTCAGTTTCGTTAATTTATTGCTGAACCTGGCATTCTGAAAATGGATTTGTAGAGCGTGATTCTCCCTCCCCTTGCCCCAGTGCAGACTCTGGATTAAGGGAGGCCTGCTAGGAAACAAGGAATGCTGGAAGTCCGTCTTTGAGAAGGTAAATTCGTTGCGGGGAGGGGAGCTCATGGGGACTGGCGTCGGCGGTGGGAACCGGCAGGGCCTGAGCTGGGACGGGGACACTCCCTCTCTGTCCCCAGCCAGCGGGAGGAGTCCGGGAGACAGGACCCGCCGAGGGACGCCGCTCTCTGCCCAGGTCTGGACGTGCGGCGCGAGACGTGTCAATCTCAGGCCCCAGGGGAGCCTGGAGCTCCTCTCCAAGGACCGGGGAGCGGCCACTCCCGGGTCCTTGCCAGACTCCCGGGCAACGGCCAGGTGGACAAACAGAGACGCCTATCAGCCTGGGACCCGCCCCCTGCCAACCCGCCGGCGTCCGAGGTGGCCCGGGCAGCCTCTCCAGGGAAAGCTGCATCCTGGCCTCTGCGGTGCTTTTGCAGTGTTAGGGGACAGCCCCTCCTGGGCCCGATCCTGTCTCAAATCCTTAGGTTACCCCTCAGATAAACCTCTCCAAAGGGATCCTGGAGGCCGCCGTAGGCAAGCGGCGCCCCGGGCACCCCGCCTGCCCGCCGGGGGCAGCCAAGTGCGGCTGACAGCCGGGGAGGCACCGCTGCGGCCGGGAGGTGGAAAGGGGGTGTGGCAAGGGGGACTGGTCCTCAAAACAGACGGCTCCGTGGGAAGTGGCTTTTCTCTAGTGTCTTCTTGACAGCCTTCCCTTACTTCTGCTTGGCCCTAGAAGACGTCGTACCTCTTCCTGGGGGAGCTTGTGTGAGCCTTGGGGTAGGGAGGAGGATGAGGGAGGAGGGCGAGGGAGGGTGGGAAACAGCAAGGCAGCCATTGGGAGGGAAGAGACTTTCTTCCTCCAATCTGTTCTCCTCTTATTGTCTGCGGATCTTGAGGGCTGAGAAAGGATGGAGTTTGAAGATATCAATGCCAACTGCTCCTTCTTGGCATAAAATGGCTATGATTGCCCTTGGGGGGCAGTCACCCCAGTTACCCCATTATTCAAAGCATTTGCCCTTATCCCTTGCCTGTGATAGCAGCGGAAGCCAAGGAGTGTGGAGAGCCTTTAGCAGAGACTCTAATCACAGAGGACTGTGAAAAGGGTCAGGCAAGAGAGCCACGTATTTTAGCAGATTTGTGGTATGGCAGCTTTCCCCTTGATGTGTTACTAGGGGTGGAGTGCTTCCCCCCCCCCCCCTTCTGGATAGGCAGTGGGGAAATGCTGTGCCAAAGAGTGCTAGGGGAACTTTCCCTTGACATTTAGGATCTCAACTCAGCCTCTGGTTTGATCTGGGGCTTTGCTTCATAGTTGGAAGGAGAAACCCATTTTCTGCCCAAGCCTGGGTGGCTCCAGAAGGGGAACAGCCAGCCCTGCCCCAAGCGTCCACTGCCCAAGTGAATGGAGTAATTATGGGAGGACATTGACATCACACTCCCTAGAGGAAGAGAAAATAAAGAGACAAAAACAGGGTGCTCTGGGAGAGACATTAAAAATATCCCAAAGGGGGAGAAACTCAAAGAACTCACAAATTGAAAAAGAATTTATGAGGGTGGTTTCTGAGCTCACCAGCCGCCCACAGCTGTAGCCAGGATGGCAAAGGGGCAAGGTGCTATCACAGGTGCTGGTCATCTGTGGCCGGATTTTGTGGGAAAAAGGAAGCAGAGGAAGCAGGAAGCTAAGGAAGCTGGGTGGGCAGGAAGGAGGTCCCTCTTCAGCGGCAGAGGAGAATACCAGGGGAGGCGGGCCTTGGGGAGAGGCCACCTTGTGGCTGCTCCCCTTCTCCCCTCACTCTCCCCAGTTCTCTGAATTCACTCTCTCTGCTCTTTCACTTAGTATCTGTCTACCTCTCCAGAGACCTAATTTAAGAAACTCAATTGTTCTTCTAGCTTCAAATTTTCATCAGCCAGAGAAATTAAAAAAAAAACAACAAAACCCAGACAGATAAATATATCCCTTAAGAGTACATTTAGCTTTTTTTTGCAAACCCACAAAAATCTGATCTCCTTCTAGCTCACAGTGACTAGCGTCAGTCGGCCGTGAACCCCAAAGTTTCTGCAGCACATGCATACCTCCAGCCTTACAAGCGCTCACCCCGGCGTCTCTCCTAGCCCCCTGTTGTTATCGTCAATGTTCCCTTCCGTGATCACACTCACTGGAAATGGAGCAACACCATTTGTTTTGCTTCTTTTTCCCCAGAACAAAGGGGATTTATTGACGTGCTCAGGTTGTATTGACCCAGACACATTACTTTCTAACTGAACACCCAGCCTGATCCACTTCTGGATAGCTGAGTCCCTGGGTGAGTAATTTTTCTGATGAAAATACTACGGATAGATTTACCTCCATGGGGTAGGCTTCCTGTGCTTTCACATGTCTCCCATATGTGGAGGGTTTTGCTACAAAGCATCCTTTTCCTTCTACCTTCTCTATGCTTCTCTTATGAATATGCCCAGTCCCCAGATCTAAAAGAACCACTCATCTGCCCTATAGTTTCCTTTTAGATTCTGCCTGAGAAGGCACAAATATCTGTAATAAAAGAGTCAGAGTTTAATCTTTTGACCCTGAGCATTGTTCCCTAAGGTAAAGAAGGACTTACCCCCACCGCCTTGCTGCAGGTCTGTCACTCATGCCTTCCCTGGGCAGAGTGCAGCTCTCATTGCCTGCCCGCAGCTCCCAGTGTGCTGGGAGTCAGATTACGGCCACTTGTCTGATTGGGTTTTGGAGTCTAGGGGTGGAAAGATTCTGCACCATGTGGCAATCACCAAGTTATATTTGAACTTGAAATAACTTTTCTCTACCTGATCACTATAGACACAGGGCATTTCAGGAGCACAAAATGTTTGCTTACATTGTTTTTTTTAGCTGGTAATCTTTGAAAATGAGGATTTTCCCAAAGTTTACAGTTCTTTCTACCACAAAGAATTGCTGAGAATTTGTCTAGTTTGGTAATGTGCTGTAGTTGAAATTGGACAACTATTAGAAAACGGATTTGCATTATCTGGCAGTTGAGATGATTGATATCTAGGCTGCAGTGCATTTGTTTTTGAGTGGCAAAATATCCAATGGGTTCCATCTGAAGTTTTTGAACCGAGAAGCAGCATTTTAAGCACAAAGATAACTGCAGGTCCATCTGTAGCCTCGGCAGCACTGATTTGGATAATAGGAAATAAGGAAAAATAGGAAATATGACTACTCCAGGGTTCTCACCTGACTGTCATATTAATAACAATAATTGGGTAAGGAATAGCAAATTTAAAAACATAGAGGTTGGGTGGGGATAAAATTATTGGGAACTGTAGGTAAATACATCTAGACACCTAGAGATAAGACTGACTACATCATTTGTGGGGCTCATTGCAAAATGAATACAAGACTTCTTGTCCAAAAATTATTAAGAATTTCAAGATTGCAAGCGTAGGACATTAAACTAAATGTGGGGCCTTTTTAAATGTGAGGCCCTGTGCAGCTGCACATGAGGGCATCCTCGACTAAGGAGTTTGGTGAACTCTGGAAGGTCTGAGAATTAGCTGCCTGCATCACTATCTCATTTTTTTGCTTTAAAAGGACTTCAGGTGCCTAGAATTGAAATAATCACAATCCTTGGTTTATAACACTCTATCATCACTGGTATATATGTGGCTCTCTTTATTTCATAATAGTTAATTAATTACTTTTTAATAATACAATGAACATCCGTGAACCCACCACTCAAGCCAACAACTAGAACTGTGATAACTTACATCTACCTGTGGGATTCTCCCAACCCTGACCTTCTTCTCCACCTACCGTCTCATTTCAGAGAGAAGTTTTTTTCAGGATGAAGTGTGGCAAGGAAGAAATACAGAAGAGGGAAGAACAAAAGCTGCTGTACTTTCACATCACAGTTTTTTTTGTTTTCTTGTCTCGTTTGGGTACTTGAGACTCGGGAGTGGGTAAAAAGCTCTCCTTAGAAAGAGGAATTAAAATTTTGAGTGTGAATTTCAGAGGAGCACTTTATTTCTGTTTCAAGCATTCTCAGATAACAAAGATTGAATTTATTCTCTAATGATGTGGTTGAGCACTGATGGTTGTCCATCAGGGGTTTTGGCCTTCTTAAAGTATGCTCCCTGACAGTCAGAATAAATTTTGGTGAAAAGAAAAGGAGGAATTTATTTAGATTCTGCCCAAGAAAGCACTGCCTGAGAAAGCAATGATGGGGGGCATTATAAGGTGGGGAACCTGGCAGAAATTTCCAATAGGATTGTATGTGGTGATGCACGCAGGATACAATGAGGGAAGGAAGCAGCTATAATGAGCTTGTGGTGATGATGGGGGGCATTATGAGGTGGGGAACCTGGCAGATATAAGTGAATCTACAAAGAAGACTTAAAACATTGATTCTTAAAGCTGTTTACCATTCAGATTTTAGAATGAGATAAAAAAAGTGTGCAAAATGTTTTTTTAAAAACTCGAAAACTTTGACTTTCTAGGCGGATGTGCTAAATGTAATTGCTCTGACTCTAAGAACGTTGAGTCAGAAGTGTTGGTGAGGTCTATGAACCCAAGGGACAATGTCGCAGGGTTAGGCTCTTCCTATGATTGAGGCCTGCGGTCCTATCCACAGGAATCCCCAAAGAGCGGTGCTCCTGGGGACTGCTGGTTGTTGGGGGGCATTTTTCAGGTCCACTCTTTGCAAGTTGCCCTAGGCTCATTAGCATTCACTCTGTGGCATTGGCAGTTCCCGTAACCATTTTACAAAGTGCCAGCAAAACTTGGTTACCACAGTTTCTCAGACCCTCTCCCTTTCTTCTGGCTGGCTGATCACTGACCTGGTAGAATGTGTTGACAGTCTAGTTCCTAAGAGATGGCTGTTCCCATCAAGGGAAGGGCCACCCCAATTGGCACCAACTCACTCACTTATTAGTATTCTCAACAGAGTGGCTTAAAATTGACCAGGGATTAACCCTTCATCTACTGGAGGTAGTTTTTCTTATTAGGTATTACTTATCATCCTTTTTATATTTGAGGTGGTATTATTGATCCTCCTGCAACCTTTCAGCCCTGTGCCATAACCAGCCACTTGTCTGCTTTTTCTTTGGACCAGGGACAGAAATTTCCCATAGGATTGTATGTGGCGATGCACGCAGGATACAATGAGGGAAGGAAGCAGCTATAATGAGCTTGTGGTTATGATGGGGGGCATTATGAGGTGGGGAACCTGGCAGATAAAAGTAATAGCTTCTAAGTTGATTAGTTTTGAACTGGCTTGATCCTAGAACCAAACGAGATTTGGAATCTAAACTTTTTTCCCATCAGTAACTTTAAAAGAGCTTAATTCATTTAAAAATGGAATACAATGTATTGATGAAATCTTCTTGACTTTCCTCCTGTATAGTGCTGTGATCTTTGTGGGGAGGATGGTGACATGGCACATTGATTTAAAATCAGTTCTTTATGTCTGGCAACCTTGTGAATTTTTAGTTGAATAGCCTTGTGAAGTTGTAGCTCAGTAACATATGAGGAAAATTGAAGAAGGGTAAATGAAAATTACAAGAGTACTCAGCAGAAACTAGCTGGTTAACACACTTCACTTCTGAATTTTTAATCTGCTACATCATACTGTTTTCCTTTGGTGCCAATGTATATCTTTGGGATCTGTGGACTCCTCTCACCCCTGCCCTCAAAACTTCTTTTTTATAGGTTTATATATATATAAAATATATAATATATATAATATAAAATATATAAAAAAATATATATAATATATATTTTTTTTGGTGAGGAAGACTGGCCGTGAGCTCACATCTGTGCCAATCTTCCTCTGTTTTGTATATGGGACACCACCACAGCATGGCTTGATGAGTGGTGGAGGTCCATGCCCAGGACCCCAACCCGCAAACCACAGGCTGCCAAAGTGGACCACACAGAGTTAACCACTATGCCACCCCCCACAAACATTTAATATTTCTTCATATGTTCAGAGATTGGAGACTAACATGTCAACGCAAATAATCCATAGCCAATCTATAAATCAAAATTGCGGTGAGTTTATTATGAGCCAAATTTGAGGACCATATAGCCCGGGGCCTTCCTTCCCCAAGGAAGGAAGGGCACCAAAGAAGTGGGGTGTACAGAGTGGTTATATACCATCAAAGAGCATATATCACATATGATTGGAATGTCCTTTTTACAATAGTCACAAGATTGCCCTGTCGGCACAGCCATTGATGGGCACAGCAGGTAGCAGGTCTGTTGTCTCAAGTTGGGTGGTCACAGGATGAGCACAGCAATCAAATCCCAGCCTAGGGAGAAATGCTTATCCTTAGGGAAATGTCAGTGTGGGGGAAGTTGCATCCTTATCTTAAGGGCAACTGTTTTTGTCTCTGGGACATGGTAAATGCTCAAAGCAGATATACAATGCATGTTCAAAGGCCAGTTAGGCCCTTTTGGAAAAACAAGATCAGGCCAAATTTGTTTTACACCAAATGGCTTCCTCATATACTCCAATATATCCTATTGCTTGCCATTTTATTTATCAAACAAAAAGCACTAAAAATGCCAGCAATGCCTCAGTACCAGATGGGAAGTATCTCCAGGCTGGTAGGGGCAGATTCAATCTCACCTCATAAATCTTCTCTTGCTTTTCATGAATCACAGGGTCATGAATTCCTGCCAGAGCACTTACATATCAGTATGTTCTTTAAAAACAAACAAACAGAACAACAACATTAGCAGCAGCAACCACAACCACAACCACCATAACAAAAGGCTTTAATGGAGCTTCGTTTCCTCTTCAAAGAGGTGTTACCTTATTGTTATAATTCAGAGTGGTTTCCAGAAATATAGTTCACCACCAAAAGAGTAAAATAAAAATAGCAATCAAAAAACAGCAAGAAACAAAATGTTTGACTTAGCCCCCTGTTCCTCAGTCAGGTGAATCTGAGAAAACCTTGATCTTTCCAATGGACTTGGAACCTTTCACTAAATCTCTGCCTCTGCCGCATGCCCCATGGATCTAGGTTTTCCCCTTTGGTATAGCAGCACATTTTCGTTGATTCAGATCCAGGTGGACTCTACTTTGGATAGGGAGTTGTATCTGCTGACATTTAAGGCAGGAATTCCCTGGGAAAATAGTCAAGAGATTCCTTTGGTACTGCTGGCAGGGCTCCAAAGGGTTTAGGGTTCCCCTCTCTAGACAAATGGGGAGAGAGAAAGGGAGGGAGGGAAAGAGAAAGAGAAGGACTTTATTGAGTGACTGTATTTCACCTGAAGCTTGTACAAAAAAAGCAGAAATGTGGTTGGATGACTGGATACTTTTCTAACCCCTTATCTCTTACCCAGCTACTCTGACAGTTCAGGGTTTTGTTGGGCATTTTAAAGGCTGCTTAGACATCCATAGTCAAAAATCAGTTCTTTGGGAAGCAAAGAACTTTGGAATCTAATGGGTTGGACCAAAATATTTGAAATGGTCAATAATCTAAGTGTAGTCTGTAGTAGCAATCGTTCCAAAATTTAAATTAAATTTGAACATATTAAGGGACATTTTAAGAGAACATATTTAATATTAAGAGAACATATTAAGAGACATTTTGGGGATTGTTATCACCTATTATCATTCAGAAAGGCTCAGAATTCTCATGCTTTTAATAGGCTAACAAAGATATTCCCAGTTGCAAGGAAAGAGCAAGATGTTTAAAATTCTGTGCACAAAGGGGTTATGACAGGAGGACTAGACCAAAAATGTAGGCAGTTTAAAAAAATGCTTTTAGAATAATGTTAGAAGGAGAACATTTTCTGAGAAAACAGCAGAAATGGTCATAATCTGTGACCACCAAAAATATGACTGACTCTCAATAGTCAACTTATTTAGGAATTCCCTTGGAGGACCCTTCTAATAACTTAGACAAAACTTTCACTTGCTTCTCTCCTAAATTTTCATACATCCTTCTCTTTAACCTCTGTACTTCCTTTTTTCATACAGTCAGAAGAGATCTTGATCTGGCGAAAGTCACAGGGCCTCTTAGAGGTGTTAATTCTCATGGATGGCTTCACCTTACGTGAATGTTCTTATCTTGAGCTACACCTCGGCCTGTATGCCTGCTGCAGGGGACCACATGTGGTCACATCTTGTCAGTTCCCACCTCTAAGGAGCCAACCAAGCTGATCCCTTCATTGTCAATCCCTTTCCTTTCTCTCTTTGCCACACGATTCTCTGATTCCTTTTTAAGCATTCTTCAACATTTACCATCTCCATGAAACTTGCTCATCACAGACTTGCTGGGCTCTAGTCACTTAAAAAACCCTCAGCAACCTGTGAGTCTATGTGATACTCTAACTGGATAATGTATTTGTATCATTCACTCGTGGTTTGATGCTAGTTTGCTCTCTCTTTTTAGATATAAAATGAATACCATTGTGCAGTGGAAGGAGAAGGGGTAAGAGTTGGCAATCTTGACTCCATCACTTAACTGTTGTTGGCTGTAGGCCACTGGACCTCCCTGAGCCCTGATTCTTCGTCTGTGAAATGGAATGGAGCATTATCTCTGTCCTCTCTTTTTCAGAGTTATGGTAAGTCCATATTCCCTCTTGGACCACCTCTTGTGTGCCTCTATAATACTTTGGCTCTCCAGATCCCATCATAGGACTGTCCCCAGCCTGCTGGGATCACCTGTTACTTGTCTAACTCGTAACTAGTCTGTAATTGCAATGAGAGCAGGGAACACTTTCTTGGTCATCTTAGTAATTAATTAACTTGCATAAATAATTGCTGTATCCTCGGCACCTAGCATAGATCCAAGACACATTTTAAAGATGAAAAAACATTGTAGAATAATTAAACAAGTGAATGAGGCTCAAATAGTGTCATATTAGTGGAAGTGCTTTGCAAATAGAATTAATAAATGTAAATAGCGATGATGCTGATGCTTATGATAAAAAAAGGGCATTTGATTATAAGTCAAAAACCTTATCCCTGCCAAATCCCCAAAAAGCCATGTATTCTTAATCTTATTTCCCCATTTACAGAATGAAACGATGTCTTTTCCAGCGCAGGTAAGAACTTGGAAACAACGTTCTTAATGTATGTATCAGTGTTTTGAAATAGAGCTAGGTAACTGCACAGTACTAACGTAAATGATAAAATTTTATAAACTTCAAATGGACATAGATAATTCCAAGGCCACATTTCAGAGTTGAAGGCAGAAGTAATGTTTTTAAAAACTTTGTCTTATGTATTAATCCAAAACGTCTCAGCAAATTTTGTTAAAAAATAAGAAACTGACTCATATGTCATCTCCTCATTGGCTCAGGAACTCTCTGGGGATGATAATAAATGACGTTTATGGTTCTCACATTTCCACTCAGGCCACTGAGTACAGCTGGGGGAAAAAACACCAATGAGGATTCATAATTCTAAAAATTTATCATTTTTATTTATTTATTTTTGTGAGGAAGACCAGCCCTGAGCTAACATCTGTTGCCAATCCTCCCCTTTTTGCTGAGGAAGACTGGCCCTGGGCTAACATCCGTGCCCATCCTCCTCTACTTTATATGGGATGCCGCCACGTCATAGCTGACAAGCAGTGCGTCGGCGGGCGCCCGGGATCCGAACCCGCGAACCCCGGGCTGCCAAGCGCGAACTAAACTGCTGCGCCACCAGGCTGGCCCCAACATTTCTCATTTTTAAAGTAAACTTGCTCCTCAGTGTCACCCAGCCATCTTATAGGACCAGAGTCATCTGTCTCTCTCATTCTCCAGTCAGGAAAGAGATGAAAATTGTAACCAGGGATCTTAGCTGAAATGGAAAATGACTCTGGCTTTCCTAAGCAAAATAGACTTTATTGAAAGGATATTGAGGCTCAAAGAATTGAGGGGAGACAGGAGAACAGCTTGCAAGTGGCAACACCCCAGGCAGCTCCAGAAACTGGGACAGGACCTACACGCGGGTTGCTGGGATGAGTGGCCTTCAAGCATTCCTGTTTCTTGCATCACTGTCTCAAGATGTCAAGTCCCAGGAGAGAGCGTTCGATATTGCGTCAGGGAGGGAGATGGCGTCTACAGAGAGAGAGGGTCACCAGGAATTATCCTACTACCAAGGCCACATTCAGTGGGTGAGAGGTCATGATGGCAGCTAACTCTTTTACATGAACTCATATAATCTTCGCCTCCCATCATCCCTGACACCCTCTCTTCTTTCTAGTCACATGGAACTGTAATGAGTCTGCTAGGGCTGCCATAACAAAAGACCACAGGCTGGGTGGCTCAAACAACAGCAATATATTTTTTCCCAAGCTAGATGTCCATGCCTAGATAACTCATACTTTGTCCTTTAAAATTCAATTTAAGTTTTGCTTTCTCTGTAAAACTTTCCTAGTTCCTCTCATTTTATTTAGACGCCATTTCTCTTTTCTTTCACAGCACCTTCTAAAATAGCTTTGTCCTCTCCAATTTCCAAGCATGTAAATACCAAATTCCCTCATATCCCTCCCCAAAAGATGGGGGTTGCCCCAGTAAGGAGGTACAAAAATAAAAGGCCTTATAACCAGTACTTGACAACAAACATTAGGAATCGTGCGTGGGGTTTCCAAATAGGGTTGCATTAGCTATAATTGTACTGCTTGACAATTAATAGCTTGTGTCTTTATCTCTAACTCAAGAAATAAATTCTTTAGGGAAGAGATTGTGTGTTAGTTGTTTATGCAACCCTGAAAAATAGAAGTTGGTCAATACATTTTGATTGGTTGGATGAGTAAATGAATGAATGAGGAGTTTACAAAAGTGGTTTCACATATTTTTCAATATGTTTAATAGATGAGCAGAGTTTTACTTTCCTGGTTTAGATCTGAGTTAATGGAGAGTTTAAGTGACCTGGAAGGTCAGAAATTCATTGAACTAAACTTGTAATATTATGTATATTATACAAGTACCTTTTCTGTCTACTGTGGAGCTGTTGCTGCTTTTTAAGGACATTAATTCTTTCAGGATACAAGTATATCTTTTCATATATTATCCTATTTATCTAAGAGATGTAAAGGGAAGTCTATGCTTTGATTTTCTTTTGAAAATAGAATAGTATGTAGGGAAATTGGCTAATTTCAGGATCATTTGATTAAGTCTTTTAACAAACACAGAATTCTATTCTTGTTAACTGGTTAGATAATCTTTTTTTAAATTAATATTTTCATTTCAAATGGGAGGAACTTTTTAAAAAACAGTTTAGTGAACTGGTTTTTACAATAGAACATTGTAACAAGGTGTAAATAGCTTTATAGATATACTCAGTATATAGTTTATAATTTTGTTGTAGTAAAAGTCTTTATAATCACCCAAAGGGGCCTATGAAAATCACTTTATAAACTTTCAAGAGCAATTCTTATTTATTATTATTGTAATAATTCCCTAAAAATGAGAGATTGTTGTGTGGAATAAATGAAAGAGCTCTATAGTGTCTTGGTAGTACCAACATTATACTCTTCAATAGTGTATTACATTGCAGATTTCTTAAAATAAGTGTGCAAACCTCATGTTACCCTTCTCATGCTGCACAACATTTTGAGTAGAAAAAGTGCTGCACCAAGTGGCTTGTAGCTCATGCGATGTTACGGAGGCAGAAAGAGATTGCTAGTATCAGAACTGGTGAAGGTCCTTGACCTTGATCTCAGCTGAGATGACCTCCACCCAACACAAGGATATAACTTCTCCAGTACTTCAGGATATTGTGTAATCCTCTGAACCTTTAATTTTGGTGAAAAGAGAATAAGCGCTTCCATAGTTGTTGATGCTGAAGTTCTAAAGGTAGTTACTTGTCAAAATTACATAATCGAGGATATGAACCAATCCTAGAGTTTGGGTTCTGAAGATTTCACTTTAACCACTAGAATTTGCTCACTTCAGACAAGGAAGCTGAGCTTTGAGATTTCTGGTTGTATCACATCCTCACTATGTAATACATTGAGACAACAGGCCATATTATATCCTTAAAAAGACAAAATGAAAACAAATCCATTTAACCATTTTCCCCAGTAAAATTGTTTTTTGCTTTATGAAGCAAGATCGTCAATTGTCCAATTTCCTAGATTTACATTTCAAAATCAACATCAGAAGCAGAATTTAAAAACTGTACGTTCACAAAGTCAGAATATGAAGAGTGAACTAAGCAACTAATAAAGTATTTTAGGACATTTTAAAGTATCTGGAAATGAGTTAGCTTAAACATTCAGTCTGTGTTACCTATGGCAAAACATTAAAGTTGTTAAAAGGTTTGTGGTAGACAGACAGATGGTTGAGTTATTCTCTCTATTTCTGTATGGTTGTAATATTAACTTGATAAGAAATGAAATGACTATGATAAAACCAGCTGGTTGATATTGTGTGAATGCACCTGCTGAGCTGCTTTGGCAGGGTAATGAGCATAGGGTTGTCCCTGCTTCAGGAATGCTCACCCCATCCTGGGTCCCCATGTTGCTCAGTCTTCTCTCTACATGGCTCTGTCAGGTGGTTCTGTCTTCCACAGCTGCTCCATGGGTCCCTCAAACTCCTGTCCTCCCTTGCTCTTTCCTCTCGCTTTCCATGGCTGACCTCAACCCCTATAGCACAGTGAAGACAAGACCTCAGATGGAAAATCCTTTGAATTCTTGCCACCAAACCCAAAATGTCTTAGCATCTGTCTAATCCTCTCCTCCTTCTCTGTCTCCTGTGGGAGAAATCTCTCTCTCTTTGTTTTGGTTGAATTCCTCTCCTCCTCTTCTAGGTCCCACCCTCTCCTGCCTCCTCTAGTACCATTCTCAAATCCAGCTTTTTGATCAAACTTATTGATCTCAGGAAACTTTTACAGGTGAAAATTATTAAACATCCCAGTGAGCTTCTTGTTTATGTGAGCTATATGTATTGACACTTATCATGGTAGGAACTGAAACAGAGAATTTAAAAAACCTGTTAATTCACTTAAAAATAACAGCAATAAACCCAGTATATGTTAACTACATTGCATTTTTAAAGACAAATATATTTTCCAAAACAAAAAAAATTAGTAAGAAGAGTAGCATTGTTTTACATTTTTGCAAATCTCTTTAATGTCTGGTTTAATAGAAGACAGCCAGATTCTTGTTTCTGCTTCTGCATACAATCTGTTGTGAAATGATTATTTGGTTGAAGTATGGGAGGAGAATCCTGCCTGACACATATATGTACAGTCGTATGTACAGTGGCTTAGTGGCGGAGATATGTTCTGAAAAATGTATCATTAGGTGATTTTTGTCATTGAGTGAACATCATAGTGTACTTACACAAACCTAGATGGTATAGCCTACTACACAGCTAGGCTGTATGGTACTAGTCTCATGGGACCACCATTGTATATGTGGTCTGTCATTGACTGAAATGTCATTATGCAGTGCATGACTATAGTTGAAAAAGGTAGGATTATTTTAATAACTTTTTCAGATAATTGTAGTTATTTTTCTTTGATATTACAGCAAAACTCAACAAGTGGTAGTTTTTTAAAGGTTGGCTGCAATGTGGATTCTGAAGACATATTAATGAATTTTTCGTATCTTGTTACTTTAAAATCCATGCATCTATTTTTCACTTTGAACTAATCTTTTACTAAAAGGGCATGGTTTTGAACATAATGCATAGTCATTTGGAAAATATTTCTTCACTGAGTTATGCAGATCTTCCAAATGTAGGCATATTTTATTTCATAATAACAAAAATGTCATATTCAATAATATCACCACCCATCACATCAGAAAAGTATTTAAGTATTGAGAACTGTCAAACTCATGATGGTAGATACAAAATTTTCAAACTTATAATTTTTGCTTGAAAGTTCAAATGTTATTATTGGCAACAAATACTGTCAGCTTTTCTTGAAGTGACAGGCTCGTTTTGCTCATTTCCAAGAAAATGTCTGCCAAACACTCATTTGAATAGCCATAGTTTCTCAGCCATTCTTTAAAGTAAAAATGGTGTTTCATGAACAAAGGGGCTAGTTCAGCTCACGACTCCATCAGACCTGAAGACAACCATCACACTCGGTCTGCAGTGGAAGGGCTTTGTGTGTACTTCCATTTTGTCATATAGACTATTAAAGACGTGCACTCAAGGGTCAAGATTTAATAAAATTAGCAATTTTCATGCTTCATCAAGGACATTCTTAAGTGGCTCTGACTCTGAGTTTGCTGTGTGTGATGATGGGGAGGACAACCCTGCCTATGACAGTTTGATGCCTTGATTCACCCCAAGTGCCAGCAGTTTTACCCACCATTGCTTTTGCACCAACAATACAGAAATCATATAATGAAAAAGGCAAGTGACATCTTATCATGATTACGAAAATAGTTGTGATTGCCCAGGCTCCCTGAGCAGGTCTAGGGACCCCTGGAGGTATGGAGACCACACTTGGAGACCCATAGCTCTAACCGATTATTCCCTTTTACTGTACCTTAATTCTCTATGTAAATATTGCTTCTTTCTATTAGTTTTTGAACATCTTATGTATCTCTTATATTGAAAAAAAAGCCACCAAAATAAATCTTCCCTCAACCCCAAGTGACCCACTAGAGGCCATTAAATCTATTTTTCCCTTTACAGCCAAATGTCCTTAAAGAATCATCTCCATTTATTGTCTCTGCTTTTTTCGTGATCCATCCTTTCATACCCATTGCAATCTAGTTTCTGTCCCTATCTCTTCCTGTAAATTGCTCGCTTCAGGTTCCCAGGGCCTTCCCTGTTGTGTGACTCTAGAGGACACACTCCAATCCTTACCTTCCTTGACCCTCTGCAGCACCTGACCCCACAGATCACTTGTCCATCATAATATGTGCCTGGCGTTGTGCTAAGTGCTTTACACGGGATTGCTCATTTAATCCTCGTGGCAACTTGAAGATGTAGTGATGATTATTATTCCATCTTACAAGTAAGAAAACCGAGAAAGCTGCCCAAGGTCATACAGCTCACAAGCAGAAGTGCAGAGTCTCCAACTCAGGTCTCCATGACCCCAAAGCCAGAGGTGTTAAGCACCACAATGTATCACCTTCTTGAAACACCTGCTTCCCTTTCCCACAACATCACTCTTCAGGTTTGTTTTCCTTCTTCTCTGGCTGCTTTCTCTAGTCTCTTTGTGTGTGAAAAAAATGGTTCTCCCATGTTCTTGCTTTGCTCAAGATTTGAAGTCCTGGGAGAGCTCATCGAACTGTCCACACCTATCTTGTGCCCTGGCCCACCCCCCCAGAAGCCTTCCCTGCCCTCCAAATCTGGATTGGCTGTGCCCCTCAGTACTCTGGGCTTCCCCACTCATGGCAGTATTTTATGGTGCATTCCAGCTGCTGATTTACATTTGTTCACTAAACTGCTGGCTCTGGGAAAGCGAAACTGTGTTTGATTTTCACCTTGAATCCCCAGAATTGAGCACAGGTCCTGGCACATGGTTGTCTCTCATTATTTGATGAGTAAACAAATACGCTGGGTTTGAGGAACCGGTGGGACATTCCTGAGGAGATGTGTATCTGGAAGTGGTTAGTGAGGAAAGGTGCTCACAAGAGTGGTCTGATAATTTTAGAATTATTTTCATAGAAATAGTGTTTGAAGTTGTCAGAATGGGTTAGACACTATGGGAAAGGAAGAAAAAAATGCCGAGGACAGTACCTTGGGGAATGGGGAAATAAGAGCCAGTGAAGAACACAAACTGATAAGTTAGAGGTGTAACACACGTGGGTACAATGCCATGAAAAACAAAAAAGAAGGGAATTTCATGAAATAGGGATACTCTGTGGTACAACTGTTGCAGAAACATTAATGGAAATAAATATTGTAGAAATGCCATGCAATTTTGCAATTATGAAATCATTTGGTGGTCTTTGAATGAACTGTTTCAATTGACTAATAAGAATAAAAATCAGAGAATGGGCAAAGAGTGGATGGTGAAGAAGTGGATGTTGAGGGTGAAGGCAGGAGGTGGTTCACTGGTTCTCAATCATGTATGATATCAGTTCACTTGTATAGATGCAAACATTACAGCTCCCTGGGCACCATTCTCAAGCTTTTATGGTTCAGTAGATCTGGAATGGTGCTTGGGATTCTGTGATTTTAAAAAGCATTATGGGTGATTTAACCTATGGTTGAAAATCACTAGTGTATATTCATCATTTCATTAGTTTGGCTTGTGCAGAAAGAAGAAAATAGTAAGTGTTATGGACTGAATTGTGTCCTACCCAAAATTTATATGTTGAAGCTCTAACCCCCAATGTGACTGTATTTGGAGATGGGCGTTTAAAGAGATAATTAAGGTTAAATGAGGTCATAAGGGTGGGGTCCTAATCTGAGAGGACTGGTGTCCTTATAAGAAGAAGCGACATCACAGACCTCTCTCTTTCTCTGTGCCTGTGCACAGAGGAAAGGCCATGTGAGGACACTGAGAGAACGTGGCTGTCTGCAAGCCAGGAAGAGAGGTCTCACCAGAAACGAACCCTACCGACATGTTGATCTCGGACTTCCAGCCTCCAGAACTAAGAGAAAGTAAATATCTGTTGTTTAAGCTACCCAGTTGTGGTATTTTGTTATGGCAGCCCAAGCTGACTAATATGTAAGGTAGAGGACTTTATTTCTAGGATACTGGAAATCCAACCAAGTAGGAGGGAGAGAATGAGCCAGTAGCAATGAATAGGAAAAAAATCGAAATTACTGAAAAGAAAGGCACAGCTGAGGAAGCCAGAATCTGGAAAATGTGAGGACTGGGATTACAGAGAGAAGGCCAGCCTTGGAGAGAACCACATTACAACGTTTCCATGTATTTCTCCATTTGACCTTCCTAAAGCCTCTGTGAGACAGGCAGATGAGAAAACTTGGTTTGATAGGGGTCAGGTTTGTACAGTTGAGAAGTGGAAGACCCAGGACAAGGAATGCGTATCTTTTCCTAATGGGCTCTCCTGTACACAGCATTTCCCAAACTTTTATCATTTCTGTTCTACCTTCATCATGTCTGCCATATCTAAGTCAACTCCTTACTACTGTCTTATAACTATATGTATATTTAAAGTCAACTCAGATTTTTTAAAAAGTTATATTTTATTGAGGTCATATTAGCCTATAACATTGTGTAAATTTCAGGTGTACATTACTATGTTTCAGCTTCAGTATAGACTGCATTGTGTTCACCACCAATAGTCTAGTTTTTATCCATCACCATATATATGTGCCCTTTTACCCCTTTTGCTCTCCCTCCACCCCCTTCCCCTCTGGTAACCACCAATCTGTTCTCCTTATCTATGTGTTTGTTTGTCTATCTTCCACACATGAGTGAAATCATACAGTATTTGTCTTTCTCTGTCTGACTTATTTCACTTAGCATAATACTCCCAAGGTCCATCCATGTTGTCGCAAAGGGCATGATTTTGTCTCTTTTTATGACTGAGTAGTATTCCATTGTGTACATATATCTTCTTTATCCATTCATCCATTGAGGGGCACTTGGGTTGTTTCCAAGTCTTGGCTATTGTGAATAATACTGCAATGAACACAGGGGTTCAACTCAGATTTTTACTTAGTATTAATATGCAACAATATCACCAGTTTGATATGGTGGTTAGATTTTCAAAACGCACATTAAATTAGCATATAATTTTCAGAAAAGTCCATTCTGTGTACCACCTAAAGCCATCTTGCATACTATTAGTGTGTATATGCTGCCTCCCTAATGAGAAATGACACTCTTTGAGAAAGGAGGAAAGGAAGAGAGGATTCAGGAGTAAATGCCTTATATCAAGATGGAATGAAAAAGGGAGGAAAATGAAGATTTATTTGTATCTCATGTGAAGGTGGTAAAAAATGGTTTGCGCTTCAGGTTATACAGATCAAAGAGTGTTTGATAGAGCAGCCCAGAAATCGTTACAGAATTAATTACTTCATAATAAAAGAATTGCATTTTTTTCAGGTGAAAGGCTCAGGCTCTGCTGTCCATCAGTACCTATTATGCAGATCAGAAAATGTTGAAAGTGGCAGCAGTACTGTCCAAAGGCAATGGGGCCCTTCTCTGGTCAGCTGCTTTAGAAGCCTCTGCCCCTCCTCTGGGTGAGCCATCTTCCTCCTTGGGCACACTTGAGTCCCTCTAGACCACAAGCCCCATAACTGGGATTCTGGAATTCTCTGCTGAGGCCTGGGCCAGCCTGTTCTTTTGCATCCCTCTCCCCAGCTGGACCACACTGCTGATGTGTGCAAACTTAGGTCCCAACAGTGGCTGATGAGGAGCTGTTAGCAGATGAGCATGTATGGAGCTTGGATTGGAGGTCCCCACTTGTGCATGCAAGGCTCCTCATGGTGTAGCATGGAGCTGTGACTGGGAAGAGAAGGGGGTGCCCAGTCTTGCAAATATTAGGAGTGGACTTGATTACTCCAGAGTCAGAGAACTAAGCCAAAGAGAGAGAAGCTATTCCCAGGAAATAAGAGAGACAGTTCAGAGGAAACATGTACTGCGGATTCTATCATTTGTATATATTTGTCAGTTCCTGGTAGAGTAGAATTAGCTAGAGCTGTGAAAATATTGTGAAGAAGACTCTTCAAAATGGGAACTCGAACAACTGCAGACCAAGAGATGGGGTGCTGTGTGCAATTAGTACCAAAGACTAGCATCATAGAAGTCACCACCGTGACCATTTTGATGCAGACCCACATGGAACAGGGTAATGTAGCTGGACACAAAATAGTAAAAGTAGTGGAAACAGGACAACAAAAAGGGGCCTGAATGGGATGAACGGAGAAAATATTTTCTTACCTGCATTTGGCTAAGATTTCCCCCAATTCTTTAGAAAAAAGGAAATGGAAGTTGTGTAGAAACTATAGTAAGTATTGTTTTTAGTTTCAATCAGATACATATATATTGAACAAACTCTGTCTTTCAGGTATTACGCAAGGTACTGATGTACATAAAATGGCATGAAGATCAATTCCTGAGGGGATCAGGTAGGAGAAGAGACTTCAGGTGGAGAAGATTTAAGATAGAGAAGATTTGGAGTAATTTGTTTGGAGAGTATGCTAGGGAAGGCACAGGAGATAAATAATAAGGTTTTGGTCAGCTAGGAGTAAGTTTGAAGTTGGCATGAATCTGTAGGGAGATCAGCAAAATTCTTTAATATTCTTTAGCAATGCTCTGCAGTCAGGAGGAGGAAAAGGAAAAATGAATGGAGGGGGTTATGTCAAGGTTGGCATAGTGCCCACTCAAAAAAAAAATCCAGTGCTTGGTGAGAGCAGCATTGAAGTGGCTGGCCATGCCACCTGGGCTAATTGTCATCATTATAATCACTAATGATTTTTATGAGCTCTTACTGTATGCCAATTTCTGTTCTTAAGTATTTAAATGCATCATCTCTGGGTGAGGCAGGAGTCATGTGAGTACAGGAGGGTTAGCAGGTGGAAGGTGGAAGGGCAGAGTGATTCCAGGGCTCAGTGAAGGTTCCAGAAATTTGTGTTCAATTGCTTCACCTTACACTGGATGGAGATGGATGGAATGTCAGTCTGAAGAATTTATCTTTAAAAATTTGACAATTCCAGAATTCCGGGGAGAGGATAGTGATCTTCTCTGAAGGTCGTTAAAATATTGAGTGGATTATTTTGGCTGTTTTGGAATATTTTAGATGTAGCCTTGTTTAGAAGTAGGGTTATAAACAAGAGGATCACCCAAAAGTCCTTCCTATCTTTAGGGATGTGAAATTAAGCTTGGTATTTTTTGTTGCATTTTGGTTTAGACTTCCAGTGATAGGAAAAAAATAAGGGTTTGATCTCATTATAAATAATTCTAAAGAATTGAGAAGACAGATTTTCAAACAAAATAATTTGGCTACTTGTGTTGTGGTTCAAAATTGTGACTATCTGTGACAATGTTCCCCTTATCAGGTGAAAAAAATTCAATCCCGATTGGGTTAGTCTTCCATTTGATTAAGATTTAGTAACATGACCACATCAGGGAAACAATTTGCTATCATTCCCAGAAGATTTTAATTGGCATTTATAATAACTAATTTTTAGACTTATGTTCAGAGGCATTTGGAAAAAGAGGCAGATTTTAGCCCACCTGTCTTGTTTGCTTGTCTGTGGCTATAGAACAATCTTAATTCAGATATCGTGAAAGTCAGTGGGCCATGTAAGCAGAATCTTCTGAGAAGCTGATTGCTCATGCACAGCAAAACTCACTTTCAATTACTGAAATCAATTTTTTTCAATGCCTCAAAGCAGGGACCATTTTGAGGCCTTTGAACGCAATTTTTCATTTTATTTCTTTGCAAACTGACACATCACTCTGCTTGCTTTGTAACAGAAGAGCTGATTTAAAGCAGTTTGCTGCTCTGGCTAGCTCTCTCTGCCTCTTATACCCAGGATCCCATGATCCTCTACACTGTTCTGTGCCATACGGTAGAACCCCACAATGGCTTTCTAAATAGATGTGTAGCAGAGTGATAAAAATGGAGTGAACTTATGATTTAGCCAAGGAGATTCTTTCCCCAATATTGGTATTGATGTGATTGCACTGATTCCTTTGTCAATTTGGTTGCTTGAAAGATTGCAAGAATTGATCAAGTGGCTTTTAAAGAATTTTCATTTTCTACGTACGTAGGTCACATACTCAAAATCTTATTTCCCAGTTTAAATAGTTTTTTAATATGTTATACCTCCATCAGTAATCTCTGAAGTGTAAGAAAAATGCATTTTTTTCTCCTAGTGATAAATACTAAGTTCATTGCATTTCTTGGAACACAACATTGATCATTGATTGCCTCTACTCATTTACCCAGTCCTCAGGTCTATAATGTTAGCTTAATATGGAAAGATTGTGTGTGTGTGTGTGTGTGTGTGTGTGTGTGTCTGTGTGTGAAATAAAAGGGAAATCCATTGTGCTACCTGGCTACTTTCCAAACAACAAGTTTTGCCTTGCAAATGACAGTTTTAAGTACTTTGGATTCTTAAATTTACTGCCATTTAAAATCTGTATTCAGGAACCTTGTTATGGATAATAGAACTTTAGTTACAAGTTTGAACCCCAATAAAGCCATATCCCAGAGCCCACAAAAGTGTATGAAAGATGCTCTGAAAAATATCTTTTGGCCAGCCATGGAGTGGAATGGAGAGTTGGTGGGGATGGGGTGGTTGGGAGCAGAGGTCCAGGAGGAGGGCCTTCCCTGACCACAGGACAAGGTCAGTGGGGCTCATTCAGGGGATGCCACTTTTTCCTTGTTCACGTAATGTCCAGAAGATGTGCTGGCTGGTCTGCAGTTCTCCAGAATGTCTACCTTGGTTCTCAGAGAATGCTCTGGGATATATTTACACAACCCTAGAGGAAAATTTCCTGAACATATACTGTGTGCCCGGCACCATGCCTAAGCCCTCCTAGTGTCTGGGTAGGAACTGTAGTGAGAGACTGACTAAGAGTTGTTTTGTATTTTGATCTTTTCTTCCATTTGGTTTTTAAAAAACATTCACATTTTCAAGAAAATCACTATTAACTGTATATGTCCATTTTGTTGTTAAAAATTCGTACTGGTCTTTTGATTTTATTTTCAGCCACAGGCTTGCAAATCTCTATTTAGGACTGCAGTAAGTAAAGGTGCATGACTCAGATGTATAGAATCACTGGAATTTGGATATTGTCTAGCCCAATGCCTTCACTTTTCAGAAGGTAAAACAGAGTCCCAGAGAGCCTTATTGACAAATATAGAGAGTTGTGGTTTTTTTTTTTTTTTGTGGGGAAGACCAGCCCTGAGCTAACATCCGTAGCTAATCCTCCTCTTTTTGCTGAGGAAGACTGGCCCTGGGCTAACATCTGTGCCCATCTTCCTCTACTTTATATGGGACCCCGCCACGGCATGGCTGACAAGCGGTGCATCGGCGGGCGCCCGGGATCCGGGCCAGTGAACCTCAGGCTGCCAAGCGTGGACTAAACCGCTGCGCCACTGGGCCGGCCCCGAGAGTTGTGTTTTTAACTATAACTTTATACCAGAATTTTTCATAAAAATTTTAACTTGGGTTTTGTTATGATGTTTAAGTATCTATACTGGTGAGTTTGGAGATTGAAGACGATTTACTGGATCAAAAGGTTGCATAGCATCTAATAGCAGCGAGCTTATTTCTTCTCAATTTTGTCTTGCTCTGCTTCCACATGCAGTAGCCACTTGTAGCTCTACCCCAGATGAGATCTTCTTTTCTTCTACTTGAGCATGAATTTGCCCTGTTCGTTCCTCCAACGTGCCAGGAGCTGTTAGATAAGGTCTTTCTTAAGCCACAATCATTAAATAAATTTCCACTGAGCTTAATGTGTGAGCCATAAAAGAAAAACCAAACATGATTCCAACTCATGAGATGAGATAAACACACGTGAAACAGAGAATAACATCATCTTTCAAATTATTATTATATGACGGCATAATAGGAGTGAGGTTGTATATTATAGAAAAAAAATAAGGAGGGCATCTCTGAGTCGATTCTATCTAAGATCAGACTCTGGTGCTGTGTTCATTGAAAAGCTGGCAACTGCTGTCTTAGTTTACCCATTCCGACTACTTATCCTGTTGAGGAAATGAAGACAGAAAAGCTCGGTGGTTTCCTTTTACACTGATACTTTGGAATAAAGAGCGTGGGCAGTGTGGCATAATAAAAACTGTGGATGGACAATTTTTAGACCATTTAGGATGTCTGCATTAGAGAATCCCCAAGACAATGTCTGTCATTATCTTTAACATACAAGTGATCTTTGTTCACGTGTGTGCCTAGTCACTGCAAAAGCTGCCTACAGGGCAGTTCATGGACAGGGTTAAGGAGAAGGGTGTATGTTAGGAAGCTAAGCTGCATTTGAGAGAAGATGTGACAAGTAGGGTTGCGAGGTTTACTGGTCACAATCCCAGATCTGGAATGAAAAACTTACTCTTTTGTTCAGCGTTCAAGTTGGGAGTTTGCCCTTCAAGAGACAGTCAACTACTGACTTGAATGCACTTGGAAAGAGAAGAACGTAAACCAGCCACCAACAGGAGAAGAACGCCAGGTTTTCTGGAAACATTGCCAAAACCCAACAATTTCTCAGAATTTTCAGCGGCGCCAGAGGAGTGTTTGCATTTCAATGGAAAAAGTTCTGAAAGCTCTGGAAACTATTCCCAGTTTTACTTTTTCATTGAAAGGCAAAAACCATTGCTGTGAATAAGAGACAGAAGCACTTGCTAGGGCTTTGTTAAGAGTTAATAAAAGGGACTTCTGGGAAATTTTAATTGTTCAATTCTTTGCCACAAAGTCAAGACAAAGGGGGTCGAGTTATAATGGCAAATAGAAAAGAAAAGTACTGTTAGCTTGAATACAAAAGTACCCAATGTCTGGAGCCACTTTCCCCTAGCGTGGCTTTGAAAGACAGAGCCTTCTAGATTTAAAGAGATGTAGTAGTAACAAATTGCAATAACATAATGATACTCCTCATAAGCATATACTCATCATAAGTATTTACTCTTTCACGCATTACAAATACCTGTTAAGTAGCTTGGAGATTATAGTACTTATGAGAGACAATCTTTGAAAAAAGAATACTACTATTTCCAGTTGAGAGTTGGAAAGATTTTAAGTAGATCTGTAGTAACAGTCAAAAGTAGAAAAAGCATAGTGCAGCAAAGAAAACTATTTAGGTCTAATTCTACCACAATAAGTTTGAAGGCAGCACTGTCCAATAGAAATACAATGTGAGCCACATACATAAATAAAATTTTCTAGTAGCTACATTAAAAAAGTAAAAACAAGCAGGTAAACAATTATAACACTGTATTTTATTTATCCCTTTGTATATAAAATATTATCACTTCAATATGTAATCAATATAAAAAATTAGCGATGTTGGGGCCGCCCGGTGGCGCAGCGGTTTAGTCCGCGCTTGGCAGCCCGGGGTTCGCGAGTTCGGATCCCGGGCGCCCGCCGACGCGCTGCCTGTCAGCCATGCCGTGCTGGCGTCCCATATAAAGTGGAGGAAGATGGGCACGATGTTAGCCCAGGGCCAGTCTTCCTCAGCAAAAAGGGGAGGATTGGCGACGGATGTTAGCTCAGGGCTGGTCTTCCCCACAAAAAAAAAAAAAAAAAAATTAGCGATGAAAAACTTTTACATTTTTTTCTTACTAAGTGTTTGAATTTTACTATTCTATATTTGCAGTATCTCTCCTTTGGATGCTAAATTTTCATTGGAAATACTTGATTTGTATTCAGATGTCATAAAACTTAACAGTTGAAAAAGTAGATTTACATACTTTAAAAATTTCCAATAACTGAATTGAGTAACAATTTTTAATTTTAAGTTAATTAAAATTAAATAAAACTGAAAATTCAATTTCTGTTTCACTAGCCCCATTTCAGGTACTCAATAGCCAATATGTGCTAAGTGGCTATTGTAATAAACAGTGCAGCTCTAAGAAGTTGCTAAACTTTTTTTTTATTATGCTGTAATTTTATTGTTTCAAATATTAGCTAATCAAGCGAGCCTTTGAAAGTGACCTATGATATCCTTTTTATGTAAAGATATTTTGGGGGTAATACAAATGTTGTATGAACTTTGACCTGTCCTTTGCTATAGGGGTCTGTTTCTCCATTTAAATATGTGTATTTTGCTAGAATTTTTCTAAACCTTGAGCAAGGTTGGCCTATAGGGCACAGAGGGTCACCTGGTGGTGGGGTTCAGGGGGTGGGAGAGGAAGGTGAGGAGGTGTAGCAGGGTCAGAAGGAGAAGCATTTTTCTGCCAGGCTGAGAAATAAAACGTCACCTTTTAGGTAATATGACATCACCACCTATTTTCTGATTATTAAAATAATGATTCTTTATTATAAAAAATTAACTAAATTCAGATAAGCCTGAAAAGATAATTGAAATCATCCATGATTCCACTACCCAGAGATAACTGCTGGTAATGCTGAACATACTTATTTTTCATCATATACATGTATTCATACAATATTCCATAGCGAATTCTATAGCTCTTTAGGAGGTCCTATCCTGATGGCTTGTAGGGAAATGTTGCTTAATAGTGAACAATATCTCAGTCTTAAAAATACTTGTTTTCTGTTTCAACATTCAATCTCTTCAGATTTTAAGTCCCAATAAGGCTAGTTTAAATAGTTTCTTTTGGATGACCTAGACTCTGTAGTTGAATGCTCAGTCTTTCAGATTTCTTCTTCTTTCTCTTCTCCTTTCCAAGGTGACAACTGAATGTATGAAGCAAGTCATGTGCCCTTTTGGCAGTGATTCTGACCTCTGGGGCAGAGGGACTGTTCTGGTCTACTCCTGACTGGTGACTGCACGATGCCCCTGGTTCATCTAGGTTCCTGTTGTGATGTATTGGTACCCACTGCTGGAGTCCCTGGTCCTTCTCATTTGCTTCCAGATAAGTCTGTATCTCTTAGTGGTCCCTCCATCTCAAATCTGGCGATTCTTTCATCTTCCCAGCACCCTTGTGGCCCCTCCTTGGGGCTCACGGAAACCTCTGGATTACCTTTAGGCATCACACAGGCCACAAGGAGCCAGAAATGCTCCTTCAGACTCACCTTACTAGCTATCTTCCACTGCTGCCCAGTAGCACCATCCCCCATACCCTGCTGGAAATTGCTAAAAGTAGGGCATTTCTAGGAGCCCTATTGCCTCCTCCCAGTATGCCCAGGTCACTGTGCCACAGTCCTTTCCAAATACCCCTGCGGCTTTTTCTACCTCTCTCTCTGTTCCCTAAAGTGTTTGGGCAAGAAAGGGTGGGCTTAGTTCCTCTAGGTCAGCAGTTCTCAAAGTGTGACTCACAGATCCCTGGGGGTCCCTAAGACCTTTTCAGGGGATCCATGAGATCAAAACTATTTTCATAAAAATATTGAGAAATTCTTTCCCCTTTTCACTCTGACATTTGCACTGGTGATGCAAAAGCAATGGAGGTAAAACTGCTTTCTTTTGAGCACTAATCGAGGCAGTAGCTCTGAACTCTACTAGTAGTCATTGTATTCTTAACACCACACAGTCAAGGCATGTGCACACACACACACAAAACCCCCAGAGACAAGAAATTAAAACAAAAAGAACCTGCTAGTTTCACTTACGAACATCCTTGACAAAGCAGGAAAAAATTATATTAAATCTCGACTTTTGATTACACATCCTTTTAATATTTTATATTCTATGTGGCTAACCAGGAAGTACAAATAAAGTACTTCTGATTCATATTGAAACATGATGGTTGTTTTGAGGAAAAGCACTTAGGCAACTGAGTTATGAGCTGAATTAGCAGTGTTTTCCATGGAACACCATTTTTTACCTGAAAGAACAACTGATAAACTATGATACTATAATAAACTATGATAAACAGATAAACTATGGTTAGTCAGACTCGCATTTTTGGTGGACATTTCTCAAAAATGAATGAAGTGAGCCTGTCATTCCAAGGAAAACAACTGGAAGTATTTGTTGCCAATAATAAAATTTGAGCTTTCAACTAAAAAGTAGAAGTTTGGAAAGCTTGTGTCCACTACCATGAACTTCATAGCTTCCTAATATTTAAACATTTTTCTGATGAGATTTGTGATGATGGAAACTGATGTGATTTTTGATATTGTATAATAAAATATGTCAACATTTGGAAAATCTACGTAACTCAGTGAACTAATATTCTCCAAATGATCAATGAATGCACAATGTTTAAAATTACACATGGGTTAAAGATCCATTCAGAGTTCAAGATAATTGAATGGACTGTAATGAAACAGTATAAAAGTTCATTTATTTGGTTTCAGATTCCATATTGTAACTAGCATTTAAGAAACTATTAATTGTTGAGTTTTGGCATAGTATCAAAGAAGAATATCCACAATTATCTGATAAGGCTGTTAAAATACTTCTTTTTCCAGCTACATATCTGTGTGAGGCTGGACTTTTTCCTCATACTTTAACCAAAACAATATATCACAACAGGTTATATGGAGAAACAGATATGAGAATCCAGCAGTCTTTCATTAAGCCAAACATTAAATAGATTTGCAAAAATATAAAGAATGCCATTCTTCATACTCATTCTTTTGGGGTTGGAAAATATGTTTTTCATAAAAATATGTAATTTACGTTAATGTAGTGGATTTGTCATTATCTTAGGTGCATTAATAAATAAATATTTTGAAATTTTTAGATTGGCCCTAACATCTGTTGCCAATCTTCCTCTTTTTGCTTGAGGAAGATTGTCCCTGAGCTGACATCCATGCAAATCTTCCTCTATTTTGTATATGGGACACTGCCACACGGCTTGGTGAGCAGTGTGTAGGTCCATGCCTGGGATACAAACCTGTGAACCCCGGGCCACCAGAGCGGAGTGTGTAAACTTAACCACTACACCACCATGCTGGCTCCTCAGTTTTAATTTCTAATATGATGTCTTAGCTTGGGCGGCTATAACAAATTATCATAGACTCGGTAGCTTAAACAACAGACATTTATTTCTTACAGTTCTGGAAGCTAGGAAGTCCAAGATCAAGGAGACAGTAGATTCAGTGTCTGATGAGAACTCTCTTCCTGGTTTGCAGATGGCTATCTTCTTGCTGTATCCTTACATGCAAGAGAGAAAGTTCTCATGTCTCTTCCTGTTTTTATAAGGGCAGTAAGCCCATCGTGAAAGCCCCACATTCATGGCCTAATCTAACTCAAATTACCGCCCAAACACCCCACTTCCAAACACCATCACATTGGGATCAGGGCTTCAGCATATGAATTTTGGGGTGACAAACATTCCATATATGGCACATGGTCTCTATCAATAGATGTAATCCACATAAACAAATATCTATCAATAATTAAAATAGTAGAAATTATTAGGGTCCTCAGTAGTTTCAAAGAGTTGTGGAGGAGCTCCGAGATCAAAAGTTGGAGAAGCACTGCTCTCTCTCATATCCGGAATTTTTGTTCACACCTAAGCAACTCTACAATCTGGTCATCAATCTGGCTTCTTATATATTAAGGGCATAGATGGGAGCTAAAAGAACTTTTAAAAGTCAATTCTTGTCTTATTAAAGGGTGACTTTCAAGACTATTTCACCAGAGGCTGGCCCGGAGGCGTAGCAGTTAAGTTGGCGCGCTCCTCTTTGGCGGCCAGGGATTCACCTGTTCAGATCCTGGACCGATGCACTGCTCATCAAGCCATGCTGAGGCGACATCCCACATAGAGCAACTAGAAGGATGCACAACTATGACATACAACTATGGAAAAATGGAAATTCTGCTGTGCCTAGGAGTAAATTTAATCAAGGAGGTGAGACACCTGTCTTCTGAAAGCTGTAAGACATTGATGGACATACTCATATATGATTTGTCCCACTCAGGTGTCATGAGCATGTTCTAATGTCATGAAATATTCCTCTAAAGTGTGATTTGTGGAGGTTGTATAGTATTCTGCTGTAAGACACAGCCCAGTCCTTTTACTGTGTCTCCTTTCATCAGCAAGATTTAGGCAGAGGAATGATATTTATGTTCCAAGAAGGTAGCTCTAACGACAATACTGAGACACCCTGGGAGAGCTGTTAGAAATCTGTTGCAGGAGGCCCAATGAGGTAGATACAGTGAGGGCCTCAGGTAAAGCAGTGACTTTGGGACTGTATAGGGGAGGGAGGTGGTAGTACATTAAGGTGGACAACTGAATGAGGGGCAAAAAGAGAGATATGACCTCTCCTGTTTTTCTAGTGATTGAAGGGCCTATAGTAAATCAGGTGGCAATGTTCAGTAGGTTATGATGCATCTTTCATTCTTTCTTATTTTGAAATAGTCAGCACTTTAATAACTGTTTACCATAAAATGTAGGGTCTACCTTTAAATGCCTTCACCTGTATTTACATAAGGCTTCTTTCCACAAAGGATTTGAGGGTAACTACAGTCACAAGCATTATAAAAATAGTAATGGCAATAATAATAATAATAATAAATGTAGTAGGTAACCAGATTTGGCAACTAAGCTTTATCCTGAATTTTAAAATCTGTCATTCAGGAAATTAAAAAACATCACGGAAGATTGGATTTTCTTTTGTCAATTTCAATGTAAAGATGATTGTAGTTATTTCAGGTTCCTTGTGCTGAAAATTTGCAGTCTTAATCTTTTTTTATAAAAATTTCATAAGATCTGTACCTGCTATGGTCACTGGCAATGTCAGGAACATATAGCTCAGGACATACATTCCAGTTATTTATAATAAAACAGTTTAAAAAAATTTTTAATGATAATATTTCAATAATCTAAAACTGATTTTAATTTAAAAAATTTATTTCCCAGAAAAAATGACCTCAGATTTAAAAATATTGAAAAATGTGTTTTTAACTTTTAGGAGTACAATTATTTCATATGTAAGCTGATGTAAAGATCATTGATAACAATCTTTTGTTTTACTATAAAAAAGTCAATTAGTCAAAAAATCAACTTATGAATTTATTGTTTCATTCATTCATTCATTTTTCAAATGTTCAATGATTCCTAAACTATATTTCAGATTCTGGGCTAAAGATTCATTATGTAAAAGTGAAAATATCTTTCTTTAAGGAGCTTGAAAGGCTTGTGGGAATCTAACAAAAGGAAACAACTAGCAAACAATGCTATAAATACGAAAACACAGGTATTTTGGGTCTCCTGCTGTTTAATTACAATTGTCTCAATCAGACTGAGACTTGAAAGAAGTAGAAATCATAGTTCTAACTTTAAGGGAAATTATTCTTGAGGTAAACTGAATTACTGTTCACCAGTATCTGTGCCCTCTTTGTGGGAGACATGTCTCCCCACCTTGCTGAACTCAAGCTTGACCATGACAGTCACTTTGGCCAAGAAATGTGAGACATAGTGATGGGTTACTTCCAAGCAGAAGCTTTAAGAAGCAGTGACAATCCACGAGAGTTCAGTTGTTCCACGACATCTCCAACATTTGGTCAGTGTGGAGTGATATCTTATTGTGGTTTTCATTCACCTATCTCTGATGACTAGCGATGGTGAGCACTTCTGGGCCATTTTCAGTTGGGCAGTTTTTCTTTTTATTATTAATTGTTAGAGTTCTTTATATATTCTGGATACCAGTCATTTGTCAGATAGATATTCTATGAATATTTTCTTCCAATCTCTGGCTTGCTTATTTATTTTCTTACCAGTGTCTTTTGATGAGAAGAATTTTTAAAAAATTTATGGCATCTAACTTATCTTTTTTTTTCCTTTATGGTTATTTGCTTTCTGTGAAACCTGTCTAAGAAACTTTTGCCTACCCCCAAGTCAAAAAGATATTCTCCTATTCTTTTATTAAGTGTTTTATGGTTTTAGCTTTTAGGTTTATGTCTATGATCCATCTCAGATTAATTTTTGGATTTGATATGTGGTGGAAGCCAAGGTTCATTCCTTTCCATGTGGATATCTAGTTGCTCTAGCAGTGTTTGTTGAAAAGACTTTCCTTTTCTCATTGGATTGTTTTGCTGAATTTGTCTATAATCAAAAGGTCATATAGGAATGAGTCTATTTCATTCTTCCATTGATTTATCATATCTTATGCCAGTACTTCACTGTCTTGATTACTGTAGCTTTGTGGTGAGTCTTCAGATCAGGGAGTGTATTTTCTCCCATTTTATTCTTTTTCAAGATTGCATTAAATAGTCTAGGTCCTTTGCGTTTCCATATAAATTAAAAAAACAGCTTTTCACTTTTTACGAAAAAGACCGTTGAGATTTTGATTGGAATTGTGTTGAATCTATAGATCAATCTGGGGAGAACTGATTAATAATATTGAGTCCTCCAATTTATAAGCATATATTTGTCTTTTTTTTTTCCAGCAAAATCTCATGGTTCTTAGTGTAAAAATTTTGCAAATTTTTGTTAAATTTATTCTGTAGAATTTTAGATTTTACACTACTGTAAATGAAATTAGAGAAATTTTCATTTTCTAGTTGCTGATAGTATTAAAAATTCAATTGATTTATATATATTAACCTTATATCTTGCAATATTGATACATTTACACATTAATTCTAGTAGTTTGGCAGATTCTTTGGGATTTTCTCTATATACTATCATGTCATCTGCAAAAAGAGACAGTTTTCATTTTTCCTTTGTGATATTTAAGCCTTTTATTTATTTTTCTTACCTTATTGCAATGGCTAGGAACTCCAGTACAATGTTGAATAGAAGTGGTGAGAGTGAGCATCTTTACCTTGTTCCCCATCTTTGAAGGAAAGCATTTGATACATTATCTTTATTAGTTTGTGATAGTTACCTTCAATTTCTAGTTTTCTGAGAGTTATAAAAAATAATACATAGGTGTTGAATTTTATCAAATAATTTTTCTGCATCTCTTGAAATGATCATATGGTTTATCTCGTTTATTTTATTAATATTGTGAATTACATTGATTGATTTTTGAATGTTAAACCAACATTACATTCCTTAGCTTAATCTTACTTCTTCATGTGTATTTTACATTTTATATATTGCTGGACTTGGACTTGTTAGTCTTATAAAACAAGCTGAAATGTGCTCCTTCTTCTCTACTTTTTGAAAGATTTTATGAAAAATTGGAAAAATGTTTCATTCAATGCTGAATGAATCTACCAGTAAAACCACTTGGGTCTCCAATTTCCTTAATGGAGAAGTTTTTTTTTTTTTTAAATAAAAAATTCAATTTCTTCAATAAATATGGGATTATTTAGATTTTCTGTTTCATCTTGTGTCTATTTTGGTAGGTTGTATTTTTCAATGAATTTGTCTATTTTATCTAAGTTGTCAAATTTTTTGGCATAAAGTTGTTCATAACATTCTCCTCTCATCCTTTTAGTGTTATAGGATCTTTTGTTCCTGATACTAGTAATTTGTGCTTATCTCTTTTTATTGATCAGTCTAGCAAAAGATTTATCAATTTTGTTGATATTTTCAAAGAACAAAGTTTTGACTTTATTTTCTCTATTGTTTGTCTTCCATTTATTGATTTCTGCTCTTGTATTTATTATTTCTTTCCTTCAACTTCTTTTGGATGTACTTTGCTCTTCTTCTTCTAGCTTTATAAGTGGAATTTTGTGTGTTGATTTTAGACCTTTCATATATTCTGATGAAATCATTTAAGGAGGAATCTAAGCATTGTGTTAGCTGCATCCAACAAATTTGGATATATAATATTTGTATTATCATTCGGTTTGCAATATTTTCACATTGGTAGAGTAATTTCTTCTTTGACCCATAGATTATTCAGAAATGTGTTGATTAATTTCCAAATATACGGAGCTTCCTTATATATCTTATTGTTATTGATTTCCAATTTATTTCCATTGTCATCAGGGAACATGCTCTGGTTTTAATCTTTTTAAATTTATTGAGACTTGTTTTATAGCTTAGCAAATGGTCTATTTTTTTGAGAATTTTTACATCTATGTCTATAAAAATATTGGTCTGTAGTTTTTCTTTATTTTAATGTCTTTATCTGGTTTTGGTAATGCTACCTCCTAGAATGAGTTTGGAAATTTTTCTTCTGCTTTCTGGAAGGATCATGGAGAACTGTGTCATTTCTTCCTTAAATGTTTGGTAGAACTCACGAGTGAAACAATCTGGGTTTGCTGCTTCTTTTTGAAAGATTATTAATTACTGACTCAACTTCTCTAATAGATGTAGGGCTATTCAGTTATTTTTATCTCCTTGTGTGAGTTTTGGTAGTTTGTGTCTTTCAAAAAAAATTGGTCCATTTCATCTAATTATCAAGTTTTTAGGCACAGAGTTTGTAGTATTCTTTTGTTATCCTTTTAAATGCCTATGAGATTAGTAGTGATGATCCTTCCTTCATTTATGATATTAGTAATTTAAAATTAGTAATCTAAAAATAGTTCATCTCCTGCCCACTACAATTTTTCTGAATCTAAACATTCCTCCTTTTGTTAGTCCATAAAAGATTTATATGCTAATCAAAGCTAATCTTCCAAATTGTCTTTTGGATCCTCATCTTCTGTCTCCTCAAGAACTTTCCTCCATCAATCATTCTTTTCCCTCCTATGTCTTCAACCTCTTCATTTTTGCTGGTTGTTTCTCCTTACATATACACATGCTTAAGTTTTTCCCATCCTAAAGCAAAACAAAACCCTGTAGCTCCTGTCCCATATTTCCCCTTATATAATCAGAATTCTTGAAAGAATAGTTTATACTTTCTATCTAAATTCTTCATCTTTCATTTCATTCTTGAATCAACTCAGTCTGATTCTCACAAGCCAGATACTCAGGTGTGTGCATGTTATACTTTCTTTGGTTTTCTGTGACATAACTTAATTGCTTTTTCACTAATTCTGAGTAAACTCAGTCATTCAGGGGTTTCTAAGTATCTCATAGGTAATTTCCATCAATGTTAGGGTTCATCATTTCCCTAAAGGCACTTTCCAAGGTGACCTTTAACTTCTGAGCAGCAGAAGTATCATCACAGACTCTGGAAGGAAGTACCCTCCAGGGCCTCCTTCTGGCTTCTGTTACCACCTCTGAGCTGGCCACAGCTGTACTGTGATTTCTGAATACCTGTCATTCTGGCATCTTCTGAGGTGAATGTTAGTATGTCATAGTGTCTCTGGTTATTGGCCCACGTGCTCAGAGTCATCCTCACCTCTGTGGGCCCCTGTAGGTCCACTGCCTGCTCACTGCTTTTCCATGCTGTTCTGGGGACAAAGGGCACAGGGGACTGTGCAGCTTGCCTGCTGTTCCCTGGAGATTGGGGAGCTGCCTCAGGTTCTCTTTCCCAGATCTGCCTGCTCACCTGCCATTTTGGCTTTTTTGTGACTCCAGCAAGTACTTCATAATTGTTTAAGAATATATATAGATAAAAGGAGGCATTGTTGCTATTAAAACTGTTTGCCAACTTCTTTATGGAGCTAGCATGAGATTAAGTCATTTGGACTGCTCCTTGATAAAAGATGTCCCATATGAAGATCTTAAAAGGAATGTTTTCTTTTAATTGCATCTTTAATTTCTCTATAATAAAGCAAACCACAGACGTAAGAGTCACCTATTTTAAGCTTTCATTGTTGCAAAACCTCTTACTGTTGGCTTTCTTTCCTTTTCAGTGATGAAAGGGAATTTAGGGATAACTAAATTCCCTTCATAATTTTTCACAGGAGAAAACTGAGGTCCAGTGGAGGAAATGACTTGCCAAAATTAGACACAGGTTAGATTTGATCCAGGTCTCCCAACTCCCAGTCTGGAGCTCTTTCTAATTCATTGCACTTCTCCCTCTCTATGTATGACTGCCAAGAAGTCTTCCTGGAACACTGCTTTGAACCTGTCATTCTTCTATTGAAAAACTCCCAGTGTCTCTCTATGGACCCACTAAATAAAGCACCAACTCTGAAGCCCAGAAATAAGTCCCCTGACCTATTCCCTCAAACTACCTTTCTTCTCCCCTAAATCCTACTCACACTCCAGCCAATCTCGAATACTCCTCATTATCAGGAGCCATTCTATGCTTTCTTTTAAACACACCATTGCCTATACTGTTTGCTCTCTGCCTTGAAAGATAGTCTCTTCATATTCCTCCACTTTAGTAGGAATCCAATTCAAGCATTAAGATGTAGCTAGAATGCCATTTCCTTAATATATTATTCCTGAATCTCTCTACTCATGGATGTAATTTCTCATTCCTTTAAATTATCATAAAATTTTCTTTAATGTTATTGTATGAAATTGATCACATTCTGAGCTTTAAAAAATTTATATTTTCCCTTCTAAATTATATGATCTTTGGTACAGAATCTTATTCATATGCTTATCTCCTATAGAGTTTACATGTACAAAGGAGAGGCTAAATAGATCTTTTCAAATTAAATTAAATATAATGGGAAAATATAAAAAGCAAATCAGCACAAACAAAGCTAGAATAATATAAATTACACTTATGAGAGCTTAGTAGCTTTGTTTTCTCTGAGTTTGTGCCACTAATTATTCAGGAAAATGGATGATTCACTTTTGAAAAGAGCATCTTAAATTCAATTTTAACTTGTAATTTTAGGGAATAAGAAAACATTTTCTAATATTCCTGTGAAAAATGAAAGATAGACAGTTACCTTTTATAGGATGATTTAGTTTAGTATGACTTATAGGTGAACGACATACTAGATGTCTTGGATTCCCTCTGTCAGCTTCTCTGCCTCCAGGGCCAAGGGTAGTGTTAGCTCCACGATGAAGGGCAGCAGCTTCTCATGAGGTCAGTTGCATTAACAAAGTTGGAGGTTTAGAGGCCGTCAGAGGTGTGTGCAGTTACACTTTGCCCTTGCTCTTCTCCACTTTATGTCTACCTTTCCTCCCAGACTGCCTACTCTGCTCCTTCCAGGACCACTCCAGATGCAAATATGACAGCCGTACAGAGACTGTTTAACCAGTTCCCACAATGGTATAAGGTCGAATCCCTACAATAAATCCCTTATTGTATATCAATCCTAAGGGTCTATTCATTGATCAAACTCTGACTGATACAAAATTTCACACTGGAAAAACAAAAACAGAACCTTAAGGATGGGTTCTCTGAATTGATTCTGGCTTATCTGGAATTGGTTCTCTTAACTGATTATATTTAAAAGCATTAATGACATTGCTTACAGTAATAAGGGAGACACGGGTAGTTTACCACATTCAGTGGCAAGCATTTAACTAAATTTTCATCTGTAACCTACTGCCTATAGAAGGTATGGCTTTAGGTGACCAAGTTTTTCCTACTATTTCAGCGGAAATAAGGAATATAATGGGATTGGTTGGTTGCTTCTAAGTATGCCGGAGAACTTGGGGAAAGAAAATGATGAATTTGGTGCTTTAAATCCCCAGCACAAGATCTATATAAGGGACCTGAAAATCTCTATGAGTTCCCCCTCCCCCAAACCCCTTATACTCTATAGCTGCGGGGCTAAGATTTCTGAAAATCAGACCCCTATTCTAATCCTATAGGTAGCTGAATTACGATACAAAGTGAATTCCCAACCTCACTGGATCTCACACTGGATAGGGCATTGACTGGGAAGGAGAGAATTCTGAACATTGGGATGGAGAAATATGGGCATATTCTCATGAAGGTCAGCATCTTGAATCCTTAAATTCTGCTGACTTGACTCTGCAGTGCATGCAGCTCTTCTACCCCTGTCTGAGGAGGATTTTCTTTTAAATCTAGAACTCTAGACATCTGGGGAGCATGTGTGGGAATGGATCCTAGGGGGTGGGATCAGTGTGGAGAGAATATAAAGTTAGATCTAACCGAAAGAGGTCAATAGTGGATGATTAGGAGTAATAGTGAGAAGACCACTGCTCCTTCCACAATGGGTGTGACCCTATGTAATGAGGCTGTAATCAGGCGGCCTGTGGATGCTACTGGGATAGTGCCATGTCACAACAGGGGTTGAGGTGGGGGTGGAATAGGATAGTGTTTTCTACTATTGGCAGGTTTGGCACTCAGTGGCTCTAGCTAGATCTGCCTTGGTGTATGTTCCTGAGACCACGCATAACCTCTATTTCTGCCACGATGGCCACTTTGTTCATAAACCCATTGAGGTAGCAGCCAGACTAGCAGCTCCTCCAGCCCCCATCAAGTTTTCTCCCTGAGCTTATCCCACTTGTGATTCCCCTAGGTCATCTGCATCATGGAACTTGAAGACTTCCAGGTGACAAGAGACTGACACAGGTACCAGTTTGTCTTGGGATTATGGCTCATCCTAGTGGGTTCTAGTTTGTCCTTGCTCTCACCCACTTCATGTGCAGTTGTCTTTCCCACTATCTGCCCTGTCTAGCATCAGACACATAAGCAACAGCTAATCATAGACTCTTTAACAGGTTCATACAAAAGTATAAAGCCAAGTCCCTATAAAAAAATCCTGCATTCTATTTTTCTCCTAGTGGTTCTTATTTTCTGGTTAAACCCTAACTGATACAGTGCAGGGGATCCATCCAAGGGGGCAAAACAAAGGGACAAGAAGAGTGAAGCAGGGAAGGAGAGAGAGCAGAGGTAAGGATTCATTATCTAGGTGACTGCCCTTAGCAGTGATTAATTGCCTGATACTGAGGTACTGTCAGAGCAGCTGAAAAAAATCCTAGCATCTCAAGAAAGAAGAATTTATTTGCTAGTTCCTGTTTTCCATTGGTCAGAAGTTCACCTGATGGGCTCCCAAAAGAGATTAATAGGGAAGCCCTGGGGAAAGACACAAAAGGCCATACAGTACATGCATAAGATCAGGTGCTGTCAGCTTGAGCCTATGTGAAGTTAGTTGGAGCCCATGCAAAGCTGGTTGCTGCAGTGGCAGCTGAAAGGAGGCAGATAAGGCTGAGAAGATCTGAAGTGGTGTCCGTGAGGTGTCTGATACTGTCCACCCCTTGTACCACTCTGATCCACTTTGGCCCTCCATTATATCCCCCCATACTACAACATGAGCCTCCACTTTTGTGAGAACAAGTTGCCCTCACTTTCCTCTCAAGAGGGAAGTTATAAATCCAATCAAGCAGAGAGCCAACCAGAATTTTCTAAAAGAATAAACTAGAAGGTTCCCTTCTGTTGCAACTTGTCTCAAGATGATAATAGATATTCATCCCCTCCCTCCTCCATTCTAAATCTCCTTACCCTAGTCAGCACTTTTGCTCATTTGGATGTTTGTCTGGTGTTATGACCCAGAGCAGCATCCTTCAGGGATTTAAGACATTTAGTTGCTTTATGCTTATTGGATTCTGGTTGCTGTAATTTGTATTTACTGTTCTTCCTGGGCATGGAAGCACCAAGAGACATTCCAGGAAGCCATTGGGTCTAGACTTCCTCCTCCCTGCCCCTATTGGGTAGGAGCATCTCTATGGAGATCAGAGTCAAATTCCCTTGCCAGTATAGTGACTCCTTTCTTTGCCTTTTTTCCTCCAATGGCAAGAGGAGTTTTCTTTCTTTTATTAAAAATTTTTTATTGGGGTAACACAGGTTTATAACATTATATAAATTTCAGGTGTACATCATTATATTTTGATTTCTGTGTAGACTACATCATGTTCACCACCCAAGGGCTAATTACCATCTGTCACTGTACACATGTGCCCTGTCACCCCTTTCACCCTCCTCCCTCCCCACTTCTCCTCTGGTAACCACCAATCTAATCTGTGTGTCTATGTGTTTGTTTGTTGTTGTTTTTACATTCCAGTTATGAGTGAAATCACACGATATTTGGCTTTCTCCGTCTGACTTATTTCATTTAGCATAATATTCTCAAGGTCCATCCATGTTGTCACAACTGGAAAGATTTCATCATTTTTAGTGGCTGAATACTATTCCATTGTGTATATATACCACATCTTTTTTATCCATTCATTCATTGATGGGCACTTAGGTTGTTTCCAAGTCTTGCCTATTGTGAATGATGCTGCGGTGAGCATAGGGGTGCAAATATCTTTTCACATTCATGTTTTTGTGTTCTTTGGCTAAATATCCAGAAATAGAATAGCTGGATCATATGGTAGTTCTATTCTTAATTTTTTGAGGAATCTCCTTACTGTTTTCCATAGTGGCTGCACCAGTTTACATTCCCACCATCAGTATATGAGTGTTCCCTTTTCTCCACATCCTCTCCAACACTTGTTATTTCTTGTCTTGTTAATTATAGCCATCCTGATGGACATGAGGTGATATCTCATTGTAGTTTTGATTTGCATTTCCCTAATAATTAATAATGTTTAACATCTTTTCATGTGCCTGTTGGCAATCTGAATATCTTCTTTGGAAAAAATGTCTGTTCAGATCTTTGCCTAGTTTTTAATTGGATTGTTTGTGTTTTTTGTTGTTGAGTTGTGTGAGTTCTTTATATATTTTGGATATTAACTCCTTATCAGATATTTAATTTGCAAATATCTTCTCCCAATTGTTAGGTTGTCTTTTCATTTTGTTGATGGTTTCCTTTGCTGTGCAGAAGCTTTTTAGTTTGATGTAGTCCCATTTGTTTATTTTTTCTTTTGTTTCCCTTGTTTGGTGAGACATAGTATTCAAAATGACACTGCTAAGATTGATGTCAAAGAGTGTATTGTGTATGTTTTCTTCTAGAAGTTTTATGGTTTCAGGTCTTACCTTCAAGTCTTTAATCCATTCTGAGTTAATTTTTGTGTATGGTGTGAGATAATGGTCTGCTTTTATTCTTTTGCTTGTGGTTATCCAGTTTTCCGAACATCATTTATTGAAGAGACTGTCCTTTCTCCATTGTATGTCCTTGGCTCCCATGTCAAAAATTAACTGTCCATAGATGTGTGGGTTTATTTCTGCACTCTTGATTCTGTTTCTTCAGTATTTTTGAGTGTCCTGGATGGTGCTAATGATGACACTGAAGGCAAACCTACACTTGGAATAGATACAGATTCCAGTAGGACTAATTGATGCTCCCTCCAGAGTGGAACAGGTTCAATGTAATCAACTGATGCCAAGTAGCTGTCTGGTTTCTGCTGCAAGCAGATAGGACACTCAGTAGTGGAAGTAGCTAGATCTGTTTTGGTAACATGGAGTTATGCTGTTGGACCCATGCATTGTGTCCATCCCTGCTATCATGGTCACTCTGCTCATGGGCCCATTGAACCAGCACTGAGGAGGCAGAGCCAAGAGGCAAACTGACAGCCATCCTGTCCATGTGATAGTTGAGAGCTTCCCTTGGAGTGGATGCTCCTGAGACACAAATATCTGCACACATTGTTTGTGCCCATTCCCACAGGTCTGTTCACAAACCTCCTCCACAGATCTCATTTCCCTAATCTTGCAATCTCAATTTTTTACAGGCATTTTCTTGAACAAAACCAAGCCGTTGGTCTCTATCCAGGGACCCTTCCATATTTACCTCTCAGGCTACTCCCTTCATGTAAAGTGGATGACCAAATGTATTTTTTTACAGCTTTTCCATCTCCAAGAAAATCCCTTTATCTACTGTCCTCTAGAACTGCCCCTGAGGGGCTGTAATGGGGCCTGATCTATTTTTATCTAAAACCACATATCACATTAACCCATCTGTGAACCAAGCCCCAGTTATTTCCTTCTTCATTAGTTGGTCATAGGGACTTTTCCTTCCGATCATAGTTGTGAGTTGATGGAGAGGCATCCATGCAATAGAGGCAGGTGACACAGGAATACGGGCCACTTATTCATCACCTATTTATGTGATTTACTCATACCTTCTAGAACTGGCAGGCCTGATTCTAGATATAACAATTCTGTTGTATAATGGATTGCTGCTGTGCACATCTGACCCAGTAACTTTGTGGATCTGATAAGACTCCATTCTTAACAGGAAGCTCCAGTTACAGAGGCACTTGGTGTCCCATGGTCAGGCAGAGTTTCTATTAGGTGCCAAAAACTATTTTTCAAGTGGAGAGTAGTTTTAAACTGCTGAAGGCATGGCTTTGTTCCAGAACCCAAGAAGTATGTGCTGTAGCTCTCCTTTTGGGACTTGCCAGAAATTCTACATAGCATCTTTATCTATCATAGACACATCTGGTACCATCAGACAAACTGGGTCATGTGGCCAAGTGACAGAGAAGCTTGCACCCCAGCCTAGGCTTGCTTCAGAGTCCTCTCTTGGTCTGAGCCCCAACTGAATTGGCTGTCTTCTGAGTGGCTCTCAACATGGGCTAGATCAGTATTCCCAAGTACAGTATTTGCTGCCTCCAAAATCCAAACAGGCCCTTCAAGAAACAAGCACCTTTCTTAGTGATAGGAGGTGCAAGGTACAACAACTTGTCATTTACCATAGAGGGAATGCCCTGCATCTCCCAGGTTGCCATACTCCTAAAATCTTCACTGATGTGGCAGACTCTTAGATTTTCATGGAGTTTATCTCTCACTCTGTTGCACATATGTATCTTCTTAGGACATCTGGGGAACTTGCCATTTCCTGTTCCACAGGGCAAATTAACATGACGTTATCAGTTTAGTGAGCCACTGATGATTTGCAGAATGTCAAGATAGTCAATGTCCCTATGGACCATACTACAACAAAAGGCAACAGAATTCACATAGCCCTGGGGCAAGACAGTGAATATTCTATCTCTTCTGTGTGAAGTTCATCTGTTTGATCTTTTCTACTGAAAAAGAAGAATGCTCTTACTAGATCAAAATCCACAAACCAGATGTCAGAGACTATGTTGATTGGTTGCAGCAAAGACACTACGTCTGGCCAGCTATCACTTGGTTAAGGTTACAGTAGCCCTTGAACAGGGATGTGATGGAGAGCATCACCCTTGCATCCTTAAATCTCTGAAGACTAATCTAAAACTACTCTTGGGATGTGGTATTGCTTCTGATTTAGTATCTGGGCCAGGACTGGAAGGAGTTTCAGGAGATTCCACTTGCCTTTTCCTATCATAATGGCCCTGACTCCACAGCTAAGTGGACCAATGTGAGAATTATGCCACTTCTAAGTATATCTATCCCAATTAAAAACTCAGGGACAGAGGAAATAAACACAGAGTAGGTCTGTGAACCCACTGGGCTCACCGAAAAACAGACACAGGTTGGAATTTCATATATCACCAGATCTCCATATGCCTCCACTCATACTGGAGGATCATAATGGTGTTTTGGGTCCTGAGTCATTCATGTCAGTTCAGACCCTATATCTTACAGACCTGGAAAAGTCTGGGTATTTCCTCAATGAACAGTTACCCTAACAAATGGTGGCAAGTCCCTTTTTGAAAATGTTGTGGGAATATTTACCATGTATTTGATAAATAGACGAAAAGCAATAGGATGTATTGGAGTATATGAGGAAGCCATTTGGTTTCAAAGTAATTCGGCCTGACCCTATTTTTCCCATAAGCGCCTGATGTGGTCTGTTTCTCTTCCTGGAAACTAGGGATTAGTTACTGACCTGCTGTGCTCACCTTGTGACCACTGACCTGTTGCACCAGCTAAGCAACTCAGAACATTAGTAAAAGAGATATTCCTGTCATATGTGATGTATGTGCTTTGTTTCAGGATGGTATATAACCACTCTGTACACCCCACTTCTTTGGTGCCCTTCCTTGGGGAAGGAGGCTCCTTGGGCTATAGTCCTCAGACCTGGCTCATAAAAAACTCATTCCAAATTTTGATTTATAGATTGATTATGGATTATTTGTGTCAACATATTCTTGCAGTAGTTTTGCAAGCTCCTTCCTCAAGGGGATATGATCTTCTCATAAACCAGTGGGCTCTGTCTATAAACCAGCATACATCTAGAAACTGCATGGACATCCATGATTTTCCACTGAGGCAGATGGCTTCACCATCTGCTCTTTTGTGCTCAAATTTTTTGATTATACAAGTTGAGTAACATCCTGGTCAGCTGGCCAGCTCTCTCACCCCTAGATACAAATGATCTTTTAACCATTGCCATAGGTCCCTGCAGATCAAGCCCCTGATTACTACTCCAGCCTTCTTGCTCATTATGGTAATATATTTACCTTGTGTAGAAAGCCAAATGCACAGCTGGCTTCTACCATTCCAAAACCCCGTCATCTCCAGTGACATCAAAGAGCCCAGTTACTTCACAACATCTTCAACTGTCAAACCTGCCCTACAGAAAAATTTTGAGCTTCTCAAAAATTCTGGTGTCCACTCACTAATGCATTCCATATTGCCTAGAGAAGAGAGTGTTCTGTGATCCGTACTGGTTATTATAGTCCAGTGGTGGGTTCCAGGGTTTTACATGTGAATTTCATTCTAATATCTGCATATTTTGAGATGTTTGACCCCTTCTTCAGTACTGCGCCAAAAAGTTCTGGCATCTCCATTTCATTTTCTGTAGGCTATCATCATATCCAAGATTCAGGGAGCCATCCCAGCTGTTAGGATTAGCTCCTTGCCAGAACAGTGCAGGTTAACTATCCCATGTCAATAAATTGTGCCCTATCTGACTTCATATTTCACCTTGTCCCCACTTATCCAACACCCTCAAGTTTCCCTCTCACAGGTGTTCCCTCATTCCTGCTGATATGTATTGGTGAGGTCCTACAATGCTTTTGGCATACAAACTATTTTATTCTAGAACTTCTTCTGTTGGGCTGTGCTGATCCTGATTTTAAACTTGGAAGTAATGAGGGGTAGTGATGGAAGAGCTTGAGGAAAATAAGCATGGTCTTATACCTGCCTCAGGTATGTTTTGGTGTGGTCTTCATGGAAGGTGAGGTTGTTCTTCTGTGGCAAGGAGAATGGGGCTGCTTCTGTTAACCTGGATGTTTAAGATTCTCAGACTCTTCCATCTAAAGTGCCCCATACAGATCTTAGTGTCCCACTTTCTTCCATTCAGGGCCTTGGCCTTGACATAGAGGAACTATTGAGGCTATGTATTCAGCTCTGCCACCATTACAGTTTGATCTTGGGCCTGATTTTTCAGCAGAATCTGTCCTGCTGCTTCAGGAGCTGAGAATCTACTTCAAAACTGTTGGAAGTTCTCTGGCTCTGAGAGTATACCTTGAGTTGGCAATAGGCCACCCTGAACCTATCATGTTCTTTCTTCAAGGTTTCAAATGCTGTTAAAAGAAACTGGCCCGCTCCACTGGCCCTTAGAATTATCATTATCTAGATGCTGCCTCTTTCGATGACTCGCCTTCCACTTGAATCTTATCTAACCACTAACTAACCACAGATAAAAGCTTCAGTAACTGTGATGCCACTGCTTGCTAGGAATTACCATTACCTTACTCTTGGCTCCAAATGTTATAGCCCGCTGTACTGGGTTGAATAGTGTCCCCCTAAATTATGTCCACTTGGACCCTCGCAAGGTGACCTTATTTGGAAATAGGGTCTTTGCAGATGTAATTACTTGTTAAGATGAGGTCATACTGGATTAGGATGGGCCCTAAATCCAATGACTGGTGTCCTTATAAGAAGACCATGTGAAGAGACACTGAGGCACACAGAGAAGAACGCCATGTGATGACAGAGGCAGAGACTGGAGTGATGAAGCTACAAGCCAAGAAATGCCAAGGATTGCTGACAACCACCAGAAGCTAGGGGAGAGGCATGGGACAAATTCTCCCTCAGAGTCTCCAGAATCAATCCTACAGCCTTGATTTCAGGCTTCTGGCTTTCTGAGCTGTGAGCTTCCTGAGCTGCTGATTTAAGCCATCTAGTTTCTGATACTTTGTCACTGCAGCCCTAGGAAATGAATACACCCACGTTCCCCAGAAAACAGTATCTGAGGCAGAGGTCTTATATGCTAGTCCTGTATCAGGTAGTACCATCCCAGGGAGCAGAAGTGAGGGCCAGTGTAGTGAATCAGGGAAGGGAGGATGTCCAATGCAAGGATGTAATATCTAGCTGGTTGCCATTAGCTGTGGAACCATTGAAAAAAATATACAAAAAATGTCTCAGTAGTGTCTATTGAGGAGAGAAAGGGGAATGATATATCCAGATGGTCACATTTCCCATTGATCAAAAGCTCACTTCATGGGGCATTAACTCTCTTCCACGTACAGGATGCACATGCTTTGACACTGGGTTTTCTCAGTGGGACGTCTGGAGTCATGCAAGACATGCAGCGGCTATCAGACAACCAAAGAAGAGAGAGGAGGAAAAATGCACAAGCTCCTCCCTTCCTTGACCTCCAACCCCCAGCTAGTGCCTTTCACTGTCTGAACCCAGCCAGAGCCAGCTGAATCAGGGGCCTGGGAAATGCAGCAGCCTACAAGTGTCCTTTGAAGTAGAGCAAGGAAGGATGAGAAATAAATCTGAGAGTCAGTAGGCCAGGGCAGACAGAGGCATGGTGGCATTGGGAAACGGCATAGCAGTGATTTCCGAGAATCTGCCCTGGCTGCCACCAAGATAGCCTCATGTCGCAGGTGATGTAGTGGCTTTGCTCACTGGGGCCACTGCATAGTAGATTGATCCTTATGACCAAGGGAGCATTTGGGTCAATGTTCTTCCCAAAGCTGCCTTATGCAGGGTACCTAGGAAGGCCCATTTATAGGACTGAATAGGGTGCTCTGAAATACCCAGATTAAATAATAATAAGTAGTTATGTTTGCTAGTGGATGAATGGAAAATAAGAAAGTAAAGGCCAATTGTATAGACTTCATAAGATCACTGGCATTAGTGGAGAGTTGTGGATTTGTCTATTGCCATAAGTACAAAGTATTAGTCATGTTGAGCCTCATTAAGTGTTGTGGGGAGTGGTGTACTGAGGCTAGGTAGATTACACAGGTGAAGAAGCATGGCAAAATCACAACAGGTAAGAAATGCCTGGAAGGCTACAGAAACGGGAATGACACCTGTTCTACAAACTCCATACCAGAAATGAATACAGCTTGTTGGGAATTCAGCAAGATGGAGCTTTGGAATTGGATGGACCACTGACCACTGGTGTGAGCTGACAAAGTTTTCTCAAGCCCCTCTCCCGCCCATTTCAATTTTTGGAAGAGTTCCACCACCAGATTACTCCCAAGAGAAATTAGAGCAGTTAGCGCTTTTGGTCAACACAGAGGTCACCTGTTAATTTTCCTAGTTTTTTCTGCTATGGAACAAATCCATACTACTGTCTTGCCTTCTGTCACCTGTAGCACAGTCTTTAAGAAGTTAGTTGTCAAGTAACTCTGTGTAATCCTCTCAGTCTGGCATTTGCCAACGTCTTGTGAAAGAGAAAGACTGAAACCCAGAGCTTTGTTCATTCAGTCGATCAGACGAGTTTGTTGAGTGAGCAATATGTGTTTACTACATGCTCAGTGCTGAGGAAAACGCAAGCAATGTGACAGAGACTTTCCCTGACACAGAGAATTGTCTTCTTTTCCATTGGGAACATGTAACTTTGGAAAAGTAACTACAAATGACTGAACCTGGTCTGCGGGTCAGGAAAGGATTTTCTGAAGACTAACGAAGTATTAGATTGACTCATGGTGTTGCCAGCTCAGGGAGCTGCCCTCAGAAAGGCTCCAAGGCAGGGAACAGCATGGCTTATCTGAGGAGATACAAGATCAGCCTGGGCAAGGTGAAGAGCTAATGGAAAGAAAGGGGCTGCAGATAAATGAGATAACAGATTTTTAGTTTGTTTGTCTCTGTGTTATGGTTAGGAAGCCCACGATTTTAAACCATTATCTTATTAAAAAGATTCAACACTTGAAAGTCTGAAATTAAATTAGATGTACCTTTATTGAGCAAGACATAGTTTCTGCCCCAGGTGACTTAAAATCTAACAGAAAAGTTGAGACACATTTTCATATTGTTATAATACAAGTCAGAATGTGCCTTAAGGGAAGGATACAGTGCTATGTGAACATAGGGATAGATGTATGGGATTCATTCTTTCATTCATTTCTTCAACAAATACTTAATGAGTGCCATCTCTGGGGCTACGCAGATGAATAAGACAAGAAATTCATGGGGGAGATAGATACATACATAAATAATCAGAATTCTATAGGTGCAAAGATAGAGATATGCACAGGCTCTAATGGGATAATAACAATAGTTATAATTTACTGAGCACTTATTAAACACTTCGCACACATTTTCCTGTTTAATTCTCACAATAACCTTACAAGGTAGGTATTGCTATCCTCATTTATGAGATGAGAAAACTAGCACTTAGGAAAGTTAAGTAAATTGAAGAGGTTCTAAAGTTTGAAAGTTGAAGATATAAAATTCAAACCCAGTTCTTATTGATGACAAGCCCAGGCTCTTAACCACCACAGTGTACTGCTTCCCATAACACATGGATGCTCAGAATAGGGCATCTCATTGGAGCCAACACAGAGGTGAGGAATGCCTCCCTGAGCTGAGTTTCAGGATTAGCAGGTACTGGGGAGATGAATGAGGGGTCAGTGGCTGCTCCCACAGAGGGGACAGCATGAGTAAAAGCCCAGGAGGCCGGAAACCTCCCAATGTCAAGCGGTCATGGCCATTCTAGGTTGTTGGACAGTAAAGAGGGAGGCAGGTATTAGCAGAAAACACTGCTGGAGAACATTGCATGAATGATGCTGAAGGAAGTTTATTTTTAAAGTGTGTAGATGTGTAGAGTGGATTCTGTGTTAGGAAACAGAACTGGATGATTGGAGCCACTAAGGAACTTTAAGTGGAGAAATGCCAGGCTTGGGTTTAATTTTAGAGTAATTACAATGGCAGCAGTATGGAGGATGGCATTGAGGGGAACAAGAGTGGGAGCACAGTTAGGAAGTATTGATTGCAGTGTTGCAGGCAAGGGAAGGTGAGGGTTTGAACTAGGAGAGTAGCAGAAGGGTGGCAGGAAAGCAGACGCTTGAGAAAAATGTACGTGGTGAAATTAGTGGTCTTTCCTGTGACTGTGGGGAGCCAGCACAGGGAGAAGTCTAGCTTGACTCCTCGGTTCCTGACATGGGGAGACAGAGGAGATGGACGGTGATGCCACCAAATTAGGAGAAAGCAGGTTTAGGGGTTAGAGGATGAGTTCAACTTTAGTCATGTTGTGTAGGAAGTGCCAATGAGACACTCAAGTGAAGAGGTCCAACAGGAAGTAAGAAATCTGAGTCAAAGTCCACCATGGATGTGTGAGCTGGAGAAAGAGATTTGGGAATCATCAGCTTATGGGTGGAGTTAAAGCAAGGAGAATGGGACAGAGTCCCCAGGCAGAGTGTGTGAAGTGAGCTGAGTAAGGGATGGTGGGAGGGAGGGAGAAGGGGATGAGGAGGGAGTGGGGGGAAGGGGGGCGGCATCAGGTTGGACGGGCCACATGAAGTCATTACAGAGGGAGGAGAAATTGACACTTCAGGCAGTGCAAATGTAAGGAACAAAATATGAGAAAAGCAAAGATGTTTTCAAAGACTGTAATAGTTCTGTTTGGCTGGATCATAATGAGTTTGATGCATTTATTTGGAGATATTGGATAAGAGTTATATTGTTGGGGGCCCTGAAACCAGGCAATGAGAAGCTGGGAGCAGAATGATGCTGTAGGAAGGTTATTGTCAAAGTGCGTAGAGTGTATTAAAGGGAGGAGTTATACATACAACAGAATATTATTCAGACTTATCTAAGAAGGAAATTCTGACACATCTACAGCATGGATGAACCTTGAGGACATTATACTAAGTGAAATAAGCAGTCACAAAAGGACAAAGACTGTATGATTCCACTTATATGAGGTACCTAGAGTAGTCCAATTCATAGAGACCGAAAGTAGAAGGGTGGCTACCAGGGGCTGGGGGAAGGGGAAAGGGGAGTTATTATTTAATGGGTATGGAGTTTCAGTTTTGCAAGATGAAAAGAGCGCTGGAGATGGATGGTGGTGATGGTTGCATAACAATGTGAATGTGCTTAATGCCACTTAAAAATGGTTGATTTGGTAAATTTTATGTTATGTGTCTTTTACCACAATTAAAAACTGAAAAAGAAAAAAAAAGAGGGAAAAAAGAGAGAAACAAAGGGAAGAATGATGGGAGATAGGGCTTCTTTTCAGAGGCTATTTCTAATAGCCCAGGTGAATGCTAATGTGGCTAGAATTGGGTAGGTAGCAGTGGGACTGTTAGTGGAATCATATGAAAAGGCTCGGTCTGTACATCAGAGATGGTCAAATATTGGCAATGTCATATGGTTCAACCTGATAGAAAGGGAAGGAGAGACAAATTCTTTAATGAAGTCCAAGGAAACGTACATTCTTACCATTTATGTTAAATTGCAAAATATTTCCTGGGGCACTTGCTTTCAAACTAATAACCCAAATAGCAAATATTTTCCATTTTCAATCATCTTAGGTCAATTTGAAAATGGCCTTTTGTTTTTATTGGAGAAACTCATCCTGTCTTCACTTTGCTCAGTGTGAAGTTGAGTTGCCAAAATTGCGTTCAGTCCACATTTGTCTTTTTTGTTTCAAAAGGAGAAAGTTTTCGTTTCCTCATTTTGTCCTGAAAGCTTTCAAAAACTTTGGGCAGTGTCCAGCACTGTCCCCATAACTCATTTCATCATTTCAACTCTACTTCTTGCAGTTGGCAGACCTCAGATGCCAAGTTTCTGCTTCAGCACTGGTCACAATCCCACGGAAGACTTTGGTACCAACACCCCCTTACCTGTCTCTGAGCCGAGAGTCTAACTTTTCAACAAAGTGACAGAATGAAAGGAGCAGGCTTTATTATCACCTATAACCGACCAGGATTTTAACAAAATCACACATACATAAGTGATGCTCAAACTTTGCTGCATATAAGGCTCATCCCAGGAGATTATTAAAAAAGAAAATTCTCAAGTGGGTTTCACAGATTCTGATTCAGTGCATCTTGAGCGGGGTACAGGAATCTGTATTTAACAAAAATTTGGATAATTCTGATACAGGCAGTCCATGCACTATTTTCTGAGGAACTGATAAACTAAATCAGGGTTTATTTTTTCCTCAGGATAATTATAGTCATTCTAATAATATTGCCATTTTTAAGTTAGTAGATACTATAGCATTCTGAGTACATTTGAGTTCATAATTTTTCTGAAGAATACTTTTCTAAACTTTGGAAATATTTTGAGGAAATAACTGGATAAAATGAAGTATGATGTAGTTTATCACGTTTTCTGCTCTTTGGAGACAAGAGTCATGGTTATCACTTCCCATGGCTGTGTTTCTGTTTTCTCCAGCTCTCCAAGTGTTGAAGGGGGAGAAGCAAGAGGTTAGAAAACTGAGAAGCAAAGATAGTAGAATATTCCTGGGAGTGCTAAAGTCGCCAAGGATAATAGCAGAAATGAGGTAGAGAGGACTGTTCTGACTCAGATAGGGAAATCCTCAGAAGAAACTGGGAAATAGGCAATTTTCAGAGTTGAGGAAGGGCAGGTACACCTTCAAAACAGGAAGAGTTTTTGAAGGAAAGTTATGGATAGCAGCCTGGATGCATCAGTGGGAACCATTGTTTGTCCCTAGACACTGAGGTTCCAAGGGCATGGGAGAATGACTCATCTCTGCTGAAGGGAATGGGAAGGAATGTTGTTGCCAGGGGGACCCAGTGGCTAAGACAGAAGGATGCCAAAGGAAGGTACTGGATTTCTCCCAACATCTTTGTTGTTGGTCAAAAGAGATTTCCTCAAACAATGAAATACTGTTTGGCGATCCCACTGGGTCTAAAACCAAAGGACAAGTAGCATTTTGATTGAGGATAAGGAAATCCAGAATGTGACAGCCTCATGGATTGCATAACACAAATATGGTCCAAGAAAATGTTGAGGAATTGCTTTTCCTTGGGAAGCTTAGTGGATGAAAGAACACACATGGGTTGAAAAGTGGGACACTTAGGGGCCAGCCAGGTAAGGTAAATGAGTGATGATGGCTAGGTGGAGAGCATGAATAACAAGAGATTTCTGACTTCTCTAGAAGTGCTGACCTCGATTCTGCCCAACTATTTTCAGGTGGGAATGTAGGATGCAGGGTAACAAAAATTCCCTATCATCGATGAAAGAGTCCCAAGTTTGAAATGTTGGCGACTAATTCAAATATGAAATAAAATGCATTGCAGGCCAAACCAAACATATCTGTGGCCAGATCTGGCCCATAGGCTGCCGTGTGTGGTTTCAGCTTTGGAGCCAGAGAGACCTAGGCAGGAAGCCGACTCTGGGGCTATTCACTAAACCTCTCTGACCCTCAGTTTTCTCATTCACAAAATGATGGGTGGAATAACACCTAACTTTTATTCTTTGGAAAAGGATTAGACATACTCTTCATGTCATTAAATCCAGGTATGTAAAGTATTGTTCCAGTGTCTGTTGCCTAGTAGATGCTCAGTAAATGGCTCTCATATTGACCAGAATCAAGCATTTTTTCAATATTTCCTCCCCAAACTTAATAAACAGATACATCATCTTAGAACACAGCTGTACTTTAGGTTAAGGTGTGACTATCAGTACAGAAAAGGCATGTGACTGGGGATCACTTTCCCCAATTGCCCTGCCCTTGTGCCTTCTCTTTAGATCCACTGATCTCATAGACACCTGAAAGTCATATGGCAGAAATATACATATTACCCACGAAGAGAAGCTGTAGAGGAACATTTACTACATCATCAAAAACATTTATTAAAGTAACTCTTTCTTTTCATGAAGTGCTTTGCTAGAAATGGTGCAAAGTGAATGAAACAGACACAGTACCTTTCCTCTTGGAGGACCTAAGACATATTCCAATGACAACAGAGATTTTATATTTATATGAAAAGGGATATAGCAAATGAACAAATAAATTAATGAAGTAAAAAAAGAAAGTAAGAAAAGGAATGCCTGCATTTTTATTGGTAAGAGAAGAATCTGATATATGACATCAAGGGAAAATCATTTTGCCTTTTTCCATTGAACAGAGCTCACAAAATGATGAGATTTCAAAATTGAATAATCCAGAGAGATTCCTTGGTGAGTTAACATGAAACGAATGTCCAGATATAGAGAGAGGAGAGAATTTCAAATAGAGTTAAGACTTGAGCAGATGCTTAGAAATGGGAAAGAATGATTGCATAAATGGATTTGAATATGCCTGGAAGGATATGATCTTGGTGAAGAACTAAGGGAGTGACCAGGCAATTCTGAGAACTAACTGATGTGAGGCAACACCCTTCCGTTGAACTCCTCAGACTTGGCCTTCCTCAGGTAGAGTGTCCCGCAGGCCTAGGAAAAGTCTGCCCTCTTCTAGCTGAGCACTTATTTATCCTGATGTTTTTCATCGAGTTTTTTAGTTGGTTTAAGTCAACTTGCTCCTCTGTTCTTTTCTAGTCTTCCTGAGTCCGTTTAGGGTTATCTAACAACTAAACTGGGGTTGGGAACTTAGGGAAAAGAGACCATGCACCATGGCTTAGTTTCTAATGTAGATACGCAGCCTTCACTCTGACTGGCTTGCTGAGCCACGACCATTTTCAGTGGTCCATCAAGTTCCTACATGTGGAAAATTGGCTGGATTCTCTCCTTCTTGGACTGTGTTCCCCTTGACATTGCCTGTTCCTGTAGTTGTCTGGACTTTCTTGTCAAAATGATATTTTGTTTTCATTAGGTTAAATTTGTTCCAGGGACTTTTTCTCTTTTAAAAACATTGTGTCCCATGATCAACTGGGAACTAAAAAAAAAGGAGGAGGAAGGAAGCCTAATTTCTTACAAAATCTTTGAATCTGTCAGTTTAACTCAGCAGGAATAAAGGGGTAAGCTGATTTGAAATGAGATAACTAACTAGCTAGATAACTAACTGGCTAAACACACATATGTGTGTATATATATTCATATTTGTATCAAAAAGTTTCAAGATGCCAATATGTATTTCTTGCCCTTAGTTGTTCCACCTATAGGTAATAGAAAGCAAAAGTAAATATTTAAGTTTATAATATTCTAAGAAGAGAGTTTGGTAATGGTATTTGCTGCTTGGGTTCATCCTGTCTCCCTCCCTATTTACCAGCTATGTTTCTTTAGGCAAGTTACTCAACACATTCTGTTTTAGCTTCCTTTATTATATTTGGGGAGGGGGGTGCTTACAATAGCACTTAACTTAGATTGACTATGCAGATGAAATAAATTAATGTATGTGAAGCATTAAAGTATTGAATAAATATTAGCTATGATTATGAATATTATTATAATGATTATGATTGAGATTGAGAAGGTATGACCCTAAAGGTAGAACTAAACTGAGTTAGCCCTGGTCTAAGGTCCGCAGGTGGTTGAGCTACTATTAAATAACTTTGGCCAACCATTCTCCAAATATCAGAGCACACTGGGGATGTTAGCCATGGGCAAAGTTTCTGCTTCGCCACATTCCATGAAAGCCTAGATGCTAAAGATGCCCCAAGAGGGCAAATGAAAACTCACAGTAGGGAGATGTTTACTGTAGCCCCAACCGACTAATTCCAAGTTCTACTAATTCTGCAACTGATCTTTTCAAAGGGAACTCTAATAGTCAAAATTCTGTGCATTGGCTTATATATTCCCTTCAGCTAAACGGTATATATTGTAGGAGATAATACTTTTTTGAAGAATAATTATTCATGAATGAAGTATAAAAGTCTTAAAATGGTATCCAAGTAGTTCTTTGTTTGTTTGTTTTGTGAGGAAGATTAGCCCTGAGCTAACATCTGTTGCCAATCCTCCTCTTTTTGCTGAGGAAGACTGGCCCTGGGCTAACATCTGTGCCCATCTTCCTCTACTTTTATATGTGGGACGCCTGCCACAGCATGGTTTGATAAGTGGTGCATAGGTCTGTGCCTGGGATCCAAACCTGCGAACCCTGGGCCACTGAAGTGGAGCCCGTGAACTTAACCACTATGCCACCAGGCCGGCTCCTATGTGTCCAAGTAGTTCTTGAATTGCTAGACAATATTGTATAGACTATGATGTTGGAGAATTTAGCAAATGGCCCCACATTTCCATTGACTTAATGGATATTTCCAAACGTGAGAAAATCAGAAAGTTGGGTGTCCTGTACACACATTTCCTTTGAAGTTTGTGGCAGTTTCTGGGCATGATCACATCAGTAACGCATATCCATAGGTAGTTTACTAGGTTAAATAACTGTGGTTTTGAATTTAATTGCAAACTTGCTACTCTAACAGTAACTCCAGATAGGGGAATAACAGAGTGAAGAGCCTGCGCAGTGTGTTACTGCTGCCTAAGAAAACAAATAAGATCCTTAGGGTTTAATTAGAGAACTTATAATTACACCTAAAGCATGCTAATGTTAAAATGGGAACATTGGACATCTGGAAGACGAGTCTAGATTTGGTCACTCGCCTTTAGGAAACTAAACCCAAGAAACTGTGACTGTTCAAAGGAGCAGGGATGCTCACACCTGGGGTTTACACGCAGGCAGAAATGACAAAGGTGAATGTGAGCTGGTCTGCAAAGCAGAATAATTCACGGGAGATAAATGGAAGAAGTATTTAAGTCACAAGGAATCCAGGATGAAGCCTGGCTTCTTTGGTCTTAACAAGAAAAGAAGTCATTTAAAAGGAAGAGTAGGTACATAAAAAATGTGTTCTTCCTTTGTAAAAACACACATGGCCTCTGGAACTCACAACCACACAGAATGTCAGCTGGCATTAGAGAGTTCGTTTAGGAAAAGAATGACTGAAGGACCACCTGTGATTACAGAGGCTCTGTGGAAAGGATCAGGAAAGGAGCACATACAGTAAAAGGTATAGAACAGCTTTGATAGAGAGCATTGTGCATCATTTTCTTCTTCTCACCCCTCTTCTCTACCACCAATGCCACCAACAATCATAGATTTGCATATATATATTCATATAGATATATACATGATTATTCATATATATACCATCCTCTCAAGTACATTAGACATGCTAATAAGAGAGATAGGACTCCTGTTTCCATTTTTTTCTTTCCAAAGTTATGAAAAGAAAGGTTTTTTTTGTTTGTTTCTTATATGGTTATAGGAATAACGTTGAGAAAATCAGCTCTATCTTTCATAGCAGATCCCACCTAAAACTAGTTTTGTGTAGTTTAGGAATAAAATTTCAGTCTTCTTGGCATATTTTCTAGTCTCTCTCTCTCTCCACAGAAAGATAATTTCAATGTTTCTAAGTGACTAGGAATCCACTCTATGTGGTATAGCAAAATTTAAATTATATAATTAGATTACTCTAGAGTGAAACTCCTTAAAAACAGAGAGCGCAGCTTAAGTGTATGGTCTAGAGGCAAGAATAAATCGAGTGGAAAAGCAGTAAAAGGTGGTTTAGTGGGTTTAATGCTTATGATCCGGCAGCCCAGTGCAGTCCCACTCCTTGGGAGACACAGCTGGGACAGGGTAGGTGTGTGTAAAGAGGGAAGCAATTCATGGATGCCCAGTCATGAAATGGAAGATCAAAATGCAGGAGGTACAGCTGTAACTATCTTGGTCTATTAATATTCAAATATTAATACCTACTTTTCTTTGAGAGACATTACTGAATATTTACTGAGGAGAAAAAAATGATAGTTTAGGAAGTGGAACACGTTCAAGAAATGCATTTAAACAGTGGTTTGCTTAACTCCGGGTAACAGTCGGCCAATCAAAATAAATTTCCCATCCAAATGTGTCTTCCAATGTAGGATCCCTTGGAAAAAATTTCCAAAATGCATTACAACTTTTCACAGGGGTGACACATGGTCCTATTTTCAAAAGACTTTGATTTAATATTGGAATGCAACGGTATTTGACTATGTTAGTATAGAATATTTAAACTTAAAAAGAAAATACTTAATTTGTTTATGCATAAGCCTATTAAAAAATGTTTCTAGGGGCTCTTGTTAAGTTTATTCTCTAGAACATAACCTATCTTTGAAGTGGTATATTAGTGTTTAAAAAGTCATTCCCAAGCTGAATAATTAGACTGAAAACAAGCTATTCTGAGAGAATATTCCACATGTAAAGCTATGCACATGATGCTTTGATTCAAATAATATTCTTATAAAACTTCGTTATTGTTTGACGTCTATATTCAGAGTGGCAACTTTTGTTTTTGAAGATTATTCCATCCTGAAACAATTTCCCCCCTGCCCAATTAAACCAGAATTAGGAGCACATTTATATCTGATGAGGCTTAAACTTCTTAACCGCTTGCTTCAGAAGAGAACTTTAGCAGTGGTGTTCATTTTGTGTCTGCATGGAGGGCTCAAAAGAAAGCAGAATCAATTCCCTTAAGTTTTTCTGGAAGAGGAAGGTTGCTTTTGTTGCTTTGATCTTAGCATGTTGTGCATTTTTTATTGGCTGTTGAATATAAAAAGCCATAGCCTCATCTGGTTTTTCTGCTATATTCTCATATTGTAAATCACATAATGCCTTCCAATCTAAAGTAAAATGCCTAGGTCCAAAATATCATTCCAAAATTGATTTATCATTACAGTTGGTAGAAAGATTTCCAGGGTATATGAAAACTATCCAATGTTTGATTAATATGCCACAGACTGCTAAAAATATATCCATGCACTTTAGACAACAAATTCCAGGATGTAGACACACACTCATACTATTTTAGACCCCTCTTCCTACCATTGCAAGAGGCTGTTGTAGCTAATGTAGCAGCTGGCGAGGTTATTGCTTCTATAATATAATCCATAATGCAAAAGCAGCTCTTTTCCAAAGATTTTAGAGCAACTCAAGTTGTTTACATGTCTCTGTTAGGTAATTTTCCTATAACTTTGTGCCAATTGCTGTCATACTGTTTGGCAAAAATCTTCATTAAATCAAGACAACTGCACTTAGTTAAATTTCTCTCATACAGAGAATTATAGGAAAATTACAGTTAGCTGATTTGAGGCCATCATCATGAAGTAAATATAGGGTTTTAGAAAATGAATGCAAACTATGAAAATGGAGTTGTATAATTAAACATCAAATAGTCCAAGTAATAAAAGTCATAGATTAATTGTCTCTCAGTTCTAGTCAGATCCTTTAAATACTGTCTCACGACCTGAACATTGGTTCTTTCATCAGAAGAGTGTCTATCCTTAAAGTTTGGAAATTTCAGCTCTTTTGGAGCACCAATCAGCCGTAAAAAGTAATTGGCATCTTCTTCCAAAGTTTCAAATTTTCCAACGAAATCATAGTTGATCAAACATGGATAGCAGAGTTTGCTGACCTTTTCCCAGTGAATGTCCATTCCTACTGGACGGTGGGAATCCAGCAAATAGTTGACGAACTCTTTGAATTTTACTCCAGATCCATTATTTAATGCTTCTTCACAGGCATTTGGCCGATATTTCTTTATAATTGCCTTCCCAAATACTGGATGGTAATAACTATTGGGGTGTTCAAATTTGTCCCTAAATGCTGACACTAATCTTTCCATGGGATCACGAACAAACACGGCTTTGGTGTAGGTATTCAAACGAGTATATATCCCTTTTAAGTCGAAGCTATCTAGCTTTTTCAAATGCTTCCCATAGTGAACAGCATCATGGGAGATGTTGTACGTAGAGGGAGCCAATCCATTTAATACCATCAGAATTCTTTTCCAGTTGGAACAGCCAGCCTTGGGTACTTCACAATATAAGATTTTGTGTTTATCTTCTACATAGATCCTGGATACCATATGAAAAAGATGTGATTGAGGATGACTCACACCATCGTATTTCTTGCAAAACTCTTGAAGGAAAGATCTGCGTTTCTCTTGGGTCTCCTCAGTTTTCTTCCATTTGTTGTCTTTGACTAAACTTTTGTTTAAAGGGCGAATGTCCAATGGCCAATTCATTTCATTGAACTTCTTGAAAAGGGTCTTAGTTTCCTGATGTTTTTCAATCAACTTAATTGTTGGTGACCCTATGATCTTACCCAAAGATTGATCCTCTCCTTGTGAGTGGCTGGTCTCTGTTAAAACCCTAGTAGGCCTCTCAGAATTTAGATTTTCCTTTTTTCCCTTGGGATCCTCAGGTATGTGGAACTTGGTGTTCTGTTAAAACAGAGAAGGAGAAATGTTGAAAGCACATTCACAAACAGGGGTATACCAGGTAAGGAACTTAACATATTTGTTTTAAAATACTATAGAGGAGAGCAAATTTCATATAAGCTGCCAGAAAATTTAGCAAAGCTTGCTGAATATACATTTTGTAGTAAGCTGCTTCACAGAAAACATTACCATGAAAAATGGTGTCCACATATCATTTTGAACCAGTTTCACATTTTATATTATATATATTTGGGTTACTTGTATGTTATTATTCATTTAATGTTACATTAATTACATTAATACATTTTTCTCCTACTTATATCTGAACATTATTGGGATAAAACTACTAGTTATTAATTTGAATCTATGATCATATAAGTTTGTTATTGTCTTTGTACTGTCTTTGCATCTATGGTTATCAATCATGTAACCTTACAAACCACAAAAAAAAAAAACAGGTATCCACAAGATGGAAAGAAAAGGGCCCTGAATTTTCATCTTGGCGTTGTCTGTAATGCAATAGAATGGAACTCCATCATTCTGTAGGTCAATGATTCTCGAGGTATTAAGGAGGTATTGAAGGTATTACCTTCAAGCACTGATTTAGTTAGTGTACCTGAATGTAGATTCAAAATGTACCTGTTTTCAGATTGAGATTTTTCTTGTTGCTTTTGGGGCATTTTGTAATGCACGAAACAGTTCAAAGTCATAAATTACAACTTAAAATTGTAGCAAGTCTTATAAAATCTTGAACACTTCAGTTTTTTAAGCACTTGCAAAAAGTGCTATTTTTTTTCCCTTGGAAAATGTTTTATTTTTCTAAATTCATTTATCACAATAATTTCATAATTATAATCATACTAACATAAAATTTCATCCATGTATGAGACCTTCCGTTTTTCCCAAGTGAAGAATGACTGAGGAATCCAGAAAAGTCAACTAGATGTCCTGATACATAAAACTGTGTCAAAAGTAGAATGAGAATTTAGTTCTCTAGTCAGTGGGATGAATCAGCCCATCTACCATCTACTCTTCATCTGACTACATCCTTCCTACAACTCTCACAGTGGCTGGGTAAAGGAAGACATGGAAGACAGGATTTATAAGGTGGCATCCTTGGATAGGACAAAAATTGTAAGGACTTTGGCTTTTACTCTAGGTAAACTAGTGAGCCTTTGGAGGGCTCTGGGCAGAGAAGTAACATGATGTCACTTAGACTCGAAAAGGATGGTTGAGGAGAAGACTGGACTGGAGATATACATATACATATTAGCATGTTATTGGAAAAATTAATGAATAAATGATGTGCTGTAGGAGTAATGCATGGGGCCACCAGCCTAGAGGTGGAGAGAGTGGTGGGAAAAGTCTCCTAGGGGAGATATGTCTATATAGACAGGCTGATGGATACAGATATAGATATAGAAAAAGATGTGTATATATGATTGTATCCTCTGTGTCTAGAATGGTCTATAGCCTACAGTAATTGCTCTCAGATATTTGTTGAATGAATGAATGAATGGAATTAGGTCTTCAAGGATGATTAGGAATTTTCTAGCAAATTGAGCAAAAGAGCAGAGGAATGAAGCATGGTGGATGGGAGCCACTTTCAGGCATCATGAGCTTTAAGGGAGGTGCTGCTTTCTAGTAAAGATTATGTGAGTAACACCAGCTTGTGTAGCCCCATAAAACAGCTGCCCAAATCTTCCATACTGTTGAGCCAACTATTTGGGGTTTCAACTCTAAAATCTTTTGTCTGCTGTCTTCTCAGAGACTGCCAGGATGATTTCAAAGCCCTGAATCCCTCTTTCCTCTGATCATTGACTTATCATCCATAAAATTTTCACAGATAATGTAAAATCTGACTTGAGTTGTGAAAGATCATGGAGTTACGGGTAGACTGCATGGGAAGTACTTAGCACAGGCTTGAAATATAACTGCCACTATATTTCTACGACTACTTCTGTTACTACAACTGTAAATAATAATTCGCTATTATTATTGTTGTAATAGCAGTAGTAGTAATAGCATTTTATCCCAGTGACCTAGTGAATTTCAAGGTTCCACGTTATCCATTATTATGCAGACTGTAATTTGTGCATCTCTACATATGCCCAAATTAGTTCTCTCCTTGCCCCACTAACAAAAACAAAAACAAAATTAGCCTTCCACTGTGCCCTCTGGAACTTCTGCTTGTGGTCATCAAATTCCCCTTTAATCTTCAGGGACTTCTGGAATGTTTGTTTCCCATGACTTTCTCTAAATGAAACCTGGCTGGTCCCCAAGACTCCGCTTCCCTTCCACTTTTTCAAGTAGATGAAACTTCACTTCCTTGAACTGCTTGTCTCTCAGGTCAGAAGATAGGATGCTATTTCCACTGCTGCTTCCAGGACACTTCCCCTGGTAAAATCCCCTGCTTCTGTGAAGCATGTGTTTTCTGCTGAACCTCCCTTTCCCCTCCTCACGCTGTCATCTGCCCTTACCACTGATCTTTCCACTGTATGCACTAAAGACTTTAGCTCCTAGTGCAGCCTTTGCTTCTTCATCCTCACTCTTGTCACTGTGTGCAGTGACTCTGACACCCAATAAACTCTCGGTTCCTTGACCATCTCACCTTTAATAGAAATGTTCTCTGTTTCACATAGACCTTCCCATTGCCAGAGCCTGCACCACCTTCATCATCTCTCTGACCACCATTGTCTAACCTTCCAGCTCATTATGACTTCCAGTTTTGCAATTCTTTGGCCACTTTTCACTATGTTATCCAAGCTCTTAGCAGCCAACATGCCTGGTTCTTCTTCTTGTAGCTCTTAGAAAGTCACCTCTGTTCCCTGTCCACCTTGTCTAAATTATGTTCCTCTTTGAGATTCTCTCCACAGAATTCTGCTTATTTTTCTCATCATGCTTATTACAATGTAAAATGATTTTATTTACTCCTATATTGTCTTTTTCTACCCATTCCACCTCTTTTGCAATAGACTATGACTGCAGAGGTCTTATCTTGCTTGTTCTCTGTTGGATCTTGGGTACCTAGCACAGAGCCCAGCACATAGAGATGCTCAATAAATAACTGTTGAATAAGTAAATGTGATTATAACTTAATGATGGGTTTCCAAAGAATTGTTTTATGACCTTGTCAAAGAAAAACAGTGTTAATCGAAAGGTCAAGGTTAACTTAGATAAGTAATCTACCAGTTCTTGTTAAGATGCTGAAAATCCATATTCAAACAGATCTTTGGCAGGAGAGAAAACAAATAAAATAGGCATATGTAGAGCTGCTCACGCTAAAGTAGGTATGGCGGGCTTGGAGCCTTACCTGCCCGCCAAATCAGATTAGTTCAAAGTCACTCAGTGCTGCCTTAGAACCCCTGGAGGCTTGCCAGCAATCTGGACTCCCAGGCCTCACAGTGGGCACACCCACCCAGAATCTCTGGGGGTGGGGCTCCTGACTCTAACTTAAACAAGCTCTCCGGGCGCTCCACAGGCAGTAATGCAATTTGGGGACCAATAAACTAAAGTATAGCAAAGGAAAGTGAAAAAAATGAGAGTTCATCTCATACCATCCAGGAAAGAAAGACACTAAATACAGTAGACGTGAATATTTCAGTAAGCAGAGACAAATACTCTGCTGTAGGCAGGCATGTCATCAGCCCTCACACGGACCAGATGAAATACCCTCACATTTATCCACCTCCCTTCACTGGAAGTCCATGTTCCCCAAGCCACTTCCTAATGACTAGTTTGGCTGGGGAGATCACTGCATGAGGGAAAGGTTCATTGCTCATAAGTTAGACTTTAATCTCCTGGTAGTTTTATTTAGTACTAGTCAGTTTCCTCAGCTCTGACCAAATCAAGATACGGGCAAAGGATTAATTCTAAGTAATGACACCCCACGAGGCTTCTTGTTGGACGGGCACTAGACCTTCTCCCAGCAACCCCTTACACCTCACCATCACTCACCTTGTAAAAACCATTCTTAGGATGTAGTGACATCCCTTCCTCTCCGCTCCCCCACCTCATCCCTCCAATCATGACCGAGGAGCTTGAACTACTAAAACTGAGGTTAATGATATTTTAAATTTGAGGCTGAAACCAATGAATTTCCACCACCATCATCATAATGATAACAACAACAATAAAAAGAGTAAACTCTTACATCTTACTTTGTTCTGATTGTCCCCAAAGCAAAGGGACATAAAGCCAAACTTATTCTGTTCCTTCCAAAAGTGTCTCCTCCCGCACTTTTCTATTTTTGAAATGGTTCTATTATATTCTGGTCACCCACTCGCAAAATCGGAGAGATGCTTTAACAATCAGAAAGTAAATTGGTTCATTTGCATCTCATAATGTCTTTTTAAAAATCTTTTTTATTTATTCTCTCTTAATTGGATATTTGTTAGTATCCTCCTAATTAGTCTCCCTGAAAATTATTACCAAATTAGTCTTCCTAAAACATTTTACTTTTCATCCCTTAAAATTTGGAACTGGCTCAACTATATATAAACTAAAGTCCCAACTCCTTAGTTGGCCTTGGCAGCCTGTCACCATGGGGCCTCTTGTCACTGTGTGCTCTGCTCCTCTCCTGACATGTTGTCTGCCCTCTACTTGCTAGAGTCAGGCTCTCGGCATCCCCCACCCAGGTCCTCCGCCTTTCTTGGGACTTTCCAAATCTCCTAGGCTGATGTAAAATCCTGATTTCTCCATGAAAACCACCCAGGTCTCCAGCGGGAGATGCCACTCTCTTCGAAACAACTTTAGCACTTAGTCTTTACCACCTGTATGGAAAGTAATTTTATTCCAGCTTACATTGTTAATTGATTTTCTCATTGGAGAAACTCTTTTAGCCACAGCTAAATGGTAAACTATGGCAGAAAGCTATAATTTTCAATAAATACCTTTAAAGAGTGGATATTATTGCAAGGTTAGTTGAAAGATATATAACTACAGAGAAAAAATAAGTATTCAAAGAAGTCTAATGAAAAATATTTGTGGAATATTCATTAACTCTGGAGATAAATCGTTCTTAGTTTTTAAGGCCTCTGTATCAAGATGCCTCCTCTGTGAAGTCTTCTCTGATCTTCAACACTGAAATTAATTGCTCTTCCTCTCTCCCCTCAAAGTTGTGGAGCGCCTACTACACATCAGGAGCTGTGCTAGATGCCAGGGACGGCGGGGTGGATATGACCAAAGTGGTCCTTGCCCACGTGGAGCTTATATGGAAAAAACTTACTAAGCAAATAATTACACAATTAATTAACCTAGTACCATAGCAGTAGAGGCTGCAGCAGTGTACTCCTGGAGGTTGGGAGAGCAGAAATGGGAGTGCAGGGTATAAAGACAAGTCTGACTCAGTTTGAGTGTTAAGTCTCCTGTTTAGCACTTTTTATTTTACCCTCGTTAGTTCTTATAGTTAGTTGGTTAGGCGACTCTCTCTCCCATTTAGTTTAAGTTTATTAATTTAAAGGTCAGTGTGCAGTGTTATAAATCCACATAACCTCCACTAGCACCTAGAATAGTCTCTTACATAAACGTATGTTTTGAATTTAATTGAAGTGAAAAGCAATATCATTCCTGTTCTGCCCCTTCTTCAGCAACTAACTCACGTTGGCTTCATGCTGTTGACAAGCGTACTTCTGTGAGGATTTATCTGCTATTGTGGGGCTGGTTATGTAACTCAAGGACTTTTTAATTCATTCATTCAACACACATGTATTGATCTACTGCTATGTGCCATGTTTGGCATTGTATAAGCAAAGGTGAAGCAGATAAAATTTATGGCCCCTTGAGGAAGCCGAAGTGTAATTGGACTGATAAAAATAAGCAGTTTATGGAAAAAAAAGTGATAATTGCTGTAATGAAAGGATGCATAGGGTATTTGGGAAACAGAGAAAAGAGTACTTAATTTTTCTGAAGAGATTTTGGGGGCAAGTTTTGTAGAGGAGGTGATGCCTGAGATGAGTCTGAGAGGATGACTGGGAAGTTGGCAGGTGGACACGTGAGGGATGGGGAGGACGGTACATGCTGCCATCGAGAGGACACTTGGGGACCAGATTTAGATGAGAGGGAGAGGCAGACAGGATTGGGATTCACTCCAGAAGGGCCTTGTGTCCATATAGATTCTAAACTTTGCCACATAGTGACAGGGATTTTCAATGAGGCAAAGACTCAGAATGAACATTCTAGCAGCAGTGGGGGGGTGCGGCTGAGGGTACAGAGATCATCTAGAAGATGATTGTGACTGACTGTCCATCAGGAACTTAGGAGAGGAGCTAAGACAATGGGGTCAGAATGAAAAACAAAGGGAATTATTTGAGGCAAATTTAGGAAATTGATCAGACTGGAAGAGTTGGGGTGAAGGAAGTATAAAGAATGGCTTCCCATTTCCCAGAGAGGAAATAGAAGTAGCAGGTATTAGGAGAGGCTACGGGGGTAGATGTAGGTACTCACTATCTTCAGTTTCAGATCTACTGAGTTTGAGGTGCCCTTGGGAGACTCTGAAGGCTGGGTATACAGATTTGGGAGGGATTAGCTGGTGGAGGTGCTGGCTGGATTTACGGACCTTGCAGGCACTGCCTGGACAGAGCATAGAAATGATCACAATGTCTGCCATTTACTGAGTGCCTGCCACGTGCCAGGCCCTTTGCACACACTGTCACCCGTTGCCATGATAATCTTTCACTTCCATTTTCCAGATGAAGAAATAGAGCCTGGAAAATATTAATCTGTTTAAGGCACACAAATTGAGAAAAAAGGACCATTCATGAGCCCAGCTTTTTTCCTGAGCTCAAAGACTTTTCCTGTTGTCACTGTATCTTGTAGAGGACAGGGGATCTAGGATGGGATCTGGAGGACTCCACCACTTGGAGAATGATGAGGGGAAGAGGAGCCTGTGAGACTGTAATGACTGGCTCATGGTACAGATAAACGTTTTCCTCTTCTGGTCCGAACTCCTTAGGGGACCTGGGACTCTGCCTTCTTCCTTGTACAAGAGAAGTCAGCCAACTCCACAATCCCAGTCTGTTAACGAAGATGCGGGAGGAAGAAGCCTGACACCCCCAGAAGCCCTTTTGTGAGATTCAGAATCCAAAAGGGTGGGAATGTAACAGTACCCCCACTGGCAGCTGCAGGGCTTGGTCTGGACCCATCCTTGAGTTGTAGGAACAAGTTTGGTTTCCAGTTTCTCCTGAAAAGGACAGACAGCCTACGACAGGCAGGGCACTGGAGTGGCTAAGAGCGCAGCCTGCCTTGGCTGAGCACTGACTGTGGGTAAGCTTCTTCACCTTGCCAGGACTCAGTTATTTTATCTGAAAAGTGGGGACAACAGTAGTAACTTTCTCAAAGGTGGTGAAGATCAAATGAGTTAATATAAGCAAAATGCTTATAAAAGTTCCTGACACATAGTAAAAGATATTATTTTGGCCATCTTTCAGGAATAATTTATTTGCTTTCAGCTAAGAAGTATTGCTTGTTTTTACAATGTTGAAATACAGCACTAATGGTAAATATGTATGTATGTTGTCGCGTTTGTGTCTTTTATGCTGGCTACAAATTTGTGCTGATGGTGCCATTTCTGAGAGGGTCCTAAACATCGTGGACTGTGTCTGTTGTGGGGGGACCTTGGTGGGCAATTAACAGACAAATTTGATGGTGATAATATTGGTGATTAGGTGGTGAGTTTTTCCTTCTTATCATTTAGCTTTAACATTTTTTTCCTAGTTTAATTATAGTATTGATTTTTATAATGTATCTTTTGTGATTTACCTTGAATCTAGTTATGAGTTCAGTTACATTTCTTCATACCATCATGAAGACCTAGAAATTTCTAGTCATTAATAAGAGTACTGATGGGAGTGGATGGGATGCTTGAAAGCTTGTGCTTTCTGGGGATACAAATCAGTGTGTCTCTGCCTGATCCCTCTGTGCCACGGATACTGCTCTCAAATCTTAGGTCAAGGGCATCAGAAACTCATTGCTTAGTTATGAGAGGAGTGAAGACTGTGACTGCATTTCCAACAGGACCCTGGGACAACTGGGAAAAGTGTGAGTATATAGTCCTAATATCCAGTGCCATCTGCCCCTGTTTCCTTCTCCATCCTCACCTCTCACTCTTCCATCTTCAGTGATTCATCAAACGTTTCCGGAACAATTACTATGTACCAGGCACTGGGCTGCATGTTGGAGGTATAGATAGTGAGGCAGACTTGATCCCTGCTCTTATGGGGCAGCCTTGGGGTCAGGGTAGGGGAGAGAGATACAGAAAAGAAAATCGAGAATTACTGTACTTATGGCAGGTGACAGACACAGGAAGAACGTGATGCTAAGAGAGCATAAAAGAGGGGCGTTTAATCCTGGCTTGGAGGTCAGGAAGGGTTTCTTGGAGAAGGTGTGTGCCATGCAAAATCATTTCCATTTCCTGTCTCTGTGCAACGTTTCCTCTCTCTTGAATATTCTTCTGCATTTTGTTTGCCTTGATAAAAGGCTGGGACATGGAGCAAGTTGATTTAATCATGGCATCAACCCAAAGATGAGATGCAGACATGGGATATGTTCATTTTACTGATACAGGGCTTGAAGCTCAGAGGGTCTGTGTAACTTGCCCAAGTTAACACAGCTATTGCTAATGCTGTGCTTCAAACCTCAGTCTTAGTCACTTATGACTTTTTTCAGCTGCATCATATATCAAGTAATCCATACCCTGTTTAATGCATAATCAATGAATTGATGCAACCATATGCCTGTTGCGAGAGTATTGTAGATGAGAGCCTGGATTTTGAGTCAATGGACCTGGTTTTGTGTCTCTGTCCCATCATTTTCTATCTGGAGAACTTTGACTAACCTATTTTATTTTTCTAAGCTTCAGTTTCCTTGTCTAAGCTTAGCACAAACTATGTTTTCTATAAATATTAGGTATTTTTATTGATTTATTCCATAAATATTTATTTATTGAGTATCTCAATGTGACAAGTATTTTCTAGGTGAATAATAGTGTTTTCCTCTGCTTTTTTCATCTCTTCCTCCTCTTCTCTCTTAAACACTTACCAAAGTTAAGAGGATATGATGAATGTTCAATGGAGATAAAGATGAGTGGAAGAAAGAAGGATGAAGACAATTGAGAGACAGAATGGGAAAGAAAAAAACCAACTGAAGTGGAGGCAAAGGCAAAGAAAGAAAACAGAAGAAAAGAAAGCACAATCATACATGATAGGAAGGAATGACGAACACTCTGGGTTGGAGAGAAACTGGTGAATTTTATCCCCTCCAAGCTGCAATCTTCGTTTAAACTGCTTAAACACAAAGCAACAGTTTGGTAGCGAGGCTATTCAGGTTGATCCAACAAGCTAATTTCTATGGTCACCTTGGATGGAAGGGTTGCACTTATGATTTTATTTGCCAGTTCTTTCAATTTTGGATTTAATTCCTCTCTATTTTTTCCCTTAAAGCCAAAGAAGCATAAAATACGAGGACTGAGGATGTAACACAACGTGAACATTGAGGGGAAGTTTCTAGTGAGAATAGTGCTGCTCTCTGGTTTGGCAAGACCATCAGAAACTGAAGACAGATATAACCTTAATGTATATAAGTTGATAAGGCTTCTCTCCAAGCGGTTCAATATGCTTTTATAGATTTATCATTTTATCTTCCATCTAAATTTTGTTGAGAAAATGAGGTTATTCTCCTGTTTTCAAATTTACAAATAAATAAATTAAGATAGACTTGTGTCATAACTTGCCCATTTCACTCTGTAAAGTCAATGGAGAAGTTAGGAACGTAGAGCAGGTCTCTAGTTCCAACACAGGAAGCTTTAATTAACAGAAGACCTTGCTTTTGAAAGAACTCAAAACTTAATGAGAAGCTGCAACTTGATAAAGTGAAATACATTCAAAATGTTCCGTCCTCACTATTTTATCTCCTAGGTTGTGTCTGCACACATCACATGTGAATGAGGATGACAAAACACAGTCAATTACATGTAGCATGAAAGAAGATGAAGAAGTGGATGTTTGCCTACTAGGATTTTGATATTTCCCTGGAATTTTAGATATCTAATAGATTTGGAATATGGTTCTTTAATATATCCAGGTTGGTGTTTAGTTCTCTAAAAATTAGTATTTGTTAGCCAGCTTCTCCTCCTCTTGCTTTGAAGAAGAATAACAATAATAGTGTGTATACCTCAGAGGGTTCTGGAAGAAATGGAGGGTGCCCTGACTCTGACACCTTGTTCTAGAAAGTGCAGGCAGTTGCTAGGCAGTTCTTGCTCTTGTCCTCAGGGGTATGATGGAGAAGGAACTAGCTGCCTTGGGTTGGAATGCTGAAGCGTAAAGTTTTCTTTTTTGGGGGTGGGTGTTGTGATGGGCATGGATTAACAAGCAAGAGATTTTCCTAGGCGAGGGGAATGCATCTGTGAGGTGACACAGGAATTGGAGACTGACTGAGGTGGACTAGGGGGCCAGTGAGGGTCAGACACATGGGTCAGCAGTGGAGGAGGAAGTTGGGGTGCTCATAGGATGGAGATGGAAATGTAAGACAGAAGAAGGCTATTGTGAGGCCAGGAGCATGGTGGCTGAATAGATCAGCAAGGTATAAAGAACACTGAATTCTGAGTCATATCACCCAAGTCCTCCTCCTTGAACCCATTTACCCAAAGTCATGCAAAATCTCAGCCCTCTGATGGCTGGGAAAGATGAGTCTTTCTGAGCATTAATTAGATAGATGCAGTTATAAAGTGCCTACTGCAGTGTCTGACATACAGTAGGTTTCTCCAAAATGTTAACGCATCTTGTCTCTATACCTTTGTTCTCTGATTTTCCTTTTACACTGGACAGGTCATCCAGAATGCCTGCCTTCCCAACTTCAGATTGAAATGACCATGGCAACAGGTCCTGTTCATGTAAGTAGTGATAGGAGTGGGCACCTGCCCTAAGGGCAGCTTATCCACAGGGCAGCTGGCAACCAATGAGAGGGCCTGGAGCAATAGCCTTTGCCCACGTGTGTGGACAGTAACTAGCTAAATCTATTAGTCCATCTCCAGTCTGGACTCTAGACTGGAAAATATGGAGAAGTTTGGTCAGTTATTGGTAAAGAGGAAAAAAAATTAAGAGCAGCCGTAAAGAGAAGCAGAGCTCAAGAGAAAAGCTGAGTCATGATAATGGTGGGGTTGAGGGCTCTAGCACTGGCGAGAGCCCACCCCCAGGAAACAGCATATACCTGAGGGCCTGTTTCTTCCCCACACATTGCCTACTAGTCCAGGCTACTTAAGCCCTGGGAACAGCAATGCCAACTGTGAGAGGAGCAGTGACACTGGCAGGAACACATTCCATTTGTCTTATTTGGTTAAGTGTCTGCCAGCCCCAGATCAGATTTGCCTGTGTCAGCACCTTTGAGTGACACACACACCCCTCTGGCTTACTTCGCCTGCATGTTTGACAGTTCAGCTTTGCTCCAGGCTACCTCCCCAAAGCCTGGCCCAACCTTCTCAGTCTAGAGTGGGCAACTCACTCTTTGGTGCTCTCTGGGGTTACCTGGGTGCTGTGCTAGAAGAAAGGATTGCCTGTGGCACCAGATCATGCCATGGGGATCCTGAGGCCATGCTGAGAGGGGTTTCTTTTTGGGATTTCAGTTTGAGAAAGAATGCAAAGGAAGAGTGTAAGACATAAACTAGCAGCAAAGCAGAAGGACAGAGAGGCAAGGAGGAGTAGTGTGGGTTACCATATAAGGGGGTCAGAGTGAACAAATCTCTAATGAAACTAAGTGATGATCAAATGGATATTTGTAAGGTCTTGTATCTTCATGCATTAAGATAAATTTTATCACTTTTATTTTAAGAATATTATTTTATCAATTATAAATTTTAAAGTTTTTTGGGTTTCCAAAATAGGTTGTTTCTCCTGAAGATGATCGTACTGGATTTAAGATGTCATTGATGTTGCTACAAAGAGGCATCTATGGCCATGGCCGTGGTCTCTCCTTTTGGTCCCCCTTTCTTTGCAAGGCCAGATATGAGCTGCACTGGTCCTGATCTGTGAGCCTGAGGGTGAGAGTCTTCAGTGTCTGTACAACCTCATTCCCCAGAGCTGCTATAGAATGAGCTCCTGCTGGACGTGAGAGGATCCCAGAGGGGGGCCTGCCTCCTGCAGCCCAGCCTAGGTAACTGCAACTGTGCAACTGGTAGAGGGGAGGGAGAGCTGGGAGTGGTCCAAACCTTCTTGTTCCTTCCCCCACCCATTATCTCCTAGTCCACATCTACTTGAGCCCTGGGAACAGCAATGCCAACTGCGAGAGCAGCAGTGACACTGGCAGGGCTGGTGTTGACATCCACCACAATTCTCTTATATTGAGACACTGATGGACAGGATTCTACCTAGTCTGTATACAGAGACACAGATATCATAAGGCAAGCAAGCATAATTCTCTAAAGGTCCTTCAGACATGGCATCATCATGCCCCTGTCCTCAGTACAATTCTGTAATCTGCTCCTCGGAAGGAACAAACACATCTTGGCATACCTTTCTCAGAAATAATATCACAGCTTATTAATTCCATCTACTCCCCACACCAGGGAAGACTGTCCACAGCAGCGGGAAGGAAGTCTCAGGCTCCATACAGGGGATTTTCTTAGGGCCTCCCATAACCATAGGCCACTAGTAACTAGCTTATAGCCAATACTCTACCAAGATGAAAGTGGATGGATTTGAGTGCCATTCACCTGTGAAAACCAGAGAAAAGACTAGTGCTTCTGGACCAGTTCTCAACCAATGGGAAGACCCTCTTGCCTCACCAGTGATTCATGACCCATATATTGAGATTCTCAGGTCCAGAGCATGCTCCCTCCCGAGTGAGGAGGGATGCATTTACACCAGTTGGCAGGGAAGGTCAGTTTGCCTGCCTTGGCCCCTGCCAGGGCTCCAGTCTCCTTTAGTTAAAGGAAAGCTCCTGGACCAAGGCTGTCAGGAGAGGATGAGTGGTGACAGTGGGTTTGGGATGAATATTGACAGAGTGCTTCACTTGTGCCAGGTGCAGCACAAATAATCCTCACCCCAGCTCTGTCAGGGGGTCATGATCCTGTTTCCATTAAACTTGCTCACTATCTTACAACTGGCAACTGCTAGAGCTGGGATTAAAATTCGGGCTTGTCTGGCTCCAAACCTTGTGTTTCTCCCCGTACAACACACGTTTACCTCACAGGGCTCTCAGCGCCATCACATCTGTAATTAGAAGAGTGTTTCCTTGCTATTAGATCCAAGTGAATATTATCTTTGTACCGAGCTACTCTGAAGTGGCCACGTGCCTGTGTCAACTCTAATTAGAGCAGACAGTGGACATCACCCACCCTTTGGTTGCTTTTCTCCTCCAATTTGAATTATATATGTTGGGTACCAAGAACTGATGCCCTGCTGAACAACCCCAAATACTTAGCATGGCCAAGGGGTTACTGGGCTCTTGCTTCTAGAAAACCATGATGTAAGCTAGTACTGCTTGGACTTTGGGTCCCTTGTGTTGCATAAACCACACAGAGATTGCGATCATCTGCTCAGCTTTCATGCCAGCCTTAGAACAAAGCTCCTTATCTTTATGGCATCTTTATTTCCTCTTCTGCTCTGAACTCCCATTAGAAACACATGTATCCAGACTTGCTGGTTATGGAGTGATGATGTCTTCACTCCATCCATGGCGGCCTTTTCAAGAAAACATATTTTATATCTTGGCATTTCAGTGGCTGCAAATCTGGGAAGACACAATAATGTGTGGGCACTTGTGAGCAGTGTGCCCGGATCAGGGATGAAAGCAGGAAAGCTGAAGATATCTTTCAATCCTGGATAAAATCCCAGTGGTTGATGATCCTGGTCCCCATGGCTTTTTACCACTGAGACACCAGCTCTATGATGCCGTCTCCATGGGGATTTATACACTGAGGAAAAACATCTACTTCCTGCCACAAGTAAGAGGACACCTGAGTGTTGTGTCGCAGCATTGTCCAACTCCCCAGACTCGTCAGCAGGATTGTCTCTCCTTCGGGCCCCTACTATACAACCCATTTGTAGCAAAGTCTAGTTTCCATGTTCTAGGTAGTAACTTATCAGATGGGTAGCCAAAAAGACGGGAGCAAAAAATTTTTGTGTCCTGCATTTTGGTTAGTTTCTCGGGAGCTATATCACCCTCAGGTAGTTGTCTCCAAGGTAACTGGTATCATTCTGCTCTACTAATCTCACCTCCTACCTGCATCCAGTCATTTTTGTGTTCAGTGTCTTCCAGGTATTTCCGGCCCCCAGCCCTGCATGCCTGCAGAATGAGGAGGACAACCTTGGTGGTCTACAGGTGCCCAGACCAATTTGCAAAAGAAACCTTGTGTGCCAAGGTAGGTTGTGAGACACATGTTCCACACCTACTACAGCCCAACAACTTGTGAAACGTGAGGGAGGGTAGCTCTGAAGACCAGACTTCGTAGATTTTTACCCCTATTCGTGCTTTATTTGCAACTGTCATTTGGCCTTAAAATACTTTTCTATTAAATCAACCTCACTCACTGGAACAGGATACTTAACTAAACAACTTGGGGTAGTTGACCCAACCTCCCATCTGTAAAACAGAGACAACGATGCCTACCTAATAGAGTTGTGAAAAATAAATAGAATAAATACATAATGCCCAACATGCGGTATATACTCATTAAATGGCTTCTAACCACAACTTTTGCATCTCTGCCAAGAGCATCACCTTTCTGCATTAACCCTGGGGACCTTGCGTTAATCCTTGTCTTAGATTGTTCATTCGTTTCCTATATTCAGACACCAAACTCTACTCCTTTTTCCTTGAAGCTATTCCCACCATCAATATACTACTTAGACACTTTTTAAATGCCCAGACTATTGTCATAACCTGACAGCAGAATGAATTAAGTAATGCATTCATTTGAGAAGTATTTATTAACCATCTAATATGTGCACTATTTAATGGCGTTGGGGATAGAGGGGCAAACATCTCTGATGAGGGTCCTGTTTTCCTGGCACTTAGGTTCTTGTGGGTGAAGGTAGATAATGAACAAGCAAACAAATGAATGAACAAGAAAAATTTTGATAGTGATAAGTGTGATACAAGCACTAGAATGGAGTGATGTGATAGAGCATGAGTGGCAGGGGGAGAGTGGGGGAGACTGCAATAAATGGATGTCCAAGTAAGATCCATCTGTGGAAAAGTTGCCCGAGTTGAGATCTGAATGACAAGAGGGAACCCAAGATCTGGGAGCAGAGCATTTCAGGCAGGGGCAGCAAGTGCAAAGGCCCTGGCATGGGAATGAGCTGGGGCAGGTGGAAGGATAGAGGGAAGGACAGTGGTTGCCGCATGAATGAGAAGGGCCCAGTGATACAAGAGGAAATCAAAGAGGAGGGCAGGACCACATCTTGTAGGAATATAAGATCATGGAGATCATGGGAAGGACTTTGGATTTTATCAGAGGTGTAATATAAGCCACTGGAGGTTTTAAACAGGGTGATAACATGCTGTGATTGACATTTCATAAAGCTCACTCTGGTGGCCCAGTGGAGAATGGACTGGGGCTGGTAAGAATGGAAGTAGGAGTTAATCAGAGTAACATGGAGAGAGATTGGTGGTCGGTACCAGTGGAGATGGAACAAAAACGAAAATACAGGTTTGAAGAAAATTCCACACACATTTTCCTAAGGTAATTTCTCAACTCCAAAATTTTTAGTACCACCACCACATTGTATTTCCTGCTGAAGCAAATCTGAATAACTTTGGTTTTCAAAGTCCTCCATGATCCTTCCCTGGCCACTTTTCATTGATTGTTGACTTTTCAAAACTCCCACGCTATCTATACTGTGTAGTTAATAAACAAGCAAGTAATAACACACCCTCTGTTATTCTGTGCAGTGTGTAAGGTATGTTAGTATTCTCTTTCAAGACAGAAAATCTCTTTAAAATGGCTCTGTGCTGGCACTTTCTTCCACATCCTCCTCTGCGCTTAGCACAACTCTAAACACAGGGCATGTGTTGAAATTGCTTATTGATTGATTAAAAGGATACATCACTAGCATTTGTCTCTTCAGTATTTCTCTGTATGAAGAAGGGTGATTATCTGTCAATATTCATTGCACCATAGAACCGATATGCAATGCATTAATCATCTCTGAGATAGCCAGATGAGGCTTTCTTGTAATCTTTCTATTTTGCTGAGATAATTTCACTTGCTTTGGAGTTTATGAGGCCATAAGTGGCTCCCATCTGTTGATGAACATATTTCTAAGAGTCATTTAGTCTCAAGTATGGAATACTTGAGGGGAAGTGAAATTGTAACTTTTATATTAAGTGTCATCCTAGTAACAGAACCAAAATTGGAAGCATGTGTTCAATTTTGGTCTTTCATTTTCAAAGCTTTAGGTCAGGCAAAGAATTAATTTCATTTGTTTATAAAGTAGATTATGCCTAATAAAATCTATTTTGTTTATGGTCACATTTTAGTCAATCCATTGCCTTAGAAAATGAGAGAAATCTGATTGGCTAATCATTCAACATAGTAAATTACATTATTCCATATCCACAGAACATTGGCCTAATTGAATTATCCAGTAATAGTATAATGAAAATATTCCTTTTTAATACATTTTGAGCAAGGCGCATACCAGTGATGAAACAGTGAAGAATGTTGTTTATTTCACCCTTGTTTGACGATCAACCACAGAATGTAATGTAACACTTCTGTGAATAATAACATTTTTCCACATTAAGGATAATAAAGACAAGGTAGCTTTCACTGGGATCCTTACTGGTACTCTGAATTTTCACTACTTGTCTGTGTATCTTTTCCTTCCCATAAATTTGTTCTCTGATAAGTGCTACTTTACAAAATAAAGTTTGAATAAAATTGGTTTCACTTTACGCATAATAAAAGAGGTAAGTGTGGTCACTTTCTCTCTCTAGTGAGAAGTAGAAAAATTGTTTAGGGTACTCTTTTACTCCTGAGATTCTGAGGAGGACCAAGGAGCATTTCCTCAGCACAATGCAGATATACACAAAAGTCCACACATAATATCAGGGGAAAGCCTTGATGGATGCCCCGGGGACCTGCCCTAAGGGGTCTAAACTGTATCTATAGCACGGATTCTACAGAATTGGCCTAGTATTAATAACCACTATTTGTTATTTTTTCTTTTCGGGTTTTTAGAAATATTTATTGTAGCCAAATGTTGAAAACAGTGAAATTCAAACTGACAAAGATTAAAAAAGCTGTTTTAATTTGTAAATACAAAGGAAATAGCCATTTTAGAATCATTATATGAAATATATCTTAAGCAATGATAGGTACATACTATAAAAATATTTCTGATCCTTTGATTACTACTTCTTAAAACACAATTTTTTTGTGTCAACAAGCAACTTCTATTCAAAATGATGACTACTCAAGTGGCTTTTTCACACAGTTCCAGAAGATACCAAGTTTTTATGTGAGTCCTTCATCCAGTTCTTTATCATGAGGAGAAAGAATAACACGGGTAAAATAGTTTAAAGGTAGAGAAAAAAATACTATATTTTAGAATGTATATTCAAAAGTGATGACAAATGGGCTCCATGGCCCATTTTGATCACATCTTTAACCCACGAAGTGAAAGACTTTCTGCACAGGTGGTGTTTGAGTTAGTAAATACTGAGGGGTCTCTACTAATTGTGCTCCTGACTAGGAGAACTTGGCTACTGAGGTTTGTTGTTATGTGTTGAGACAAAAATCCCAAATGATGGTGGTCGCCATTTTGCTAATAAAATCTGCTAAGCTGAAAAATTTCAGTTATCCAGTTACTCATCTTCAGGTACAGGTGCTAGCAAGTAGGGAGGGATCTGATTAGAAAAACTGAAAAAAAGGAGGGAAAAGAAGAGAAACAGATTGACTAGAAATCATTTGTGGAAAAGACTTCACTGGTCTATTGGGTGATAGCATCTGAGGTGGTGTGATTTGTTTACACTAGATGGTAAATTAATTACTTTCATTCTTTTTAATAGATGCTGCTTTTTCAGCAGAGTTTCAGTATCCTGTATTTTCTCACAAGGACACACACAATGACACTGTCAGTACTAATAGTGAAGAACTCATAAAAGAGATTTTAGAAGTAAGGTACTTTTCTGGAAAATAAAAGAACAAGAGAACATTTTATAGTTGATGAGAATAAAGGTTTCTACGTCAATTTTTGTTTTATGTCCACAATAGTTCTGTCTGAGGTCTGCCGAGGAAAACTGTCAGTGGACAACAGATTACTCCAATGTATACTTTTTTTTCAGTTTTTAATCTCTTTTCAGGTGACAAGTAGTTTTTCTCTTAGACCAGATTCACTTGATTTTTCACTTACTTAATTAAAAAGTAATTTAATGCTCAACATGAATCCCAGAGTGAGTATATGCTCATCGTGATTGTTAAAACGCTTTGAAAGAAAGACCTACCACATCATAAATACCCGTACTCTAGGGTCTCATACCAGTTGTTTCAGTGTTGGTGTCAAAATTGGAGTGCTGACTAGGGTGGTCATAAGTGGGATCACTTAATTAATAGAACAACTTCCAGAACAAGTAGTGGTATATCACAATATGAAGAGAAAGGATTTTAGAATGAGATACACCTGGATTCAGATTCCAGCTCTGCCACTCATCAGCTGTGTGCTTCTAAATAAAGATATTTAAAGTAGCATAGAATGGGGGCTGCTGCTTCCACTGCAGAGTTGGATTGTTGCTTCCATTCTACGGTGTGATCTTGTGCTTACCCTCACTGACCTTGATTCCCTTGATTTGTACCTACTCACAGGATTACTGCAGTGAGGTTTAAATGAGATAATTTTATGTAAAATTTAGCATAGTGCCTACACACAGAAAGCTCATCAAGCACTTAATAATAATGCCAATCATTGTTATTACTGATTTAGTGCTAAGCACAGCAGGACCTGAAAAATTACCAAACCTTTCAAGCCTGAATTTCCACCTGTATAAAAAGGAGATTAAAATATGCATCCTCAAAGGGTCGTTGTGACAAATAAATGAGATGGCACATTAAGTGACTAGCACAATTATTGGTTGCAATTATTCAGAAGCATTCTGAGTGCTTGAGGGAGAACTATCTACACATTTGATTGCTAATAGATCTCGCAGTGTTGCTAATAAATAATTTTCTTTATTCAAACCATTATTTTCTTCTTGGTGTTCATGCTTTTGAAACAGCCAAGGGCCATTTTTCTCCTCCCATTGTCTTGACAATATATTTCCATGGACTATCGTCTCCTGTCTATTTCCAAAGACAACCTTACACAATATTTTAACTTTCTTGGCTTCCGTTTAAAGAGGGGAGCCCCAGCCCTTCGACATTTACACCTATTTTCTAGATATGAAGCCATCTGACCTTTAATAAAGACCATTTTTATAAACCCTTCTTTGTTATCTACCATTAGTGCCACCACTTTTTGATCCTTTCAGTCTTTCAAACGTTTCTTAAAAAGACTCATAAGATGGATAGCTTTTTGAAAGCACAACTTCCAACTCTAGGAGGTAATCTTAAAAGAGAATTAGGGGATGGGATTTTTACCAGCTCCATTAGTATTGACCTTGCAAAGAGAAACTCTCTTTACGTCAAAGTTGTTTCCTTGAGTGCATGGCCATTTTGATAAGAATAGTGCAAGGTAATGCAATCCCACTTTAAATTTAGAAGTTGTAAAGTTCATGCTACACTGAAAAGGCAGCAGTGAATGGCATTGCCATACTTACGTTTGAGAAAAAAATCAGGTGCCCAAGTCTTGACCCAAGCAAACCATTTAAGAAACATTCTACAGGCAATTATGGAGTGTGGACATGAAGGTGAAATAATGGTGTGGGTCTCCCTGCCCTTCGTTCTTTCATTCCCCAGCTGTGTGACCGTTATTCGTAGAAACATGTGCAGTCTTAGCTTGCCCCTTCTGTTTTTGGTTTAGGTTCCTTGCCTGGGAGGGCAAAGGACAACACTTGGTTTCTGCCTTGTAAGAATCAAGGACACAACAGGTCTGAGCAATCCAGTGTCTAGGGAGTAGACTGCCTACATTTAGCAGTTGAAGAATTTATGTTCAACCAGCATAGGTTGGGTGCTAATGATGTGCAAGGTCTAATAGTGCACACAGAATTGAACCAAACATGATTTCATCCCTTTAGGATGAGACTATCTAGTTACAAAATCATACAGTGATAAATAGAATGTAGAGTAGAAAATGCAAGGATCTATAGCAAAGGGGCAAAAAAATAATATGGGAGCACAGAAGAGGGAGAGATTATTCTTAGCTACATGATGAAGGAAAGCTTCATGGAAGAGTAGTTTTTTGAGTTAGGTCTTGGGAATATGAGTAAATTTTGTACATGCAGAGAAAGGGGTGAGTATATTGGTGGAACAGTTTTATATAGGACACAATAGTTTTACATAAAGGAGAAAAATGGGAAATAAGTCTTGGGAGGTGAGGAGCATGCTTTCCAAAGGAGTATGAAATCACAAGACCTCGGATTTCACACTCGAAGGTTAGGATTTTATCCTATAGACAACAGACAAGTGGGTTCAATCTTGGCTTTTTATTAGAATCACATATTGAGTTTTTAAAGTTGCAGATGTCTGAGCAGGGTCATCCCAACATTAGTGGGGCCTAGAGCAAGAGTATGAATGGAGGCCCACATACTGTATGTCTAAATATTTAAAAGTTTTAAAGTAAGTGACACCCAAGACCTGGCCCTTGTTTCTACCCAGGGTCTGCAGCCTGTCCCAAGGGACGGCTCTGGGTTTAGAGGCTAAAGGAGCCCCATTCTCCCTGAGGGCCACCCTGCCACTAGAAGCCCAAGTGGTCACATGGACCTTCAGGAGGAGGACAGGGCAGGAGCTAGACTCAGGCCGGGGACTCCTGGGCAGTGGCTGGACCTGGCCTCATCAAGGAAAGGGATGACTCAGTCAGGCTCTTCAGGGTCCTGGGGAGGGCAGGTTTTCTTACCTCACGTCTCACTTTTCTGACTTGGGATTGCCAGGCAGTTCTAAGTACCACCTGAAACTATACCCACCCACTCCACCCACCTCCCAAGCAGAGGGGAGGGTGGAGGTACAGTTGCCTGAGGAACGCCATCTGCCTACACATCCTCCCACTCGGGGGGATGTGGGGTGGCTACCTTGAAACTAAAGCAGCCCTTCTTTCTCTGGTTGCAAAGAGCACAGGCTGACTTTTTACCCCCCAGCCTGACCCCACCTCACTTGACAAAAGGGCCTAACTCAGCTGCTGTCCTGCTCCCATATTTTGTATGTGCTCAATTAATTATCAAACTTTAAAACATGAGACTGAAAAGAAAAAAGTCTTTGTATTTCTGTGTTTGTGATGTTTGGGGTCTTCTGAAGCCTATGACCCACCTTGGCCTGGTCTGAGGGTTGTGCTATGTCTGAACCCAACTACAGACCCAGAAGTTCTTGGATTGGGGTGAGGGAGGGGGTGTCAGAGTCTGTGCTAAGGAAGCTCCAGGGGTGATTATAATGTACAGGCAGGGTTAATAATCACGTTGAAAATGGGCCGGGTTTCTGTTTAATTTGTGTTTTTTAGTAGAGGAGAGATGCTAGTTGATTGGTGTTTTAGAAAGTAAAGTGGAGCAGCATGGAAGATGAATGGAAAGGCAGTGGGACTGAAGCTGGAGAGCCTCGAAAAGCCACCAAGCAAGTGAGATGAGGGCCTGGAGGAAGCAGGGGCTGTGGGTTGGGTGGAGGAGGAGGAGCTGGGTTGGAGAGGGTGACAGGAGATCATCACGTCAGAAGAGCTCAGTGGTCAGAGGGAGAGGGAGAGATGGAGCTGAGGACGACTCTGAGGTTTCCAGCTTGTTATGGGTTGAACTGTGTCCCCCAAACACATGTGTTGAAGTCCTAACTCCTGGTACCTGTGAATGTGACATTATTTGGAAATAGGGTCTTTGCAGATGTAATCAAGTTAAGATGAGGTCATTAGGTGGACCCTAAGCCAGTATGGCTAGTGTCCTTATAAGAGGAGAAGAGACACACAGGGAGGACAGCCATGTGATGACAGAGGCAGAGATTGAAGTAATGCAGCTACAACCCAAGGAATGCCAGGACTGCCAGCCGTCACCAGAAGCAAAGACGGATCCTCTTCTACAGGTTTCAGGGAGAGCAGGGCTCTGCTGACACCTTCATTTCAAACTCTGAGCCTCCAGAACTGTGAGACAATACATTTGCGTTGTTTGAAAGCACCCAGTTTATGACAGTTTGTTACAGCAGCCGAGAAACAAATCCATAAGCTGTAACAGCATGTGAGGGGGTTGGCTCTCTCTGAACTGGGCAATGGGTGAATGCAAACCTTTGTCACAGCCAGTGCCTGAACTGTGAATGTTCACCACAACACACACATCCTTTCCACAAGAAACCGAGCTCCATATTCAGTGCCCCCCTTTGTCACCTAGCTGCATAAAAACAAAGTATTAATTCACTATGGGTTTCAATTACCTACTATACAAAAAGGCATAAACAGAAAGTATTAATTAACTAAAGGGTTCAATTGTCTACTATATAATAAGGCAGTTTCCAAGAGTTAAAAGTTTTTTTTTGTTTTTTTTAAAGTTTTCTTTTTTGAGGAAGATTGGCCCTCAGCTAACATCTGTTGCCAATCTTCCTCCATTTTTCCTTTTTGTTCTCCTCAAAGCCCCAGTAGATAGTTGTATGTCATAGTTGTACATCCTTCTAGTTGCTCTATGTGGGATGTTGCCTCAGCATGGCTCGATGAGTGGTGCATAGGTCCGCTCCCAGGATCCGAACTGGCGAACGCTTGGCCTCCAAAGTGGAGCTGCAAACTTACCGCTATGCTATTGGGCCGTCCTCTAAGTTAAAAGTTTCTTATATTTAGTTTTCCCACTCTTATACTGACCATATTCTAATTTGGTTTTGAAGGTATTTTTGGTAGGATTTTAAGCTATTATCTTTAATCTACCATAGTAAAAATTATTCAGAAAACCTACAGGAGATTTCATCTCGACAAGGAACATTTTTCAGGGAGGAAATTGTTGCAGCATTGAACTGCCAAAGAGACAGCTGAAAAAAATGGGTCATGCATTCATCCCATTCTGGGACATAAGCTGCCAAGCGGTTCACTGCTCATTTTTGTCCTCTTCTCGTAAACAAGCTGCATTAACAAGTTACTTTTAAAAAGCATACTAATTTCCCCAGTGAATTACACAGGAAAGAATCCAGCGTTCCCTCTGGAGAACTCAAATAGTTGTTTGTTCTCCAGCTCAGGTGTGGTAAAATAGCTGTGGGCTAGAAATGCATGCTGGATGCTGGCCAGTAGGCTTGAGCTTTCCCTCCACCCTAGCCCTGATTTCTCTCATTGGTTTGCAACTCGTGGCTTGCCTAATGGAAAAAAAAAAAAAATGGACTCGATTTTCAATTTCAATTTAATTACACAATCTATAGTGCCTAGTGGGAAGGATTTAGGGGCAAGATTAACGCTCAACAGTGCTCCATTTTACATTCCTTTTTGATAAAAGAACACTGTATTGATTATCCAAAGTGAGATTTCAAAAATGTTTTTGAAGAGCCAAATTCTTTGGGTGGCAGAATGATTTAAAGAAGGGGCGTGACTTCGTTTCTTGGCTCTTCACCAGAATTTAGATGAATTAGAGGTGTAAGATGTCTCTGAATTGTATTGCCAGTGCATTCTTGAGAGTGGGGAGCACCTCCCTACTTGGGAGAAGAAAGAATAGAAATTCCATTGTAGAATTAGAAATAGCAGCTGGCAGACATTGAACAATAGAGCTACCTGTTCTGAGAATGACTATATAACTAATATACTTAAGATCCTTCCCTCTTATTTAAAGTCCAAAGAATTTCACTCTTCTACTGGGAATGGAAGACATTATGATTTTATCTGGCATCAAATCAATGTTTAAGACTATAAGTAAGTATTTGGTGTTCTATTTTGGTGTCTACAAATTCTATTAGTTTAGCCAAATGTAAAAAAAAAGGAAAATACAGGAAATGAAAATCTGCCTGTAAGAAGTGGCCTTAATATATTTCTTGACCAACTGCTTTAACTTGTTAATAAAGAAAACAGTTCTCTTTGTAAGGAAATGTATTCTCTATGTGACTTAAATAAATAAAAATGGTAGCAATAAACTTTACTGGTAAACTGTTGCTCAGCCTTACCAAACCACTTGAACACATGCAAATAATTGAAAATACTATGATAAAGAAACTAAGCTCAAAAGGCAAACAAACTATTTGAAATAGCTAACTGACTTTGCTATTGCACAATAACAGCATTTTCAAGTATTAACATGGCTGCTACCCGGAGTCAACATTTGCGATTATATTCAAAAGCAAAATGGCACCTGATCAGCATTAGATTTTGCCTACTGAATTTGTAATATAGTCTGTTAGCCAAATGAGTTAACTATTTTTAAAGCTTGATGAGTTACAGGGCATCTGGCACAGATAAGGTAAAGCTAGAACTTAATTTGGGTGGAATGACAATGGGGACTAGATTGGAACTTATTTTGGAGTGCGTTAGGAGAAGATTTTGGAAAATGTACTTTTGTCTTGTATAAATGTAGATTTACCACTCTTCTCTTTGGCAAGGGGGAGTTATAATTTATGCCAGAAGAGAACAATGAAAAAAACAGATGGCAATTTGTGTCTGTAGTCAAGGCTGGGCATATTTTGTTACAGGTCGCATTCCCTGAGTCCAGTGGCACAGGCAGCATTTGGAGAAGCTAGACTGGCTTATGGACAGAGGAGGTAGGGTGGGGCAAGACAGAGTTTTGTGAAGGCCATCCTTGGTTTATATGTGTGGCTGCGTGCCTCATGCCCCTTCAATAGTTATACAGAGTGACTCCATTGACTGGTAAATATAAAAAATATATCAGTAAAAAGATTGGATAAGAAAATAGTGAAGCAGACAGGAAGACGATGGCTAACTGTGGGTAGAAATCAAAGACAAGAATGCAAAGTCAGCTTGTATGTTTCCACTGCTAGGGGTTCAGCTCTTAACTGATTGGGAGGAAGTGGCTTTCAGCTGGGTGAATTAAAACTTGGGAAAATCACAGAGGAGAGCCCTTAGTTAAGGGAAAAGTAGATAAAAAAGTATCTATTTACAGCCATGAGAGTATCAATACAGAGGTCAGGATATGCTCAGAGCATCGCTTACAAGTCAGAACTGGTAGTGTCCCACTTCCCACTGTTTCCCATCCTTGGGTGTGTGGAGGGAAGGAATGAGATGGGGGAGACAAAGAAAGTACGTGATCATCCACATACCGCCAATTTATTTTTTCTTAGAATCGATAACGTGTATATTGCTCATACCCAATAACCAGCAATGCCCTTTTTTCATATCTACAAATGCTTAATCATTAACATTTAAAGCAAAATTCTATATTACAGTTTACGAGAAGTGAAGAAATACCTGGTCGGTGATACGTTCCTGGATATTTTCTCTAGTCACTGAAAGAGAAAGCAAAAAAGAAATTTAACATCAAAGTATGAAAATGAATAAAATGCAGTGCTGATTCTGCTTTGTTCTCACTCAAAACTCCAATAGCAGTCATGGGCTTTCTGAGCAAGGGTTTGTATCACAATATAGACATTTACAATCGCTCCAATAATTGGAATTAAAAAAAGTCATACCTAAATAAACCACATTGGGCAAAGAGAATAGAAAGTGAAGTGGAAATCCAGGAAGGGCGAGACCAGAAGAATGTAGTAAACACCATTGGCAGAGAAATGGCGAAGAGATGAAAAGGACCGAAGAAAAATTTGAACAACGGCCAGTCAAAGGTTTCCAAACAATGACAACCTGTTCAAGTATAATACTATCACTGAGCTCATGGAGCCTTGGGGACTAGACAAGGAGATTTAAAGTGGCAGATGGCAGAAGTGCTACTTGTTAAAACCTTTCTCTTACCTGTGTAGATGATGAAGACATTATTATACTTTTGTCATTATGGTACTGCCAGAGATGAAAGTACAAAACAACAGTTTCATAAATGGTATCTTGGTCAGGACAGACACAAATCAGAGTAACATATGAAAGGCAACAGAGGGGTACAAGAATAAAGACGCTAAAATAATAAACCTCAGTCATGAAAATAGCTTGAAAGCAATCAGTGTGATATTGCCTTAAATAGAAGAAAAAAAATCCTTAGTAATAATAAATAGCCAACAAACCACTAGGAAAGAGAGGAAAGAAGGAATTTTGTGGCTATTATGTGCTTGTGACCACCTTGCTGTGATATGTACACTTTATTAAATATGTCCTTTTAAAATTTTAAATAAGATAATTGTGCATACACTTGCCATTTGTAAGAAATAATACAGACAGATCCAGTGTACCCTTTACCCAGTTTCCCCTGCTGATAACATCTGGAAGATCTATAGTACATTAATACAACCAGGACACTGACATTGACACAGTCAAGATACAGAGCATTTCCATCACCACAAGGATCCCTCATATTGTACTTTTATAGCCACATCCACTTCCCTCCCATTCCCACCCTCTTCTTAACCCCAGGCAACCACTAGTTGGTTCCCCATTTCTATCATTTTGTCATTTCAAGAATGTTACATAAATGGAATCATATATTTTATAACCTTTTGAGATAGGCTTTTCTCAGTCAGCCTAGTTTTCTGGAGAACCATCCAGGTTGCTGTGTGTATTCTTGTGTGTTCGTTCCTTTTTACCACTGAGTAGTATTCCATGGGATGGAATACCAAAGTCTGTTTAGCCACTCACCTACTGAAGGACATCTGGTTAGTTTCAAGGTTTTGGCTATTATGAATAAAGCTGCTATCAACATTTGTGTACTGGTTTTTATGTGAATGCAAGTCTTCATTTCTCTGGAATAAATGCCCAAGTATATTTGGAAATTTACAGTGTTCAGTACCGGGCTAGGTGTTATATGGGATACAGTAGAAGAACAAGGAGCACAGAAAATGGGATGGTGGTATTAAGAGTGGGCTGTTCAATCATGCCATCCTCACAGAATGCCAGGGGCCAATCTTGGAGTTTCCAGATTGAACCAATTTTCTTCATTTTTAATGGCATTGCCCAATCAGATACTCTTGGTATGTTTTAATATTAGATTTCTTTTGTCAGATTATATGTGGAGTGTTGAAAGAAGAGTATTCAATGGTTTGTGGGAAAAAGCTTGGCTTTTTGAATTGGATCACCAGTATTGCCAAGAAGAGGGGGAAGAACGTTCAGGCAGAAGGAAGGGCATGTGCAAAGCATGACAGGAGGGAGCATAGTGGGTCCAAGGCAGAGAGAAGAAGCCAGCATGTCCAGAGTGGAGAAATAAGTGTGTGAGATGGGGGCGTGGTGTGAGATGAGGCTGGACAGGCAGGCAGGAAACATACAGCAAATAAGCTCATGTTGACCATTTTTGGGAGATTTACGATCATGCCAAGAGCAGCGGGAAGTCAGCCATTAAGGGGATTTAGGCCAGAGGGTGGGTAGGGACGCTGGAATGAATGGCTTGGTCAGATGTGCATTTTTAAAAGACCACTCAACTCTAGTTGCTAAGTGGAAATAGGCTGGAGGGGATGTCATGGGTGGCAGCAGCACTACAGAATCTTAGTTTTGTGTCCTTAGGAACCAAGGAAATCTGAAGGAATTCAAGAGAAAAATAAGAATCCAAACAATCAAAACTCATCACCTAATAATGCAGTCCACCTACTGGACTCCAGAAAATGGAGCAGACAACAACCTGTTAGCTAATTACAGCTCTGCCATTTACTGGATGTTTGATTTGGGGCCAGTTACTTAATGCTCTGGCCTGTTTGGCCATCTATAACAAAGAGCTGATAATATCTACCCCTCTCCAGATTTGTGAGGATTAAAAGCAAATAAGTATGAATTTTGCAGGCAAAGAGAAGGGCATTTCAGGGAGTTGGGACAGGAAGAGTAAAGTCTCAGAGGCAAGATGAGGGTGTGTCTGGGTGAATCTTGAGATGTTCTGAGTGGCTTATATAGTACAAGCATATACCACAGCAAGTGGGAAGTATGGGGTGTGGGAAGAGGACAAGAGACCAGCCTCGGGAGGTGGTTGACTTGAGGTGAGATTGAGAAGGGCTTTGCAGGCTGTGGGAAGCCAGCAGAGGTTTTTCAGAAAGGGGCTGAGGTGACCAAAGCTGTTCTTGAGAAAGATGACTTGGGTGCTGGTGTGGAGGATGGGTTGATGATGAGGGGGAGATGGGTGGCAGAGGGAGCAATGAGCATGTCCAGTGTCCAGGCAGGAGTGATGAGGGCTTTAGCCCAGGAGTGAGAGCGGGGATGGAGGGATGCCTGGAGCAGGTGGCATTTCTGAGGTAGGTTCTGGAGACTGGATGTGGGAAGTACAGGAGCGGGGAGCAAGGGCCACCTCTAGGTTTTTAGCTAGGGGAATTTGTGGATAATGATACTACTAAAGATATAGTGGTGAGGGAACAGAATTTAAGGGGAAGTTACTAAGTGAGCCCTGTGGGCTTATTCCCATAATTGAAATGAAGATATCTGTAGGTTATGAAAGCTAATGTGGCAATTATGGTAGATTGAATAATGGCCCCCCAAAATGTCCCTATTCCGGTCTCTAGAACTTGTGAATATGATGCCTTAAATGGTAAAGGGACTGTGCAGATGTGATGAAGTTAAGGATCTTGAGATGGGAGATTAACTTGGATTATCTGGGTATGCCCAATGTAATCACAAGGTCCTTATAAGAGGGAGATAGGAGAGTCAAAGGCAGGGGGAAGGCGATGTGACAATGGAAGCAGAGGTGGAAGTGATGTAGTGGCTGGAAGGGGACCATGAACCAGGAATATGGGCAGCTTCTAGACCTGGAAAAGAGAGGGAAATGGATTCTCCCTGAGAGCCTCCAGAAGGAACACGGCCTTGTCAATACCTTGATTTTAGTCTAGTGAGACCTATTTTGAACTTCTGACCTCTAGAACTGTAAGGTTAATAAATTTGTATTATTTTAAACCACAAAGCTCATGGTAATTTGTTATAGCAGCCATAGGAAATGAATTCAAACAAGTTCTCATGCTCTGTTTTGGCTGTTCTCAAGGGACAGGGAGGAAGCACACCTATACGAGTCACCGCGATGCACTGGGCCCTGTGCTGGGCACCTCAGGAGCAACCTTGTGAAGTAGAGATTATTACAACTTTTTTTTTTTTTTTTAAGATAAGGAGACAAGGGATCAAATAAATTAAGAAACTTGTTCAAGTTTACATGGTCTATTACCATGTAAAAGGACACTCAATGACCTAAAGTACACCGCTGCAAGTTTTTTTTTGTGTGTGTGTGAGGAAGTCTAGCCCTAAGCCAACATCCATTGCCAACCCTCCTCCTTTTTTTCTGAGGAAGACTGGCCCTGGGCTAACATCCGTGCCCATCTTCCTCCACTTTATATGGGACGCTGCCACAGCATGGCTGACAAGTTGTGTGTCTGTCCACCCCCGGGATCCCAACCTGCAAAACCCGGGGCTGTCGAAGCGGAGTGCATGAACCCAACCACTAAACTACCGGGCTAGCCTTAACACAGAGCAACAGCTGAGTTTTTAGGATAAAGCCTTGTCTGTCTCATATTTGGGTCTTGCCCTTCCACCTTTTGGTTAGATGAAGACTAGAAGGGGGAAACAGAAAAACACTTGACAAGGTTGTTGGAGTGGCAGGTTAAGCAGAACATAGAAATAGCCACCCCAGAATCCTTAAATTTTAATCTCATGATGTCTTCAAAAAATGGAGCAGAATAGGGGCTGGCCCAGTGGCGTAGTGGGTAAGTTTGCACGCTCTGCTTCTGCGGCCTGGGGTTTGTGGATCTAGATCCGGGTGTGGACCTGCACACTGCTCCTCAGGCCATGCTATGGTGGCATCCCACATGCAAAACAGAGGAAGATGGGCACAGATGTTAGCTCAGCGACAATCTTCCTTGAGCAAAAAGAGGAAGATTGGCAACAGACGTTAGTTCAGGGCCAGTCTTCCTCACATGCACACAAAAAAATGGAGCAGAATAATCTGCAGAGGGAGGTCATCGACATCATTGGCTCAGCTTATAATGAACATAGTTTTGGGACACTGCTGTCCATCATGAGCTTCAGGAATGGAAGCTATAGAAACACCCCAATCCACCCTCACCAAAATTTGAGGGGACCTATTTCTCAAAGATTTATAATTCTGGGATAACTGCCTCAAATTCTCCAAACTCTGCGATGTGACTCACTCATTTCTCCCATTGTAACTAATTTGATTCAACACCTCAAACTGAATAAAACTTCCAGGGAAGTTCTTTTGTTTCCTAAACAGTTTAAAACAGTGGTTCTTAACCTCTTTCTGGTCACAGGCCCCTTGAGAATCTAAGAGGAGCTATGAATCTGCTCCTTAGAAAAATGCCAACACACAGCAAAATGAGACAATGGCAGAAGGTGAACAGACCTCTGAAGCCATGCACGGATTGGCAAGAACCTGCAGTTTAAAGCAGGCCCCAACACATGAAATAATTTCTCAGATTCCAGCTCCTCTGGACCATTTTTAGTCACCAAAACTAGATTCATTAGTTGTTTAGCCGTTTCCCCTAACTTCACAAACTGAAGGTATGATTCCATTATCTTATAGTATATTCATTCTAAAAATATAATAGCTTCAATGTGTCAGGTGCCTAAATGCTGGGTGTGCAAAGATGTACACAGCAGGGCGCCCATCCTTAAGGTCAAGGTCAAGTGGGAGAGAGAGATAAATAGAGGTAAATTGTAACAACTCATGAGAAGTATTTTATAGAGTTATGAATGACATGCTGTGGGAGCACAGAGAAGGAGCAACCAATGTGTTGGTCTTGGGGAACAAATAGGTTTCTGGGAGGTATGTTGCCATTAACCACTGTCATTCTCCCTTTTAACTTATGCAGAAATATGTCATGAACAACCAAGAATCACAATTTTAATTGATTTATTGTTGGCCTTTTACTTAATGGAGTTCAAGAATATCTCCTGGATATAGGCATGTTTGAACAAATGCTTTGAGATATGATGAATACGAGAACTTAAAAATAAGTTGAGATAGGAGTGACGTCAGCATCATGACGGAGTGAGATTCCCTCTTTGAATCTCTGCCCCCTACGACACAATGAAAACATCATTCACATTCCAACAGAGCTCAATCAAACACTACGAAGGGCTTCTGAGAAACCCCTGCTGCCATACATCGGACGGTGGAGGCACAGGAAGCCCAGGAGGACGGGAGGAGAGGTAGGAGGTTGTACTCCCCCTCCCCAATCTATTGGCAAAGACAGCGCGGTTCACGGACAGAGCGGGGAGGGGCGGCCCACAGCGGGGAAAACTATTGCCATCCAGGTACTCTCACAGACTGTCGCGAGATCCCCACTGGGAAGCGACGACGGACTGTTTAGGGGGTGTAGCAAACACCCTAAGAGAGCCAGAAAGGAAACCCCCGGGTCAAGCAGGAGAAAGAGAGGACCCCTCCCCCCACACACCCTGCGTTTCAGCATAATCCCTCTGGAGGCTGCAGCCGCCTCAGAGCAAACCGCTCGCTATCTCCATCTAGTGGCAGCAGGGGGAAACTGCAGGACCAAATTATCATGAGGGGTAAAAATAAGGATGTCCCCGTCAGATCCTTGCAACAATTTGCCAGGGCTACAGACCAAAAGGAAAATGACAAACACCCAGAAACCAACCCTGAAGGCACAGAATTTGATAACCTGAATGACAGAGAATTCAAAATAGCTATCATAAACAAACTCAACGAAATACAAGAGAACACACAGAAACAAATTAACGAATTCAGGGATTATGTCACAAAAGAGATTGAAACCCTAAAGAAAAACCAATCAGAATTATTGGAGATGAAAAACAAAATCAACGAGATAGTGGAAAAAAATGGAGTCTTTAAAGAGCAGAACTGACAATATGGAGGAACGAATTAGCACTATTGAGGATAGCCACGCAGAAATGCTCCTGATAGAGGAGGAGAGAGAGCTAGGACTAAAAAGAAATGAAGAAATTCTTCGAGAAATATCAGATTCAATGAGGAAAAGCAACATAAGGATAATAGGTATTCCAGAAGGAGAAGAAAGAGAAAAAGGAGCAGAGAGTTTGTTCAAAGAAATAATAGCTGAGAAATTCCCCAACCTAGGGAACGAGAGGGAAATAACAGTAAATGAAATCAATAGATCACCTAAATATATAAACAGGAATAAAAAATCATCTCGCCACATAGTAGCAAACTTGAAGAATACCCGTGACAAGGAAATAATATTGAAGGCAGCTAAACAAAAAACCAAAATAACATACAAAGGGAACCCCATCAGGCTCTCAGCTGATTTCTCAACAGAAACTCTACAGGCTAGGAGAGACTGGAATGATATATTCAAAATCATGAAAGACAAAAACCTTCAGCCGAGAATACTTTATCCAGCAAAAATATCCTTCAAATACGATGGAGAAACAATAACTCTCCCTGATAAACAAAAGCTAAGAGAGTTCGTCACCACAAGACCCCCACTACAAGAAATGCTCAAGAAGGCCCTTAGGCCTGAAAAAAAACAAATGAGAAAGGGGATACAAAGATTTCAGCAAGGAGAAAAGCAAGGAGACTAAACCAGAACAAAATACAGTTGGAAAACATCAAAAATTAATTCAAGCTCATCACTGGAAACACACATTCATGACACAATCTGGAATAAAGAGATAACAAATAAGGAGCGGAAGAGGTAAGGGATTGAATCGACCCAGCCTCAGGAAAAAGGAGGCATCTGAAAATGTACTTTCTTATCCAGGAGATCGCTTATATAAACCGCACAGTAACCACTAAACAAACAACCAGAAGAGAACCACACATGACAAATAAAGAGAAAACCAAGAGAATGAGCATGCAGAAATACCAAATTGAATTTGCAGCCCGAAACACAAGGGACAAGAAACGAAGGAAATGCAAAAGAACCAGAAGATGAACAATAAAATAGCAACATTAAACCCTCATATATCAATAATCACTCTAAATGTAAATGGATTGAATTCTCCAATCAAAAGACACAGAGTGGCAGGATGGATTAAAAACCAAGATCCAACAATCTGCTGCCTCCAGGAAACACATCTCAGCTCTAAAGACAAACACAGACTCAAAATAAAAGGATGGAAAACAATACTCCAAGCTAATGGCAAACAAAAGAAAGCAGGAGTAGCCATACTTATATCAGACAAAGTAGACTTCAAGATAAAAAAGGTAATGAGAGACAAAGAAGGGCAATATATAATGATAAAAGGGATACTTCACCAAGAAGACATAACACATATAAATATCTATGCACCCAACACAGCAGCACCAAAGTACATAAAACAACTGCTAAAAAACCTTAAAGGAGATATTAACAATAACACAATAATAGTAGGGGATCTTAATACCCCCCTTACATCAATAGATAGATCATCCAGACAAAAAGTCAATAAGGAAATAATGGACTTAAACGAGAAACTAGACGCAATGGATTTAATAGATATATACAGAGCACTCCACCCAAAAAAGCAGAGTACACATTCTTCTCAAGTGCACATGGAACATTCTCAAGGATAGACCATATATTAGGAAACAAGGCAAACCTCTATAAATTTAAGAAGATTGAAATCATTACAAGCATCTTTTCTGATCATAATGCTGTGAAACTAGAAATCAACTGCAAGGGAAAATCTAGGAAAGGGACAAAGATGTTGAGACTAAACAACATGCTACTGAACAACCAATGGGTTGTTGATGAAATTAAAGGAGAAATCAAAAGCTATCTGGAGACAAATGAAAAGGAAAATACACCATACCAACTCATATGGGATGCAGCAAAAGCAGTCCTGAGAGGGAAATTCATAGCAATACAAGCTCACCTTAACAAACAAGAAAAATCCCAAATAAATAACCTTAAATTGCACCTAACAGAGTTGGAAAAAGACGAACAGACAAAGCCCTGAATCAGCAGAAGGAGGGAAATAATAAAAATCAGAGCAGAAATAAATGAAATTGAAACCAAAAAAACAGTAGAAAGGATCAATGAAACAAAGAGCTGGTTCTTTGAGAAGATAAATAAAATTGACAAACCCTTAGCCAGACTCACTAAGAAAAAAGGGGAGAAGACTCAAATAAATAAAATTAGAAATGAAAGAGGAGAAATTACAACAGACACCACAGAAATACAAGGGATTATTAGGGAATGCTATGAAAAACTTTACGCCAACAAATTGGACAACCTAGAGGAAATGGACAAATTCTTGGACGCGTACAACCTCCCAAAACTGAATCAAGAAGAAATAGAGAATCTGAACAGACCAATCCCAAGTAAAGAGATTGAAACAGTAATCAAAAACCTCCCCAAAAATAAAAGCCCAGGACCAGATGGCTTCCCTGGAGAATTTTATCAAATGTTCAAAGAAGATTTAGCACCTATCCTTCTCAAACTATTCCAAAAAATAGAGGAAGATGGAATACTTCCCAACACATTCTATGAGGCCGACATCATGCTGATACCAAAGCCAGACAAGGACAATACAAAGAAGGAAAACTACAGGCCAATATCACTGATGAACATAGATGCAAAAATCCTCAACAAAATATTGGCAAACCGAATACAGCAATACATCAAAAAGATCATACACCACGATCAAGTGGGATTTATACCAGGGACACAGGGATGGTTCAACATCCGCAAATCAATCAACGTGATACACCACATTAACAAAATGAAGAATAAAAACCACATGATCATCTCAATCGATGCAGAGAAGGCATTCAACAAGATCCAGCATCCATTTATGATAAAAACTCTCAACAAAATGGGTATAGAAGGAAAGCACCTCAACATAATAAGGGCCATATATGACAAACCTACAGCAAACATCCTACTCAACGGGGAAAAACTGAAAGCCATTCCTTTGAGGACAGGAACAAGACAAGGGTGCCCACTCTTGCCGCTCTTATTCAACATAGTACTGGAAGTTCTGGCCAGAGTAATTAGGCAAGAAAAAGGAATAAAAGGACTCCAAATAGGCAATGAAGAAGTGAAACTCTCACTATTTGCAGACGACATGATCCTATACATAGAAAACCCAAAAAATTCCATCGGAAAACTACTAGAAACAATCAACAACTACAGTAAAGTGGCAGGGTATAAAATCAACTTACAAAAATCAATTGCATTTCTATACACTAACGATGAAACAACAGAAAGAGAACTCAAAAAGACAATCCCATTTACAATTGCAACAAAGAGAATAAAATATCTGGAAATAAATTTAACCAAGGAGGTCAAAGACCTATACAATGAAAACTATAAGACACTATTGAAAGAAATCGAGGAGGACATAAAGAAATGGAAAAATGTTCCATGCACATGGATTGGAAGAATAAATATAGTTAAAATGTCCATTCTACCTAAAGCAATCTACAGATTCAATGCAATCCCAATCAGAATCCCAATGTCATTCTTCACGGTAATAGAACAAAAACTACTGAAATTCGTATGGGGCAACAAAAGAGCCCGAATAGCTAAAGCAATTCTGAAAAAAAAGAACAAAGCTGGAGGCATCACAATCCCTGATTTCAAAATATACTATAAAGCTACAGTAATCAAAACAGCATGGTACTGGTACAAGAATAGACACACAGATCAATGGAACAGAATTGAAAGCCCAGAAATAAAACCACACACCTATGGACAGCTAATCTTCGACAAAGGAGCAAAGAACATACAATGGAGAGAGGGAAGTCTCTTCAATAAATGGTGCTGGGAAAATTGGACAGCAACATGCAAAAGAATGAAAGGAGACCATCTCCTATCGCCATATACAAAAATCAATTCAAAATGGATCAAAGACCTGAAAGTGAGACCTGAAACTATACAACTCCTGGAAGAAAATATAGGCAGTACACTAATTGAGATTGGACATAAAGGGATCCTTTCAGATTCCATGTCTACCCAGACAAGGGAAACAAAAGAAAAAATAAACAAGTGGGACCTCATCAGACTAAAGAGCTTCTACAAGGCAAATGAAACCAGGATCAAAATGAATAAACAACCCACGAGCTGGGAGAAAATATTTGCAAATCGTTTGTCCGACAAGGGATTAATCTCAGTAATATATAAAGATCTCATACAACTGGGCAACAAAAAAACAAACAACCCAATCAAAAAATGGGCAGAGGATATGAACAGACATTTCTCCAAGGAAGAGATACAGATGGCCAATAGACACATGAAAAGATGTTCAACATCACTAATCATCAGGGAAATGCAAATCAAAACTACAATGAGATATCACCTTACACCGGTTAGAATGGCTATAATCACAAAGCCAAATAACAACAAATGCTGGAGAGGTTGTGGAGAAACGGGAACCCTCATTCACTGCTGGTGGGAATGCAAACTGGTGCAGCCTCTATGGAAAACAGTATGGAGAGTCCTCAAAAAATTAAAAATAGAAATACCGTATGATCCAGCACCACCACCCTTGGGCATCTACCCAATGGACGTGAAATCAACCATCACAAGAGGCGTATGCACCCCTATGTTCATTGCAGCATTATTCACTATAGCCAAGAAGTGGAAGCAACCCAAGTGTCCCTCAACTGATGATTGGTTAAAGAAGATGTGGTATATACATACAATGGAATACTACTCAGCCATAAGAAAAGACACAATTGTCCCATTTGCAACAACATGGAAGGACCTAGAGGGTATTATGTTAAGTGAAATAAGCCAGAGAGAGAAGGACAGACACTGCATGAACTCACTCATATATGGAATATAAGTGAACACACGGACAGAGAGAACTGATTGGTGGTTACCAAGGGGAAGGGGGGTGGGGGGGCACAAGGGGTGAAGGGTTACATCCACAAGGTGACGGACAAACAAAAATGTACAACTAAAACCCCACAGTGTTATAAACTAAGACATCAATAAAAAAAAAAAGGAAAAAAAAGAAAAGTTGAGATAGGACCCATCTTTGGGATGTAGGAATCAGAATAAGGAGAAGGTGGAACTTGAATCAGATCTTCAAAATGGATAGAATTTGGAAAGCATTGTGAAAAAGACTGCTCTGACTAGAGGAAAGGGTTTTGTAGGAAATACCATCACCCAGGGAATGTTGGGTGCCCTGGAAATAAGTCAATTGCCTTACGTTTGAAGCAGTAGACAATTTTGGGGCAATTATGGTTTCTTCAGCAGAGATGGGATATCAAGGAAGATTAAACTGGTGAATGGACTGGACAGAGTAGGGAGAGCAATTGGAGAATATGTAGGAGATTTTGGTGGGGTGAATAAACTAGGTGATGGGTTGGGGCCTGGACAAGGGAGGTTGAAATGGGAAGGAAGATAAAGAGGAAAATCAAAGAAGCACATAGAAGAAATTTTTGAGAGAAATTGGTAACAAAGGATAAAGGGAATAAAGATCAGAAAGAGTCATATCTGGCTTATTTATTCACTTACTCAACAAACATTTGATCCGCTTCCATGTGTCACATATGGATACTAACCTCTGGGGACTCAACTGTGACCAAGACAGGCATGGTCCCTCACTGCTCCCAAAGAGCTTGCTGGCTCAGTTCCCTCCTTTTCCATGACATTGTCTACTTCTGTACTATACCCCACGTTTAGCATTATCCTTTCTGTAGGGATACTCAAGCTGTTTTGAAGGTGCCATATGTGAAGTCTTGAGATGGGGCAAGGAAAAGGAGGTGAGGTTATGAATCTCTTCCTCTTTCTTGGAGAGCAAATACGCCTATTATTTTTCTGTGTATTAGGTAGAAAAATTTGATATTCTACAACTGTCAGATTCTAGAGTATCACATCCCCCCTCTTTTCCATCAAAGGGTATTTTAGGAAGGAACATAAGAATTTGGAGAAGAGGACCAATATGGTGATCTGAAACAGGGCAGATCTGTCAATTTGGTGAACTAGAGTCTTTACCTTTACCTTTAAAGGGCACAGAGCTACAACCATTGCTTATGAAAAGGCTCAGGGACCAAGAATAGTTCAAGGGGGCCAAAGACGTGAGCAGGGGAGGGGTATCAGAAAAGTCCATGCATGGTGGGGACAGTGTCTTCAGAATCTATCTACAATTCATGCCCTTCTGTCCACAGCCACTGCCTTGTTGTAGCCCATCAATAGCTCTCCCATGGATTATGAGTTGAGCCTTCTGGTGGTCTCCGTTTCCACTCTTGCTCTTCCAAAACTCCTTACTACATCCTACATGCCTTGCACCATCTGCTCCTTGCCCATGTCTCCAATCTTGACTTGCTTTCTGTTCCCTCTCCCTTTCTACCCTTCAATCACTTTGGTCTTATGTTAATTTCTGGTCTCTTTCAACCTCTGGTCCTTTGCACATGTGTTGTCTCTCTAATTTTGCAGGGCTGGCTCTTTTGAATTTTTCAGGTCCCAGTTTAATATTAAGACCTTAGGTGCTCTTCTCTGGTCTCCGTATCCCCTCTTGGGATTCTTGATCTCAGCCCATCATTTGTTTCTTTCACAGCACTTATCATAGCTTGCAATTATTTTGTTATTTGTATGTTTGCTTGCCTCTCTGCTTGTCTCCTATTGTATAGTGTGAACTCCCTGAAGTCAGGGACTATGCCCATCTTGTTTACTGTTGTGTCCTCAGGGCCCAGTGCTGGCACACTAGGTGTTCAATACAAATTTATGGAATGATTGACAGTTCTTTCGGTGGGGGAGGCTTGTACTGGCCTCCCACATTTTAAGGGCAGCTCCTCCTGGCTCTCACTCCTTAGTGAAAGGAAAGTTCATGGCTTAAAAATTATTAGATGGACCACATTAGGTCCCGAAGTCGACTACTGATGAATTCTGGACTATACCAAATATTTTGTTTTGTGATAGCAGCCCTTTTTGTATTAGTTCTCAACTGACTTTCCAAGAATTTTTAAGTATCCTAGTAACAGTGATTATGTCAAAGGTCCTTTTCTCCCCCTATTTTACTCAACATCTGTAGTATCCTACTACCGTATTAGGAACACAATAGTGTTCAAAAGTGTGGGAATTGAAGTGTAGGACTGAGAGTTAATTCTAGATAACTTACAACATCATGCTTTATACTTTTTTTGAAGATCAGCAATATTTTAATTGTCCTTTTAGTTTGAATTTATCCAAACTTCTACCATTTTCTTTCACTAAACCATGATTTACTAAAATAAGGTTTCTTGGCACAGTTACAGTGACTATATAGGCTTCTTTTTAATGGCGTTAGGCAGTACGTGCAGCAGTTAGGGGCCTTGGGTGGTGGCAGGCTGGGCAGCACCAGGGCAGGCTTCACCTGAGAGCCCCAGGTAGAGGCAGAAACCCAAGACACACACCTGGGCTGTGTCTTGGGATGACAAGACAGGCTGGATATAAATTTCACTGGCCAAATGTCAGAGTGAGTCCAGGATTTGTGGTGTCTGTCCAAATAAGGAGGAGGAAGGTGACTATTGGTGGCGTAAGTGGCAGGGAACATATCCATGTTTTGGAGGGACTTAGGTACCAGGTCATGCACAACTCAGGCAACAAGGTGGGAGTCATGCTGAGGGACTGAGTTAGGCAAGGACTGACTCAGAAGGTAGCAGGGCAGCCTTGCAGTTACTGGGGTTAGGCACTGGGTTGAGGATCATGGGGACTCAGGAGCCAGAGAGACCATTTCTGTGAGTTACAGCTATTTAAATATGAGAAACATCATCTCCTCCCTTGAGCGATTAAAACCCTAATAAATTAAAATATATAATTATATTGTGGCCCTAGTGTTATGATTGCTGCTAATGATAATTTTTTTCTCTCGCTTATGGATAGTCTTAGCCTGGTGGAGATGTACATGTTCCCTGGCAGTTGCAAGAAAAAAGGAGGGAATCCCATTTAAGGAAAACCTAAGTCATTCCCAAATTTATTCAAATCATATTTGAAAAAGAGGAATGGAATTTAGGGGATAAATTTTAACTGCATAAGCCATTGCTAATAAAAGATTAAGAAGTATGCGGTTTAGCATCTTTTAATTATTTTTTCTAGCATCTTGAATATACGATGTTTGAAATCTCTGGTTGGATCAACACTATTTTGCTCAGAGGTTTGTGGACTTTGCATACTGATTCTTTCCTGTTTCCAAGTACATTTGCTTTTAGGCTATTTTTATTCACTTTAAAGGAATTTTAATAACTTTCTGTTGACAGCATGGACAGCTGGTCTTGAGAATTAAAGAAAATTCACTTGCTGACTGAGGAAGGAAGTGACATCAATGAGCTTCTAAAGTCAGCCCGGAGGGGGAAATTGGCTTGTGAGAGAGTAGCCTTTCATTGCACTGTATTTATCGAGCGATGCCTTGAGATGCAAATTGCTGTATCAATCAAACCTATGGCGCCTACCTCCAACCAACTTAGTGCAAACTGAAGGAACAATGCCCTGAAACACTGAGAAGAAAAAGGACGAAGGGTGCGGGAACCTAGGGGCTAAGTGAATTATGGGAACTCAGGATCCCCTCTCTCTGTGCTGATACTTCATTCTCCGTCAAGCCTCAATTTCTCTGTCTAGAAAGTGAGTTTGATGTAAACTGCTGGTTGAAATCAGTCTGTTTCTGTGACAGATGGCTAATAAGACCGTGTTCTAATACATATAGTGTAGACATGTTATCTTGCCACTTTGTTCCTAAAAGTGCTATCAATTGCTTTTTATCCCCCACCAAGAGCATCTAGAAAGAGGGATCTTTAGGTGTCATGTATAGCTACTACCTTGATCTCTTGACATTTCTAAAATTAGTATTCATTATTTATAACTCTACTGCAGAAAAAGTCAGGCACCAAGTCTAGACTTTAAATAATAATGACAATAGTCATAACAATTCTTATTGTCATAATAAAGATTGACTTAATTCTTCACCATCATCAGAGAATTTCCCTCTGGAGCTGCAGTTATCCATTTTTCAAAGATAACTGTGGTGCAAGTGGATTGCATGTGTATGTGGGGGTTGTGTCATGTGAGCATACATGTGTGTGTATACTTACACACCTGTGTGAAAGAGAGGGAGAAAAGTACCTACATGCATTTTGTGGTTATGAGTTGAAAAATTAAATTGCAGATTATTTATTTCTAGCTCATTTTAGAAAGTGTTTGAGGTGGCTGCAGTGATGGTTCAATAACAGTTCAATAACTTGAGTTTAACTTAATAATCTAGAGTCAAAAGGAATTGAATTCAGCCTGAGAGATAGATGCATTAATGCTGGCTTCTTTCCTTGTTTACAAACATATTTGGGGTATTCACTTAAATTCTCAAATGTTATGAGCTTAAATATGTAACTTGAACAACTCAAAAATATTGGTTAAGTAAAGAAAAGAACAGATGAGCTCTCAACCACCACAGTCTTCAGACCAAGGGATTTTCAGATTATCCCCAAGCCTAGAGATGCTTTGACTCTAGCAAAACTCATTCATTTGATCCCACAGCAATATTTTAACAAGCATCTCTTCTGGAAAATATGCTAGGTGCTCCGGAGGTACAGAAGTAGAGGAAACAAGACAAGTACAAACAAGTACACACAAAAAGTAACAACATGAAATCATGGAGCTGAAAGGGATTTATTAGTAAATTATAAAGGTAGTGAGATCAAAAGGTATTTAAATCTTAGCATAGTAGAAATGGTGAAGGATTCACTTTCTGACTTTTCTAGTCTTGGCTTTGCCACTATCAAGCTGTATGGTATTTAGCAAATAACTTCACTTCCTCTAGCCTTTGCTTTGTCTTTAGTGCATAATGACAGTGTTGCAAGTACAAATGGTCTCTAAATGTTTATAGTTACTTAAGTTCTTTGGCCCTAAAACTAATGAGGGATATTGAAAATTTCCATAGAATTGGCACAAATAAAAAAGAGAAGAGGTCTTGTTTGGTGGGGGAACCTGGGGAGGCTTCATGGAGGAGACAGCATTTGACCTGAGTAGGATATTAATAGAAGCAGATTGGAGGAAAGGCATTTCACCCAGAAGGAAAAGCACGAGCAAAATCATAGAACCAGGAAGTGCATGGGGTGTGTACATGGAGTAGTGAATGGTTCTGCTTACTGAAGTGTAATCTGTATATTAGCAAGTGTAAGAGGCAAGGCAAAATGCATATGATGGACCGATATCACGGAGGGCCCCGGATACTTAAGGAGAGATTCTGACACTTATTTGGTAAGGGAGCTTTAGAAGATTTTAGCCAGAGAATGATCAAAACTGTGTTAAGATTAATCTAACAGTGCTATGACTTGAGGATGGAGGATACTGGTGAGGAGATGGAAGAATGCAGGCGAATGTGAGACATGCTGTGTGGGTAGAACGGACTTAACAATTCAGAGGTGGGGTTGGGGCAGGAGGACGGGGGGGACAAAGGAGTTGAAGATGACCAAGATCTTAAGCTTGGTTACTTGGGCGAAAATGCTCTTGGTGCAAAGAGGGAAACAAGGAAATAGGGCCAGTTTAAAGAAGTAAATTTGGTGAGTAACAGTAGAGGTGGGATGATTAGCTCAGTTCTGCATTGGTTAAGTTTAAAATACCAGTAAGACATCCTGGAGGAGGCAGAAAGTGGGCTCAGGAAAGAGGCTGGTGTCAGGCAATCTTCTGCAGACAGATGACAGGGGAACCTGCAGGGTGCAAGACTCTTTTTAAAGCAGAGAGAGGGAAATAAATACCAAATTAGAACTTTGGGAACCAGTTGTATTTTATTTATATTCTAATAATTTGATGCCTCCTTAGGTAATGGAATGCAAATTTTATATCATCCACAGCGAATAAGAAGAGACACCTTTTCTAAGCTAACACAAGGATTTACTATCAGGAACTGCAAGCTAGAAGTTTGGTTTCAGAGCTTAAGTTCTCAATGCTCCTGGATTTGAGTCAATTCTGACACCAATTCCAATATGTGTTATTTCTTTAACATGCCAAACAATTTAATTTTTCATGGCTACTGACCAGGTATCCTACAAACATGACTCAATTCTGACACTATCTACCTGGAGACAGCATCAGATCCCACAGGTTAAAGGTTCAGTCCCACAAGACTGCCCCCTCCATGCCAGTCGCAAGTCCAAGTTGTCACCTGTGCTTCTGACCCACCGGCTTTAGCCAAAAGTCCCCACCACCCCCTCCTTGGGTTTGATTAATTTGCTAGACGTCTCACACAGCTCAGAAAAACATTTTACTAACCAGATTACCACTTTATTACGAGATTATAGAACTCAGGAACAGCCAGAGGGAAGAGATGAAAGGACAGGTATGGGGGAAAGGATGTGGAGTTTCCACGCCCTCTGGGTCTCCACTCTCCCAGCACCTCCACACCTTCACCAATCTAGGAGCTCTCCGAACCCCATCCTTTTGGGTTTTTATGGAGGATTCATTACATAGGCATGGTTGATTAAATCATTGGCCATTGGTGATTGATTCAACCTCCAGCCGCTCTTCCCTCCCTGGAGGTCGGGGTGGGGAGTGGGGGAAGTGGGACTGAAACTTACAACCCTCTAATCACATGGTTGGTTCTCCTCGCAACCAGTTCCCATCCTCAGGTGAGATCCAAAATTGCCCAATTAACATAATACAAGACACATTTATTGCTCTCATCACTTAGGAAACCACAAGAGTTTTTGGAGCTCTGTACCAGGAACAAGGATAAGACAAAATTTATATTTCTTATTATAAATCACAGTGTCACAAAGGCAATCGCAAGTTCTAGCAGAAGAAACCTAGGCCAATTTCCTTGTTCATAAACTGAGGCTTATGAAAGTTTGTCTAAGGACACCAACCAAGTTAATGGCAGAGTTGAGTCTACAACACAGATTTTAGTAATGGTCAACAGTGAGGGCAAGTAATCAGAATGTCTGGGCTTAAGTCTCAATTTCTTTACTCTCTGCTTGTGTGACCTTGGGCAAACATCAACCTCTCTGAGCTTATTCATCTGTAAAATAAGAACAAACGTACTTATCTTATAGAATCATTTTTGGTAATTCAATGAGTTAACAAATGTAAAGGTCTTAGCACAGTATCTGGGCATCAGTAATGACTCCAGTTCTCATTCCCTTGTATCACAGGATGGCCTAGCTAAGGATAAAATCAGATTGCTTAAAATCCAGATGGAAGCTGTTTCTGAATGTGGTGGAGAAGAATAACAAGCAATTTCAAGACAACAAAGTATTCTATTCTGGAATGACTAGGAAGTATTGAAGACAACTAGGAATAATATGTATTTTCAATGCCAAAAAGATGACAAAAAATGTAGTCAAATTTAAATGATTAACAAATAGTCAAGAACTTTTGCTTAGTTAATTAATAAAAGTTAAAATGCTTAAAATCCTGTTTTTACCTTTAGGCATAAATGCACAGGCAAATATCCAAGTCCTGCCCTTGGCCTGCATTTCCCAGACTGCCCCACTGCACAGGAGAAAGAATCCTGCTGCCTCGCTCCAGTGAAGTAGGGGTGGAGGGACCAGTTGAGACAAAGGCAGCAGGACTTCCCACGAGAACTGGGGGGTCAGTGCCTCTAGTGAACCAATTCTGGTTCTCATGCAAAAGATGCTTTGAGAAGAGTGTGCACAATTTCCTGTTTACCTTTTGATACTTCTTAGGGTGAATTATGATATGGCACCTGACAAAGATTCTCTCCTTGGTCAAACTCTAGTCAGGCTCCTCTGAGCCTTCTTCTCAACTAGGCCTTGACCTTGACCCTGGTCCTGTCTTCTGCCTGCCTCGCCTAGTCTTAGCAAGAATCCTGCTAAGTCAGTTAGCAAGAGTCCCTCACACTTGATATGTGATCACCCTTGACATCTCACCTTAGACGTGATGTCTAAGTCCTTGGCCTGGATTTAGCAAGAATCCTTTTAGGTCAGTTCAGCAAGAATTCCCCTTCCCTTGATGTCCCCTCTTAGTAGGGGACATCACTACCCACTGACCCCCACACTCTGCTCCTTGGCTATAAATCCCTACTTATCCTTGCTGTATCTGGGGTGGAGCCCAATCTCTCTCCTCTATTACAATACCCCTATTGCAACAGTCCTAAATAAAGTCTTCCTCACCATTTTAAGTGTCAGAATAATTTTTTTCAACATGTTACCACAAAAAGGGCAGGATCTGTTTGCTGTGTGAGAAAAGCCAATCATCAAGAGGCAAGATGGTGGAAAGGAAAGGGTTTATTACAGCTTGCTAGCAAGGGGGAAGATGGCCAACTAATGTCTCAAAGAACCATCTTAAGGGGGCACAAAATCTTATAGCAGTTATATACAGGGGTGGGGGTTAGGAATGTTGACCCTCGGGTGTTACAGACTGGGAGTTGCCACACCAGATCTTTCAGTTTTCATTGATGATGGCTATCGGCATAGACTGCTTGGGGGTCATCACAGTGCTAAGGAACTCAAAAGAACAAAGTTATCATCTTATCGCAGCTGAGAGGTACATGCACAAGCAGGGGTCGTAAAATCTACAGAGCAGTGAGATCTCCTGGGGGTGCAAATCCAGCTGGGTTAGTTAGTCAGAGGTCACTCAAAGTTACAATAGGGTTTCTTTTCTACAATATGGCTTCCCTTATGTCAACCTTGTGTTGAGCCAGTATCAAACACACCTAACATTTTAGGATTAAATTTATTTTCTTTCCTTTATATCCATTATCTGTCTAGAAACTACTGAGTTTTATTAATTCCTTATTAAATTTGCAGATCCCATGTACTCTCAGCTTCTAATTAGCCTAGTGATGGTTCAAAGCCTTAGTATACAGTCAGGGAAACTGTAAATCACACAATCAATGGAAGACACTGGACGTCACAATGTCACTTATAGTAGGATCCACATTCTAATTAAAAGTAAGGTTCCTTCCCCCTCACCTTTGGAAGTGGTGAGAAATACAAGCTTTTTAAAAAAATAATCAAATGCAGATTTTTGAAATGGGGTGCTGTATTTTCTTTCAAATTAAAACAAGAGCTTTTTTAAAGAAAACAACACTGAATTGGGACAGCTGGTTATTCTTAGCTAACTTTTGGAGTACTAGACAGTATATATAGATGTTTTCTCAATTACCTCTTTTCCACATATCAACGCTCACCCACTTAAGGCTAGAACTAGCTGAAAGGATTGTTAATACCCTGTAATTGTTAGTCAATCTCCCGGCTCTTTGTACATGATGTAAACATACCTCCAGAGAGTTTGTTTGGATAGTGTAGATTACTTTCTGTGGAGAGAAAGAGGGAAGGCTATGCCTTTTTCAATGGTCCCTCTGTAGGATCAGTAGGTCATGCTGTGGCGTGTGGTGGGCCTGTGGTTCAGGCAGCAGAGACCAAATGTAAACAGGCAGCTCGTACGTGGCTCCATGTAGCACCATTTTCCCAGTATCAACTTATCAGATATTTTCCTGTACAATACCAACAGGAGAGGAGGGACTCAGGATTTTGATGTATTTCATCTCTTTTATTTTTATGTATAATTTTTGGCATTTGGGGGAATTTTGCCATTTGGTTGCTTGTTTTACATTTCAGAGGTCCTAAGTATATTCCAATTACCCCTCCCACTAGGTGGAGAGTGAGGGGTGAGGGGTGAGGGGGTGAGATGGTGGGGTGGCGGTAGGTTAGCATAGGGAGGTGTTATAAAATCAATTCTGTGTTGGGAATCTTTTTTAAACACCCAGGAAAGGGTGGAAATAACAAAGTTGAAGATGATCTCTGGTTGTACCACAGCAAATTCTTCTCTGATCGGATATTTATGCTACATCATTAAAATTAATTGAAGGGAAATCATTTAATATTTGAGTCACAGTTGATTCCTAGCGTCTTGCTTTTTGTAAAAAAAAATTTTGGAAAATGTGTTGATTATTCTGTTTCATTATGGTGACAGAATAATTTTCCTTCCCTTTGGTAAGTGGATACCTCTGGTCAAATTTGGTTGTTGCTATGAAAGTAATAATTTAAACAAGAAACTTAAACTCATGAGTCCCTAAACCATTTTATACATGAATTGTTATATGACTTTTTATTTTAAAATCTCCCATTCTTCTTTTTTTCCTTGAAAGAACAGAGGACATAAGCCTTTAGAGTTTTATGGCACAGGCAAATAATACTAATTCTGCTAGAGTGCTACAATGAATGCTTACATCACTCTAATTCTCCTTACATTTAAATACACCTAAGTGGTATGAAAATAAATTTAAGATGCTAATTTATCTCCTCTCACTGTTTTGCCCATTCCACCCTGCTCTGTTAACCAAGTTAGGGTCAATAATATTTTGGTAGTTTGAATCATCAATCACAATCTTATATACAACTAGAAAATCCTTTTTCCTTGACTTTGATTAAATTTACTATTTATAGAGGACTTTCTTTTTCCTCTGTTAGAGAATATTTACTATGTAAAAAACTAGTCACAATAGCATGAGGCTGGGTCTTGGCTCAAATAACTGGATACATTATATTTCTTCTGTAATAACACTGGCCCTGGGAAGGGTTATTTCAGAAAGCAGTCTGTGAATACCACTCTCATTTTAAATTGCTACCTAAAATTTCTTCCACACACATCAGAGCATTTATGAAATCTAGACCATTTTTTTTTTTTTTTTTTGGTGGGGAAGACCAGCCCTGAGCTAACATCTGTTGCCAATCTTCCCCTTTTTGCTGAGGAAGACTGGCCCTGAGCTAACATCCGTGCCCATCTTCCTCCACTTTATATGGGACGCCACCACGGCATGGCTGACAGGCAGTGCACGTCCGCGGGCGCCTGGGATCCGAACTCGCGAACCCCGGGCTGCCAAGCGCGGACTAAACCACTGCGCCACTGGGCGGCCCCCAAATCTAGACCATTTTTAACGGATTAGCTATTCAGCAATGATTATAGAAAGGTGTTTCAATGCCCTTCATTTTAAAGCAATGCAGAACTTTGAAATCTATAAAAATCTCATTGTGGCCATCGTGTTGAGATGATTTTTGGAAGAATGGGGTTGGAGGCAGAGGACAAGCTAGAAGACCATTTCAGTGTTCTCGGGCAGTGGTGAGGGGGTCCTGAGAGAGGGCAGTGGTGTTGGGATGTAGAGGGACCCATTCTAGAAATGTGCAGGAGGTAAAATCAGCCGCTTGGTGGATAAGTGAAAGGGAGAAATCAGGACAACTAGCAGGTTCCAGGTTTGATGTTTACCGGGATGGTGGTGCCATCCAAGGAGCAGTTTTAGAGGGTGAGATAACTAAGTTCTGATATGAACATGGGTTCAGTACCTATGGGACATCAAGGGGTGGAAATGTTGAGCCGGCAGAAGAATACATGAGTCTGAAGCTCCAGGGAGCTGTCTGGACTGCAGATGTAGGTGTGGAAGTTGTCAGGCAAGGAATTGATCAGGAGTTAATTGACATGGACAATTAATAACGTTACTCAGAGAGAATGGATAAAGTGAGACGAAGTGGGGCTGAGGTGTGAGGAAAGGTGAAGAGAAAGAGTGGCCAGAAAGGTATAAGAAATTCAGCTGTGGTGTGCTATCGTGGGCATCAAGGGAATCAGGAAGTCGGGAGGGATCCACTCTTAAATTGGTGGCAGCAGAGGCACAATGACACAACCCTGTAGGAGGAGAATTTGTCAATACCTAACAAAATTACTTACGAATTTGCCCTTTGACTCCTACTTCTAGATCTACCCTGAAGATACACCTTCACAATATAAAAAATATATACACGTGGTTATTCATTACAGCATTAAAGTAATAACAAAAGATAAGAAACAGCCCATTAGAAACAACTCTAAGTGCATCCACCCAATAGAGGACTATTTAGTTATAAAAACAGAATAAGGAAAATCTCTCTGTGACAAGACTAGGCATAGGTCTATATGGTTATATTTGTAAAAAGAAATGCAGAGAGAATAAACCAGATGCTAATGAAAATGGTTACTTATGGGGCAGAGTGTGGGTGGACAAGGTGAAGAGGATATGATTGGGAAAAAGACCTCTCTGAGAATATCTTTTTATATAGTTGTGACTTTTGAACCACGTGAATACTTTACATTTCCAAAATATGAAATTAAATAAAAAGGCAAATCCTAAAATTGACCACAAACTCTGTTATCAAACTGATAAGAAAACCACACAGAAAAAAAAAATAATTCCAAGTAACTGTGAACACAGTAGTTTGATTATCTTCATGATTTATATTCCAAGAACAAAAAGCAATGCAAGGAAATTGTAAGCTTTACCTGGTAGATTTATTGTCAGTAGTAATATTGGTATTATAATATTGAAGCTATTTTAGTATATTGTAGGATAAAGAAAATAAGTAAATATTTTAATAATATTAGGAACTTAAGTTTTCAGAGTAAGAGAAAAGAGAAGTGAATTCTAGATTTCAGTTGAAAACATTATACAAAGTCATATTAAAAAAAAAAAAAAACACCCCAGCAGCAATGAGCCCACCCAACACCCAGATTTTGGTTTCTACATGCTATTCCCCAATAAAAAGGAACCAGGGCTCCTTAGAGAAACCAATTCCAGGGCTGGGGCAGGGACAAAATACCTTTTTGCTAGCAATCCAAAGAAGTGCTCAAAATGAATGAGATCATACCAAAAAGTCACAGGAGCTAGCTTAAAGAGTTTTCACTATCCACATTAGGAAAAATGTGCACATCAAAAAGAATAATGATTATAATTGATTGCAATACATTGCATAAGTAAAACCCAATGAGTTCATAGTGGTCCCCCAGCCCAATGAAAAAGGAGAGAAAGGGGAAAAAAGAGAAAGTTTTTGAAATTAAATAATGTCATCTAATAAATGTAGAAGAAGTAGCAGAATTAAGAAAGAAATGTTTAAAATCTTCAACGTCATAACTGAGTCAGGCAGAGATTGTCAATGGATTCTAAAGCAGGAAATTACCATCATGCAATATATTATTCCACGGATCTCTTAATAATTCCAAAGGAAAAGTGCACTTTTAAAATAGACCTGTTGTTCACACTTTTAACAAAGTGATGAAATTTGGCATCACTAATAACATGTACTATGAAATAGACATCTTACCTATGAAGTCTCAGTGCCAAAAATATCCAACCTAGTTTCTGGACCTAATTGCCCATTTACTGAGCAAAGGAACAATTTAAGCTATGCTATGAGAAAACATTCAGAAGGCAGGACATCCTAAAGACAACTGACCTGGACGCCTAAACAATTCAATGTCATGGGAAAAAAAGGCTAGGATACTGTTCTAGATTACAAAAGAATATAGAAACATAAAAATCAAATTCAATGTCTGAACATTGATTAGATCCCGCTTCAGGGAGGAAATAGTTGTAAAAGATATTCTTCGGACAATTGGAGACATCTGAATACGGACTTGATATCAGAAGACATTAGAGAATTATTGTTAACTTTCTCAGGTGTGAAGATGGTATTGTGTTACGTAGGGGAATGCCCTTATTCTGAGGAGACGTGCTGAAGTATTTAGGAGTGTGGTGTTATGATGTCTGCAACTTACTTTTAAATGCATACATGCACATACACTGGGTGCGAGCAGTAAATGAGGCAAAATGTTAACAACTGGTGAATCTTGGTGATGGCCATATAGATGCTCATTGTACCATTCTTCGAACTTTTCTGTAGGTTTGAAAATTTTCATAATACAAAGCTGGGAGAAAAAAAGAAGACAGCAATTGAAATTGCTAAGTATGGCAGAGATAAGATATGAAAAATAAGTCCCTTTTTTGGACCAGTGGTCAGATTAGTAAGCACAGTTTCAAAAGAATGGTGGGAACCGAAGCCAAAAGTGAGAGAATTTAGATGTGAGAAAACAAGGAAACAGGAAGGATGGGCTTCACATATGAGAAATTTGGACGAAAATGAAAGGAAAAAACTGAGTTAATGTAGAAATATTAATGGAACCAGAGAACTTAAAAATAGTCCTTGGCTGAGGGCAAAGAGCCTGCTGAGAAGAAGAAGTTGAAGATACTGGAGAGACAGTGATGGAAACTTTCAGCAGTAGGTCCTGGGTGGGTGAGTGGGCAATATATTCAAGGAACAGGCTTGGCTTTGGAGTAGAGGAGGGACATACCATCCTCTGATACTGGAGGAAGGGAGTGTAGAGGGTGTACAGTGAGTCTGAAGGGAAAGAGAGAAGTTGAGAGAGATCATGCCTGTGGCTGCAATTTCCTTCAAAAATCTGAAGCAAGGCAGTCTGCTAAAAATGCGAAGAGTGAAGATTTAAAGCAGTGAAGGGTTAGAATAATCATTAAAGGGAAGAGGATGTTACGACACTGGATGATGTAAAGGCCTTCCTTGTATTGAGGAATAAGATTTCAAAGTGGCACCCCTCAGCATCGTTGTGTAATGTTCTCCATTTTTCTAGGCAGGTGATGGGAAAATTGAGGGTGCCAGGGCTCCACAGTCCTGAAGAAGGGGAGATCTGATGATGGACCATGAAGCTCGGGATAGATTAAGAAGGAAGGTGGCCGAAGAAAGAGAAAAATGTAGAGAATGGCAGGATGAAAGGCCTAGAAATATCTATGAGGTCAATGAACAGTTAGGTAGGTAAAAAGTGTCCAGAGAATCATAATAGCAAGATGTGGTCAGAGACTGGGATTTTTGAGTTTCAGATTTTGAAGTAGAGCAGTTACAGGTCCAGATAAAGCTGTGGCCTTGGAAGCCTATGGCTGAGGTAGACCAGAGACCAAGCTCCTGGTTATAATGAAGTTTTCCCAGAATCATAGATCCCTAGAATTAGATGAGCAAAAGCTTTACCCCAATTTCTACCAGAAGTTTGAAGGAACTTCTGTCAGTGAGGCGACCAATTTTGGTTTACTGCCATTTAAAAAAAATTGCCTTACTCAAATTTTAACTGTCTTGCTCAATTTATTTTTAACCAACTAAGAGGAATTGGAAAGAGTCAGACATGAAGCACTGATTCCCCTTCTAGGATTTATTCTGAGGAAATCTTCTGGGTAGTACAGAAAGCTGGCAAAGAGCAAATCTGAGAACGACTTAAGAGGCTCTCGGGAGACGACTGGTTAAAGAAGTTCTGGCAAAATCCTTCAGTGGGCCTCTTATGTAGCCCAATTGAAAACGATCATATGGATATGTTTAATGAAATATGGATACATTTAATGAAAAAAGTAAGTTACAAAACAGTATTTATATCATGAACCCACTTTTATTAAACATTATGAATCCCTTGGTAATGGATTCACGGGTGGTTTTCTCTTTTTGTTTCTTTGTATATTCTAATTTTCTACAATGGGTTATTACTTGTGTAATAGTTTGAATTTCAAATAAATTGAAAATGAAACAAATGTCCTTTAACATCACTGTGTTAAAAAAAACTTTGCCTTATTTATTACTACTAAATCAATATTTGTTTGTCATGAAAAATTTAGAAAATACAGCTAAGAAGTAAATGATAATTACCTGTGATTCTAGCACCTGTAGATAAGACCTATTAACATTGTGGTATACCCTTCCAGATATTTTATTTTTACTTTTTCAAAAATGGTTATCATAGAACACATAATTTTAAAAACTTTTTTGTTCACTTAATGTTATGCATAATCTTTGTGTGCCATTAAATAGTCTGCATCATTTTGAACAGCTAAGTAGCATTTTTCTTAATATACCAAAGTTTCTTTAATCTCCCTTTTTTTGGGTGGGGAGGAAGACCGGCCCTGAGCTAACATCTGTTGCTAATCCTCCTCTTTTTGCTGAGGAAGACTGGCCCTGGGCTAACATCTGTGCCCATCTTCCTCTACTTTATATGGGACGCCGCCACGGCATGACTGATGAGCAGTGCGTCGGCGGGAGCCTGGGATCCGAACCCGTGAACCCCGGGCTGCCAAGCGTGAGCTAAACCTCTGTGCCACCGAGCGGCCCCTCTTTAACCACCCTTTTTAAGATGTTTAAGTTACTTACTGTTTTTTTGGGGGGGGGAGAGATTCTATCATATGCAACATTGAGAAGGGTGTTCATATGAATATACCTTCGAGCACATCCATGACCCTTCCTGAGCACAAATTCCTAGAAGTAATACTGATGGATTAAAAAGTTTTACTGTGTCTAATACTAAGACTATTCCTTTGAGCCCATTTCCCAGCCCTTCTGTCAACTCTGAATTAAAAAAAAATGATGACAATTTTTAGGAAACATGCTGCTTACGCAATCCTATTGTTTTGACTTTGCTTCATTTTTTACTAAAGAGGTTGACCATTTTTTTTTTTTTTTTTTGTGGGGAAGGCCAGCCCTGAGCTAACATCTGTTGCCACTCCTCCCCCCCTTTTTTTTTTTTTTTGCTGAGGAAGACTGGCCCTGGGCTAACATCGTGCCCATCTTCCTCCACTTTATATGGGACGCCGCCACGGCATGGCTGACAGGCAGTGCGTTGGCGGGCGGCCGGGATCCGAACTCGCGAACCCCGGGCTGCCAAGCGCGGACTAAACCGCTGCGCCACCAGGCGGCCCCCAAGAGGTTGACCATTTTTATATTCTTATAGGGCATTGATATTTCTTCTTCTACCCATCTCCCTGGCTCCCTTTTCTAATAGAGCATTTCTCTTTCTCTTATTAACATTAATTTTTGCCTATGATACATATTGTGAGTATTTTTCCTAATTTGTCATTTGCCTTTACTTGTTTACAATGTTTAGGTAACAAAGGATGAGATACTGATTTCAAGAGCTGGTATTTAGTGAGCATTTACAGTATGTCAATACCACGCTAGGCTCATCGCACGCATTGTTCACTCAGTCTTCCCAACACTCCATTGAGATAAAGCTGTTGGTATGTCCAATCGTGCAGATGGTGAAGACTGAGGCTTACGGAATTGAATGTGCCTAAGGTCACAGAGCTGGGAAGTGGTGAACCCAACCTCCCACCTTCTGAGCCTGCCGTCACTCCTCTCCTGGTTTCTGCTTTCAGTGTCGTGCTTGGGAAGGTATAACAGTGTAGCTATTAAAAATAATAAAAGCAAATCTGTATGTAATGATATAGAACAATATCTTCATTGTATTCTCAGAACAGTGTGTATAGTCTTCTTTTAAAAGCACATATATTTACATATAAATAATGAAGTCAGAGGAGATGCACTTTGACACTTTGTTATATGTGTGGCCTGGTAGAAGAGGGAGGTTATTCACTTTTAATTTAGACATATCTGTTTTTTAAAAAACTTTTCATTAGAAATGTACTGCATCGATCGAGAGAGAATGGTATTTCTGTTTTGGAGAAGAAGGTATGGGCAAAGCTCAGACTATGCCTTCTCTTATCACATATGAGGACAGGCATTCACATTCGTTCCATCCGCTTGTTCAATCATTCAAGATACATTGTTTGAAAGTCCACTTTGTGTGGGTCTCAGGCTGGATGAGAGGAACACAAAGACGAGAGCACATGATCAGTCCTTCCTCATAGTCTAGCAGGGAGATAAACAGAACAATTCCAATGTGATAGTTGTTAGGAATAAGGCAAAGGGCAGTCAGAACACTGGGGAAAGAGGGCCAATGTCGGCCTGGGGGTGTCAGGAAAAACTTCTCATTGGAGGTAGCATTTAAATAGAGATGTACTCCTACAGAACTCTCCCGTTCCCTGTCCCCCCTGTCTCTCCAGCTGGGGTGGTAACAGCTCTCCAGTCACTAACCTGGGGTCACTACTTTACCTCTTGTGGTCTGCCCCTATCGTTCTCCCCATTTTGGAAATAGCCTCTTTCAAAATAGTCTCTCCTTAACTTATCTCAGCTTAAGTGTGGCTTCTGTTTAATTTGGAACGTTTACTGATACATCGTGGCTGTGGCCTGGGGGCAGCTGCAGGCCAGCTGGGCACTGACAGGGCTGAAGGACTGCTGCATCCCTTGGGGTGGCTGTATATCACCGGGGCACTGGGATCAAGGCCACTGCAGCCAATAGCTGTACAGGTGTCTGATGCAATGGAGAGAAAACTGGTAGGTGGCAGGTGGCAGGTGGTAGATGGTACTGTGTTTATGAGTCACGTAGACAAACTCCAAAGACTTTTAGAAATAATTAGTGAGATGGGATGGAGTCAGAGAAACATAATTGATTTTATAATGATAAGGCTTTTTGTTTGTTTGTTTTAAACTCTAAGGCTGATGTTTTCTGAGAAACACCCATCACTTAGATGAGGAAATCGAGGCTTTAGTAAGTTATTTAATTTGCCCACTCATTCATTCAGCAAATTATGAGGACATACTAAGTATCAGGCACTGTACTGAAGATAAAGAGTGAACAAAACGAACCAAAACCCCTTCCCTCATGGGGCCAGGTTCAAACCCAAGTCTGTCTACCTCTAAACACAGTGTGCCTTCCTCTGTCTCATGCGCCTCTCTTCAAGGATTTGAAAAATCTCATTTTGCCAAAATATTATTTAAAAGACTCATTTCTCTGCCACTTCCCGGGACACCACAGACCGTGGAGCTACTTCTGCATCTTGTCTTCTTTCAGAGGCACACTTTTGGTTAAGCCTGGCTGTATCCCCAGAGTTCTCCAAGAACTCTGCAGCCTGGTAAGTCATCACTGGGACTAGTCGTAAAAGCTAATGCTGGTACTTATTCCTGAGCCATTGGGTCTATTTTTAAGAACACAGAGAATGAAAAGATTCGCTGCCTACAAGCTCCCCCAGCTGTTCGAATGGAAAAACTTCATGGAGCCCTAGGGGGCTGGCGGCACAGATTCAAGCTTGTATTTTTAAAGAGCATTAAAAAAACAAGTGAAACAACTCTTCATGTGTCTCTTCAACTGTAAACACCTAGTACAACTTAAAGAATATCCTGTAGCAGTAGAACGCAGTGATCAAGAGCACAGACCTGGGTGTCAGACACACATGGCTTCCAGTACCAACTCTTCTATTTGCCAGTCGTGTGACCTCAGACAATGTACTTAGCATCTCTAAACCTTGATTCCTTCCTCTAAAATGGGGATTATCAGAATAATACCTCCCTCATGAGGTTTCCATGAGGACTGAATGACATAATGCATGTATCATAATTAGCACAGTTCCTGGTACATGGTAAGTGCTCAATAAATATAGCCACTATGATGACATGTTTTATCTCCTTTACTTACTGCAAGTCTAGGGAGGAAGGGGGAAATGATTGTACAATTCAAGCATGTACAGCCAGGGCAGCAAAGTCCTAGTTTTGTAAGAAAACAATTTTAGATAAATTTAGAGGGAAACCATAATCTTCATTAACATAAGAAACTAGAAGCAGAACTGAGATCTTGTAGCTAACACAAATTTGAATTTACTAAAGTTCTAGAGCTTTATGAAAATTGGACACCCAATCGAAATCCATATCATGTACTTTATTCCACTGCTCACATTTAACTTAGCCACTAAGAAATTAGTGCAATAATCTATGGATGTACTCAGAGGCAGCCCTTGTCTTACATGTTTCAGTTAATCACCTTAACAAGATATTGGTTACATGAAGTATACAGTGGTTCTCAACTACCCCTCTGGTTATTGGACTGGTGACCAGATAAGGACAGGCTGCCTCTGCTTGGTCTGTTTTGGTCTCTCTGCACCTGTCTTAGGGGGCTGGGAGGGTTGTGTGGTGGCACCTCAGCAAAGGACAATTACATATTCATTGAATTGCAGGAAGGGAGAGGGGAGAAGGAACTTTTTTTTTCCTCCAGAAATAGACATGATCATTTTAGACTTCAAATTTCTTTTTCCCATTTAGTGCACATTACTTATATGTATCATTTTGCTTTTCTTGATGCATGTGCAATAAGTGACAAAATCAAAACTAGGCCCAGATTTCAGTAATGGAAAATCTAGCGTTCCTTATGGCAGGGCTTCGGAGGCAGGGCCCTGTGAAGAGTAAACAGCTGTGCCAAGATATTGACCCCCCTCCAGCTTCCAGGTCTGCCAGGCAGGGCCTGGGCCCAGGTCTCTGGGCCCTTTGCCCTCCTACCTCCAGCAGTCTTCTCTGCTTACCGCACGAATGTATGTGCATTCCACACCAATAAGGCCATTTTCTATGTGTGCAGTGATATGGAAAAGGATGGAAAGCTCTGACATGGAGAAGCTTTGAGCGGTGCTTTCAGAACAAGACCAACAGAAATGTGCAGGGTTGATCCTGTATTTAACAGTATAGCACAAAGAGGGAGCATGAAGCAACCACAACAAGAAAGAGGGGACACAACAAACCAATGTGCAGGGAAAGGCATAATAGGGGAGGTCTTTTTCCCTAAGGGTCCGAGGTAAGGCCAGGGAGGTTTAGTCTAGAAAACAAGAGACACACTTCCTTTTTTATGCTCAATCTCTTGCTTCCTCTCATTACTTGCAGTTGTGCAAAGTCAACAACTTCTTGGATGCTTATTAAAACAATGTAAAACCTAACATGAGGGGGGTGGGAGGAGGGCAAAAGGGGTAAAGGGGCACATATGTATAGTGATGGATGGAAGCTAGACTATTGGTGGCGAACAAGATCCAGTCTATATAGAAGCTGAAATATAATAACGCACACCTGAAATTTACATAGTGTAATAAACCAATGTGATCTCAATAAAAACCAGAAAACAAAAAGACAATACAAGGAATCACTCCCAATTAACAGCACTGGACCAGGTATTACTTGGGTTTAGAATTTTAGCTGACTGTGACTGGACTGTGAACCTCAGGTGAGTGTCACCTGGTTGGTGGGTCATGGCCTGAAGCTGCACTGTGCAACCTGCTATGCGTTTCACAAAAATACTCATCTGAGGTAACATGTACTGGTGCCCAGGGAGTGTTACTCCCACTTGCAAGAGCAGTCTGTTTTGGTGGAGTGCAACCAATTTATAACTATGTGAAGATTTGTGTGTGGAAATCTGAGTGAACTGACAACACATTACTCATTGATTCCAGTGCTTTTTATAGGTTGGCACCCCCGGGTGGCAGGCCATCCAACTTGCCCTTTAATTTGACCCTGGCCTGCAGCATGGGCTTTGGCACCCACAGACCGGAGTTCAAGTTTTGAGCACTGCCACTCATTAGCTGTGCAACCTTGGGCAGTTCTTGAATGTCTCTAAGCCATGGATCGCAAATCAGAGAGGTGTGGGTAAAAATAGGATTGATTTCATGGTGTGGCTATGAAGATTAAATGAATGACGTGTGTCAAGTGCCTAGAAGAGCTTAATACATGTTCACTCTTCTCTTTGCTCCTGCAAAACAGTAAAAAGTACCTGGGGAGCTAACAGTATCGAGCTCTTATGTTAGTGCCATCAGATGCTGAATAAATTCATAGGGATCAGAGAGTCTTGTGGCCAACTGGTAGGCCTAGTGTGAGACCCAGGAAGGAACCATCTCATAGTAGGACAAGGAAGGATATTGAAGAAGTGGATGTTGAGGAAAAAACCCCTCTGGAATCCTAACTCTACCACCCAGTGAGATGAGATTGGCTATTAAAACAGAACAGACCTGTACATGATCTATCTCAGGTTGTAAGCCTAACATTGCACAATTTAGCAAAAATATACAGTTCATAACACTGCTTTTATTCTTCTCAATTAATTGTTTTATTTCTTTCTAAAATCTGGCATTCCCAATTGACAGACCTAATTGATCATTTAGGATGAGAAGTGTAAGTTAGGAAAATTCAATATTGTTAATAATTTTTAACAAGAATTTTGTTGGTAAGTTTAAAAGGTAAAATACTTTATAAAAAGTACGATTCTATGATAGCTATTGGAAAAAAATCAAAGAAAAACCATAATTGATAGGATACTTTCATTTTTTTCTAAAGAAATCTCTTCTAAATTCTTGGAAAAGATCAGGCACAGCAAAAGTGAGTCAAAGCCTTGAAAAATTTGTTCTTGTTGTCTTACACTCCAAAACGAAAATATACATTTATTTTAAGTTGCAAGAATAGTAATCTAGTACTTTGGAGATTTAAAAAATTTCATTTCTCTGCCTTAAATTCTTTTGAAATAACAAGGCAGGAATATAAATATTGCATATAGTACTTCTCGATTTAAACCAAATCCCTTATGAAATGCTGAATCTCACTCTCACACACATACATTCACTTGCACACACATACACGTGCATACACAAATACACATATATAGTTGTTTATGACTGTTTGGCCTTCCCATGAATTAATCACAGATCTTCCTATTATGGCATCATCTTCTCAGCTGTCCCATCAGTTTCGTAGTATCCTTGGCAATGTTGGAAAGGATCCTGAGTTGGTATCAGCTGAACAAGTGACAAAAATGTGCCATTTTGTGGCACATGAATTATTTTAGCATTTTAGGTTCTCCCTGGCTAATTTTTGGTGATTACCAGTGACATGAAAACAACACTTTAATTATTCCTCTCTAATAAAGATCTACAGAAGTTCCTGCAGAAGTACAAAGGATTCTGAAAATCTACATAATCTCCTAATGTTCCAGTCAGCGGATGTTTTGGGCTAGCCTGAGGATTCACATAGTCTGATCCTCAGGAATAACTAAGAAAACACTACCTATACACTTTTTGGGGGAAGTCAAAAGGATAGTGTGATCTAAATATTGGGGGCTTTATTCTTTTATGAAATTCTAAAAGTAATCACATTTATTGTGAAAAAATCCCCAATATTAAGAAAGTATAAAGTGAAAATTAAAAGTGTTGCCTCACCCCCATCTGACTCCCCATGGGCAGCCACAGTCAACAGATTCTTGTAGAGCATTCTAAAAGTTTTCGTTGCACATACAAGGATTTTTACATTTGTCTTTTTCCTTTTAACACAAATGGAACCATGCAATATGTCCCGCTTAGCTACTTCTGTATTTCCTTTCATTTTATAATATACTGTAAAGATCTCTCTCTCAGTCCGTATAGATATACCCCATCTTTTTTTGGTGAAGAAGATTGTCCCTGAGCTAACATCTGTTGCCAATCTTCCTCTTTTTGCATGAGGAAAATTGTCCCTGAGCTAACATCTGTGCCAATCTTCCTCTATTTTGTATGTGGGATGCCTCCAAAGCCCATCATTTTTAATAATTGCATTGTATTCTACTGAATAGAAGTCCTGCCACGTTTTAGCAGTGAGCTAGTGTTTGTGTTTAGAAATTTCTTAATTACAAGCAGTTTGTCAATGAACTTTCTTTTTTCCTTTGTGTACTCATACAAGTATATTCTGTAGGTTAAATTCTTAGAACTAGAATTGCTTGGCCAAAGGGCACGTACATTTAAAATTTTGATTGTTACTGCCAAATGACCAAAAAAAGGTTATACAAATTTATACTCCTCCCAACCCTTGTAGGACATTTGGTCCTGTCTAAAACGTCCACAAGACATTTGGTCCATGCCAAAAGGTCCTTGATATCTGGTCATATTTGGTCCTGCCCAAAAGATCCATGGAGATATTGGGTCCACGCCAAAAGATCCTCCATATTTGGTCCCGTCCAGAACCATTTGGCATAGACCAAATATGCTCATGGAAAGGATCAAATATCCAGGACATTTGGCTTGAACCAAATGTCTTATGAATGTTTTGGATAGAACCAACGTCCACTAATTCTACCAACAATGTATGAGAGTATGTTTCGCCCACATCCTCTAGCCTTTAGCATTATCAAGCTCTGAAATCATTGCCATTGCTATCTCCTGGTTTTAATTGGCATTTTAAAAATTATGAGTGAGGTTGATTCTTTCATGTTTACTAAGAGTTTGTGACTATTTTTATGTGATTGTCCGTTTTCCACACATCTACTTTTTATTTATAATAGTTTATTGCACATTAAAGAAATTAGATACTTGTGTGCCAAACTTTTTGCTGCTTTTTGACTTGGATCATGGAAAATATTTTGTGTGTGGATATTTTTACTATTTGTGAAGTAAATTTATTAAATATTCTACTATGCTGTATGCATTCATGCCATTCTTAGAGAGGCTTTTCCTAATCTATGGCTGTTTTAAAAAAATCAGCTATTTTCTTCCAGTACTTTTATGGTTTATGATTTTTTGATGATTTCTTATACATAAAATTTTTATAGGCTTGAAATTTATTTTGGTGCAATGCTTGAGGAACGAGCCCAGATATAGCTTTCTTCTAGATGCCTAGCCAGTTTTGCCCAAACAATTGATTGAAGAATACATCTTTCCTCCACTGATTTGAAATGCCACCTTTACTTACACAAAATACCCACATAGTTTCAGGTCTCCTCTTGACTCTGCTCCATTGACTCCTTTGTCTATTCTTGTTTGAATTTATGCAGCTTTATCTTTTATTGCTTTACTATCTAGTCTTCCTTTTTTATCCCTCTTTTTTTCCTGTTAATTTTTAAATAATATAAGGGTGGAAGCCTCTACACAGGATGAAGGTGACCTCTGGTTGTTAGTATATATTTGGCTCACAGATAAATGTTTTTATTTCACAACCTAGTTTTTGAAAGACTACAGGGATAGGCACTGTCCTAGGGTCTGCGGATAGAGCAATGGATAAGAACAAAGAGGTCCCTGTGCTTACTGAGCTTATATTATACAAAGGGGGGAGGAAATAAACAATAAGCAAATCAACAAATATATAATGTAATATTGTGCCATGAAGTGGAATGAAGAAAATAAATGAGGGTGATGAGATAGACAGTGAGGGGAGGAGGGAGATAAGCTATTTGGGGGAGGTTTTCTGAATGACATTTGAGCATAGCCCTAAGTTAGTTAAGTTTCAGTTTATCATATCTATTTTCCTTCTAAATAGCTTATCCTTGATACTTCAGTGTCTAAAAGAGAATTTGTCATCTTTCTCTTAAACTCTGTTCCCCTCTGGTCTTCACCATTCTGGTCAGTGTTATCATTCTATCTCTAAGTCACCCAGATCCTGAAACCTTTGAGTGACTTGCTTCTTTCTTTTCTTTCCTAACCTGCCAGTTAGGTCTAGAGCATCTTCTCTAGGACATCTTCAGCATCCATCCCTTCCTTGCCATGGCCATTACTGTGGCACGTGCTTTCATCTTCCCACAATGAGATCATTGCATCTGTCCCCAAACCAGTCTGTCTGCCTCCACTTTTCAGCCCCTACTCACCCTGCTGTAATATTAACCTTCTACAGCTTTCTGATAAAAACCTTTGAGCCGCTGGTGGAAAATATTCTTGCCTACAAAATGAAACAGCAGACTTCTTCATCTCAGGGTCAGGATCCTACAAAATCTGAGGTCAGCACAATTCTCAATTCTTCTTTGCAAATCCACACTTACTCTCTGCAGGTACGATTCTAAACACTGTGTGTATTGACTCATTTAATCCTCCCACAACCACCCTCTGAGGTAGGTACTAGATGTATGGCATTTTACAAACGAGAAGGTCGAGGCACAGAGGAGTTAATTGACTTGTCTGAAGTCACAGAGCCAGGACAGAGAGAGCCAGGATTTCGATCGAGGAAGTCTAGCTCTACAATCCGGCCTCTAATGAGAGTGCTATATGCTACCTTCTACTATTTCAAAATCCATTCCTACTCGTGTGTGATTGATGCTGTTCCTCCAGGCAGGAATACTCTTGCCCTAGCTCTATTTCTTTTTGTCTATGTCCTCAAGGCCCAGCTCGGTAGCCTTCCAACTCCTCTCTAACCAGCCTTGCCCCAGTGGTTGCCCCCATCTCAAAATTCTCAGGATAATTTTAAGTGGGATAATTTTAGGATGTGTCACCTACTACTGTGCAGTGGTGCACCTGATTTTGTATATGTGTTCTGTTTCTGCAACTAGATTGCTAACTGCCTTAAGGCAAATGCAGTGGTTTATTCCTCTGAGACCTTAAGAAAGACATAGCTCATGCAGTTGGTACTTAATGCCGACTGTTGACTGGGTCGGTTATAGGATACTTAATGGAAAAAAGTCTATATCCAGATATTATTGAAAACTTTACTATGTTTAAATTTAAAACATGCCATGTAAAAACTTAAATTCACTCAGCAAACACTTATCCAGCATATGCTGTGCACCAGGCTTTGTTCTATGTCCCTGTGACACACCACTGAACAAATGAGATTTAGATTAGGCCAGGTGATGCTGTGATAACAAATGATCACCAAGTCACAGTGACTTAAAATGAAAGGTTTATTTCTTGATCATGCTATACGTTCTTTAACGGCTGCTGGAGAATTTTGCTCAAGTTACTCACCAGGGACCGAGCTCAGTGGAGTAGCCTCCATCTTGAAAGGTGCAGATGCTGTGTCAGGGGGAGGAGGGAAGGTGGCAGAGAGTGTGCTGGCCGGGAAAGTTCTGCCCAGATGTGGCACACATCCTGTCTGCTCACCTTCTATCGGCCAAAAAATCACACACTCATCTATATGCAAGCAGAAGGGAAGTAGACTCCTATACTAGACTTGGAAAGAGAGAGAGTTGAATGTCAGTGGATGGCTCTCATGGCTGCCCACATACAAAGATTTCTGCCTTCTGGCGCTTATCCTAAACTCTAGAGGGGTCACAGACAATAAGTACAGATACACCAGATAAATAAACTAAAGAATACTTTAGAAGATGACAAGTGTTATGGAAAGAGAAAAAGAGCAGGGCAAGGGGGCTGGGAGTATCAGGGCTGTGGTGGAGATGGCAGTAGGGGTGCAGTGTAAACCAGGGTGTCCACTAAGGCAATGTCATTGAACAAGGACTTGAAGGAGGTGAAGGAGTCAGTTGAAGCTGCCCAGAAAAGGAGGTTCGAGGCAGGTGGAGCAGCAGGGAGCCCTACAGTGAGAGCAGCTCCATGTGTTTGAGGAACAGCAAGGAAGCTAATGTGGCTGGGGCGATGGGATGGCTAGCTGAGGCCAGACCACGCGGGGCCTGGGAGGCCACTGTAAGGAGTCTGGCTTTTACTCTGAATGACACAGGGAGTGATGGAAGGGTTTTGAGCAGAAAAATAACATATTTCACTTAACTTGGGAAGGATCTGCATTAAGAATGAACTCTTCAAGGGAGAGTGGCTGCTGCGGTAACTCGAGTGAGAGCTGCTGACGGCTCACACAGGCTGATGGCATTTTTCCTTGCCGTGGGCTCTGATCCCAGATTTCCTTTCAGGCATGTGTGTTTTAAAATGTGGTTTTAGTTTCAAACATTGCATGGCACTGAGAATGAAATCCAGTTTCTTCCCACGGCCCCCACGATGGCCTCTGCCTTCTTCCAGCTTCATCCTTTGACACCCTGCTCCTTGTTCATGAACTCCAGGTACACTGGCCTCCTTTTGGTCACTTGATTTCCCCAAGTTCTTCCCAGCCTTGCTGGACATTTTCTTCACCGAGAACAGTCTCTCCTTTCTCGTGTCTCAGCTCACATATCTTATGTTAGAGAGGTCTTCTCTGACCAGATAGCTTAAGGAGGTTTCTCCTGGTTATTTTTGGTTCCATTCCTCTGTGTATTTCCTTCCCGGCCTTTAAAACAATCTGCAATTCTATTGCTCATTTAATTCCTTGTTACCTGTCTATTTCTGACCATAACAAGGTAAGCTTCACAACTGGATGGCTGTGATTGGGTCTGTCTTGTTCTAAGTGGAATTTCCAGTGTAGAATCAGACCTGGCAGAATTAGGTGCGTGACAAATGTGTGCATGAACAAACGGAAGAAGTGTCCTGAAGGATGAGCTGGAATCAGTGACGCAAAGACACAGGTCAGTGGATAGATAAAAGGTCCCAGGGGAAATTAAAGAGATTTTCAAGTATCTCATAAAAACCTGAGGAGGTGATGCTTTAGATGGGGAAGTGTTTTGTGAACCCCAGACTGGATACCATCCTTCTGAGCATGCTAAGCTCTTATCATAGTCTATTTTAATGATCTGTTTTTGTATCTGTTTCCTCCACCAGGGACTATGTACTATTCTTCCTTTTATCCCTGGTGCCTAAACTCGACAAATACTTTTTTGTACCAAACTGACTGCTCATGTCTTCTAACTCTCTCATGCTGAGCTCTCTAATTAGATCCTTATTAAAAATAAAATCCTATCATGAATCTGGTAGGGCCTTTGTGGAAAAAACTTTGCATGCGTGCCACGATCTTTCAAATACATTGAGATGTTTCTAATCAAGCTACCATCTGGATCACACATTCTATTAACTCTGTTTTGGCGTGTTCCATCAATTCATGACATTATAAAATCTGAAGTATAGGATTTGAACTACGATCTATGACAACTCAAGGAGACGTGTAGTTCCTTTGAAGTTTTAAAACCCAATATGTTTTGAAATGAAAGAAATTAGGGACTAATAAGTGAAAATCAGGGTTCAGGAATGGGTAGTGGACCCTGATAGGCATTAGTAGGCACGGCAAAGTTCTTTAACCAGGTGGGAGACGATAAGTAACTGAGACACAGAAGCAAATGCTGCATTTTCCACTTTCTCTAGTGACTGTCTGGAACACTGATGGGCTAATTAAAAGAACAGGAAACATTTAGATGAGAGAAACACGAAGAATGTGAGGAAGGAAGAGATGGGAGGAGACCAAGATGTGAAGTAGGTTTTCTGAATCTTAAAACTGCTGTTGAGTTGGTTTCTGCTGAAAACCTATTAGTGATTTCAGTATTGGGTTAAATTTTTGTTTTAGGTGAAAAAAATTAGTTTCCTTATGTTTGTATGGTGTTTGGCAGCTTTCAAATACTTCCACAATCCATGATCCCATCTGACCCTCCCAACAACCCACCAGTAGGCAGAGCAGTACTATTATTTGAGTTTTACAAATGAGAAGAGAGGGGGGCTAAGCTTTGGGTAACTTGCTCCAGGCCACAGAGCTGTTAGGAGGCAGAGGTACCAACAGGGGTCTTTCGATAGCACACCTACTGTGTCCTGTCAACTTTACTTTGTCATTTAAAGCTACTGTTTTATTAGGTCAGGTTCTCCTGAGCCAAGATTTCAGGTGCAAGTTATGTAGTAAGGACAGGCTTCCAGGAGAAGCCAGCAAGAGGTGGGGGAGAAGGATGAGGAAGAGGAAGGAGCCAAATAAGGATGATTCTAGATGCCAGACCCAGCCTGATTTTTGAGGGAGGGGTGCTGTGGAGCATAAATCACATCTCAGAATTTATTCCACCTCGAGGCAAAGGAGTTGGCCTTTCCTTTTCCTACACACTTCTATCATTAGCCAGTCAGCAGGGGGTGCCCTCCACCACCTTATAAGAGCACCCCGTGCCTGGGAGCAATCCTCTGAAGGATGCCTGTTAGCAGCAGAGCATACTCGAAGGGGCTCCAACACTGTACCGCAAATCTATGCGAATCAGGGCGATTAAATGAGTGGAATAAGTAAAATTTTTAGAATTTTAGATTTTTGGAATTTTTAAGATGCTACATGAATATAAGAAATCATTTTATTCTGGTGCATTCTTAGGGCAGACTGAATCATCCAGACACCTTCTTTTTTAATCAGAATCATATAGTGCTGCAGTAACCTGACTCTCTCCCTAAGGAATCTGATAAAAGACACTCATTTAGAAAAAGGGGGTGTGGTCAAGGCTGGACGTTGCTTCATTGAATTTATAGAAATTAATTCTATTAACTCATTCAGTTCAGACCAAAGATCCAGCATAGAGGACAAGTGATTTAGCCTAAAGTCATGTAAGTAACTGGTAAATGCCAGAACCCAGGTGTCCTGACACCCAGTCCAGAGTCCTTTCCAGATCCCCACAAACAATAGGAGGCAACTTTGCTTTCCAGCTGGGCAGGGCTGAAGTGAGGATCCAGGAGGGCAGAGGTTAGGGGCGTGTTCCCTCCCTGGACTCTGACAGACAGCATTCCTAGAGCCTGCTCAGACATGGAGATGAGATTGAGATTTCGGAAGTTGAATTGAGATTGATATTTTTGAAGTCCTTCTCTATCACAGACAGACTCTTGCAGGACAAGAAAAGCACCCCTGTGACTCATTTATAGAGGCCGCATGGCATGGCAGACACAGGTACAGAATCCACATAGAGCTCCAGTGGGAAACCACCAGGGCCTGGGGAGGGAAGGAAGCTGGTGGCAGAAGAACCGGGCATTGCTTCTGAGTTTAGAAGAAAAAAATCCATCTCCTTGCATTCTCTGTCATGCAGCCCTATGAAGTGTTTATTCACAGCTGCCTGGGTTAGAGGTTTTATTCCCTCCCCCCACTCTTACAAGGAATAGTCTTATTTGAAGAGAAGAATGACAGGAAGACGAGGGATCTGGGATCCCCATGTGCCTTGGAGCATGCTCTTCAGGCCCTTTCAATATGGGAAGGGCTGGCGTGGACCAGGAACATCCTGTGTAAAGTCACAGAATCGTCTTACGAGAAGTCCAACATGCATATCCCATTCTATTTTCTTAAATTTCTAAGGAAAATGTGCATCTCTAAAGAAAATATGTTCCTTGCTAATATATAAAGCCATTTAATTTGTACTGAAGTTAAAAAAAGAAGTTTAAACCAAACTCAGTTGGAAGCTGTCTAAATGCTTGGGTTAGAAAGAAGATTGGGTCAAATACAATAGCAGGTCCTAAAGCAATAGCCTGCTGCAGGGAGTACAAATCTATCCGCATTTAGTCTAAATGTAGTGTGACCTTTCACTACCAAGCCTTGAGCTTAAAGTCAGCTGCCGTTATTGGAAATCATTTCCAAAGGTGATCCGTAAAAAAAAAAAAGTAATATGGATTTAAAGATGCTTCCCATATATGTAGAAAGCAAGCCTGCAACACTAGTCAAAAGTAATATGGGGGACATTACTGTTGCAGTGATGTGCTTTGAAAACAATCTAAAATGTCTACGGCTACACAGATAAGAATTTAATTTTCTTTCCTTACCCATCAGTAGAACTGTTTCTGTGTGTATTGCTAAGCTATGTACCAGCACCGTACATATAGCAGAAAAAGAATACGCAACATTATTTAGGAGGGAGTTACTGAGAACAACTCGCTTTCATTTGATCAGGGATAATGTTACACTGAAGCCAAGCAGAGAACATTCCAATGAGCAAAAAGTCTGACTCTCATTCCAAGTGGTGACATTTATATGCAGGGTGTCCAACACATCATTAGAAATTTTTCAAAGGGCATATAGAGCTGAAGTCACTAGGGCATGATTACATGTGCCACCTTAATAAGTTTTAAAAAACTTTACTAGCTCAGCAGGTATGCAGAAATGCTCTCATGTTTGTCAGTGAATGCTCAATGAGGCCTCTTCTCAGAGGCAGGCAGACGGCAAGCAGGTATGTGCATGTGTAAGAAATACATGCTTTGATGGTTCTCAAAGACATTCTCTTCTCCTACGCTCTCTTTTGTTCAGTGAAAAATGATGTTTAATGTGGAATATCAATTTATTTTTCTTGTAGTAAACAGAAATTTGTAATAAATTATTCTACTTTATTTAATTAGAAATCTCTTTGTCTCAAAGATTTCCTTTTCACTCTTTCTCACTAACCCCTCTTTCTTTTCCCTTTTTCTGATTTTTGTTTTAATACACTTTTTTTGCACTTCAGACAGATTCCTTAAGGACAATGACAGTATCTCCACAGATGATTTATTTAGGACCTGTATGTTTATTAAGTATTAAATCAGAGTATTAATAATTCTTTTGTTCTTTGTCCCAACAAAAATGTATGGAACATCTACTGAGTGCTAGAACCCTCCTAGACACTGGAGCCCACATAAATTAAAAATAAGCCACCTCATCTGCCCTCACAAATGTTGGTCTGCTTCTGTCAGTTGAAGAGAGAGGTGCCTACCATTTCGTATTAGTGATGCACAGGAACAGACACCATGTTCAGAAAGAAATCTGGGTTCCAGTGTTGCTTCCAACACTTACCAGGCTTGTAACCAGAGGCAAGAAACTTCATCTAAAGCTTACTTTCCTCAACTGTAAAATGAGAAAAACAATATTGGTCCTACTTCCCTCACAAGGTTGTGGAGACAATAAAAATGAAAACTTTGTGAAAGCGCCTCATAAATTTCAAAGTGTTATGTAAATTTAAGGCACTAATGCATTTAGTAAGTGACAGATTCAGTGCCCGCTCAGTGCTAAGCAGAGTCGGTTTTCTATAAAGGGATGAATCCAAGAGAGAATCATGACTTTAGCAGGCAGTAAGAATTTTCTAGGTGACTTATGTGACAGGACCTCTATCTGTGTTTTTTTTATTTTTAGAATTAGGGCCTGTATGTCAGGGAACAGAAGGGTCTTTTATCCTTGAGAATGTTATCCTGTGCTATTACGTCTTGGACTTGTGCCCATCCTGTTTTGTCGTGAGAGTTTGACCATGAATAGTTCCCTTCTAAAATGTGAACACTTTGTGCCTTTTATCTACCTACTGACAACCTCTTGAATCTTTTTCTTTCATTATAAGAGCAATATGTTCATAACAGAATATTTGGGAAAGACCAAAAAAGAGAAGTGAGAAAAATATCACCCATTGTACCACTATCCTCAGACAACCACTATCAACACTTTATTTCTTTACTCTCTTTTTTTTTCCCCATCCTTATAGTTTTTTGGTTGGTTGATTTTATATAGTTACGGTCAAACTACATATCTAATGTTATAGTCTGCTTTTATTTCCCAGATAACATTATAAAATAAGAAATTTTCTATGTTTCCATTTCCTTTCTCCCCTCTTCTCATTTAAAACTCAAGTCCTACACCATCTCCTTTTGGTAGCTTGATATGTCCTGCTAATTTGATTTATATGGGCCTCGGCTGCACTTTAATAACATGTTTAGGCCACCACTGGAGTCCATCTCTCTTCTTCTTGTAAGTTAATTGAATCATCTGTATTACCCATTTTACCCTGAGCTCCTTCAAGTAGGAACCATGTCTGTGTGACTCAGTGTACACAGAGCCTAGGTCAGTGCCTGGCATGGATTGCTCAATAATTATTTGTAAAATAAATCACTGAATATTGTGATACATTCTTAGCAAAAAATCATGAGTGTCTGCTCTATAATCATTTCAGTGGATAAACCATAATTTCCTTTAAAATCCCTTTACTGCTGGTTTCAATACTGTTACTACAAATAACTGTAATTAATATTCTTAAATATATATTTTTTCTGTATTTCAGATTTTTTTTAAACTAAAGATTCAAAGAAGGGAAATTCTAGGTCTAAACATGTTTTATGATTCTAGACATACATTGCCCAAATACTTAAAAATTTTTTTTTGAGAAAGATTGGGCCTGAGCTAACATCTGTTGTGAATCTTCCCCCTTTTTTCCTTTTTTCTCCCAAAAACCCCCGTAGACAGTTATATGCCACAGTTGTACATCCTTCTAGTTGCTCTACGTGGGACGCTGCTTCAGCATGGCTTGATGAATGGTGCATAGGTCCACGCCCAGGATCCGAACCGGTGAAACCTGGGCCGCCGCCGAAGCAGAGCACATGAACTTAACCACTACGCCACCAGGCCAGCCCCCCAAATGCTTTTAAAGAAGTTGCATCTATTCTCACCATTTCCAGGCTATATCCCAGCATTTGTCAGGATGCCATTAAGACAGCACAGGTGTTTCTTTCTCCAGGAAGCCTTCTCTGTTCCCCCGACACCTCTGACCTGTCAAGCATAGGTGCTCCTCCTCGGTACTTCTATATAACCCTCCACCATAGAGATGGTGCTTTATTACAGTTATGCATTTACTCCTCTTTCCTCCAGATAAGACCATGAGCTCTTTTAAGGCAAGAGGCAAGTCTTAATAATTTTTATAATCCGCAGTGCCTAGAAGTATAACAGATTCTCAACACGTTCTTGTTGACTGCAAGTAGGTAGCGTTTAATCCAACTACAGAGTAATAATTGATCTATGAATAAAAATAATAATGGCAATAATTATTATGCACCAAACATAAGATGGAGGCCAGAGAGATACAGAATTAGTGGAATTTTTTTACTCTGGAAATCTTGATAGAATTAATGTTCAGTATATGCTATATAATGTTCAACTATTCAGTGATTCACACGTTGGATTCAGAAGGTTTCACAACAACAAATTTTCCCTTCTCCATCAACCTGCCGTTACTCTGTTTTATATATCAGGGTCCCTTGCTCTAAAAACTCCTAGGGTTTATACTACTTCATGCAGATTCAATTCAATAGGTAGTGTTGCCTAAGGCAAGCAGCCCTATCAGTTCCAAATCTGTTAAAAAAGAAAGTTCACACTTTTCGTGGGGAAAAAATTTTTTATAGTTTATAACAGTTAATAATGAATATTTTACCAAGAGCAAAAAATGAGCAAAGTGACATGAAAGAGGTTATGGGATTATTTCATAGAAACCCATTGGCCAAAACAGAAGCCAGAATATCCTATGTCTAAATCCCAGTGCAGAAAGGATATGTAAAAATGAAGTGATCTTAAAGAATATAGGGACTGCCTTTCACTTCTTTGGTCTTTTTTCAAAATGTTGAACTATAGTCATCTGTATAAAAATGATCCTAAAATATGTAAGGAGAATTCTGTGAGGTTGACGGCAATGGATTAAGGCCACAGAAGGCTCCTATTTTTTTCGCATTTTTATACATATTCTCATAGCAGAGTTGGAATACTGCATATCATTTTTTTCTAGTTTCCTAAATTAAAAGTGGATTGGGAAAGTAGAATTGGCTGTAGATTGAATTTTACATGTTAAAATAAAGGCTTTTGGTTTTGAAAAAACCCCATAAAATAAAGTATCAGTAAGAAGCTAAATGTTCCTTTTTACAGGGCGGAAAATATACATATGCATAACCAGGCCAAGTCCTTCACACCTAAATGCCGACTTATAAACAAAATCTTGCTCATAACCCACACAGATATGAAGCCTACTCTTCACATCTTCATTCCATTCACAAAAAGTAGCCACTCACGTCTGGCATCAATCAGCATGTGAATTCCTAAGATACTTAGCTGCAGCGAGTATTTGCTAAGTGGCATGTTTAGAGGAGAGCAGCATCAATCATTCAAGTGTTACTAATTTCCATTGTAATGAGCACTTGAGAATGAACAGTAAGTTCATTGTTCTGGAATGCATGTGCAATCCTGCTGTTGATCGCCAATAAACACGAACTCATTTTCAAACTCTCAGCATTTGCCTCTGGCGCACGGACGTTGAAGGTATGATTTCTTTGGGTAATTATCCCCTTTCGAATGTGTTTGGTGCTTTGTAGTTAATGTACGTAGGCTTCCATTTCATAGCCTCGCAGAGCCAATAGAAGCGGAGGCCTGACAAGTAATTATTACTATTACATATAAAGATCTTTAACAATTTCTGACAAGCCCCCTATCTGTGTCAGCAAATTCAGTGGGTTGAGTCAACTTTTAAATATCTGTTGAATTCAGTCCCCTTTTTCCTCCAACCTGTTATAGCCCTAGTTCAAGTTCTCAACTCTCTCTTGATCAGTTTCAACATTTCTTTTAACCGCTCTTCTGTACTCCAGTCTCCATCCACCCCTTCCCGCTGCCCAATCAATCCTCTGCACAGCAGTCAGAGTGACCTTTAGAAAAGCAAATCTATTATGTTATTTTCCCTCCTTAACATCATTCAATGGCTTACAGCTGCCTTCAAGATAAAGTACAAACTCCTACACGGAGTAAACAAGACCCACAAGGCTCTTCAAGGTCTGGCCTCTGCCCAGGGGCTAAATTCAGAGCCTCTAAACATTGAAAAGATTATGGTGCCCCACTTCCTAGTTCCTTCACCCATTTGTAATTAAGAAAAAGGAAGAAACCATAAAACACAAAACACATATGCAGACTGTAGTTAAAATTGTTTCTTAAAACATTTCTGATTACAAATTCTGGATAAGTTTATCAAGGCTAAACTTCTCTCACTTTTTTTTCCCCTTCTGCATTACTAGTGCTCCTAAAATTTTGCATACTTAGCCAATTGGGTGATCAAGAACTGTAGTTGTCTCTCCAGCAAAAAACACTCAAGCAAACAAAACAGTAGCAACAACAAAACTCCACATATGCCATTAGTAACTTATTCATTCATTCATTCATTATGGCTAATTCATTATGTGCCAGGCACTGTACCAGCTCCTGTTGGGAACTGGGGATACACAGTGCATGGGATGTTGTCACTGGCCTCAAGGAGCTCACAATTTAGAACGGGGAGTGGGAAAGAGGTTGCACAGTCCTTGGAGACTTTCCAGTTTTTTCTTAAATACCTCTTATGACAGTTATCTCAGTGCTCCTTGCCTCCTTGAAGTCTATTCACTGTACCTTGTTCTATGATTCCTTTTCCACAAGAGAATCCTACAAATATTGATTGATTTAAAATTATGTAATTCCTTTTCAATATGACAGTCCTTCAGGAATAAAATTGAATACAATTCACTTACTCAAAAAATTATATTGAACACCTACTTTATGCCACACTCTGGGAATTCAAAGGCCCTTGCCTTAAGCTCCTCATGGTCTCGTGGCAGATACAGATAAGCAGACAATTATAAAGTAGCGTGACAAGAAGAGTGATTGAGGGACTGAATCTAAACCTCCGTGCATGTGCATATATGTAAAGAGAGGGAGGAGCTGACCCCTGAGAAGGTACTAGCCAGGCTAGGATCGTGATGGGAATCCAGGCAGAGGCACTGTCAGTAAGCACCCACTGGAGGAATGACCAAGCATGGTGGGTTAAAGGAAGCCTCTCTAGTGGGGATGGAGAGAGCGTAGGCGCTAGACCAGTGTGTTTCAAATTTAGTGGACCTGAAGAACCTGTTAAAACATAATTTTCCAGGTTCCATCTTCAGAATTTCTGATTTAGTAGGTCTTGGATGAGGCCCAGTAATCTGTATTTCTAACTAGTTCCCAGATGATGCTGGTTTTATTCAATCACACTTTGGAAACCACTACCATAGACAATTAGGTAAGGAGTAGATCATGAAAAGTTTTGCATATAAAAATCGTATGTGCCCTACGAGCATAAATTATTCGAAAGTGGATGCCTGTTGCAGTTGAGTAAATTGTTACTGAGTCCTGTCATGTACAATGCACTCTTCACAGTCTTGTTCTTTCTAGGGTCAACCTTCTTCACCTTCACATTCCCAGTGGTTTCCAACCCCTTTGCTATCTTGGTTTTCACTAACAAAGTGTAATTATACCTTTTGGTGACACTGACTTATGATTACCTTAAGGAAGGCTTTGAAGTCAAAAGCCCTAAGCTCAAAACCCAGATTCACAAAATTCACTGGCCATGAACACTTGGGAAATTAATTTAACTCATCTATTTATAAGTGCTCTCATTTATAAAGTAAGGAAACACCTATCTTATAGGGATTTTGTGAGAATAAAATGAACTCTCAACCACAGTGCCTATAGCATAACCAATGCTCAAAAAGTGCTAGCTCAGAAAGGATGGTCTTTTCAATGGCAATTGGTTACTCCTATCTTGACCCCTTCTTCACACCACAAACAAAAATTAATTCCAGATGAGTTGCAGAACTAACTGATAATGGTAAACAATAAAGGTTTTAGAACAAAATATTGGGTAGTATCTTCATGAACTTGGAGTAAGCAACACTGTCTTAAATAGAACTAAAGGGACAAAGAACTAACCATAAAAGAAAAATTTGGTAAACTTAGCTACATTAAAATTAAGAAATTCTGACTATTCAAAGACACCATTAATATAGTAAAAAGAAAGTCCAATAAGGATAAGATATTTGCAACGCATGTATCTGACAAAAGAATATATAAAGAACTCCTACAAATCAATAAGATAAAGTCAACCACTCAGAAAAATGGGGAAGAATTTGAAAAGGCACTTCATAAAAGAGGATTCTCAAATGACCAAAACCATGAAAAGCTACTTGATGTCATTAGTCATCAGAGAGATGAAAATTATGCTACACACACTCACCAGTATGGCTAAAATAAACAAACAATGTCAAATGTGGGTGAGGATATGGAGCAATAGGAACTCTCACACACTAATGGAGGAGTGTAATTTGCATAACGACTTTGGAAAACTCTCTGGCAATCATTAACACCAAAGCGGAGCATATGCCTATCCCGCAAAACAGAAAAATCAGAGAAATTAAAGAGAATTTAAACTTTAAATTTTCTTCTGTTGGGAAAAGTCAAACTTCTAGGTCCAGAAATGAAGGTGGATACTGAATTATGTTAGCACAGTTGTGTCAATGGCTGTCCTATAAAAAATAACAAAAGAATCCAAGAAGTGTTCTTCATCTCTGAATTTTTATGCTCTCACCATAGTGCCGAGATTCCTATCAAGCCACAAGTATTCCTAATCAAGACAATGCAAAGGCGTTTTAATATTATCTTAGTAAAGATGAGGCAAAGACAAATGAGGAAGCAACATGATAAACGAGTAAATGGAGAAAAACTAAAGAAAGATAATGATTAAATTCAATTTAACTGTGTTCTTTGGGAAAATACAAGCAATCTTAAAAATATAAGGGTTAGAACTATGTCTAGAGGTGAAACGAAATAAAATAGAACATTTACTTTGTTCTGCATAAAGCCAATGAGAAACTGTGACATTGAAAGTGCACGGAGAGATTTGGGTTATAAAATAACTAGTTGAACTAGTTTGCTAGGGCTGGTGTTGTTCAGTTTTGCCACAACAAAATACCACAGACTGAGTAGCTTACAGAACAGTGTTCTGTTTCTCACAGTTCTGGAGGCTTGAAGTCTGAGACCAAGGTGTTGGTAGGATGGATTTCATTTTGAGGCGTCTCCTTTTAGCTGTGGATGGCCAGCTTCTCCCTTTGTCTTCACATGGTCTTTCTTCTATGTCCGTGCATATCTGCTGTCTCTCTTTGTGTCTAAATTTCCTCTTCTTATAAGGATACTAGTCAGGTTGGATTAAAGCCCACCTTAACGACCTCATTTTAACTTAATCACCTCTCTAAAGACCTTATCTGCAAATACAGGCACTTTCTGAAGTACCAGGTATCAGGATTTCAACACATGAATTTTGGGGGCAGGAAACAATTCAGTCCAACACTAGTCTTCAAAAAAATTTACATATTGATACGTATACTTAAAAAACAATGTAAACAACCTTTTTAAAGTAATTTTAAAAATAAACACTCTGCTTACTAAAAACAAACAAAACAACAAAAAATAATGCTAGGAAAGTTTTTGTTTTTTTATTGCAATTCTTCTGAGTACGAAAGTATTCTAATTTATAATGGCTATGATCAGTCAAATGTTTACTTTGTGTGTGTGTGTGAGAGAGAGAGAGAGAGAAAGGGAGACAGAGAGAGTTAAGAGAGATTTTCAATATCTTAATTTCTTTTTCTCAATTCCTTTCTCTTTTGGTTTCTGATACACAACCATATAAGGCAGCCTCTAAAATGGCTCTCAATGATCCCTGCCTCCTGGTATTCATGCCCTTGTGTAATCCCCTCCCGCTGAGTATGAGAAGGATTTATTGATTCCGTTCTAAGAAACAGTATATGGCAGAAGTGTTGGGATATCACTTTCAATTCCAGGTTATAAAAAGATTGTGGCTCACATCTTGGGCACTCTGTCTGGGACTGCTCACTTCTGGGGGAAGCCTGTTGCCATGTCATGAGGCAATCCTGTGGAAAAACCCATGTGACAGAGCTTGGAAGCAGATCTTGTGAGCCCTGCTCATATCAGTGAGCTCAGAAGTAGCAAGCCTTAAGATGACTGTAGCCTTTTGGGAAACTCCAAGCTAGAATTCTCTAGCTAAGTTGTGACTGGATTCCTGACTCACAGAAACCGTGAAATAACAAATGTCTATTGTTTTCAGTTGCTAAGTATTGGGGTAATTTGTTATGCAGCAATAGGTTAACTAACACAAGTTCAGCCTACAAATATCAGACAAAAATTCCCTTCTGAAACTATAGCTCACAGACACATGAAAAATTAGCAAGTGTTTTAGCAATCTATTTCTGACAATTTTTATTGATAACTTTAAATTGAGATTAAAAATCTAGGATGAGTCCACATCACAGTTTTTAACACAACAAGGAATCTGAAAAGAGAGTTGCTTTGCTCTGTCTTCCTATTATTAAATGAAAATGGTTTAGAGCATATCTTAATTGCCTATAATTTTAGTTCTATAAGTATCTAGTTTAGGTTGGGTTTTCCTTTATTTCAGTTGAAATTTCAGATTCCCTTTTAAGATAGAAGCAAAAAAATCCAAGAATTATCAAAGACTTTGTTTTTAATAGTTTTAGTAACAAGAAATTATATAGTCAATATGCAATGCCCATCTGGGGAGAGAGCCAGATTCTCTGTGCACTGCTCACGCATTTTATCAACAAAGACTGGATCTGACCCAGCCTCTGAGTCAATCATGCTTTGTGCAGGACTGCATCCTGCAGTGCTCATGAGGCTACCCCATCCACACAGGAGTCTGTGGGCAGGCCCGGGTGACAGCTCTAAGAGAGCTCATCATGCACGGTTCTAATACCTTCATACTTTGTACTTACGCTCTTACTACTTATACTCTGTAAACATGACTCTTAGCCAGCAACACAACTTTTTATTAGAGGGCTCTAGACACAGGAAGTGAGGGAGAGGAAAGATCTGTTCTTCATCAATGCTTACATAATTATTCATTAAGACTTATGGTAGCAATAATTCTACATGGGGCAAAACCAAACTCCACCGGCTAGAAAGGCAAAAAGGGAGGAGGGAGGATTGCTGCCCAAAAGGATGTTAGAGCCTGGACAGCTTAATAATTTCATAGAATATGAATTGGAGAATATCAACTCAAGTTCAAGGACAGCCTTGGATTTCTGTCCAATAGTCTCTTGTTCTTTTACAGTGCGTGTGTGTGTGTGTGTGTAGCATGTGTGTGCATGCCTGTGTGCATGTGTGTACAATCTAATGTCAGGTATTATATCTGTGTGTACATATAAGAATATAAACTATGCCTAATCTCTTAATTAGACTTTATGCTGCTTATCAGAGAAAAACAGTAGAAAATTAGTTAATTTGGGCCATATTTTTCTGTTGTCAACAATAATCCTTTGCATCTTGAAACAAATGTCCCACAACTGTCAGAAAAATATACAGTATTATTTATAAGAATTTTATACATCTTAGCATAATGAGTCATTGCATGGGTCTTGAATTCTGAACACCTGAGTTCCAGTTTTGTTCGACCGCTTGCTAGCTAAGTGGGCAACTTGTTTAGTTCTGTGAGCTTCACTTTTTTGTCCTTAAAAGGGGACAATAGCAGAATTTACTGACGGGCTGTGGAGTGCTTAGGACCCCCCCCACCCCAAGCCATTGCTCAATAAATGTCATCCAGCACGCAGAAAGGTGGAAGAAATTTCCCTGAAATAAGCGGTTCTCCACAATATCACTACAAACAAAATCCCAAGTAGGGAAACTGCTATAATTATTATTATAGTCTTTAGCTATACAAACCAAAATGTTTCAATATTATCCATTACAAGGCACAACAGTTATAATGCAATCCATCTTTCTAAACCACCTGTGAGGGTTTGGTTACTTATTATTACATAATCTCATTTCAATTGGTCCCACGGCATGGAATCAGAGGAGGGACCACTGTATAATAGATCTCTCTCTCTACACAGTGAAACGTTTCCTGGTAAACTGCATGTAAAGGGATTGTCCCATGGACCTGCATCACTAGAGTAGCTATGATTTCATGGGAAAGAGTCCGTGCAAATGGAGTTGGGAACTTTTTCTTTTTCTTTCTTTTTTTTTTCTTGGTGGGGAAGATTGGCCCTGAGCTAACATCTGTTGCCAATCTTCCTCTTTTTTCTTGAGGAAGATTGTCCCTGAGCTACCGTCTCTGCCAACCTTCCTCTATTTTGTATGTGGGATGCCGCCCCAGCACGGCTTGAGGGGCGGTGTATAGGTCCGTACCCAGGATCCAAACCTGCAAACCCTGGGCTGCTGAAGCAGAGCATGTGAACTTAACTACTATAGCACTGGGCCGACCCCCGGAATTTGGAACTTTTGACAAGGAAAAGGTTGATGGCTGCCATCCTGTAGCCTGAAATATTACTCAAAATTCATCTCCAACTGCTAATTACTCTCCCTTTATATTAGCACATTGCCACTTTACTATGTTACTGTCACTGTCTTCTAGGCCTGGGAAACAAGGCCCAACCACTATTTCTCTGGCCTAGTACAAATGTGTGCCACAGGCCTCGGTCAGGGCCTGGAAGGGTCCAGTACACATACTTCCTGCCATTAATTTTCCCCACAAAACACACAGTCCCACTCTATGGCATACAACCTTGAATTACAAAATTATGAAAATGTATTATTTTTCTTCTAAATTTCCAGTCTACGTGGCTGGTTCTTTTGTAACTTTTTAATTCTGTCATCATCAGGAGCAACAGTATCACCAGCAGCAGCAGGAGTCACGTCCAGTTGTCGCTTAAGGGCCCAACCCCGAGCCACAGCTGAAGAACAGCTTCTCATCTTTCATGGTGCAGCACAGGCTGATCTGCAGGAAGCATCGCCGACTCCAGAGTGTACCTCATCTCCTCTCCACTGTGCCCTCACGGCACCCTGCTCACATCTTTATTGTGGCACTTGTCAGTCAGGGTCTCACTGACTGATCTGCACACCTGTCTTCCCTTCTGCGAGAATAAATCCCCTGTCTCTGCAACCTCAGGACCTAGCACTGGGTTAGGTACAAAACAGATGTTTTAAAAATATTACATAACTAATGAATGGACAAGGAGAATTAAAAACACATAAGACGAAAATAAGAAAATGAGACTTAAAAGAAATCCAGAGAGACTATTATGTTTTAATCTTCTTTTTCATTTGTATTAAATGGGAAAGAATTTTCTATGAATGCTGAAAATCCTTGATTATTATGTAGGAATGCATGAGAAGGACCTTTTAGGCCACGCCCTTCCCGTAAGGGGACAGTGGGCTGTGCTGCCTGTGGCACTGATGAGTTTTCTCTGTAGCTGCAGGATCTAGCCATTCCCCGGCCCCCAGCACCCCCACAAGTCATTCTGGCTATCATTCCATTTGAAAGGATTGGAGCTACTTTTCACTCGGGAGAACATAATAAAATCAGTTCTTCACTACCAAATCAGGATGGACAACCCTTCTCTGGGGAAGAAAAGCAATAACTGATCACGATAATGAGATTGTGCAACAAGCTTTGAAAATGCTTATACCACATTTATATAGAACAGGATTTGCTTACACTTCAGATGTCGCAGCCGATATATGGTTCAGAGCCACAGAGTACGCGATAAATATGAGTATAACAATTTATGGAAACCATTTCATTACTTTTTTTAGAAATAAAAATACTATTTGCCTGTTCAATTCACATTAAACTACAGTATCCAAAATATTTCACTTTGGACTTGCAAAATCAATTCTGGCAGGATTTAGCCCATAACACAATAATTCATTTTCCAAAGTAAATACCACCACTAATGCAGTGTGTTCTCAAAAATTGTGTTCCAAGCATGATATTAGATTTTTAGTCCATATCATTGAAACTGACTTTACTGGTCTCATAAAATGCATTTCCAAAAGTAATTAAATGTTTTATAAGATCAAACTCAATATTTAATTTTAAACAGAACAAAAATTTTAAGAGTTTATATAAAGAAAACATGGGAGTTAGAAAAAGTAACAGGATTTCATTATAGTATATCATTTTCTATATCTTGAGAAAGTTGTATTTTTCTAACTTCCTACATCATAACCAAAGGGATAAAAATTATCTTCCTTTCAGGAATTTTGTAAGTAGTATAACTTATAAAATATCACAGAGTTAATAGTAGTAAAGTTATTGTTATGTTAATATTTAGGAAAGTCTATTGACAAATTAAAATAAAAATTCAAAATACATATAATTAATTTAGTTGAATACGAAGTGCATCTGATTCAGTAAAATATTTTTCCTCTTTAGTTCAATGGGACAAGAGTGAACAGAGTAATAACTACATTTCACAAGAATCTATTCACCTAACAAACATTCATTGAATGCCTGCTCTGTGCCAGACACTGGGTTGGGCACCGTGAATAAATCTGAAAACTCACTCGTGGTCCAGTAGAAGGAAGTGGACAGCTAAATACAGTAGGGTGACACATGAAACACACACATATCAAACTTAACAGTGTGTGATTGCCAAAATAATAATAATACCACAAATCACTATGAAATTGTATTTTACATATGTACTCCATTATATACTATTTATTGCTATATTTTACACATTTATATGTATATATTATTGAACAATTTTTGCTGTGTTTTATATAAAATTTGGTATCAACATTTAATATTACCCATTTCACATACTAGGACTCCTTTGATTAATAGTGTACAACATTTTCTTTTGTTGCCTGTTCCCACATCCTTTGCTCAATTGTATTAGGGAGTTCATTTTTAACTCTTATTGATTTGTAAAAGCCCTTTATATTAAGATTATTAACCTCCTTTCTCTCAAATGTATTGTAAACCCTATTTTTCCTAGTTTATCATTTGCCTTTCTATATGACCAAGGCATGATATGATTTGAAAAGATTTTAATTTTTAGATAGTCAAGTCTTTTGATTTTTTTGTTGTTGCTTATGTGTGTGTGTGTGTGTGTGTGTGTGTGTGTGTGTGCACGTATATCTCCTCGTTGGATTCATAAGAGCAGTGGCATGGATGGGAGAAGTCGTCCAAGAAAAGAATGGCTGGCGTTTTCTGAGAATCCAGGGATCTTCTCTGTAGGGATAATGAATAGCCTGACTGATACACAACTGGACATTAATCTTGATAGAATAAGAGGAGGAAGTGAGAGAATCCCATTCCCTTGAGAGAGGCTCCACCCTCGGAACCCTGGCTTCACGCTGGTGGAGGAGGATGTTGAGATGCTGCATCCAGGCCAAGAATGTCACTTGGGTGGAGCATTAGTGGGAGAGGTGTAGGAAGTCTGTTTTGCAAACAATTTTTTCTTGCTTTCCTACACGTGCTTTTACCTTCAGAATGTTAAGACAAGCTGAGATTTGGATACGGAACGAGTGGGGAGGGGAATGAGGTTCCATGGCTTGATTAGGTTGGAGACCAATTGGCCTGCCTCTGACTTTGGCTTGCAGAGACATCCTGGGGCTTGGCATAAAAGCATCATAAAAATAAAGAGTGTGCCTTTGCCTGATTCTGTCTCCTGTGCACACCCTTCCTCAGAGACCTTAACATGCATGGTGGGATGGTGGGAGGGGTAGGAGTAGTTTTGACAGGACAGAACTGGATTATTTAGGATCCCGTTCCAGACAAGACCTACTTATGATAGAAGTTTGTATTGGGTAAAACATCAAGATGGCGGTGGGGGGTGGCATTCTCTTCCACCAAGGTGGCGAATGACATGGAATCGGAAACACTCATGGAACAGGTGATCCTAGTATTATTCTTGAAAGACAAGCAGACCTTTGCCAGGCACACGAGTGGGAAAGGTCATTCTAAGCAGAAGGAAAAGTGTGGGCAAAGGCGTGGAATCATGAGACAGCCATCCAGTCTGTGGACTCAAGGCCAAGCATATACAGAGCCGTTGTACCAATTACAAAATGCTGCTCCTGTACAAAGACACATTTTTAAAAAGGTTTCCCCTTGGGGCTGACAAAGTAAAGAAAAGGCACATGCTTTGGGTAGATGAATTAGAAAAAGGTGCCCTTTCCTTTTAGCTAATTCAGCGGGGCCCAGGGCCCACAGCTTATGAAACAATGTAGCTGAGCTTCCAGTTCCCATTCACCCTGATGGGCACAAACTGCAGAATCCTACCTGGGGGCCTGCATCAGTCTTAATTTTTAAAAAATCTGTTCCTCACTTGAAGTACTGCAATAGCCTTGCTTTCCTTTATTCCATGCATGTGTCCTTCAATCCACCTCCTACTGACTGCTGGATGATCTTCTAAGTGCAAATATGATCATACTCCGTTTCCCTGCTTCTTCTTTGACTATAGTAGTGGTTCTTAGACCTATCAGTTAGATCCAATACTCCCTCTTATAACAAATGTTTGTGGCCAGTTGTTCATAAATAGTGCAGCAATTTTTCCCCTTCCTGTACTCATACACCCTTGTAATATGACTTTGGAGTTCCTCCCAAAAGATGGAGTTTCTTTTCCCATCCTTTGAATCTGGGAGTCTCTGTGACTTGTTTTGGTAAATGGAATACCAGAGAAGTGATGATGCGACAGCTCTGAGTCTAGGCTTGCATGGTTGAGACCCCTGCCTCTGCCATGCGACCAAGTCTAGGCTCTCCTGCTGGAGGATAAGAGACACATGGACCACAGTCAAGGCAGCCTGAGTGTCCCAACTGAGGCCCTAGAGATGTGACAAAGTCCAGTCACTATTAGCAAAGCCTACTAGCTGACCTCTGCACGCATCTGCAGAATCATGAGGAAGTCTAAATTACCAACCCACAGAATTGTGAGCTAAATAAATGGTGGCTGTTTGAAGCTATGAAGTTTTGGGAGTGGTTTATTATGCAGCAGTAGCTAACTGTTACAGCTATCTTGAAACGAAATGCATAGATGTTAAAACTTACATGCACACATAATTTTAAAAAGTCAGTTAAATGTTATAATTATAATAAAGGAGAACTAAAGGGCAAAAATTTATAATAAAGCAATATGAACTTCAGTATGTAAGTCCCTAGGTAAGACTACCAAAAAGGCATAATGAAATAGTAGTAAGAGAACTGAACCTATACCTAGAACACAGAATGTACCAGCAATAATCCCAGACTGACACAGATTGTGTATTAGTGTTTCAAATGCCCAAATCAGCAGTTGGTGACATAATTTTTCAAAGAAATAATTCTTGGTCAGTTTGTGAACAAAATAAAAAAGAGTTTTCCCTTGGTTTACATGGTAATTACCTTCTGGAAAATTTAGTATCTCTAATTTCTCTAATAGCAACAATGTCTTTGTGTTTATATCTCAAACAGAGTGAAGGTCTAGGATCACCTAATTATAAACATGACTGCGAGGATGTCCACTAGGATTTTAGAAAGCCATGTGTAACTGAGATCAGTTCTTTGTTGGGAAGAACTGACCTGTGCACTGAAGGATGTCTAGCAGTATTGGCTCCAATCCACTAAATGCCAGCAACTGCCAATTTTTGTGACAACAAAAAATTGTCCTCATAAACTTCCAAAAATTCTTACTAGAAGGGCATCTGGCCCCTGATGAAATCACTGCTCTGTTGAATAAAGTGTTAGCTCCTGCTGTTGTTGAATATATTATAGCACATTTCAGTGTCCTGCATTAGGATAGTCTGTTTATAGGCTCCTGCTACAAAAACTGAGCTCTTTGCACTCACGGACCATCTTGGTATTCCTAGAAGCCAGGAAGTGGATGCAATATAGAAATGCAATATATTACAATGTGCAGGAAAAGCAAATGTTCTATCTTCCTAGCAGAAGTGTTAAGGAATTACACAATATTAATGATTGTGTGAATAAATTTACAAAATGTGAAGTTAGGTCAGTGGAGTAGTGCCAGGTGGGAGGAGAAGCCAAATGGCAAAAATGTAGAAAATAAAAATCTTTTACTAAGTCAAAAAACTAAAACTAAAATTATTTTATTTACTATAACTCAACTATGTGGGTTGACTAACTGGATGAACGTCTTATGATTTGAGTTAGCTTTAAATAAGTAGAAAAATTAACCTATCCTAAAAAATAATTTTGAAATAGTTTTGTGAAAACTGGCATCCGAAGTAAGATTTGTTGCTTGCGTGAATATAAAGTTTATTTAAAGGTTGAGGGCAGATTTGGGTGCTAAGAGTCGTTTATTGAAATCAAAACTCTAGAGTAATCTCCATAACAATTATACTAATCATTTTCCTACCAGAAAAATTGATGTTGTGTAGACCTTCCCATGACCACATGGTGAGTCAGGGGAGCAAGGAACCAAATTCATGATTCCCAGTCCCAGACCATCATTTCATTATTCAAGAAGACCTAGATCTACCACTCATGGGAGGTTAGCCCAAAGCTCACAAACTAGGTCGGTGGGTGAAGTGTTTCAATTTACAGGATGAAATGATGGCATGGACCTGGTAAATTGTGCTTGCAATTATTTTCCTAATTATAACTGCAGGGTAATTTCCGCAGATAGGGTGCATAATGTAGGAAGATTTTTTTCCCTTCACATTAAGGAATAGGGCAATTGAAGGTCTCCCATCTTTGCTCTAAGGTGTTGCTGAGATATCTGATATCCCCTAAATATATAGCACTTCATGATTTTGTGTAGTTTACAGCCTCTTCACGTGACAGCCAAAAGAAATGGTGAATTTGGAAATAAAAAATCAAATTAAACTGGTTGTTTGGTGTCATGTGGACAAAAACAAGCTTTCTTGGCTATAATTTTCACTTTTCAATCTGTGGTTTCACTCTTGTACACACGCCCTGAAATATGTTTTTCTGCTTGTTTGTGTCCTGTAAGAGACTATAATGTAAGAATGTGGTTTTTGCTCCCTTTTTTCTCCCCATTTACTTGATCAGTGTGAGAAACTATTCTCTTCTGGCTTCAGACAACACATTGTCTATTACCATCAGGTTTAGGTAAAAGAGATCCTGGAAATACATTTTATTGATTTCTTAAGGTAATAGGGATACAGGAGTCTGAAAAGGAGAAAAAAATACAAGCCTACAAGTTAGAAATAAAACCAAACTAGAACTCAGTCTCACAGCTAATGAAAACAATGATGAACAATAAATCCTAAGAACAAAGCTAGGCATAATGGGAGGAAAAATGAAATGAAAGAGGCCTTTAAAAATGAAGACCAAATAACTGTGAGCAACAGAGTGGGGAGGACGAATGTCCTCTTGGAAAGAAAAAAGAAGGGCCGAGCACAGGGAGAAAGAGACTAAGAGGAAGCGATGAAAGGGACTGAGCAAGACGAAGGTTTTTGTCCCCACTGTTCTTTCTTTTTATTATTATTTTTTCCCTTAACATCACATTTCCAGTGGTGAAAGACAGAAGGAGAGAGAAGCTAGGACTTCTGACTTCAATACGGCGCCCACTTTAAATGCTCTTTTCTCTAACCAACTTGGCACCTAAAAATAGTCCATCAGAAGATGTCCTGAATTCTTATGTCTATAATCAGATATTTTTTTCCTCCCTTGAAAAGACATATGTCAGTAATTGTTCTATTTCAGAAAGTACTTTTGGCAACGCTGATTTTATATCCCTAAGTGCCCCCTAGTGACAAGGTCCAATTTCAAAATCTCTTTCACAGTAATTTTGTTCCAAACATTTCCTTTTCCTAGTACAAATGTGGCCATCTCAGGGACAAAGCATCCAACTTATTATCAATTATTACCAACTTATTTTAATTAGGCAGAGAGGAAAGTTTCCTGAGTAGGTCTAGGACACCATAATAGTGAGTTACTGTTATTCTTTACAAATTAATTTATAATTGGAAAAATCAATAGTCCCCTACTATAAGAGATTTCCCTCAGTTATACAATTACAAAATAAACTATTTGGGAATATGATCACTCATAGCCTCCTCCTCTTCTGTTAAGTTTTATTAAAAGTCAGATTCCTGACAATTTCTTTTCATTCATCTTGTGAAACAATAAAATAGCAGCACAGCCACGAAGAATGACATGCTGCTCTACAACTCTTTTCCAGTTATGATTTCTCCTGATCACTTCTAATATTCCCATAAACTTAGCAGGGAGCTAAGAGGAAAAATATTGCAATCATAAAAATTTAAGCTGAAATATTGATTTGGTAACTTCTTGTGGGTGATGGGGCATGCTATGTAATTTCTTTAATCGTCAGTTTTATATCTGTAAAATGGGAATAACAATAAAGGACTGTTGCGGGGGATTAAATCAGATATTACATGTTAAGCTCTTAGCAGCATATCTGCATATATTTAGGGCTTAATACACGATAGTTATTACGATAACTATCGTGCAGCCCAATAACTGATATACACCAACCCTGTGTCTTTTTTTCTGTCTTAAAAAATTTGGTAGAAAAAAATCTCAGTACTCTGAAGCAGAGTCACAGTGACCTTCAAATAGACTGGTGACCTTGTTTACTTCTAATCAATCCTATTTTTAGATTCTGTTTAGAATCTAAGTGCTCAAGAGCTTAACTAGAACATTCAACAAATCCAGTTCTGTTGTACCACATCTAACAACCTGTCTGAATAAAAAATGCATATGGGAGATAGTAAAACTTTTCTGTGTATACCCCTTTATACATTTACAGATTCTTGAACATATCATCCTCATTTTATCAATGAAGAAACTACGGTACAGGAGGGTTACATCAATTGGTCTCAATGGGCGAAGGCACAGCCCTCCAGGGGAGGGATCAAAATCTCCTGGAGGGAGTGATTTTCCTAGATTCCCCCATGCTCCTCCAGAGGCATGAGATGCTTAAGAACAGAAAAGTTCTGCCTTAGCAGCCCCCAAGCCACTATTATTGACAGAAGTGTCTGGAATTCCTTAGCCACTTCTGGGATGGGAGCAAGGTTCGAGACCAGTGGGTTAGTAACTGATCTTGAAAAAGAAGCCAGGTCAATTACACTTACATTTATTTATATTTCTATAGCCACATAGAAGGAATTGCTTCTAACTCCTGTATTCGGAATTTTTGGCTTCAAATATTTCTGATTTTCCTCATTTCCACTCCCAATACTGCCTTCATCCTATTTCCATCACCTAGTCACAGACTTAGTTAAAAGGAAAACTGATTAGCATGAAGTTAAAAAGATCAGTATGCAATTGGAGTATTCTCTCTGATGTAATCAGAATAACACATTTTAGCCAGTGCCCTGAAGAGAAAGAGGTTAGCTGCTCTAGGCTTTATTAAATTTTCTTATTTATTTATTTGGCCAGGATCAAATGCTCATTGATGAATCTATTTTCAGAGATCTCAAAAATTTACACTCCAGGCATGGAGAGGATATGTTATATTCACAGAAGTCAACAAATTTCAATGAATTTGGGGCAAGTAAGTACTTTCATTGTTTTGAAAACCTCTGGCAATGCATGGATCATGAACTGAGTTTAAAATAGTATTCCCTGCCATATAAATTTTTATTGTAATTCTGTTTGGCCTATTTTATCATTTGATTTTCATTCACTTCATATCAAGTATGGTTGAGATATTCAGAGATCTGTAGTTCTTTATCCTCATAGCATCCTAGTGTGTCACATATATAGCTATAATAATTGTTTCTGAAAACTATTTCCCATTTCCAGTTGCACATCTGTTACTTTGTACCCAAATTTGCCGGCCCTCTCCAATCCCCCTTTCCCAATTCAAATGATTTACGTGATTGCTTCTCAGTCTTGCGGGGATTGCTGCAATTTTAGAAGTTACTTCTGTTCAATCTGTCACAGAAAAAGGTGCATAGAATGGTCTAATCTCACTGATCTGGACCAAGTCAGAGTAGCAAGGCCACGTTGCCTGAGTAGCTTCAGTGCTGGTCAACAGGACACTAGTGAATGAGCAGGAATCTTGAGTCAGTGAACTTACGATATTATCAAGCATAGTCTGAAAGTGGGCAAGAGGGCCCAGTATGTTTTCAATACTCCAGTCCCCACTGTGTGTGTGTGTGCATTTCCATTTACTCCATGAGGCTTACCTCAACCTCTTAAAATTCCAAGTCCAACATGCACATTCTCCACATTTGGTATCAAAGTCTCCTTAGTGGAGAAACTAATTGTAGTCTCTTGTACCAAAATGTGAATTGTTGACAACATGTTACCTCTGTGCTTGATTATTCCCTTCAGTTGTGTCCTGAAATGGCTGCCTCCTATTAAAGAGTACTTTGGGCATCAGAGAATAGTGTGAATGTGGGCACCTTTTCAAAAAAGAAGGCACAGGCCTCTTCACCTAAGTCTGACCTTGTTTTTGAGATGATAGAACCTTGGCAGATTCAAATTACTCTTCTTGGACACTCCTCAAGAGCTGACTATTCCTTTCATTTAATCATACATTGACACCATACTTGATTGGCCCAAAATATGGTACTAATTTAAAAAAAGAAAACTATTTATATAAATTTTTTATTTATTAAATACACAATACCTGCCATATAGTTGGCATTCCATAAATTGTGGCTAGATGAATGAATGAATGAATGAATGAATGATTCTTTGGCTACATGCTACTAATTGTGGGTATATATTTTTGTGTTTGGTTCATTTGATCAAAAGACAGTATTCCAGAGGCCACAGTTTAGGTTCTGTTTCCACGTAGGCCAGTTTGTTTTGTTTTGTTCTATGATGATTGGCTGTACCTCTGACCATGCCGCCTTGTGCATGTATCCTGTTAAATACAGAAGGGGGAATACAAAAGGCTGTGGGCATATGAAAAAACCCATCATTATTACAAAATCTAAATCAGGAAAACACATCTATACATCTATTTATTTTGTGAGTTACTAATCTCATAAAGCCAGGAGAATCAGAAGTAGAAATATTAAAATTCAACTGTAGGTAGAGGTATCTAGGTTACTGCGATGTGCTCTCAGCTACCTACAACTAAAAACGTGTTTAAAATAGAACTTTAAAAAGTAGAAGATGAATGAGGTCAAAGTTCACATTTATAATATTGAGCATAAATTTCTCAATCTGCACCACATCTGTCAAAAGGAAAACTTAGACCAAGAAAACCCACGAAGCGCACCCACTATAGAGAGGCAGCCTGTTGAGGGGTCAGCTATGAGACCTAACTCATGTAAGCCACTGAGTATCTAAACAAATGGAAGTAAAGCCATTTGACATTTACCATGAGAATAATGCAATGTTTTAACAGTTTTAAGTTCCACCTCTATTATTTATTATTCTCTTTAAAAAAAGCAGAAAATAAACAGCCTCAGAGAGAATGGGCTAAGGCTAGGACCAAAATAGAACCAAAGCTGTTTCTACCTTCATTCAGATTTTTCCCTACAAGATGGAAAACCTACACAAGGTAGACTTGGTGTGGCTGGAGAGAAGATTTTAAAAGAGAGAAAGAAAAAAGAGAAGTTTCATCATTTATTCATTCAACAAAAATTTTTGAGACCTACTATGTATTACGAAGTACACTAGCTGACAGAGTTTCAGGGATGAATATAGTCTGGCTGGGAAGGTATGTCAAACAAAATTACCCAAATAATTATATAATTACATGTGTGGTAACTGATATAACGGAGTAGAGAGTGTTAGCAAAGAGCAGGGAGAGCAAATGGAGTCACGAGGAGCTGGGAAGATTAGAGAACTTCCTGGAGGAGGTGATATTTAATCTGAACCCCAAGGCAAAGCGTGGAGGTGGGGAGGGATGGGTGGAATGAGGTCGGGAGAGAATTTCAGAGACAAAGAGCCAGGAAGGAGACTCTGTGATCAGTGTGTGGAGAGAAGCTCAGTACAACAGCAGGGTGACTGGGTCAGACGTGAGCAATAGGAAGTAGGGAGAGAGAGGTCATTAGGGGAAGGGTAGATCACATAAGATCATGTAAAGGAGATTGTATTTTACTCTAAGGACGGTGGGAAGTCTCTGAAACATTTCAAGCTATGGAGTGATACAGCCAGACCTGCATTTGGTAAAATTCATTCTAGATGTGATATGCACAATGAAGCAGAAAGGAGCCAGAGTGGACAGAGGGAGAGCAATTAGGAGGCTGTTTTCATAGCGGTGAGAGATGGTGGTGGGTGGAGAAGCACAGAAAGAGACAGCATGATATACATTTTGGAGGTAAAATGGACAAGACTTGATAATTGAATACGTGAGCTAAAGAAGAGGGAAAGTGTCAAATCTCCAGCAGGAACAATTAGATGACACTTACTGAGATGAGGGATGTTGGAGGAGGGGCAGGTTTGAGGGGAATACAATAATGGTACACCAATAGGCACTTGGTTATATGGCTCTGATGTTCTGAAAATAGGAAGTAGAGAAGACAGGTTGGTTTATAGGAGTGGGTGAAATCGCTAGGGAAAGAGTGTAGATTAAAAAGCAAAGTGGAACTAGGGCCAAGCTAAGAAGAATCTAATGTGTAAAATTCAGATGGAAGAAAACTGCTCCTCAAACGCATGGAGGACTAGTCAGAGAGGAGGAAAACTCGCTTTTCAAAGTGAGAGTAATAAGATGAAGACAGGTCAAGTCAGATGGACCGTGAAGTGTCCTTTCAATTTAACAGCTTGGATGGAGATCTTTAGCAAGAGCAAGCCATTGAATGGTTGGGGCAGAAGCCAGATTGGTGTGGACAGGAAGTGGGTGGGGGGGGAGTGGGGAAGGGTGTAGATAACTTTTGAGATGGGGAAAGAGCTGTAGTCGGAAAAGGATACCGGATTCAGAGAGGACTTTTTTTTTTTTAAGGAGAAATTAGGGCCTTGTGAATACTTACAGAAAGCAGCCTTAGAGACAAAGAGGCTGAATATCCAGGAGAAAAAGTGAGTAACCCATTCAGGGAGGTCCATGGGAGGACAGAATAGATGGGATGAAGAGCACTCACCACCGATGGAGGTGGGTCCACTTCCTCCGCTGTGACAGGAGGGAAGGAGGAGAGGATGGTGAAGTTTTTTGAGATAGTTCCCAGTGGTGGCTTCTGTTAACTTCTCTGAAACATAGAGTAAGGTCCTCCACTGAGGAGGAGTGGTGTGGAAGATGGGGCTTGGGGGATGAAATTTCAAACCAGAGGAGGAATGAGATGGTTATTTCAGAGAATGACCTAACTACAGAAATAATTTCGGAATGGACAAGTCGTCCTTTTCAGTATTTGCAACAAAAATCAATTGTCAGAAACTGGAGTATATCAGCTAGAAATCCTAAAAGCACTATCTCCTCACTTATACTTGTCTCTCTTAAACATGCTATATTAAAACCAACCACTTTAAATGTAGTTCCATGCAAAATTTGTAATTCTCCATAACTTAATAAATCTTTCAGCTTTGAAACAGTGTGTTTTGTGCAGAAGTTTCTTTAAATGGAAAACACTTAATTGCAAAAAGTGAAAATTAATCGCAAATAAAAGTGTAAAACAAATTCCTTGCTAGGCCAGGAAGCATGCCTTCATTCAACCGCCTCCCAACCTGTTCTGTACCTATTTCTTTCCTGCTCTCTCATTCCTTTAGCATCCAGCACAGTGCTGTGCTTGTAGGAAGCAGTCCACAATATCAGTAGTTCTAATAGTATCTTTTGTGCCACTCTGAAGAGAGTTGATTTTCAATGGCCCTTCAATCGTGAGACACAGGATTGTGGTAGGCTCCTGGTTTTCTTGTTTTGTTATTTCCTTTCCTTTGTCAAAAATACTGAAACTCCAAATTGGAAACCAAAGGAGTCACTTGCAAGAGCTCTCTCCCTCTCTTCCCATGCTCTTCTCTCTCCCACACATGGAAACATACATCTTTATTTTAGGTAGGTTTTTGCTCTAAACATCAAGGACTTGAAGAAGAAAGGAGGCCCTGTTGGCTTCTACTTCACATTTCGTTGCAATTTGTATATATGTGTAACTCTGATTCAGTCACAGAATCTCAAGATTTTAATGTTGAAAAGGATCTGTGAGACCATTTAATCTCCCTGCCAGCCCGGACCGCACTCCACTTTATGGAGGAGAAACTTAACAGTGGTATAGCGTGTGACCTGAGGAGCCCATTATGTGAATCGGTGGCCTCGGTCTTCTGTGAACTACCTCCTAGGAGGTAGAGAGTACAGAACTACCTCCTAGGAGGGGGCAAGGAGTTTGCACATTCATCTTTTTCTTTGCCCACAGACTCTAGCATGGTGTTCTGCATCCATTACTGCTTGATGAGTGCTGGGTAATTTGAATTTGTTGTTCAGGATCTTTTAGTAACAAAACGAACACAGATCTTTGGATCCATGGAGGTTACCAAGTCATTACCCGACTAAGATCTAGGTTATAGTATAATTTCCCTTCCTTCAGTTTAGAATTAAAACATTACAGAAAAATGGGCGAAATCATGCCAGTGAGTATGGTAACAAATTTCTGACATGTGGCATGCAATCTGTGAGGACATTCCTTCACTTGGTCCTGTACTTTGGGGAGTAATCGAGTGGAAAATTAAATTAAATAAGCTTTTATTATTCCGTGGTTCTGCTGAAAAGGGTATCATCAAATACTTTTAAAAACATATCTTCTGAAATACAACTTCCAAAGTTCTTTAATATTACTGAATTGTGCAAAAGCATTCTTTCATCTCCTTTAGGTTTTCCTTTTCCTTTCTTTTTGCCTTTGGTAGAATCAAATCCACGGTAACTTACTGTGGGTTGCATCAGAAATACACACTTAGTACCGTAAACCTCAGAGATGAACCTGAAAGCATAGTTTCTAAACTAAACCAGTAAAAGTAACAAAGTAATACTTTTATTGTTTTCATTTATATCACCCTTTAACCTCAGATTTCTGTGCAGGATTATGTCTCAGACATAGATATTTCTACGGCTGCTACGTTCTTTACTTAAATATAATTATACCATACTCGGTAATCAATTTCTTTTATAACATGTCAGGAGATAGATAATTTTTCCTTTTCATATGGAGTAAATTTATGTATGATTACAAAATGATACTTGACAGGTGAAAGCAGGACCTTGTATCCTTGGCTTTTAGCCCAGGGATTTAAGTGATGTCACCTCTCATGGTCTATAATGTTTTTTCTCACTTCAACTGTCCTCTTTCAGACTAATATTAGTGAGATATGGAGAAAGAAGTCCCTTTCTCCTTGTGCACTTGACTAATGTAAGTTATTGACCCTGTATGAATATTACATGAGTTAATGTAACTGTACGAGTCCTTCAAGACAGACATTCTCTTATGATCGCCTGGAGTGATCCTATGTTCCACAGGCACAGAGACAGGGCATGTGGAATGAGAGGAGTGTGAGGTTTGGGGTCCCACAGCCTTAGGTTTGTATTGCAACTCCATACCTACTACCTGTGGGGCTGACGACAAGAAACATAATCCTCTGAACCTTGGGTTTCTCATCTACAACACATCCATTCCCTGAAATAACACTGTTCTCAACAGGGTGCACAAGTAGCACTCTTAGAAACATCTTTTATACATGTATCTTTAAACACTTCTCTACATGCATTAAATAATGGTCAACACATCCATGAAACAAAACAAAACAGGCTTCCTCCCCAAAAGTCCCCAAAACTCTTAACACATCATCATTTTATAGAGGCCCAGAGAGGTTAAACAACTTGCCCAAGGTCCTACAATGGGCCAGGGCTTGAGTCCAGTTCTATGAGATTCCAGAGTTCAAAGGCTTGTAATACCCAAGGGAGGAAAAAAGAGCCACAAAACCACAGGAGGAAGGCTGGTGGTGGGAAAAAATAAAATAGATCTAAATGTTGTCCATCTTTCACCCATGTGTACTTATCTATGGTCAAGCAATGAATCCAGAAGCAGGATTCATTAAGCCTCTGATGTGGGAAGGGCAGGGAATAATACAACAGAAGTCCACGGTACAGTCTCTTGACTCATCCAGGAAGACAGGAAGCTGAACGATTGTGGGACAATTAAATTCCAAATTGTTTGGCATTTAATAACTAAAGTAGCATGAGTGTGGATAAATGAGAGACCAGCGTGGACTGCAATAATCAGGAAAGTTGCATGGAAACCTACCACCACAGTGACAGGACCTGTGTCTTATGTCAGAGAACACACAGGGCAGAGAGCGCTTTATTGGTGCAGCACAAACATGCTGAAAAGGTTTATAGGGTTGGGAATGTGCGGCCATGAAAAGTCTAGTGTGAGTGGAAGGGAGGGAATGGAACTCAGACAGAACTGGAAAGCCATGGCCTGATTGTGATAACTTGGAGAGCCATTCTCAGGCAGAGTGAACACGACAAGGGCAGCTCTGTGTAACACTCATCTAGGAGGGGCAAGCTCTGGGGTAGTGGAGTGGAGGCACCAGAATTAGGAAATTCAACCGGAAGATGAGCACAGCCACCCAGGGGAGGAGGTGAGAGGCAGAGCCCAGTGGTAGGGTGGAAATGGACAAGGGAGAGGCTTTAAGCACAAAGACAAAGAAGTAAACTTGGGATGCACTTTAACTTGCATAGCTGAAATCACTGTCTATTGTTTCCTTTTCTCTTATTAAAATGTCTCCAAAGTGTAAGTCTGGGGAGACAAATAGGCTTGTTCAGTGAGTGACGCAGAAGGTCTCTCTGGGTTGCCAGGTGATGAGCTGGATGCATGGCTTCTGCTCCCCATGCCCCCTCATCAGGAGAGGCAGCTCTTGGACCCAAGTATTCCCACGAGGCTGGCAGATGTTAGCACCTGGCACTTTTGGACAGTTCGCTGCACACTGGCTCCTAAGTTTAGATTGTTGCCTTCTGCTGGCAAGGCCGCTCTTGCCTTGGCCTTTATAAGGGCAAAGTTGTAAAACGGGGTGTACTCCACCTCTCTTGGTGCACAGACCCACGTGTGTGTGGTCCCTTGGCCCAAGCGTTTCTACAGGTTGCTCGGGGAAGAGGGCACATGTGTCTTTCCAGCCTCTGAGGCCGCTGGTAGGCACCCAAGCCCTCAAACCAACAAATACATAAATAAATTCATACTTGTTAATTGTACTTTATGTAGTTCTTTACACTTTACAGAGCTCTTTGACATGGAAATGGAAACAACAAACAAACAAAACAAAAACAGAAGGCAGGAGCTCAGAGAGGTAAAGCGAGATTCCCCAAATCACACAGACAGGGTAATAATGGACTTAGAACTCTAATCCAGGACATATATTTTCTAAGTTCAGAATCCAAAATAAAGCAAAAAGATGCAATGATAAATAAATTTTACCTTCAACCATTTTGGACATGGAGCTAAAAATTGTAGCTAGCGACTATCTGTCAAAGAATTGCAGACTATGAAACTGGATATTAAATTAGATTATGTGCCCATGGATCCAACGTGCAAGATGCTAGGCTATCACTGTAGTATGTATGTTACCTCTGTAATACACCTCCACCAAGCCAGGAAACTAGAGTCCTGGCTTCTAGATCTAATTCTTTCACTTAGTGTATGAGCTTGGGCAGGGCCACTTAAACTGTGTCATTTATTAAATAAAGGACTGTATGATTCAACTAGTAAGCACTTTCATGACACATGCAAGGTATCCAATAGCAACAAGTAAAGTGATATTCATAATTTCTCATTCCACGAATTGGTGCAGTGTACAACACTTGCCAAGTGTGTGCAATAGCTAATTTTCAGAGCATGTTACACATGCTGAATCCACTGTTTATTTCAAAGCTCTTTAACACACATTAGTACCTTCATGAATTATTAAGTTGTTTAGTCTTCTAATATTGAGTGAACAGTTGTTAATTTAAATATACTTTCATAATTTGACTACTTGTTTGGCATGAAAAAATTACCAAAAATAAGCAAACAAGAAAACCATAGCTTGAGCTTTAAGCCCTGGATATATGACATGACATTTAAATACACTTATAAGTATCTGAGCATATTTTATTCTTCTAACAACCACTAAAGATTTAATCAAGAAAGGACTCCTTGGTTTAAAAAAATTAGCAAAGAGCCTTACTCAAGATATTGTGCAATTAATGTCATTATTCAGAATTTTCCTAGTTGCTCCACTCTTTTGCATATATTAGCAGCAAGTGTTGGTTGGTATTTATTACATATATTTTATTATGATCACTGAAGACTAAAAATTTTATTTTAAAGTTTCAATTGCCTAGATGATTTTTTTATTTCTGGAAAATTAATCTCCTGGCATAGTGCCTTTTAAATAATAGTCGTATAGTAAATGTTAGCTATTTGAATTTAATCAATTGGTTGTCAACTCTTGCTGTTATGTAAAAATAGGTCGGGCACATCCTTGGTAATGTTAAACCCTTGGAAAAGTTGATGAAACAAAAAATTTAAGTTCAACTGTGTTCATAAAATTAAAAGTTATGATTGTGGTAAGTAGGATCATAAATAAAATATGTGAATGCAGCAAATATTAAGTAATAAGACTCAAGGACGGCACTACCATGCCATCATTCACAAGCTTGCAAGAACATGTGCACTTCATTAAAATCAATGGAGTGTACCAGTTCATCTTGGCATTATTCATAATTGAAACATTTCAATTTTAGTTAACACACACAAAAAAACTAATTTAAAAGTCAAATGAGGAAATTAGTTCTATGTTCCCATGTTCCAATTCCACAGTGATATCAACTAGCCAAATTTAGCCTTAGGAGGTACAAAAACATATCTAATACAATGAATGGAAAGCCTTTTAAAGAATCAGAGATCTGTTAAAACTAATGTTATTGCAACTAACTCAACAAAAATATATTTAGTATTGTAAAACAGCCCCTCAAACTACTCTATTATGAAACAATCGAGCTTACCTATAGACTTTCTTGTAGATTTCAAAAGCAATGAATCAAGAACTAGAGGCTTTATGTAAGAAATACAGTCCATTTCTTGAAAAAAAATTTAAATCATACAGTGATTGATTGAAAAATATTTTCTGCATACACATTATAAAGACCAGGGGGGAACTTTTCCTGTTTTAAATCATAGATTTCTTAACTGTAGTAAACACTATTAATAACACATTCTAGACATTCTCTTCATCTTCATTTCTGTGATGCTCTTCTTTCTTGCTTTTCTAGTTTTTACCATTCTTTTAGTGTCTCACTCTTTTCCATTTTAAAAATTTATTTATCAATCCTCACCGTGAGCATCAACAGGGACTCTGTCCTTTATCCCTTACGCATTTATCTCTACATCTAGTCTTTTGTCTCCCATCTATGAAGTTAATTGTTTCTCAACATTTATTTCCATCTAAGCCTCTTCCAAAAATGAGGTTTTATTTCTTGACATTTACAGATACCCAACTTGACCCTAAACCTCAAAAAAAAAAAAAATTAAATTCCTTGACTTTCCTACTAAGACATTTTTGTAGCCGTTGCATTTTGGGTTTTCTGCAAGCTCAGCTTCCTGGTATTTTATGCCCTATATTTAGTCATTCTGACATCTTTCTTTCAAAGGGTTTGAGTCTCTTCAGTATGGGGCAAACATACTTTTATTTCCCCAAGTTTAAATGATCACCAGAGAGGGAGTCGTGTGTATGTCTGTGCAAGCCCTGGGTACTCCTGGGAGAGGGTGAGGGGAATGCTTATTTGAGAAGAGGAAGGGCTAATGCTGCCCAGCCAGCGGTAGGGGCACGGAGGCAGGAGAGGATGCTGACTTTGACCCTGCACCCAGCTCATTCATCTGCCTGCCTGGAGCTGTGTTGGTAGCTTCCAGCCACATCCCCACCTCTCTTGAAGACTCTGTGGGGAGGGATACAGGCTAACATATTTTGTCCACACAGCCTAATGACTGGAAATAAGTTCAAGTCACAGAGAGAGTCATGTAGGGGCTCCTACACTCCAATAAACCAGGCTGGTCTTGAAAAGCTGACCAACTGGTAGAGGTCTCTGCACAACAACAATTCTTGGTTTCATGCCTTCCTTTCCCTTACCACTCTGCATAATTTACACGAATTCTTTTCAACTCTTTTTAGTGGAATTCCCTGCTTCCAGTTTCTCTCTGTTCAGTCCACATTACCTGCCTGAGAATGATCTGTAACTAGTTGGTGTATGTGAGATTTGGTGTCCCTCACATGCTCTCATCCTAAGTCTTGGACATTATTTCAAGACTTTGCCTCAACCTAATCACCTGACTCCTGGCCTTCTCCATTCTTCTTCAGTATGTCCATGCACAGGTGTCTCATGTCCCTTAGGTGGGTTCTAAATCCAGATCCTCCTGGTCAGTATCCCCCTCTCTGCCTCACACTTCTATGGACCTCACGGCTTGAGAATTCTGTTCAATGAACACCAGTGAGTGAACCCAGTCATCCTAGGCCACATACTATCTATCAGTCGCCACTTATAAATATAAGCTATCTTTCAAAAACTCTAAAACAAAAGTATTAATTAATATCTCCTATTCTAGCTATAAGCATCTTGTGCTTATTTTGTGAGGAATGTGGGCTTTGCTTATAAGGTCCCGAAAGTATAGTCTTCATCAACTTAACTCCTGACCATGGCCAATAAGGTCTTTCAATGATCTTACTGCTACCTCTCTCTCCTACCTCACCTTACCCAATCTCTCCTCTCTGCTCACTGCACCCTACCACCCTGGCCTGGATCACACTGGCTCTTACCTGCCTAAGGCTTTTACCTCTACTGTTCCTCCTGCACTGACTGCTCTTCCTCCACTTGCTACATGGCTGGGTCCCTCTCAATCCAAGTCTCTGATTGGATGTCACCTGCTATGACAGGCCTTCCTAAAAGAGGTCATCCTGTTACCGTCTTTCACAGTGCCCTATAATATCCTGCAGAGCATTTAACAAAATCTAAACAATACGTTTGTTTACTTGACTAGCTCTCCTCATTTAGAGAGTAAGCCCCTAGAGGTCAGTACCTGGTCTGTTTGTTCACCACAGCATATCCAGTGCTTAGCACACAGTGTGGATCAATAAATATTAATCAAAGGAATAAATATTATCAAAGCTTTCCTCTAGGTAATGTTAGAGTATCACCTGAGGGTGATGAGAATATTTTACATATGTATGTTGCATATATATTTAAGATAAAAATTTTGTATATTAAATCAATGTATACAACAAATGATATTATTGGGAAAGTCTGATAATTTGCTATCATCCTTTTGTTGCAAAGATGAGGATAAAGAATAGAAATAGCATGCTCTGGCTCCCTGGAATTGAAGTCATTGCTCAAGGGCAGTGAATAATGCTATAAAATCACTTGTACTCTAAAGATCATTATCTAAAGTCATTATCATACACAGGACATTCAAAGCTCACTTTGAGCTTTCTTTTCAAATACTTCAATCCTAACAATTCACAAAAGACACAGATTTACTTTTTATATTTCTCAGAAAAAAAGGAGGATAAATCAAGGAGACACTTGAAAATTAACAAGTAATCACAAATTTATAAGACTGCAGAGAGCCCTGTGTTTCAGTCATTATAAACATCCTCTGAATCTGCCTAAAAACTGTCCTTATTATTATTCCCAATTTAAAAAGTTGCTATCACCACTTTTTGAGTAACAGCAGAATGTCTTCACAACCTCGGGGTAAACAAAGATTTCTTAGACAGGACACTAAAAAGCATTAACCATAAAAGAGAAAAGTAATTTATTGTTCTTTCTCAAATTCAAAAATTTCAGCTCATCAAACGGCACTTTAAATAAAATGAATAGGCAAACCGCAAACTGGGAAAATACTTACAATACATACATCTGACAAAGGACTTGTAGTGAGAACATATGAAGAACTCTTCCCATCAACAATAGACAAATGATCCAGTAAAAACGAGAAAAAACTTGGACAGACATCTCACCAAACAAGAGAGACAAATGGGCAATAGCACATTATAAGATGATCAACATCATTAGCCATCAGAGATACACAAATTAAAGCCACAAGAGATACCATTTCATTCCCACTGTTAGTGAGGAGGAGGAGCAGCTGGAACTTAAACCATTGCTGGGGAACTGTTGGGCAGGGTTTTTTTTTTTTTTTGCTGAGGAAGATTTGCCCTGAGCTAACATCTATTGCCAGTCTTCCTCTGTGTTGTATGTGGGCTGCTGCCATAGCATGGCTGCTGACAAGTGGTGTAAGTCCTCGCCCAGGAACTGAATCTGGGCCACCAAAGTGGAGCACACCAAACTTAACTACTAGGCCACAGGGCTGACCCCTTGGGTAAGTTCTTATAAAGTTAAACATTTACCTTATGATCCAGCAATTCCATTCCTTGGTCTTTATCCAACAGGAATGAAAGCAGATATTCAGAAACAGACTTGTACAAGAATTTTCACAGCAGTCCTATTCATCAGATTCCCAAACTAGATACAACACAAATGTCAAAAACAGGATAATGGAAAAATAATTTGTAGTTTATTCATACAACAGAATATTACTCAACAATAAAAAAAGGAAGGAACTTACGGATATATCCAACAATCTCAAAAATATTACGGTAAGTGAACGGAACATTTACAAAGTATATGCTGTATGATTCCATTCAGATGAAGTCCAAGAATAGACCAAACTAACCTATGGTGATAGGATTAAGAAAGTGGTTGCCTGGGCAGTAGGGAGGAGATGACGGGGTGGGAGGGAGGTGTTGGGGTCCTGGATTGGAATTGACTGTATAGACCATGAGGGAAATATTTAGGATATGAGATTCAATATCTTATTTTGGGTGGCTATTACACAGGGTGTACAACTGTCAAAACTTATTGGATTGACCACTTAAGATCTGTGCATTTTACTGTATATAAATTGTACCTCAATTTAAAAAATTAAGAGATTCTATTATTTAAAAAAACTTTAACAGTAACATTATTCAGAATATTTCCTTATTTTCTAGGCATGAGAAACATTAAAAAAATTCTTGTTCTATTGAATTTAACACACCTGGTTTACAATGTATGATGACAAAATTAATTTATCCAGTTTTATTAGATTAAGCCTCAATTTATTGTGAAGTTCACAAAACACAAAGATAAAGGATTACCAAAAATCCCCAACAAACCTCAAAACAAAAATCCTGAATCAGGATTAGGTTTTCAATGATGAATGTTATTGCCACAGTGCACCAGCAAGGGGAGCAGTTACACTTTGAGAAAAATTCCATCTTCGTTACCACTGAATTATTTTATAGGGCACTTTAACGAGACCAAAAATTGACTTTTGGGTGTAGCCACAATGGAAATGACAGATCATTTTAAGGCAAGAGAAAAAGATTGGAAACCTTGACCCTCTAGATTACTCTGCACCTCAATGAGAAGGGGAAAAACACTTGCAGATCAGCTTATTAAAATAATGTGTTCATGTAATTCAGGTACCAGGAAAATATTTAAAAGAACAGCTAAATTAACTGTGGGATGCCACTTTTTCTTTGTTAATTATTCCCATACAAGAATGTATCCCCTTCCCCACAAAAGAAAAAATCCCAACAAATCCATGGATTATTTTTATGGATGTGGGACTAATAGCATCAGTTTGTGCAGAATTTGCAAGCTGTTTGGATACTGGATTCTGTCTGAGAGTAGGTATGGCTGGCAAACAGTACTTTTTTTTTTCCTGCAGCATGATGGCTTATCAGTTGAGATTGTTAGGCCGTGAATCTGAAGGTTTATTCTGCATTGTTTTTTTTTTTTTAATATCACCATGCTCATCAATTCTTATAAGATTTGTAAGGCCTAATTCTCCCATAAGCTCAGGAAGGCTGTAGGAAAGTCTCTAACTATCCCTTCCTACTAGTTTCATTAATCCTGGATTTACAAAAAAGAATGTTCTGGGTGACAATGGGAAGTATGTCCCAGGCATGTGCAAGTGCAGGGCTGCCAGCTAGGGACACTTATAATATGGGTAACTGCCCCCTTTACACTCTAACCTTAATAATAACCCCAAGTTCATTCTAACACCATAGCACCTTTTCAATTCTCCTCACTCCTAGAGAAGCTGAGCACAGAGGAACCAGCATTGTGTGCCCTAGAAAATGCCCCAAGCCATGCCCAGTGTGGGGCTGGAGTCCCCACTTATAGGGAAGCCATCTCTCTGCAATCTGCGGTGCTCATGAATATCAGACGTGCCTCCCTCCTTTGGAGCCGTATGAGCACAGGGACACTGGGTATACACAAACAACAGTCGCTTCTAGCAACTGTGCCTTGGAGAATGCCTACAAAATGCACAGCTCTAGGGCGTGAGCACAGTTTGTGTGGACTGACTCTACATGGGCACCTGCAGTGGCGGCCAGGAGAAATTCTTCCTTCAAAATCACACACACTGCAGCTTTTCCACAAAGCAGGCCCTCTACTCTGGGAGAGAGTACGCTATCAATATGTAAAAAGGTATTACCCTTGAATGTGTGTACCTTTTGCTGGGACATAAACCCTATCCGATGATTTTCTTCATGAAAATCCAAGGAACACTTCTCAGTTCAATGACCCTAAGAAATGATTTTGAATTACTTCCACTCATGAAATAGAAGGAAAGCATTTTTTTTCAGCCTCTATAAATGGAGACCCAAGGAAGTACAGGATCCAGAGTAAGAAGATTCAAGTTTTAGACTCTGCCTTGACCATTTTATCAAGATCCCCAAGTCTGTGATGTTACAGTCTGGACTGTATGCCTGCTGGCAAGGATTTATAGGATTGTCCCACACTGAACACCATTTCACTACATGGCAAAGAATTTTTAAAAAACAATGAGAAAAATATATAAATGAAATGCCGCTGCACACATACTCCTAATTTTGAGTTTGTCACTGAATGGACATGAGTCTTGTGTTCTTCCAACTAAGTGGGAAATAAATCAGAAGGTTGACTCCCAAGGGTTGCTAAAATCTGTGAGATATATAAAGGGTAGAGATGAGGTGTAAAGAGGAAAATACACATAGAACCCAGAAATGGAAGACATGCTGATTACAGGAGGAAACAGAAGGAAGGTGTAGTTAAGGCTAAAGAAATGAAATGGATGGAAGATGTTTGTGTTTGTTTTTAATGAGAGGTGAGTTGCTCCTTCCAGCAGATCTAGAATGAAGACTGCATACAAACCAGGTAAGAATGAAATGTAGCTGCAGAGGGCATTCTGGTCTGGTTGGCATGGCACCAGGCAATTAAAGCACACTCAAGAAAGGGCTCATGTGCATTTCTGGCATGGAGGGAGAATAGCCAATCTGAAACCAAATCAGGAGAAGCCTCACATGGAGCTTCCTAACCTGGGGGAGGCAAAGATGGGCTGCACTTCAGCATGACTTGGCTCCTGCCACATAGGGAAGGACCATGTGTGGGGAGTAAAGATGTTATATGTTACAGAACAATCTACACATCTGCAGGTTACCACAGCTGACTGAAAGGAATGTACAGGAAGCAAGGTGCTTCGAGGTGAATTCTGTGTGATCCCTGTTGGTATTCACAGAAGAGTTGGCTTTGGGAGCCAGGCCTGAGAAGAGAGAAGAAAAAGTTTTGGGGTTTCCCAACCCCTAATGAATTTCTTAAGGATGCGTTTCAGCAGAGCTTCCAGACTAAGACAGACTAGGAAGAAGGACTGGCCACCCATTTCCGAAAAAATTGGTCGTGAAAACCTTATGAATAGCAGTGGAGCATTGTCTGATATAGCTCCAGAAGGTGAGAGGATGGTGCAAAAAGACTGGGCGGGTTCAGCTCTGCTGTGCACAGGGTCATTAGGAGGTGGAATTGACTAAACCACACTAACGAGTCCCTGCAGTTCTATTTTCACAGAAACCTAGAATTTTGTCTGAATTTCAGAGTTTTCCTAATGTTTCAAACATTATTCATGGAAGATGCTTATATTCATTATCTTCAAAGATCTCGGATAGTAGCTAGCACCTTGAATTTAGTATATCCTTAATGAATAATTACTGAGTAAATGAATCACCCATGTTCCCAAATGAGAAATGTGTCTTATATTAATTAAAATAGGAGTCAATAATGTGCACGATATAGCCTATATTTTCTTTATTACTACTGTCATTTGGCAAATTGAGGATGTGCTGTAGCAATTCAAATCTCCCTCTGAGGTAAATTTAGTAACTATCAAGATATATCTTGGCAGCTCTCTCCTGGGGTCCCCAAGGCTCACTAAGCATTTTAAGAGAACACTGGCCATCATCCTAGTGGCTGAGGAGATAATCCATTTCTAGGTATAGGAGAGGAAGCGTGGACCTGCCTATTGCAACCAGTGAATTCAGTACTGAGGTCTAGAACTGGTGCTGATGGCATGAGGGACACGTAGCATGCAACCTGGCTCCTTTTTACTTGGTTTATACTCCAGTTTTCTATCCAGAGGAGGTGGAAAACTTTTTCACTGCCTCATGTGCTAGGGAAGAACTAAAACTCAATGGGAAGGGGAGGCTGGGAATAGGCTAGGGTAGGGACTGTGAGCCAAGGATGGGAAGTAAGGCGGTGGGAGGGGCAGGCAGGGGTCTGGGGGATCTCTGAGCAGTAGTCTCTGGCTGAATCTTACCTAATGGGAGAATATATAACCTTGGGGACGTTTGGCAACTCATCTCACTTACTTGATAATGACTAGAGCCTTAGGATCATGGGAAGTATTGTGCCAACCCAGTGTTGAGGCCGGAGTACAGGTCTTGGAGTACCAGGCCTCCAAGCTTCTGGGATCTGCACTGACCAACATTTTCAATTGGTTCCTCAACGGCATATTTCCTGCTTTGACCTTCCCCAATTCCAGACCATCAAATCATCCATTTTGGCTGCTTTGGGGCTCATAAGTATGACTGTACATGCAAAGTCATGTTTTCAGAATGGGCTCTTCATTCTGCTTAAAAACATTGTTTACACGTCCCTTTCTTTTTTCCATTCCCCATTGCAATTTTTTCTCTTTCTCCAGCGCAAGCTCCTATTTTCAGATGATAATCATCCAGCAGCTCCCATCCGTGGAGCACGTTTATGTGAATTCACTGTACATACTTTATCTTTAACGATCTCAATAACACATATATGCTATAGGTTATTATCCCCATTTTATAGACAAAAGCTTAGTGAGGTCACTCTGCACGTGTCCTGGCCACTATGTCAGGCTGCTCCTTGATATAGAGTGCTTTACAGTTTAGAACATGCTTTCACATACATTATATAGTTCTCCAACCTATGAATGACATGTTATTATTGCCTCTGTTTCACAGAAGATAACACTGAAATGTAGATAGGTTACGTGACCTGCCACATTACATCATTCATGGGCAGCTGAGCTGGGATTCATACTTGTGCCTTCCTATTCTGCATCCCATGCTTATCCAAGAGTATAGTGGAAAGAAAATTGAAGCTGTCAAACATAATCTCCTCCAAATTTCTTTGTATCTATCTTCAAATTTATCTTTTTTTTTTTTAACTCTCCTCTTCTCCTATCTCAGGGAGAAGTTGATTCTGTTCTGTGTTTTTCAAAGTTGTCTCAGTTGTCCAGGAATAGTCTCATCTATTCCCATTTCTTCACATTTCGACTCTCTGCAGATGACTCGCAAATCTTTCTCTGAGCTCCAACTGCAGTTTCCAATCACTAAGGGCATATTTTTTTAGTAATATAGCTTTATATACACCATATACCGTTCCTCCACCCCCTCAGCTCTCTACAACTAATTTTGTCTGCTTGTTTCTCTTGAGCAATCCATGTACTTCCATGTCTCCATACTTTTGCTCATACTGATTTGCAATGTTGTCCTTCTTTTCTCTACTTGTAGACATTCTATTCATTCTTTAAGAATGAGCTCAATTGTTATACCTGCTATGAATATTTCCCCAATTCTTCCAGTCAGACTCTGTGTTCCCAAAGCACTTTGCTTATAAGGATAACACATCACTTATCACATGAGAAAATTGTTTGCCTCCAACTCTGTTTCAACTTATGGGCTGTCAGCTCAATGAAGACAAGAAGAGAATTTTATTTACCTCTATCAACCCTGAAGCAATAAGAATGGCCCTTGACTAAGTGTTTGTTGAATGAATGAATGGTGATTCAGTTACTGCTCCAAATTTTCACCACGCCCCAAAGAGGGCGTGATCTGATTTGGAGTTATTTTTTTTCTCAGCTTAAATCTTCACTATCATCCTGGGAATCTATCTTGCCTGCTTTATGAAAATATTGAGTTTTAAATAAAAAAAAAATTACCTGCTGTATGAAATCATGCAAAAGGAAAGGGAATGATACATCATTTTTCCTATAAAAGTAAATACACTACTGTCATCCAGGTGATCAATGTTACAGATAAGCATCCAAAAAATTAAAATTTACATTTGTAAATTTTAAAAATAAGATAATAGGAATTGAAGCTCTTTTATTAATAACTGCTTATGTTCACATATAATACAATAGTAAACTTTACTAGATTGGAATTATGAGTTTGGGGAGGTGGAGAGGAAAAGGGAGAAGCTAATCGGAAGTATGAAATCAGAATTTATTGAAACAAATGCAGTTTTATTACTTTCAATACTTTGATCTGCCAATAAAGTCTAAGGAGACATGTACTGAATGACATGGATCCTGGTTTTATAGCTGAATCCTTTTGCCTGAAGACCACTGTATACACTAAAACCATGAAAACAATTATTCTCTTTAAATAAGTTATAGATGTTACCTCTATCCCCCTTATCAAACCCATTCCTTGCAGAACAATTCAAAGGTAAATTTCATCTTAGTCTGGGTCAAATCATCAAAAATTTTATATTAGCAACATCTGAATTAATAAGGTTTTACTGTATTCTTAGAGGAAGACATTTCTGGAAAATAAAGAATATAGTCCAATGTCCTAGGGAAGTGTTAAACACTTTTAAAATAAAAATAGAAAAAATGTAAACTTTTTCAGTAAGATGAACATTAATTACTCATTAAGCTACATATAACTGAAATCTATCTTTAAAGCCTTTGGTTTCCTTTGCAAATTTCTTGAGGACAAGGATCATGGTTTGCTTGCTTCTCTCCCCCACCCTCCAAGACTTTATACACCCCAACATGCCACCTAGGCTGTGCTTCCTGGTAATGGTTACCATCATAAGAACAGGTGTATAAAAGTGAAACTATGGGGTTTTCAGATAGTCTAGTTTTGCTCTGTTTATCTACAACTACCCAAGACTCAAATATTATGGAGAGTTTACTCACTGATTCTGGGTATAGGCTGCAAGTAATTTACTGGCCCCCATCCTGGAAGAGAAGAGAAAGGAAATTTATATATTACCATCACATGTGAAGACAATTAAGAAACTTTCTACATAAAAATGCCTCAGAGTCTCTGATATTTTATTTCCAGCAAAGAAAATCATGGGTAGGGAGAGGGTCATAAAAGAGAATATGCCATCCCTGTGTTTCTGGGCTACTGAAGAGGGGACAGGCTTGGTGTCTTATTAGGAAACCTGGCATTACCTTCAGACTTTGCCAGAGAAAAGACCGAGCTTTGTGCCTGCACCCTCTCTGTCAGAGAAATGGATCTGGGGACCGGTGGGGTAGGGGAAGCTGTAAAATATCCATCACAAGAAAGAAAATTTCCCTGGATTCTTTGCATTCTACTCCGTAATATATCAGGGTGTTGATATACATTATAGTTTCTGCTTAAAATCTTTGAGTACTGAGATAGATCCGGGAGTAAAATTGCCACTTGGGATAGATACGCCATGTGCATCTCCTGGTGTAGGGTATCCAGTGGCCGGCCCACTGTTGGATACCTTGGTTTGTGAAGCTTAGAAGAGTAAATGAACTGAAATCTCGGATAAAAGGAAAAAAGCTCTTTGAGGGAAGTGATCCCATGGATATTGAAATTATCTAGAACAAATGGGAGTTTATTCTGTAGCGAAGAGCTCTAAGAAAGAAATCCTGGGTTTTTCTTGAACCACTGATTTTTCTTCTTGATAATCAAGAAGGACCTCTTTCTGCCAGATGAAGTTGCTAAATGTTATATAGTATATTTCTTCTGGTTTAGAAGCGGGCAGAGGAGAGTCAGCTCATTCTGAGAATAATTCTAGGGAACTGCAGGATGGTAATTATACGACTATTTAGACTTTTGCTTTCTAGATTACACAGTTCCAATTTTCCTTTAAATAATAGATGATAAATATATGATGTATAATACATATTATATATTGTATACTATACCCCATATTTTATATGATATATAATTTTAATATAATGTATATTTATAATACATTGCATGCCAAACTATATATTAATATATATTATATCCTTTATTATATATATGTATATGTAATGTTTTGCTCTTTACATGCTGTCTTTTCTTTAAAATATACCTTTCAAAGTATGTTGATAAAAACTCGATCAAGTGTTAAAGAACGGTGAAGCTTAAGAAATGGTAGGATTCTCAGTCCTGCTATCCTGCTCCATTGAAATAACCTGCTATCAATGTGATTAATTTATAATATTGCTTTTCTAACCCTAATGGAGACAAATTGGCTCTTGGCTTTTTAATCAATCTTTCACCAAATTTCATTTGTGCTAAAATATACCAGTTTATACGTATGTCAATTAAATGCTATTCTGTCTTTAGAATGATTTAAAAAATATATATCCAAGGGCATTTTGAATTGTATTGTCATGAGTTTCCTGGTATAAGGTATCCGCAGTTCCACTTGATTTAGTAATTTCTGCATTTTGGATGAAGGTATTTATAAGTCATTTGTATAGCTCATCAATAAGTTATAGGTCCCACAGCACAACTGATCCCCACGGGTTGGAACTTGATATCTAATCCACTGCTTCAACCCACTCTGATATAATTGCAACTTGATATTTACTTGTTCACCCATGTAACAGGAGCATGATTAAGGTCATATTTTCGTGTTTTGGTGATAACAACGTTGTTTAGGCTAGAACCCCAAATCTTCCTCTGTACAAAACTGATTTTATGCAGCATATTCTCATTGTTATGTAATCTGTCATGTAACCATGGAAGGAAATTAAATTGATGTGGAAAAAATGGCTATTCAAAAAGTCAACTGTGGTTGCTTCTCTGTCTCTTATGATATTCTGGTAAGGTTTCTTATTGATTGCTTGGAGAATTATTCTCACCAGGTTGTGCTTTTAAGCTCTCTGGCTTATAATGATCAACTCACTTCCTTAAAAAATGTGGACATGACAGGCTCTTTCCCCATCTCCACCATGGCTCAAATATAAAGGCTGTGGAAGGCCATCTGCCAACTTCTTTTTTTATTTATTGTGGTAAAAAAACACATCATGAGATCCACCCTCTTATCAAACTTTAAAATATACAATCTAGTATTGTTAACTATAAGTACAATGTAGTACAGCAGATTTCTAGAACTTTTTCATCTTGTATGACTGAAACTCTATACCCACTGAACTGCAATTCCCCATTCCCCTCTCCACAGCCCCAGGAAACCAACACCTGCCAATTTCTTCAGGGTCTCAGGAAACCTGACATTAGGGCATTAAGAATGAGACTACACTCAGGAATTGGATACTCTTCCCTGGTCTAGTCAGGCTCTCCACACATTACAGACTGAAGATATTAGATGGATGTAGGTCTCCTACACTATAAACTAGATTTGTTGAACAAAGGGATGATCCAGTCTTACTCTTCTTTATAACATCCCTGAACCTAGTTTAGTGTCATGTATAAATATGTATGGAATTGAATTAAATTTCAATATTCTCTTCAAGGTTTAATATTAATTAATATCAATTTTGAGGATCTGATAAAAAGATAAGAAAGTAAATACCATTTATTTTTGAATTTATGAATTGTCTCCTAAAAAAAGCATCCACTCTCACCTCCCAATAATAGTAATAGCATGTATAGCTCTTTAAAAGTTTTGACTAGATCTTCTAAATCATTGTTATTTCTATATATTTTTAAATGTAATGACCACCTAGGATGTTGGGCTCAGTCCCTACAATCAATATAGACTGACTTCCTTGCTACATGATCATATATTAAATAACTATGAGTGTTCTTCCATGGTCAGCTGTGAAAACAATTTTAAATGTCAGCATTTGGCTTGCTTCACATAGCAGAAATTAATTGGGTTTGGCCAGAGTCCCTAAAATTAATAAGAGTTTAAACCTCACATCCAGGGTACACGTTCTTATGTTGTGCTTACAAGATCAACTCTGATATTAAAGTCTTAATTTAGTGGCACAGACAATCTAATGAAATGGGATCTTTTCCCTTCATCACATTACTTTATTCTAAGCCATGTTAAAGCTTGGCATAAGCACCAAACTAAGTGAATAGGTCTAGAGCTTTGACGGGAAAGCAATTTTTTTTTAAATAGCATTTCACTGATTCTTTTCCTGAGAATTTGAGAGCTCCATGCATCTTGAATTGCACAGGGAGTCAGGCAGGGCTCACATTCAAGTGAGAGAACACAAATATGACCAACACACTTCTCTCAAAGTAATTCTTCTGGTCTCGTGATAAATTAACTAGGTAGTCTATCATCATCCTTACCTAACAGAGAATTCAAAGATAGAAAAAGGTTGGACAGTTTCCTAAGCCCATGTGGCAATTTGTTGTTAAAATTAAAATAGGGTTATATTTCATGAATGAATGGATTTTTTTTTCCCCAGGTAAACCTTTCATAAAGTGATTATCAATACCCTCTTAATTTTACATAAAGATATTTTGATGCAAAAAAAATTATCACAGTGAAGTTTAGGTTCTGTGCTGTCTAATATTTGGTTGTTGGATTTAAAAGTCTATGGCAATGTTTTCTTTTGAAATATTGACTTGGCATAATCTTACTTTCTTTTCTCTTTTCCTGGATGTACAATTATTAAATCAATAATAACCACAATTACAGCTAACATGAACTGAATCCTTATTAAATATCAGACATGCTGCCAAGCACTGTATGTGAACCTCATCTAATTTAATACCAGAAGAATCCCATGGAATATGATCTGAATTTCTGCTTATGGAATATAATTACGAATGTATTTCTAGTTCTTCACTTTTTTACATAAATCGCACCCAAAAATCATCACCTATATTTCCTAGTTTCAGTTCCATTAGAGTGAATTTAGAACTTAAAGACACATAGCAGAATCCTTTTATATTTGTTTGAGTTTTTCCTAATATTTTACCATTATATTTTCACATTTAATTCTGTAGCATTTTATTTGTAGTAACTCAAGTTTACTGAGTCTTTTCGAAACATTTTCACAGAAACAGCAATTCTTTTATGCACCCATATATCCTTGGTTTACATAATTTATAATTGAATTGAATAATTATATGAACAAGTACAATTGGCACAGCAAGTTTGGGAACAAGCACAAGTGGCTCTTGGTCCACATACATCCCCACAGGTGGGGTCAGAAGTTTACAAATGGGCCCTGGTGGTGAGCTGGCTGGGAGCATTAGTCAGTAGGTTATGTCTAGGAAAGGGAGAGAGTTGGTTAATTAGGAAAGCCTTTAAGAGAAGGCCAGTTAAAAGAATGTCTGCTGTATTTGATACTTTAACTGTGTAGGCATTACTGTGATAAAATTAAAATAAAATAAAAAATAAAAAAAATTTTTAAATCAAGAGAGAAGGAGAAAGTGGAGTGAGTTTGGGTAGCTTGCTAAGGATTAAAAAACTAGGATTTGGCTGGAGAATTCAGCCTCCAAGCCTTGAGTTCTAGTGTTCTCTCCCTCCATCCCACGAGCCTCAGGACAGAGACGACTGTGGAGGGTTGGGTGGGCTGCTGCTGCCTAGGAAGGGGGCTTGAGACAGCTCAAGAGGGGTCAGCAAGAGAACACAGTAACAGAAGAGAGAAAAAGCCAGAAAGTGATGAAAGAGTCTCAGAAATTTGCAAAAGAAGAATCTCATAATTGTGGTTTCCTTAAGTTAACCTATTTCGTGACCTTGTGTCTCACTGGTTCAAAACAAAAGGAGTTTCAGCAAACAAATTTGGCCAACTGATACCGCCAACTATTTTCAGAACGGGTTTTAACAACTCTGAAATTGCTGAAACCCTGAAAGGGCATCCCTCCTCTCCAGCAAACAATAAACAACACAGAAGAATCTCTGACCCAATGGTCCTGAGGAAGCCAGGCATGGGAGCAAGCTTTGTGGAAATCAGTGATGACAAATAGCAATGAAAAGGAAGTCATTTGAATCCCATACCCACTTCCTTCTAATCCTTGGGTTTTACAGATTCTAGTCCCGTCAAGTCCTTCTTTGAGTAAGGCTATTTAAGCACCAGTTTTGAAGAACTTTCTAGCCTCCTAGAAAGGATGATTTTATACTTGCTGTTTTAAAATGCCTTGGAATGGATTATTATGTTTTCCCATTAATATTAATGATTTCAGTTTATGTTAAATGCTTTCTATGTTTCTGTCCTTGGCATTTTCCAAGTTATTTCCCAAGGAAGAAAATTAAAAAGGTATTAAGATTTCTATGACTTCATAAGGAATTCATGGAAAGGTTAAGATCTCAAATGGCTATCCTTTCAATAAAATTATGTTAAATTGTGCAAAATCTTACGTGGGACATCACTTCTATACACTCAAAAATAGCTATTTCGATTTTAACTGATCTGGTTTAAAAAATAACTATTACAATCATTTGGCTATAAACGTGGTTAAGATTTAAAGCCTCCTTTATATAAAACAGTATCTCGTTTCAATATTTTTTTGGAAGCAATATTATAAACAATGGATTAATTATTTAGTTAACATGCATACACAGGTAGGGAGTATATGAGCAAACTGCTTATTTCATTTTCTAAAGATTGCAAAGTTAGTTAATTAACTAAAAGGAAATACAAATGAAAAACATAAACAGGGCGAGCTCCAACGCCATTATGTACTGAGCGCTCCTTTTCACGGAGCTGCGCTCTAACAGAGGAGGCGTCTTGTGCTCTGCCAGCTGCTGAGCGCTCGCGCACTCACGCTGGGCTCCCAATGCAGGGGGATCCAGCACTTCAGAGCATGCTTCGTGTAAAATTGAGTACTAATCAAATTGTATCCAGTGAGGCGCTGAGAGAAAGGACTAGCCCAAGCGGCAGCCTGTAATATGACAACAGCCCTGAAAAGGGGCAAGTCTGATTCTGCAGCTGTCTCAGGGGAAACCAATGAACTGGGCTTCACTAAGCCCTAATTCCCTCATCTACAAAATATCCATTTCAGCTTTGAGGTTGTAGGAAATGGGGGGTGGGGGGGGGGCAAGCAGGTCTTCATTATCATGCACTATGTTTTTCCTATTTATGCTGTATTTAATCATCCCCGCTCCCATAAGTGCTGTCCTCTATGTCGCCTCATTTGATCCTCACAGCTGTTCCCAGGGGCTTACTGGCCCGCATGTTATCCTGCCTTCCTCTTGCCATTTCCTCTCCTCAGAAATTCACCCTCTCTCATTTCTTTGCCTCTCACCTATATGATTCAGTCCCAAATAAACACACACCATCAGCTTTGACCTCTCCTGAACTTCAATTCTGCTTCTCCAAATTCTAGCTTCCACATTAGTGTCCTGTTATTGGATCAAATGCAGCTAGACGTGACCGAAACTCATAATCCTTTTCCCCAAACCATCCGTCCCTCTGAACTTGCACATGTGTGTCTACTATACAGACTTCTTCCTGCCCGCCGGTCCCCTCATCTCCTCCTCACACCTGTTTCTAGATGTCACCTTTTGATCCCTTTTTTCTGTGTCTCTTACTCATTCTTATTCTTTTTTTAACCCCCCCCCATCATTCCCACCAAGGTCCTTAGCACATCAAAGCCTATACTCAAACTGGTATCCCTGATTTCAGTCTTCATCCTAATGTTAATTTACCAAGTTAATTGTTTAAAAAATTGCTTTGCCCATGCTAATCTCCTCCCCTCTATTTGCTTCTCACTGTTACAAGATCCCCTCTAACTCTGCATTCAGCACTCACTAAAATATGATCCCTGCTTACCTATGTCACTCGGAACTTTCCTTTACAAATTCTAAAAGTACCCTGAATAGGCCACATCCATTCTATTCCTAAGCCTGAAATGGCCGACTCTCTTCCTTCTGTTTGACAAAGTCCCAGTCCTTCTTCAAGACCTAACCTTGACGACTTCATCTCTCCATGTTCAGAGTGGTCGTCTTCTGAACTATGGTAGTTATTGCTCATTTGGGAGGCAGGCAAATGCCAGGAGTGAACACAATGCCAGGCTAAGCCCCCTATATATATTAACTCATTTTTTCCCTCACCTTATCAGATAAGTATTATCGCTATTCCTACTTTACAGGTGAGCATGTGGCTCAGAGGGGTTACTAACTTGTCTAGACCTCAAAGCTGCCAAGTGCTGGATTCAAACCCAGGTGGTCTGGCCATAGAGTCCATGCTCCCAACCCTCACACCACACGATCTATAGCAGCTTCTGTTGTTATGTAAATTCTTCTGTGCAACTGTCTCTACCATGGGCAAGCTCCTTAAGGGAAAGCACGATGTCTCTGTACCTCTGACGAGCACAGACACCCCCAGTATGCGCAAACCGGAAGCAAGTTTAGCAGTAGAAACAATGGCAAACCTTTGATGTCTGCCATGCTGAAAACACACAGAGACACACACCTTCCTTCTTGATCTCTCCTATGTGATGTTAAAACTGCTGGCTGCATATCTCACAGATCAGAAAAGGGGGAATATTAATAATAAAAATACCTTATACATTTCCAGATTTCAGAATGTGGGCCAGACAATGAAGAAAGATCTTTCAATGTTACAGTCTCACTCCCTCGCTTTCTTCTTTCTTTTCTTCCTTCCTTTGTCACTGTCTCAACAAATGTTTGTTTTAGGTACACTACATGCCAGAGAAACAAACCTCCGGGTATGTTATTAATGTTTCCATCCTAGATGCTAAAAGACAGAGGTGAGTGATATAAAGCGCTGTCAAAAGCAATTAAAAAATTGCTAAAATTTATTGTGAACAGGCAATGAGCTAGGCATTAGTCCCAGGGCTTGACAGGAATTATCTCACTCAATCCTCATAACAACTCTATGAGATAATACTATTATATCCATTTTATATATAAGGGGAGTAAGTTGGGAGAGGTTAAGGTCACATGACTCCTAAGGGATGGAGCTGGGAGCCCTGGGAGTTTGAGACTAGACCTTGCCCTCTTAACCTTTACACCGGACTCCCTCCAGAGAAGATTCAGCTACAAGGCATACAGAGGGCATAGGTAAAATTGGTTTCATTTCCTTTGAAAAGAGAACCATAAATAGTATCAGAGCGCAACAGGAATGCTTCCAACATCATCACAGACTTCACCCGAAAGCAACTGTGTGACTTTTAACAAGTTACCCTCTCAGGGCTTTATTCAATCCATTTGTAAGTGAAAAATTAGCACCAAATAATCTCCAGAGTTCCTCCTAGACACAGACCTTCCATTATTCTAAAGAGGCAGCTGCAGGGCAGTGGGCGTTCATGGATTTTGGAGTCAGAAGACTCAGCCCGTTACAGCAGTCTACAGCTATCGCTTCCGGCTTGTCCTCTGCTGACCTCAACTGCCTGGAAGACAATCGCTCAACCCAAATATCGTCTGGAAATACAATGATCTGCCCTCGTAACATACTTTTAAGTGGACAATACATTACTGTTGACTATAGGTACAATGTTGTTCTGTAGGACTCTAGCATATTCATACTGCTTGACTGACACTGTATGCCCACTGATTGGTAACTCCCTGTATTCCCCTCCCCCCAGTTCATGGTAACCACCATTCCACTCTTTGATTCTATGACTTTGACTATTTTAGATATTTCATATAAGTGGAATCATGCAGTATCTGTCTTTCTGTGTCTAGCTCATTTCACTTAGCATAATGTCCTCAAGGTTCATTCATGTTGTTGCATGTTGCAGAATTTCCTTCTTTTTAAAGACTGAACAGTATTCCATCGTATGTATACACCACATTTTTTGTCCATTCATCTGTCAATGGGCATTTAGGTTGTTTCCACATCTTGGTTAGTGTGAATAGTGCTGCAGTGAACATGGGAGTGCAAATATCTCTTTGAGGTCCTGATTTGAATTTTTTTTTGGTGTAAATACCCAAAAGTGGGATTTCTGGATTAGATGGTACTTCTATTTTTAATTTTTTGAGGAATCTCCATATTGTTTTCCATAGCGGCTGTGCCATTTTGCATTCCCATCAATAAGGAGCAACTACCCAAGCATTCAAGATCAAAGGCTCAATTTCTGAATTGTTTATCATCCTGTTCTAGGGCTATAGGTTTTACTCTTTGGATGTGAGACTTGCGTTCATGTCCAGTATTGCCTCGTCGTGAGTTCTGGCTGAAGAGGAGCTGTGCCAACAGAACAATGTGCCTGATTTGGATGGGTATTTACATTATTCACTCCTTTCTTTGCATTTTCGAAGTTGCATTGCTAACTAGCATAAGCCACATGAAGCTTTTTCTTCTCATCTGAAATACAGTCTCTTTATGTTTTTGTGCTTCAGGCTCTTTCTGAGTAATCTCATTCACGTTGTTGGCCTCAGTGATGACTATGTTTACACTGGTGGCTCCCACATCTCTCTAAACTCTGTCTCTCACCTAAGTCCCAGACTCAGATAAGAACATGCTCAGTGCACATGGCCTTAGGTCTCCCATAAGCACTAAAACTGAGTCTGTTTAAATATGAAGTCCTCTTCTCTTCCAATCATGCTCCTCCCCCAGTGCTCCCTCTAGGGACTGACACCACTTAGTCATGCAAATCAGGGCCCTTGGAATTCCTCTCACACTCCCTCATGGCTCACTTGTCATCAATAACTGAGTCCTATTTACTCTTTCTTCAAATTTTACCCAAATCCACCCTCTTCCCACAGCCCCACTGCCATGTCCTTGGTCCAGGCCATTATTATTTCTCGCTTAGATAATTACAATAGACATCTAAGAAGCATCTTTGCCTGGGTAGGTAATAGTCATCTCAAATTTAACATATCCAAAACAGAAATCTCCTTTTATCCTCAGCCCCCCAAATTGGTCCTCTCATGCTCTGCTACATCTCAGCTAATGGTATTTTTCACCAACTTGCTCAAGCCAAAAACCTTGAGTCATCTTTTATCCCTCTTTATTCAATCTATCCTATATCCAATCTATCAGTATTTCCGGTCTTTTCTATCTCAGAAATACATCCTAAAGCTGATAGTGTCTCATTATTTCTACTGAAACTACCCTGGTTTAGGTTACTTCATTGTTTTCCTGGTTTACTTTAACAGCTCTCTAAATGGTCTATCTCCACTTTTTTTCTGGAATCCCTCACAAGCCAGAGTGCTTAAAAAAAGTCATCTAATTTCCTTGCTTAAGACTCCCCAATAATTTTCCATTGCAATTATCATAAAATCTAAGCTCTTCATCACAGTCTACATGGCCCTCCCTAAGCCAGATGCTGCCTACACATTCACTCTTGCTCACCATGCTCCAGCCATGCTGACTTTTTTTCCTGGCTCCTTCATCCACCAAGCTTGTCCTGCCTCAGGGCCTTTGCACTTTCCATTCCCTCTTCTCTCAGATCTGCTCATGGCTGGTTCCTTTGCATCATTCATGATTCAGTTCAAATACCACCTCCTCAGAAGTTCTTTCTCCATTACTCTAGCTAAAGTGGTACCCATGTATAAGTCTCTAGTATTTCATTTTATCTCTTCTTACGGGATAATGACCAAATGAAAATATGAGTGTGCTAAAGCAGGTCATTTAAAATTAGAAAAACCAATTAAAATTAAAATGCTGCATATTATATGTCAATATTCATGTGCAGAATTCAAAAGCTCATATATCCTTCATGGCAGTGTTACAGTGTACATGATATAATTTTGAATGCAGACTGAGTACAGACACCAGATGATTCAAGTTGGTGAAAAGAGAAGATTAAGGAGCATCAGCTAGTCTGAAGAGACATAGAAGAAGCAGGAATCCCCCTTTGTAGGTAAGTTCCCAAAGCTGAGGATGATCAGATTCTTATCTCTCCTTTCTCTTCAATTTCAGGGAAGAAAGAAGCTGGATGGACAGTAAAAAAAAAACCAAACCAAACCCTTCTCTTTCCTGTTTGCCTGAACTGTCTGGAACACACGATCTGATTACCTAACCCAACAATAATTTCTGGAAATTTAATGTGTCCTAGAGTTGCATTATAGAGCTTTTACAGAAGGAAAAACAAAGGCACAGCTGCCATACTTTCTTTTTTTCTAACATTTTATTATGAAAAATTTCAAACATACAGAAAAATGGAGAAGTTTCATTTCTTATGATCACATTTTTCCCCACTTCAGATGGAGCCAGGTGGTCTTAAAATTCCCCAACTTCTGGGTGGGATGATTAGCAGACATTTCGTCCTGATCAAAACATCCATAAGGCATTTGGTTCATAAGACATTTGGTCCATGCCAGAAGGTCTTTGATCTGTGGTCCTGTGCAAAACGTCCATGAGCATATTTGGTCCATGCCAAATGATTTTGGATAGGACCAAATATCAAGGATTTTTTGGTGTGGACCCAATGTCTTATGGATGTTTTAGACTGGACCAAATGTCCTGCAAGGAGGTGGGACCATTATATTTAAACCTCTAATTGCCTGAGAAAAGGACTGCACCATCGTGTGGTCAGTTTTGACATTCTGGTCACCTTATTAGTGCAATTATACCTGCAGCTAGTCAGTCTCTCCTGCTAGATAGCACTTGACTATTTTATTTAGGATAAATTTAATTTTATTGTGGTAAGAACACTTAACATGAGCTCTGCCCTCTTAACAAATTTTTAAGTGTACAGTACAGTATTGTTAATGATAGGTACAATGTTTTACAGCAGATCTCTAGAATGTACCAGGGGCTAGGCAGGGGGGATGGGGAGTTAATAAACAGCTACTTTGCTTTTGCTGGTTTAAGCTCTGAACTGAGTTTTGCCTTAAGTCTTCTACCTCAGTGGTCTGGAGAAGACCTACATGCTTCAGGGACCCACGTGTTCTCTGTCCTTCAGATGGGCCCTTTATCAAAGAGTACTGATTATAGTGACATTTAGAATATATCAAACCTACTGCACTATGCTACTTCTCCAATTTCTGAAGTCAATGGGTAAAAAAAACTCTAAATCAGTCATGTCTTAGCCTTGGTGTTTACATTTCTATCAGCAAATATGAAAGAAAAGTTCAATCATGCCACCATCTTATATACAAATCTTTCATTTTTCACCCAGAACAAAGATCTTCCTTTGACATTATCTCACGAGTGACAATGTTAATTTTGATGATTTACTAGTAGAAAGACTATGAAGACTAAGTTACATTATACCAGATCCCACTGCATTGATATTGGACACAAGGCGGTGGTCTTTGGAGAGAAAAGATAAAAACTGCAAGCTGATCGGAGGTGCCTGTTTGCTATATCTATTTTTACCACAAATCACTAGACAGTATTTAAAACAAGAGATAATGAAATCCATCTTTCAGGCAACTTAGTTTGTGTTTGTTTAATTTTTACAATCTCTCAAAGACTTTACTGCCAGCTTTAAATGCTTCCTGAAAAGTTCAGAGAAATTCAAACATTGCGGCTATAATTAGAATACTAAGAATAGGACATTTCTGGTACTTTAATGTGAAACCAGAATCTAATCCAGATGTGTTAAGAAGTTGTTATTTAAAGAGTTCTGCTATGGAGTTAAAAAATATTCAATTGATTATCTCTCTTTTGATTTTCTTCCTCATGTGGAGGAGGAAAATTACTTTTTCTTGTTTCCTCAATAAACACCAGAGATGTAAATTAAATTCTTGGAATAAATTTACTTTTTACTTTTAAAAAAATGTTCAGCACATTGGCATCAAATTAAAGAAAGAAAGAAGATGCTAACTTTCTAATATATTCAACAATCAAAAACATAATAATAAATTATATAGACATAACCATTTATGTGTTGAGTATTTCAGACCAAAAATTATTTTAGCTAAACCACTGTAATGATTTTTAGTGTTGTCATTTAATTAACATCAAAAAACCCAACAATGACAGTTACATATGAATCAAGTATGAGTTACATATTTTGAATATGAGGCTTTATTTTTTACTTTATAGCAGTGATTCTATGAACATGTTGGTTAAGGGTACCATGAATGCCCTTAACTTTTCACAAATGCCTTTATAATTCCAAGGAAGTCAACGCACAGCTGTCCACCCAGCACACAATGACCACTACTGTTCACTGCTGCTGAGAAGGCCTGGTTGACAGCACACACTAGGAAGGCACGCAAACACTTGTTAGGTTCACAGTGCAAAAAAAATTGAACATAGAGAAATCATCACTCACATCCTATTATTTTCTAAAGTTTAGAGGCCCCTATATTAATGGCAAATGAATTACAGATAAACGTGCTTGATTGCAATTAAAAGAGATGCAACAGAGGTATGAGGTAAATGTTAATGATATCCTGCAATCTCTTTTCAGTCCAATCCCCGAAATTACTTCTAAATGTAGACTCTCATTTCCAATAGCACATAGGCAGGTAGGAGAGGAATGCTTTATGTAAATAATATTCCTTCCTTGTATTTACATACATATTTTAAAAAAAATAATAGCAGAATACCGAAAATCAACAAGTGCAATAAAGACTGAATTATCAAAGAATCACAGTGATTTTTGTTTTTAATGTTGCAGTAACTCTGAAAAGATAATATTTCTTATCTCATCAGACAAATACACTCATTCCAGGGCAATCAAGATTCATCAATCATGAATCTGAAGGCAAAATTCAGAAAATACCATCCTACCCCCCTTCCCCTAAACAATCAAATCAAAGAAGTTATTTTTTTTAATATGTTTGAGATTTCTTTCCATCTCAAATATAACTTTGGTGCTTTGCCCTTGATTCATAGCAGTTAATAATAAATATTCTTTTAATAGTTCTTCAACAAATGAATGGATAAATGAGTGACTTTGCTTCCAAATTGAATCAAGATACAGAAATTTATACACAGAATTAATAAAGTTTGCACTTTAATTAAAGGATCAGGAAGTGCTCACGAAGTGCTTATGACTCTGGGGTTGGTTAGAGGAAATCCTCTGTACTCCTCAAATGCATTGTCCCCATTTCTCCGATTTTCTCCTGACTACCTTTCCAATTCCCTCTCACCATTCTTAGGGACTTCTTTCTTTAGGAAACCCATGGGGCCATTTTCTGTGTCTGATGATTTAACAAAGTCACTTGCTCCTTCATTTGTTGAACCCGTATTTACTGAAGGTCTGTCTCTTCCAGGCCCTGTGGGAGGCACCAGCAACAAAACAGAACCATACAAGAAATTTCTGTCTTTGTTTTCACTATATTTTTCCATTTCATTTAAAACCTAGCTCAGAAACCAAGCAAAGAGAATCTGCAAGGACCTCAGTCTCTGAAAAGGCATTCCAGGATGAGGCATATTGCTGGTATAGGCTCACTCAGTAAGACCCCAGTATCACCCTGGTGCCTGGCAAATGGCACACATTCAACAAATGACTGCTAAATAAATTTAGTTGATCATTCAACAAATACGTATTGAACACTTCCTATGCACCAGGTGATAAGACTGTGATGGCAAATAAAAGATCCAAGTTCCCTGCCCTCAGAGAAATCACAGCCTAGAGTAGTGCTGTCCAATAGAACTTCCAAAGATGATGGAAATGTTTGGCACTCTGTCCACTGTGGTAGCTGCTGGTCACATGTGGCTATTGAGCACTTGATATGTGGCTAGCACATTTAGGAACTGAATTTTTAATTTTAACTAATTTAAATAGTGAAGCAGTGTAAAATATTTTTTTCAGTAAACTCAACTTTATTGTTCTGGTAGGACTATATTTTTCTTTAACTGTTGTATCATGTACTTGATTAATCTTTATTATAATATACATATCTGGTATATGCATCATTTCTAGCATCTCATTTATAATTTTTTATATTGATTACAAGTTGAAATGATAATATTTTAATATACTGGGTAAATAATATATTATTAAATTAATCTCATCTATTTCTTCTTACTTTATAAAATGTGGCTACTCAAAAATTTAAATTTACATATACGGTTTGTATTATATTTCTATTGGATATTGCAGATCTAGAAGAAAGCAAGAGAAAGGAACAAATAAGCAAACAAATAAGTAATTATGAAATCTGGAGAATTTACAAATTTAATCATTCTTTCTAAGGTCTTAACTTAAAAAGTTTTAACTTAGGGTACCATATGATCCAGCAATTTCACTTCTGGGTATATACTCAAAAGAAAGCAAAGTCTCAAAGAGATATTTATACATGTTCATAACAGCATTGTTCACAATAGCCAAAAGGTGGAAGCAACCCAAGTGTCCGGTGATGGACGAATGGATAAACAAAATGTGGTCTATACATACAATTGAATATTATTCAGCCTTAAGAGGAAGAACATTCTGACACATGCTACAACATGGATGAACCTTGAGGACATTACGCTAAGTGAAATCAACCAGTCACAAAAAGACAAACGTTGTATGATTCCATTTATATGAAGTACCTGGAGTAGTCAAATTCATAGAGACAGAAAGTAGAATGGTGGTTGCCAGAGGCTGGGGGAGGGAAAAATAGGGAGTTTTTAACAGGTACCAGAGTTTCAGTTTTGCAAGATGAAAAGAGTTCTGTGGATGATTGGTGGTAGTGGGAGCACGGCAGTGTGAATGTACTCAATACCACTGAACTGTGCGCTTAAAAATGGTGAAGATGGTAAAATTTGCTAGGCGAATTTTACTGCAATTTTAAAAAGATAAAAAAAATTTAAAAACCTTATAGGGAAAATAACTATATTGCTCCAGTAAGATTTAGTGTATTTCTAGGTATTATGAGGGTCAATGAAAAATATTAAATTTAATGTAGTTCATATTTGCTCATCTATATTTCCCGGTATAAACATTTTGAAATGGCAGGGAAGTCAGCAGATTAGATGGAAAAATGGCCAAAGAAAACAAGAGAAAGATGCATTAAATAAAGTCAGGTTTGAATATGGTGTTTTGTTTGTCTTGATATATCAATGAAACAGAGAGCTGTATGTTTTCAGAGAAGGCTCGGGTAGAATTGCATTTCAGGAATATTTTGGCAGAGGGAAGGACCACATTTGACTGAGAAATACAGGTTGTTTCTGTGCAGTGAGAAATGTATCAGAGATTTACAGTCATGCTAACAACTAGGCCATAGTGAAGATGTATAAGCAAATTCATGCAAGCAAGGAGCGCCAGCATTCACAGACATTCTGTGAGGACTCAAACAGGGCCAAGACGTTCAAACAAAGGCATGGGCCATGGTCACGACCATCTTCTATAAATGGTTCAAATGGAAGCCAAGACACTAATGATCATGTCGAACAAAATTTAAATATTCTATCTGGAATCAATAATGTAGTAATTCATGGACATTTATTAACCCCTCAGTATGAATTAGTTGATCAGATTACGCAGCTGCTTCTGAAAGAGTGCCCTGGTTCTGGTCTTACCACACAGTCCACCTCCTCTCCTGGCTCTCTTCACTTCCCCAGCTGAAGCTCCACCCCTTTCAGTGTTCCTCCACCTGCCACTCAAGTCATAACCTCACTTCTGGGGTGAGCAATCTTCAGCTGTTTCTTGTTTCCTTATAGTCTCACAACTTCTCTCTTGTCCTGAAAAATCCTCTTATTTGGGAATTTGCAGTGAAATAATAGGACAATTTACATGATCGATTACTGTATTGCTCAGCTCAAATAACTTACATTCACTTTAGAAGGTTTCAGTTACGCAGTGTACAGATATATCATTTACAGTTGATTAAAATGTCTGTGGTCATTTCTATGAAAATAAAAAAAAAAGCTGGGCATCTGTTCTTTGGTTAGAAATACAAGTTCATTGTTTTCTCCGTGGGAAAATTGGGTATGACTTAAGACTCCTTTCACAAGAAAGCCTAAGGATCACCCATATTCTATTTCTGTGGGCTTTTTAAATCTTTTGTTGGTATAAGTTCCATTTTGAACTAATCAAAATATGCTTTTACCTGGAATGCTCCATTTCCAAGTCATGTCAGATAAAAGTGTGGTTACTATTACATTGATTGATAGACACACATAGAATGCCCTTGGATGCAACTTCCACAAAAAATTCAAAGTAGCATGGGCCTAATTTTGTTGAGAATTGCTTCGGCCTGCGCTTAATAAGATCTATCATATATCTCCTGATAGTCATTTTTCTGTGAGTTACTTTCCATTTTAAGTGGGAATTGCTTGTGGCTTTTTTTTTTTTTTTACAGAATATTTAATTTAAGATGAAGGCCTAGAGTAATTTTCGGCCAACAAAATTATGAAACTCCTCTTCATTTTGTCTCCTGGGTGAGAGCAACACATACACATTGTGCAAGAATCAACCTAGGTACAGGGTTCTCTTTTTCAGTTATACAACCAGGCCCACTCCTTTAAGATGAAATCTACTGTGATGCAGCTAAAGAGAACATTTCTCCCCTGCCAACTAAAGAAACCATGTTTCAAGTCTCAAATGTGTGCAGATAAATCCTGCCCTGTGTGCTGTGACAGCAATCCAAATTAAACATGTGGAGGGAATTTCAGGGAAATGTTTTCACATCTGCACTTTGACTATGTGGTATGACATGGCCATTTCTCCTACATTAGCTACTGATCATTTCAGATTTGTTTAGTTTGCATACACAAACTGTTTTAAATGCAGCATTATACAATGAAATTTAAGGTATTTTTGAAATAATGTGGCACAGCTGTGTTATTCATTCTCTATCATAAATTCGACTGGCTGGAAAACAAAGTTCGTTTAAAAATAAACTCTTCAGGACTTCTTTTAACGAACAACCCATGTGTAAGTCTTCCATTTTGTGGATGGAAAACTGCATCTGCGATACTTTATTTCACTCAATAATAAATATTGTTCTGAAATCATAAACTCAGGAGAAAATTGGTTATTTTTTTAAATAGAATTCATTAACATACAGAGAGCCAGTTCTTCAGGAAACCTGTTTAAAAAAGCAAACACGCCAGAGACAGATTGCCTGAGAGGCCGAAGCAGAAAATTGGTAGCTTAGAACAGACGATGGATAAATATGAGACTTTGTTTATACCAACCTGGGCCACTTGGTCATAGAATGTGAGAAAAAAAATTTTACTTACTTTTTCATCAAAGCCCTGGGGCCTGTATTGGGTTGGATGTGGATCACAGGTCTGGGTTCAAGTCTCTCTCTGCTATCTGTTAGCTAACCTAGTGACCTTGGCCAAGTCACACATGCAGGGCAGTGGGAAATGCTTAGGCTTTGCTACCACACAGACCTAGAGGCAGTGGTGCACTTGTCAGTGTTTAACAACTGGCTCTACGGGAACCAACCAACCAACCAACCCTGCTTTGTAATGTTTGCCCATTTCCATGGTGTAAATACTGCCACCATGGTCAATTCTAAGTTACCTGCATGACCTCACCAAATGCAGGGTTGGGAAGAGAAGTGCACAAGCAATTTTCTCCAGACAGCTCCCAGACACTACGAGCTGGCTCCAGCAAGCTACTGCCTAGATTCCATTTCTGGCTAAACCAGTTAATACATAGGGCCCAAGATAAGTCATTTAACTTCTCTGCATCTCAGTTTTCTAATTTTTAACATACTGACCATACAAAATTACAAGGTCATTTTGAGGGTAAATTAGAAGGTATTGAACACAGAGCCTGAAATAGCAGGTCCTCAATAAACACCAGTTCCCTGACTTAATGATGTCATGATTCTGTCCTTCTCTGTATCTCTGTATCTTTGTCTCTGTCTCTCCTTCCCTTCACAGACAAACTCTCTCAAAGAACAAGTCCACATTTGTTCTACACTCCCTCACTCAACTCATTGCTATCTGGTTTTCACTTCTAGAACTCCTAAAAAATAATTTCTTTGTGGTGATAGCAGATCCTTTTCCCTGACTCCAATGGACATTTTTCAAGCTTATTTTATCTGATTGCTTTGTGGCATTTGACATGCTTGACCAGTCCCTTCTCGTTCTGACTTTCTTCCTTTCTTGGATTCAGAGACAAAGAATGCTGCTGATTCTCACAGGACAACTTTGATTGATCTTTCTTAGGCTCTCAGTCTCTGGTTTCTCTTATTGTGTTCTGTGTTAACGTTAGGGATTTCCCAAGGACTCATCCTTGCCTCTTTGCTCACGCCACGATTCCCTTTGGGCAAGCTCATTCATAACCAGAGCTTCAACTCTCATCCAAGTACCAGTGACTTAAAACGCAAGCCTGCATCCCAGACCTCTCTCTGGGGTTTCAGGCTTGTAATGCCTACTGCTTATTCAGCATTCTTGACATTTCTGCCTCCATATCCCATAGGCCACATTATAATCAACATAGATATGACTCAATTTATCATTTTCTCCACCGGACCTGTCCCTCCTCCTGTGTTCCCTATGCAGGATGCACCTTTCATCTCATTTCTTAGGCTGGAAACCTAGGGGTTATCCTTCTTTACCTCCCATATCCAATCAAACAGGCCAATTCTATCTTGTAAATACATCTGCATTCCATTTCATTAGCTTCTTCTCCAATCCCACTTGCTTAGTAAACACCCCTCAGACGTTCATCCTTTCACTTTTAGATAATTAAAGTAATATACCACCTGATTACCCTGCCTCCAGTCAATTCCTCTTCCAATCCATATTCCCTCTGGGAGGATTTTTATAAAATGCAAATAGATTGTGTAATTCCTTGAACTTCATTAGCTTCCAACACCTAGTGCATAGAGTCCAAACTCCTTGGAATGGCATAATGGCCCTTGGCAATTCTGGCTCATGCCTACTTTTCTGGCCACATCTGTTGCCTCTTGTCTGTTTATGACTGTGCTCCAGTCTTAAACCCTAACCTTTCCCTCAGTAGGCCATGCTTTCTCTTGTCTTTGTCTTTCTGTACAGCCAGCTCTTTCCCCTTTTCTACCTGGTAAACTCCAATTCTTTCTTCAAGGATCAACTCAAGTCTCCCTTCTTCCACGAAGCCTTCTTTGATATCCTCATGACACCTAGTGCATAATTCTCTAAAAGGCACTCTTCACACTGTATTATACTCATCTGTACTTGCTTTTCTCCTCCAGCTGAAAGTGAATGAATTGAGGACATTAACACCAAACTTAATCACTGTTATATCTCCAATATCAAGCACAAAGCCTGGACCACAAAAACGTTTAGCAAACTGAATGTATCAATTTATAAACGTCTCCTCAGATTCCTTCTCTGCTCCCTTTGTGGTGCCAAAGGAGATAAGGTCAAGACAAGAGCATCTCATTTTTTTTTACTAAGATATAATTGACATATTATATTAGTTTCAGGTGTACAACATAATGATTCAATATTTGTATACGTTGTGAAATTATCACCCCAATAAGTCTAGTTAACATCTGTCACCACACATAGCTACAAATTTTTTTTTCCTGTGATGAAAACCTTTAAGATCTACTCTCAGCAACTTTCAAATATGCAATACAGTATTAAAGGACAAGAGCTTTTGTAAGCTATGAACAAGTTAGGATGATACGCACTTTCAAACTTGATTCTAACTGGAATAATGATTCTCCAAGTGAGAATAAAACATGTAGAATATTACAAAATATTAACATCCAAAAAATGATGGGCTTTTCAAGAATGATAGTTTACTTAAATGTATTTGTTGCAACATAATCTGCCGGCTAACTTCGTATGTTTAATGTTGGACACCATTTGTTAAAGTGATGACAAATTAGGTCTTCTCATGCTTATTTTTGAGGGGTTTTTGATAGTGTATAGGAACTATGGCAAAAAGCACTATAACAATAGCAGTAGTATAGGGGCTGGCCCGGTGGCACAGTGGTTAAGTTCATGTGTTCTGCTTCAGCGGCTTAGGGTTCACGAGTTTGGATCCCGGGCTTAGGGTTCACGAGTTTGGATCCCGGGTGTGGTCCTACACACTGCTCATCAAGCCATGCTGGGGCGGCATTCCACATACAAAATAGAGAAAGACTGGCACAGATGGAAGAATTTATTCAATATCTATTTAACCACTTTTTTTTATCCTGAATGACTGCGTTCAATGTATGTTAAAAAGTTTTAAAATGGAGGTGCTATTGCTGTTTTAGAACATTTCAAAGAAGCAAAAAGCCCAGTCAAAGAGTAAACAGCAAGTGACTGAGCTTACAAAGCAGATGTTCTACCATTTGCTGGATTTCCAATAATAAATTTCACCTTTTGAGTTGGGAAAAAAATAACATTGTTCTACTTTACTGGTAACTTTTTGCAAATTATGCAAATGAACAAAACATCTCTAACTTTAGGAATGCTCTAATGTCTTAAATGAAGAGTATTCAACTTCATTTTAAAATACTCATTATCATCTCTACTGATAATTCCATTCTCTGGTCCACTAGGACTATTCTTTACTTAATACTTAACTGGATTTGAAAGTGTTCTCCTCGGAAAAATTGGAACAATATATACTTAACAGATGGTGTCTCTATAGTCTACCTTAGTAAGCCTTCTAATATACCTTTTTCTGAACAATAACTTATAAAGTACCTTTCTCTGCAAGAATTCTTCTTTGTATTGTTTTGTTGTGTTGTTTTTAATATCAAGAATTCCCTGACCCAAAAAGGGATCTTTCTTCTGATAAGATAAAAATACTTCGAACTCAGGGCCGGCCCAGTGGCGCAGAGGCTTAGTTCGCGCCTGGCAGCCCGGGGTTCGTGAGTTCGGATCCCAGGCGCCTGCCGATGCACTGCCTGTCAGCCATGCCATGGTGGCGTCCCATATAAAGTAGAGGAAGATGGGCACAGATGTTAGCCCAGGGCCAGTCTTCCTCAGCAAAAAGAGGAGGATTGGCGACGGATGTTAGCGCAGGGCTGGTCTTCCTCACACACGCGCGCACACACACACACACACACACACACACACACAAATACTTCGAACTCAATAAGAGTTTTTATGTAAAATCTACGGAATATAGCTGGTCACTTTTTCCTATTTTTCTTGTGAATAAATTGGATCATTAAAGAAATCAAGGGCAAATAGATAATTAACGACATTAGGAACATGCCTCCTAATATTTTGTCTATTTCTATACCGCCTTATATTTTTAATATTCTTTACCAACCCAAGTAGCCAAATTTAGCTTTGATTTTGCTGGCCATGTTGTATGAATTGGACATGGGTTTCCAAGCTCAGTGTTAAAAGGCATATGCTTTGAGTTGTTTTTAAAAAATGGCTAAGCTTACAATAGCTTTTCAAAAATGATATTGGGTTATGCATATTCTCATTGTTCTTCTTTATCAGTGACTTTACTTGTGACTTATTCCTAGCTTATGGAAAACAGCATCATATTTGAAACTATAGCCAGGGTTTCAATGAGGATGCAAACAACCTTCTCCCCCAAAGAAGCTAAATAGACTATAGGACAATCTTATTCTACAATCTTAGCCCCATTAGCTATATGCTCTACTGAGCAACTCAGTCCAAACTAACTTAGCTTAAGCTTTGGAACATGATTCATTCAGTTACATAATGAAATGTGAGCCATTTAGGATTTTTGTATGTTGCTCTATACACACATAGTAGAGCCATTTCAATAAAGGAATAATGGTAAATAAAATCATAGACACAAAATTGGAAAGAACCTTAGGAATGATCCAACAAACTCTTCATGAATTTCTAATCAACCACCCTTACAGGTGATGGTCCAACCTCAGTACAGATATATTAACATAATCTCATTCTTTCCAGTCCTGGAGAGGTTTCCTTGTTAGGAAGTTATTTCTTATCCTGAGCAAAAACTTACCTCCGTAACTTTCATCTTATGCAAGATTCTTTACATAAAGAATTAACCAACCTTAACCAACAAAAAAGTGAGGGTCCTGGAAGTCCCTGTTTTAATGGGGAATATTTTTGTCTACAATATTTTTTTCTAAATTCTTTGGATTCAATCATGATTAGTGCAATAAGATGGAGTAGATTAAAAGGGTCTAAGAATATTGATCTTAGTAGCTGAGAGACGGACCTGCTATAAACAAGAGTGTGTGGGGCGTATTGTCTAATTCAGCAGGCAGGACACAGAACCTGAGCAGAATGAACAACAAATGATACAAAGAAGCCCACGCAGGAAGTCAGAAGCAGGGATGCCCGTGATTTTCTTGGTATCCAAAGATGTACACATTCAGACTAGCATGACAGACTCAACGTGGAGATATTTATGACTCCTTTGGCAAAGGTTATGTCCCAATTTTGAAAACTCAGACTATCTTTACAAATATAGATTTCCCAAGGGGAGGATTTGTGTTCTTTGAAATGATGAGGAGAATAACAATTTTCCCCAGTAATTTGAGCTCTGTTCATTAGCTATCCTTGACTTCACTTTTTCATAGAAATTGGACACACCGACAAGCTGTGAACCAGTTGGACAAATTAGCTCCATTAATAAAGGGAGTTTCCTCATAACCCTGGTAACTAGTGTTCCCTACCAAAGATGCTGTTGCCTTAAAACGATTTTCCAATTGTTGAAAAATATTTTATTAAGCAAGAAACTTAACTCAAAGTAACTAGCACTTTGAATGAAAAGACAGGTTAGGATGGTGGGACATTGGAAAGAATAAGGTGTGAAGAAACCTGAGCTCTTGTCTCACCTGTGCCTCTAGCCCTTTGTGTCACCTTGGTCACACAGGTATTAGAATCCATGAGTATGGAGGAACTTAAAGAGGCATCTGGTTTAACACTTCAGCCAATTTAGCTTTCTTCTGAACTATAAAGTTTCTTTAAGCCAGTATCTACAGGATCATAGCAAAAGCATTTTAGAAACAGTATAACTAATTTCCCCCCAAGGAACAATAATGGAGGTAATCACATCTGTGAGGACACTTTCTGCCTTCACATTTTTTTTTTCGTATTCATGATCAGGCTTTAAAAGATCCACAAAGAGATTGCAAACAATAACATTTAAGAGGGAAGTCGTGCGGGTAGTAAGTTGCCCAATTGTCTGAGATGAATGATAAGGCTGGGAAGGAGAAAAGAGATGAGGCTTAGGCTGTTTAAACATTTTTTGATTAATACAGATTTTTGTCTTCTATTGATTACACTGTTTGGAAACACACATAATACCTTGTTACCAGACAAAAAAATGAAGTTGAAAGAAGACAGTGGTTGGGAGCAATGTGTCTTTATGTTGGCAGCTCTCATATAGCTCTCATATACCATAGAAAAATGGGATGGTGGAGACTTGGGAAGGGTGGTGGCCAAATGAGAATTCTCTATGATTATTGGCAATTTTAGGGCATCGGGAGCTGGAAGAATGCACCTATGCAAAGATTTACTTGGTAAATGAAAATCTATCTTACTTCACGACTTTAAGCCAAAAGCCAAGTAATTAAAACATGGAAATTTGAAAACTTATTTTTGTATTAGTTAGCAAATATTGACCTGCTTCTATGTGCAATGGCACTGTACCAAAGCATCATTCACTTCTGGATACATATCAGAATTTAGAAATGAAATAATTATTAAAATTCCTCCAAAGTGTAAAGAATCTTCTTGGGTGAGGACTCAACACTGTCCTTAAAAACATCAACTACATACATGGTTTTAAGAAAAATAATTGAGATTCATAGATATTTGGGAAAATAAAATGATTGTCAACTATTACAACCTCCATGTTTTAAAACTGGTGGTTGCAAGACTTACCTTTTAATAGGTAATCATAAAAACATTAAATGACATTCTACCTCATTTTCTTTTGAATAAAATGACAGAATGAAAAGGATATGATTGATGTCAAAGTGAAAAAGCTAAATGTATTAATTTCTTTTAATTAATTTAATATCGATCAGTTCTAGGACCATAAACTATTACTTTTTTAATGTGATTTTTTGAATACTAAATTGCAAATAGATTTTTTTTAAGTGGAAGTAAAAACAGGAAATAAAGCTGGAGCCAATTAGTCAAAATCTTACCTGAAGTTGCTTTTTGTTCTCTTTTCTTCTCCACTCTCCCTGAAACGAGAAGTGGCAGATCAGTTGCAGTTGGGGGGGGGGGCAAAGAATATGATGCAACTAAGATCCCAGTTTACAGCAATTTCCAAATACAATCACTACTTCGTCCATGTCCAACATACTTCTAGAGATGATTGGGTACAGTTGAAAGGCATGAAAATACTCTCAAATAAATTTACGAAAGTCAAACATAAATGAGTATCATTAAACATGCTATTGGGTTTTAAAAATCTTGTAAGAGTCATTCACTCAACAATAGATCTACAAGGTGCAAATCCCCATAGAAAAAACTGTGGGGGAACATGTGAATAAAATGACCATGGCTTCTTATGACCTATTTGGGAAGATAACAGATAGACAATACAACATGAAATGAGATGTGCTCCAAAACATACAAAATGTTTAAAGATATGAGAGGATGAAGTGATTATTTTAAGAAATAAAGGGGTGCCCATGAAATTATGGAGAAATGATATTTGATTTGGACCTTGAGAAATACATGTAATTTGGGGAATTTGAAATTTGAGAAAAAATTGATTCTTGGCAAAGGAAATAGTATAGGCTATATAGGACAAGTATTTGAGCAAGAAGAGTCATATTTAGAGCTTGCTTTAAGAACTTGAATACTACTAGCTTTGCCTAGGAAGAGGGCTATCCTAGAGGTTAGGCAAGAGGTAATGGACTGAGTATGGCAGTGGGAGTGGAGAGGAGGGAAGTGATGGATACAAGGGACAGTGGGAAGGCAGAACTCATAGGGCCCAGGGACTTACAAAATGTGAAGTGCAAAGGAGAAGGGAAGGTCAAGATGGATGGTTACCTAGGTGACTTTGGGTGTGGTGATTCAATTCAGGGGAAATGGTGAAATGTGATGGGAGCATGGGAATGATGAGTTCAGTTTTAGACTTACTGAGTTTGAAGTGCTATAGGGACATGGGGCTTGGGAGAGAGATCAGAATTGAAATTATAGACACAGAAAATGTCCATATTGAGAAGATGGCTGGAGCTGAAGGGGAGAATGGTTATGTAAAGGCAGACAGCACAGAGGCCTGGGCTGAGGACAGCGACCAAGAAAACAAAAATGCTACTTTTGTTTTGCGATGTAGGACCATGAGAAGACAGAATAAGAAGCAGAGATCCATGGAGATCAACAAAGTGCAGAGTCATGCACCACGAATAAAGTTTGAGGAATTATGGGGGGGACCAACAGCACCTGATGCTGCCGAGTTCCCGTGGTTGGCACTAGATTGTGAGAGAGCAGTTTTAGCAGAGCGGGGTTGGGGAACAGGAGAGAGACTGTGAGGGCCTGAACAGTAAGTGGGGATGAGGAAGGTGAGGCTGAGGAAATGGCTTCTGTTCATGAAATTCAGCAGCATGCAAACGAGCACGATGGGCCATAGCTTGAGCAGAAGCACAGTCAAGGTTTCTGCCAGGCTGTGGGGCACTTAGGCATTTTACAGGCTTAGATAAGAATCTCTGCCCCAGGGCAGTGGTGTGTGTAAGCACCGCTACTGATGTGACAGACTTGGTTTTGTGATGGGTAGGCAAGGGCCCAACTCTTCCAGACATCACTTTCTTGTCAGCTATCAACAATTCACAGATGGAGCTAGTTAATGACAGTTTATGCAACACATGGAACCTGCATGTAAAGTTTATTCAAGTTTTTCTACCAGTGCTTCATGTCATTAAAATCCTAAAATATGAGGTGGAAATTGTACAATCACCCCTCGTGCAGCTGCCAAAAGTGTAGAATTCACTTAACTGGCAGCTTGATTAATGGCACGTTCTATTCATTTGGGTGATATCCAGAGGACTTGTTTGATGCAATTTATTTCAATGATTCAAACAGATAAATGGCATGAATAGTCCATTTAAAGGCTTCATTCATTATCAAGTGTGACGGGGTACCTCCTCAATTAACGTTTTTGTTGGGCAAGCTACTGTTAACTATTTGATTATAAATTTCTGTATATTAGAGGCCTCAAACATGTTCATGAATTTTAAAAAATATTATTCAAGTCCTGAATTATGAAATGTTTAAAGAAAACCCTCTCTTTGGAGAGTCTTTAACTTGTATAAGAATGAGTCATAAATCCTGAGAGTTGATGATAAATGTATTGGAGACAAACAAGATGGTGTAGTTGTCAATCTCCAAGGTGACCAAAATGATCCCCATCTTCCTTCCTCCTGGTATTTGTGTCTTTATGTAGTCCCCTCCCACACTGAATTAGACTGACTGGTGTAACCAATAGGATTTTGCAGAAATGATGGAGTGCAACTTCCAAGGTTAGGCCTTAAAAAGCATTGTGGCTTCCCTCTTGCTCTCCCTCAGATATTCCCTCTGAGGGAAGCTAGATATGTTATGAGAATATTCAAGCAGCACTATGGAGTGGCCCATGTGGCAAGAAACTGAGGCCTCTGGTCCACAGCCAATGAGGAAGTAAGGCCTTCTGCTACCAGTTAGCATCAACCAGCCAGGCATATGAGCAGCCCATTCTCCAGCCTCAGTCAACCCTTCAGATGGCTGCAGCTCTGGCCAACACCCTGACTGCAACTTCCAGAGAGACCCTGACCCAGAACCAGCCAGTTAGCTATTCCAGAGTTCCCCACAGAAACTGTGTGAGATGATAAATGTTTATTGTCATTTTTAGCTGCTAAATTTTGGGTAAGTTGTTATACAGTAATAGATAATACTTATCAGATAATTTTATTATAAAAGTTTAATTATCACATAATATAATACACCTACAGTGATGTTAGTTGTGGCAAATCAGTCTCTCGGACTTTCTTATATGTAAAGGGGGGATGAGAACCTGCTTATCTGGAATGTTGTGATGATTAAATAAATTAATTTTAATTAATTAAAATTAAATTCCATACACAGAGCCAGCAAGAAATGGAGGAAACACATAAAATATTGGGGTTCGATGTTTCAGAAGGGAGGCTGGAAGGCGTTGCTGATAAGGTTTTTTCACTGCGGCCTCAAACAGTTCTCTGCCCCGGTGTTATATGAAAGGGCTTTGTGAACTGTAGAGTGCTTTATAAATGTTATTTATTAGTTTTATTATGCTATTAGTTCTGTTATAGGAATCGACTTAGATTTCTAATCTTAGTTACATATACAGTAAAATTCAAATTAGAAAAATAAAAAAATAGATAAATAAGACAATGTTATATTGATCAAGGGGGCACAGAGGCTTAACTGGAGAAGACCCTTGAGGTTTCTTTTCCAGTCTCTTTATCTTGCTCTGTAAGGTGATCCGATCTCTCATTGCCGCAGGGTTCACCTTCATAGAGACCTAGGTCTCTAGCTCCAAAATCTACCTAGGTTTTAGGCCTACTAGAAATTTCTATCTGTATTTACAACACACGTCCTTAACTTAAATCATTATATTCCCCTATCAAACTGCTTATCTTTATGGTTGTCCTCCTATCTGCTCAGACACTCAAACATAAAACCTAAGAATTACCAGCTCCTCCTTTTCACTCAATCTCACATCTAATCTGAGCCTCAGATCATTACATTCTCTCTTGACAGAGCCTTTCCGATCTGTCCTCTCCTTTCTCACTGCCATTGTCGTAGTTCATGAACTTGATATTCTTCCTGGGGCTATTTTCTCTAGGCTCCTAACTGATTTCGTTGGTCTTAGGGACAGTTTTTCTGTCTTTGCAGTCTGATCTCCACTGAAGATTAAAACCCACATTCCCTAATATGAAATTTATGACCCTGGAAGATGTGGCCACAACCTACCTTCTGCTACCATCCTTCAAGCACCATACAGAACACTTACCCATTATGCCAGGAATTACACCTCCCACCCCAACTCCTTGTTCATACTGTTTCTGCTTCCTGGAATGGCCTGCCATATTGCTCCTGCCTATCAAAACCCTATTCATTCTTGAGAGCTGAGCTCTTGCTTTGTGCCACCTCTGCCAACTCCCCACTCCCTGCAGAATTAATCACCCTCTTCTATGCTTCTTGAGCCATTTATTTATACCTTTGGTTCACAACTAATTGCAAGTTTGTGTCCCCAACTGGACTGTGGCCTCCTTTAGGGCAAGGGGTGTATCCTACGCCTTTGTCACCTCATGCCTTACAGTGCCTTGAACACAAATGCTTGGGATGGAGTTGACACACAGAGAGTTATGTAATATCCCAACCGGCCTTAAAATGCTGGCGAACATGAAGTAAATTTTAGTACTGCTAACACTGAGTGCAAGTACAACCAAGAACAGAGCTTTTTCCAGGTATTTACATTACAACTGACAACCCAGAAAATTATGTTAGAAAAGTGGGTCATAAAATAACAGAGAGGCTTTCCACATAATGAACATGCATTTTGCCCTAGTTGTGCTTTATTTTATCACAGATTCTAGTTTAAAAACAGAACATTAAAGTGTGGTTTGCACCTTCTCTTTAAACCTGGATGCAGCACTCCACCTGTGAGGAATAAAAACGGATCGTAATCTCATAATAATGGAATTTGCAGGGTAAAAACTTTTCTTCAGAGAAAATGTATTTAATTGAACATTAAAATTCCACATCTCATGACTATTTATTCATATAAACTGAGTCAATATTTTTAAAAGCTTTAGACTTGAGGTTGTTGATATTGTTCCATGGAGAAACATTAAATATATATCAATTTATAGCACATTTCAGTACTTCTATACGGAAATAGTCTCTTAATCACAGTGATTGTTTCTGATCTTTTAAAACCACAGGCACATAAATGGCAATTCAATGATGTCTCACTAATAATGAGTAGGGGCATTTGTATCACTAACTCAATATCTTATGTCACTTCTAATGAAAAGGAACTTTGTGTATACATATACACATATTTATATGTATACATATAGAGTGTATACACATATATGTGTATGTATATGCATATTTATACACATGCATAACATATGTATATGTGATATATATATACATACATATATACCATATTTGTACACTCAGATATAGTCTAGTCTCTAAAATACACTCTCTCTCCTACCTGCTTCCATCTTCCTATAATAAAGTCTGTCATGGAATCTTATCAAGCTTCCCTCACTGCACTACCAATTTCTCAGTAGCCAATTCTGAGTTTGTGTTCACTCACAGGCATTTTATCTGCCCTGCTCTGAGAAGTATTATTAATCACATCTTGTTGCTAGGATACCTGAGAATGTTCATTTATGTCCCATGTTTCTTTGGCAAAATGCACTATGAAGAAGGCATAAAATCATGACAAAGAAAATTACTGTGCATATGCTATTTATTTAAAAAAAGGTAGCAGGTGGAGTGGGAGAGAGAGAAACATAACTACCAGATAATATAATGCTAACTCCCATGAATTTTTTAATATTGTTTTTGTTTCACATAGATTTTAATGGAAAAACGTTGGTAATATTTTTGGATAATGAGAATCTGTAGTATTTCTATACTTCTGAGTTAACCAGGAAAAGTGGAAGGAGGTAGGGTTTTAATTCTGTTTACTTTATAGGGACTTAGAGAGGAAGGGGCTTTAGATTTACTCACTTCAAATGCCTCATCACAGACATATAGACAGGGTAGCTAGGTTACAGTGCTAGTTGATCTGCAGATCCAACCTAAAACCCAAGTCACCACTATTACCATGGTTAGCTATTTTAATGCAAGACTTATGAGAAAAGCAGTCTTCAGAATGTGCACTTAGGTAATAAGAGAAAAAAAATGCCTTTATCAATATCTTAAAAAATTGGTATCAGTATCTTAAAAAATGTTATTAAGCAATATCTATGTACTCATCATTGTTATCAGCATAATATATGAATTAATTCATTTTACCCTCACAGTATTATGAGACTTTACAAACATTATACCCATTTTCAGGTAAGGAAAGGGGGTACAAATTGGTTAAATAACTTAGCCAAATCACTGAACTGCTAAGTGGCAAATAAAAACTGAGAGGACAAAAATATGGTTGGGGTGGAAGGATGAGGAGGAGGAAGGGCTGGGATATCCAGAAGCCATATATAATCAGTCCCTAGGTTTGGAGGGCTGCCTGAAATTATTTTTTTATAAATTATTTTGTTAAAAATATTTCAGCAGACTTTCTTTTTTACTAGCTATTTATTATTTATCAAATTATTTGTTTGAATGAATAACCACTTATTTTAACTGCTAAATACCTAATTACAATGTTTCAGAAGTAGAATGCCAAAAAGACCTGCAGACTTTGAATTTTTTTAAGTAGTTTAGTATTTATTTAGTACCTACTGTGAATTAGGTACTCTAATGACACTTAAATATCATTTAATTTGATCTTCACAGTAATTCCATGGAGTAGATGATAACTACTTCCATTTTTCAGTGGAGAAAGCAGGCTCAGAATTTTTTTGTAATAGGCACAGGGCTCCAGTTAGTGATTGACAGGATTGGAATATGAACACAGAGATTTTTACCTTTTCTAGGCTTATTGGCTATGGAGAAGAAGGACAGTTTTGTAGAGTGGTGAAGAACTCAAGTTGGCAGCTCTGTGACTTAATCAGTGTGGGATATTGGACACATCATTTAACCTCTCTAAATCATACTGAATTTATCTGGAAATGGGGGTAATACTAGTTCCTACTTCACAGGATCATTCTGAGGTTTAAATAAAGTGATGTGTTTAGTAATAATCCTAAATGTTTTGAGTGCATGATCAGTCACATTTATGATGCTCTCACCTCCGTGCCTGGGACAAAGCAACATAGCGTATTGCTAGGTGCTTCTCTTTACGACTATTCTGTGTCAGTTGGTCCCTAGAACATATGGTAATTCTTAACATTCTCAAGGTCAATGGCTTCATTTACACAAACATTACAAAGTTCAGCCTTTGAGAGTTTCTTGATATCTTTCCCTCTTGATGTCTTTCTCTCTTTTGCCTTCCCTTAGAAGGGAGAAGTGGCTTTCCATATTAGTGAATTCCTTTCCTCTCCTCCTCATGTTGTGACTCTTTCCAAATACAAATTGGTTTGATGAAAGACAAATTGACAAGGCAAAATCTCCCCAATTATGAGCTACGATGACACGATTTTAGAATCCAGGATTTGTGGTTCAAATCCCTATCCACACTGTGTAAAGAGCAGCAGCTATGAAAGATCGATAGTCTGATACGATCTAAATAGAAAAGGAGAGCTTTTCTAGAAATCAGATCTCATTGCTAGAACTTACTCCTTGCAACAAATGATAGGACTTTGAACAAGTAACCTGACTTTTCTGAGATCCCATGGCGTGTTTAGGTAGATAGGTAAATACTCTCTTTTAATAATACCAAAAGAAATTGTGCAAACAGGGACGGGAGATGATTTTAAGTATTGTAGGGCAGGAAGAGAGAAGCTTAACTGGGACAATTTTAAGACCACTAGTCTAAAGTGGTCTACATAAGATTGTATAAACTGCATAGTTCCTGTTTGGTCAATAGTATGAAAAGGCAGAGGAGTTTCTTTTATTATTTACGTCTGGATTTATGCTGATGTTGAAATGGTACGGGTGATGGTACTCCCTTTCTGTTTTCACTCAGCAGGCACGGGTGATGAGCCTCTGTATGGTTGTGGATCCTCACTGCCCTCTTGCAAGTTTAGATAAACTCCACTTGCTCTTCTGTCCATTTCTATTTGGTCAGTTGATATGTTGCTAGGATGTTCAGGCACAGAGAGCCATTATGAGCACACTGCGTGCTGTGAGCTCCAGACAGTGTGTCCTGAGCTACAGAAACCAGCCCTTCGGAAACATCGAGACAGATAGATCTGGGCCTCTGAGGTTGACCATCTGCCTTGGCAGAGCTGACACTCCATCTGCACTCCCCAGCCCTGGGGTCTGCCATCCGTCATAGTGTGTAGAAAGCTCGAGAAGAACTGAATGCTCTAAGATCTTTCCTGGGCTGACCCCTCTGCAAAGAGATAATAAAATCAGTATGAAGAACAACAGCTTTCTGTTGTCTTGGAAATTCTCAAGTATAGAATTTCTTCCCACTTAGAGCCACCTGACAAGCACATAATTAACGTGACAAGCAACAGTTCCTTTCAGATTCCCAACATTGGCCTGGGTGAATTAAATCTTAGAGTAAACCTTTTGATACTCAGAACCTCGTCCTGAGACAGTCATTTGTTGGCAGAGAAGTTTTTTGGAAGACCTTTGGAGGCTGAAGTCAGACTGGATTAAAAAAAAACACATACAAAAAACCCAGTGATTGCCAGGTCTTAAATATCTCTGCAAAATGGGAATGCAGTTTTACCAATGTATGCTTCAGCTATGGACCAAAGCAGAGATGCGTGCATTTGTACCTTCCTTTGTGCAATAACATGTTTCTAGTAAGGTAGGTGTAAATAATTATTTTTAAATGATATAATATTCTAAATGTCTTTGGAATGCTCATTATATAAAAGAAATAGGAATGAATAATTTTGTAAAATAAAGAATCTTTTCATAATATGTTTATTCACTCCTGTGCTAGAATAAACATGAGCATACGTTAAGAGGTGGAAGTGAATTCCCTTCTCCCTGAATCTGTCCAGGCCTTAGTAATTTGCTTAACTAACAGAGTATGGTAGGAATGCCAGTTCTTGAGTTCTCTAGGCTTGAGCCTTAAGAATCAGGCAGCTTCCACTTCCTGAGTCTTTTGGTACTTGCTCTGGGAGAAGCTAGCCACAGTGTAAAAAGTCAGACTACCCTGACACAACCATACCACGAGGAAGTTCAAGCTAGCCACACACAGAGGCCACACGGAAAGACAGCTGCCTGGACCGTCCATGACCAGCAACTAGCTGTTCCAGCCATCCCAACCCAGGTGCCAGATGTGTGTGAATGAAGAAACCATCCTGGAAGTGGATCCTCCAGCTCCAGTCACCTCAGCGGACACCTGTGGATCAGAGACAAAGTGCCCAGCTGAACCCCTGCCAAATTCCTAACCCACAAAACTGCAAGCAAAATAAATGTTTAGGGGCCGGCCCGGTGGCATAGCGGTTAAGTTCGAGGGCTCCACTTCCGTGGCCCAGGGTTCGCTGGTTCGGATCCTGGGCGTGGAATGACGTACCGCTCATCAAGCCATGCTGAGGTGGTGTCCCACATAGAGCAACTAGAAGGATGCACAACTATGACATGCAACTATTTACTGGGGCTTTGGGGAGGAAGAAAAAGCAAAAATAAATAAAAATGTTTGTTTTATGCCACTAAGTTTTGGCATACTTTGTCATGCAGCAAAAGATAGTAAAAGCAACTCCCTTTCTGTTTTCATAGTGAGGAGATTTATTGATATATATATCAATATATACCAACATATATTGATATTTTTCCCTTAAGGCTGGGCTCACCTAGATTCCTTCTTTCCTAAGATAGTTTGCTTACTATACCAATAAATACGTTCTATTATCTTGTTTTTACCATCTAAACTTATTCCTTGTCATGAAAAAGAATAAAACTTGTTATTAGTAGGAGTGTGGTTAAAGCAAAAGTTATGTAGATTAACACATATTTTGGTTTTATAAAAGTATTACAATGTTACCCTATGTCCAGGTTACTGATCAAAAGTAAACTGGAGACTTGCCAATTATCTAGCATTTTACAACCTGTAGCCTATCAAATAGGATATCCATTTGAAACAACATTTAAATATTCATCTAGGCTTCAAAAAGTTGATCGTTTATGGTTAGAATTATATAGAAACCCTCTGAACTGAAACACCGAAAAGATTCAACAGCAATTTCTGCTAAGTAATGTAAAATTACCTATTTTTCCTAGGTAGATTTACTTTTAAAGGACAAATTAGTAGAAACCTATATTGAATGAAGAGCTTTAGTATTATTTAGGGTTAATTTTCTGTATGAAGGTAAAAAGGGGGAACATTTCACTATGAAAGGTAATGATATGAGTCCAGTCAGAATCTACGCTTGTGAAGTCAGAATTTGTTCCCTTTTAAATAGCAAATTATTTGGCCAACAGACACACCATCCTGCCCAGCTTTTCACCTGGAAGAATCGACCACATTTCATTGCTCTCTTTCCCGTGCTCTTAATCATCACCTCATTAGCTTGTGGACAAAGCTGGCGGAGGCCAGAGGTGAGGTTAATTTTATTCTTTGAGACATCAGCATAGTTTTCATTCCTGCTAGCCACAAGTTCTTCCTTTTTTATCTTAAAAAAATCCTCATCATATTCATCTTTTCCTTCATGTTGATCCGCATCAAAAGTTTGGGCCTTAGACATTCAGGGAAGCTTGATTTCAAGGACTGAAGGGAGACAATAAGAAAAGTGTGCTTAGAGCCGTGGATATTGATTCACTGCTTTCAGGCGCTGCAGTATGCTTTGTAATCCTGTCCAACTATCCTCTGTAAACCTAGTTGACTACCTGAGTTTACTAGAAAAGTTGTTAATGACCTAGTACATTTTATGTGTAGGAGAAGAGGCTCACCAACACTTGGATACTTAAGGGAAAGCAAAATGGGAGCAAACATCATTGAGAGCCCGTTCTGTGACAGGCAGAAAGCTGGGCATTCTATGTCTGCAATGCTACTGTAAAGAGTAAACAAATACCATATGATTTCACTCATATGTGGAAGATAAACAAACAAACACACAGGTAAGGAGAACAGATTGGTGGTTACCAGAGAGGAAGGGGGCAGGGAGAGGGTGAAAGGGGTAAAGGGGCACATATGTATGGTGATGGATAAAAACTGGACTATTGGTGGTGAACATGATACAGTCTACATGGGAACTGAAATATAATGATACACACCTGAAATTTACACAATGTTATAAGCCAATATGACCTCAATAGAATAAAAAATTAAAAAAAAAAAAAGTAAACAGGAAATTCAGTCAAGGGAGGGGGCGAGAGGAATCTGTTGACTGGCTCAATTGATATGGCCTCCAGTGGGGGCTGGAAGTGGGCCTTTCCCTAATAATAGAGACAGAGTCCGAGATACTCCAGGAGGGAAGAGAAGTAAATAGCATCTGAACACCTAAGGCAATAAGATATTTTCTGGCAAAATCTTTTATTGGCATTCGGTGCGAGATGCTGATTTCAGAAAAAGCAAGCCAGGCACTGACACAGTGCAGGGGTAGCCTCTTCTGATGCAGCCCACCCGGAAAGACAGGAAGTAGAGTACTCCTGGGGGTGGGTGTAGGGGAGTACAGGAAGGGAGTGGGAACATTGAGTCTCCCAACTGTCTTCAGCCACTGGAAGCTCAGATGTGCACAAGAGTAAGAGTTTGGTATTCCCAGGGGAGGGGAGTAACGTTTCAGCTTTATTTACTATGGCAGACATTGCTGAGTGCTTACCCTGCAGTCATTTCTCCTCTTATTCTGTGCTGGTACCCAGCCCTCCTCTCACATGACATGGATGAAACATGACTGACGTAAACTAATCATCCTGGTTCCATTCCCCTGCTTTAGGTGGTCATTTGACATTTCTGGCCAACGACATGTGAGATGAATTCTGTTGAAGAACACCATTAAAAGGTTTTCCTTGACAATAAAAAGAGACAGATTGGAGAAAACATCTCTTCTGTCAGTGGATGTTGTCACATCTGGGTATGACACCTGGGACATGAGGACAAAACCAATATACCACAAGGATGACAGAATGGAACATACCCCAGAATAATGTCCCTGAGGCTCTGAACTAACGCACCATGAAGCCACCCTACCTCAGGATTTCTTATGTTACTTAACTCTTTTTTCAGTCAGAGTTTTTAGTTACTTGCAGCTGAAAGCATCCTATATTCTATTCTACACAGGCCAACCACAAAATAATATTACACTATGCTAAATAAACTAAGAATGCTAAATAATCAATTAGCTAAATATTTTATGCTAAATAAACTAGGAATAAAACTGGAAGGAAAGAGCATTGTCCTTAAGATAGCCCCAGGAATTAGGGGAGTGAGACCATTCCCCAGCCAGGGGCTGCACTTTAGAGGGTTTACACTTGCCCTCTTCCAGATAAGGTGAGGAACCTTACATCACCTCCACATAAGGTGAAGACGGCCAAGGTGTTTGCCCACTGAGTCCATGCCTTACCTAGACCATGTTCTGAGTCCCTGGGATGCCAGAATTCCCTGGCCAAACATCCCCAAGGCCCTGTAGGGTCTTTATGGGCCTTCTGCCCAGATCAGATCTCTAGGGGGGGACCAGATTGCACCATTGGTGTGTGGACCCTGAGGCCTGAGGGGTGTTCAGAGAATGCCTAGGGCTTGGAATGTGTGTAGACTGGTTCCATTGCTTTACATCAGGCCCCTCACAATGCTGCAGGGACTGTGGAGGGATTGTGATGGAGGCAGAAAGAAAAGGGGGCCTACGCTCGTTCTCTTGCCCTGGCCCAGCAATTATAGGGGCAGGTCTGTCATGATACAAACACCAAGGTTGCTCCTGTAAGAATGCACAGAAATGATGGGCACGCATACATCCTCACTGAATTCTCACAACAATCCCAGGGAAGGAAGCAGGAAGTACTTTATCCACAGTTTATAAATGAGGAAACAATGAGGCTCAGAGAGGTGAACTTGCCCAAGGTGACGCAGTAAGAGTTAGATCTCGGATTTGAATCCAAGACTTCCAAAGATCACATTGTTTACCACGTACATTCCCTCAGATTATCTGTGACATCAGCTTAATTTCCATGTGAAATTAAGAAACACAGATTGATTTAAATTATCCTTTTTATCTGTACAGTCTCCAGTTTCCTATCTCAAAAATACTTAGCCGTGTTTACTCTAAGGGGATAAAACACAAATAAATTAAATTCCATCAAATTTCTTTATAAATGAATCATTGGTAAATTTATCTGTCTGTTAAAAAATTGAAAAAAATTCTTAAAAAATACTATACTGGGATAAAGTAAACAAAGTGGGACAGGGTTAGCCTTTCCTCCTCAGCTGGTATTATAGGATATAAATGATCCACTGTCATATGTATACAGTGTTCTCTGAAGTCTTTTGGAAATGGGTCAAATCTATTCTTTTTCCTTTGTTGTGCAAAATATGTAAGTTTTTTTTCCCATAAAATTATCTGAACTGGCTGCTTACATAGCCCCAATCTGTCACTTTGATTTTAAATTCCCCAATTTGCTATTTGTTACAAATTTTTTTAAAAGTTATGAGTTGATTTGAATATTATGGTTTTTTTTTTTTTTTAAATTCTGGTTTTATCCTCCAGTTGAACCAATTATATTTAAATCTGGATGAAGGCGGTGGGTATGGGAGGCCAGGAGGGTTGTAGACCTTCTACATTACTTTCTATCTTTCCTGGTGTAGCTCTGCAAGGAGATGTCAATCCCACATGTGCACAATCTACTTATATTTCCCAGGACACTTAAGAGATTTCTCCCAGAACCCTGAATATCTATGAGATATACTTTGATAATTTTTTTTGACCTCTATTGTGACACTGCCAAATATTTTGGAAAAAAAAAATCAAATCTTAGCATTAATAGGCAGGCTGATCTCAGTTCTTGAGAAGCTGGTTGGAAATTCAGGAAAAGTGATAATAGATACATCTAGAAAAGGGTGAAGAAAAATTTAGAAAATCCAGATCACACACTTTTCACACAAGCTTTACAGTGAAAAAAATTGCCAGGTTGTGAGCTCTGCCATCATTTTCATGGAGTCAGCTTGATGGGACCCGATTGCTGTGTGTCTTTCAATGATATCCACCCATCCGGATGCCACCGGCATTAACAGAGGGACAGCACTCTGTTCCCTGGGATTCAGAGCAGTGACATTTTACAGTGGAAAGTACTATTTGGGCTCTAAACAAAATGGCAAGGCTAGCTTCGACTCAAGAAAGTTCAAAATCTAGATTTTGTCTTTGGTATCCAAATGATGTCCCCATGGATGGGTAAACTATTCATCTCAAGATATGTGGTTGACGCATATTTTTATTTTTTGCCATTTCAGAAATATTTGACCGAATTGCAAATGACACCATAAACATTTGAAAGAAGCGTGGAATGCAGAGGTTTCTTCTGTTAAGCTGATCATGCCTCTGGTGATGATGTGCACTTTCATTCTCTGGCTAGTCCCCAGAGCCTCTCACTTAATCCCATATTCAACAGGACACTGCTTGGGGTGAGGTTGGCACTCGAGGATACATGCTTCACCCTACAATGCACACACGATTTGAAGTAGATTGCCAGAAGCTCAGGGCAGGAGGGGAATAGGCCAGACCTGCTGGGCTATTTGTCATCTCAAACATTTCAAGCATCACACACCATCTCCTTAGCAGGGCACATGGGGATATGTATCCCCTGGCAAGATGTTTCGTTTGGTGCATACAAATAAGGGCTCTAATGTATAAACTTGAGGGGACAGAAGGAAGAGTCACCACCTGGAGATTTTCTTCCTATGTTTAAGCGACAGAAAACTCTTCAATAAACATTTTAATATTTCATCTTTAAGGCTGGAAAATGCCACGTAATGGAATTAAAATACATATATATTAAGGAAGTTTGCGGGGTGAAAAGCACCTCACAGTTTTGGTCTGCTTTTAAAGAATGCAAGGGTCTTTGGGGTATTTTTTTCCAATTCTGAAAAATCAAGAATTTTAGGGCTTATTTTGGTCATTCTGGTTATCTTTCATACTAACTGTGTGAAAAAATATATATGTATTAAAAATACTAATGAAACAAGAAAGAAAGCTTGCTATTAAAAACAAAACAAACGGCAGCCACTTTTTGCCTTCTAGGGGAGTGGCAGAATGCCATCTCTGGGGAAACTGGTTCTTCAGGAAAATTCCCTGCTGCCTTAAAAATACATTTTGATTAGAAAAGTGAGACTCCTGGGATAGTTTAGTTGAGAGAGTATGGAGAAAAGGAAAGGTGGATTTTTCTGTATAATGAATTAAGAGGAATTGTTCATTAATTTTTTTGAGAGGTTAAATGACCCTGAAAAATGTTCTAAAAAGTGAGGGGCCAAAGTAATATATGAATATGATGATCAGTTGGAACCTAAGGAAGGATACAACCAAGAAGAAATTCCCTTTTTAGGAAATGGCCAACACATGTTTGGGATCACAACAACTACTTTCAATATCCAGTGGTTTCCAATTCTGTGCTGTGCTGAACTCCATTCAATTAACCCCCAAATCAACAACAGTTGGTTAGGCACAACAGTGCTGTGTGAGGATGGCAAAAGGACATGAACCATATTTGGACTGATATAGGCTGGGGAGTGTTTTGTTCTACCAGATAGAACATGGAGTGGGATCAAGAACTTGGCATAAGCAGAAAGTGGAATAGATGATGAGCAGAAATGAGAAGCCCCCCTGAGGGAGGGAGTAGAGGACATTGGACTTTACATAGCATGGGGGAACAGTTCATTTATTTGGATATTAAAAGATCGAGTGACAAAAGAAGGGTAGAGGACTTTTGTGTCTGAGCAACAAAATCAAAAAGAGAAGAGCAAGTTGTAAGACCGCTATCATTCATTTGCATGTTTTAAGTATTGTTAGGAATTAAGATGGCAAAGTAGAGGGAGGGCCTGCATTTGGATCCTCATTCTTCCACTTAATAGTTATGTGATCTGGGCCAATTGCTTTTCTCTCTGCATTTCCATCTCCTCTTGTTCACGATGGAAGCAATACTACTAAACTATTAGGGTTCTTATAAAAATGGAAAAAAAAATGTTGAATATTATATTCTCAACAAATGCTGAATCTAAATTCACAACTTTCAAGCCACAGTAAAATAAAAATCAATATAATTTTTTAAATCTGTCAGGATCACACTATTCCCAAAATGCCTAAATTATACATACCTCCTACATTCATTATTTAATGAAGTGCCTCAACAACTTGGTGATATTTTACACACAATCTCGTGTAAATCTAGTTGTCTTTTTTCATTAATTATGTTTCATTATATTTTCCACATTATTTGAATTTCCTATGTGTATTTATTTGGTTATTAAAAAGATAATTAAAGCCATTCCTAAAAAGATTAACTAGATAAGTCTCATTAAACTTTGTAAATATCTTGACTTCCAGGAAATCACCATGTTCAGTAAATATCCTCCCGTCTTGCTATGATTATTTCTAATGAAGCCTTCCATTTCTGTAGTGGCTTCCGTGTCATGCACATGATCTCATTTGCTCTTGATCCCTCTGATTTTATTTTTGTATTAAGACAGAATTTTCTACATTCAAAACATTAAACTCAAGTAGTATAACCCAATTTTCTAATTGCCTTCTTGAAAGTAAAATGGTACCATTTATCACTGCACACTCGATCAATATTTTCAAAGTTAAACCAAAGTTTCAAATTCACATACTCACCTATGGGAATGTCTGTAGTTGGTTATTTGGCTGGTAAACTGTACTGACACTTTACCACAACAGACTTTTTTTGAAATCCATTCAGTTCAATTTTGTTTAGAAGATTAAGCATCTCTTTGGAGAGCAAAATACCTAGATCAAAACTGACATTGCATTAAATTTACAGGGCAATGCTTTCTGGTTTGGCAGTTATGCTTTAATAATATTTTGTGGCAGTAACAACACACTACTCTCTGACATTTTCTTCCTTTTTAGAAGTTTAAAGAGAAAGAAAGAAAGAAAAGTAAAAAAATAAAAATGAAAAGCTTTCCTGAAACAGGGTCAAAGAAATTCAACTACTAACTCAATTCTGTCAGTTTTAATGGGGGGATACTACCCAAGGTATTTCTTTTTCATTTATCTATTTTTATGAAGAAGTGGATTGTTTTGAGCATTTCTAGTCCTACTCCCTATCTCCATTTTTCTGTAGGCCCTATGCACCCCTTTATAAAAGTAGAACTTAAAAAGGAGTAGTTACTGTGAGTTTTAGACTGTTAAATCTAATATATTTAGATTGACAGGCCATTTGATTATTCTGGGAATACTTACCCAGTTTTTAGTTTATTAAGCCCATCTGCAGTACTAGGGCATGGTCTGGGTACTGAAACTCACAGCAGATTTTTTTTTTTTATAATCTGTGAAAAAACAAGCAAGTTATAACTATTGCATATTATATTACTTTGGGGACTCTATAAATGATCCATTTTTCCTCTCTCTCGTGCACTGAAGACTCTCATAAATGTTTTCTTCTGCAACTTTCACTGCCTGCTCCTCTCTCTCTCCCAACTTCAATCATGCCGCTACAAGGGATAATGATGAAATGATGATAAGATCCTATATATAGTACAAATATTTTGTGGAAATTAATCTGGAGAAAAATAAGGGGAACAAAGAGAGGCAGGAATCATTTCTTTATGAAATACAGTTCCAATCATTTAATCCTAAAAATGGTTCTTGACCACTGAACAAAGTTATGCTAGTCACACTACATGAAACATTATTTTCTCTCATCGAAATTGAAAAATTGTTTATAAACTTAGTCTAAAGATATTCTGCTCCTTTTAGATCTATAAATGAATATTGTATACATAAATTAGTGCCATTTCCCTGAGAGTCCATCACTTTAAACTCTCATCATGGCCTCAACATCCTTGTTCTCTTGTCTTTCTGCTTAACTGCCTAGTAAAATCACATTCTGGGATCAACTCAGTTCTCTACCTTTTCATTTGACTGTTGAGTGAAGATGCAATAAAATACTAGAATGCACACATTTCACAGATAAGATACATTCACAAGTACACAACCAAAAATTCATGGTATCCAATTCTAAGTAGGCTGTCAGAGTGTCTTGAAATTCTTCTAGGTTTCCTTAGTTAGTTCTCTTTTTTATCCTTCATTATAGGCATTTCACATTGTTGCTGTTTGTGTCGTCTGGTGAAATCTGACTCCTGGCGACCCTGTGTACAGCAGAGCCCTGCCCAATCTTTTTGCACCACCCTCTCTCCTTCTGTCACTTTATCAGACAATGCTCGGCAGCTATTCATAGGGTTTTCATGGTCAATTTTTTCAGAATTGGGCGGCCAGGTCCTTCTACCTAGTCTGTCTTAGTCTGGAAGCTCTGCTGAAACCTGTCCACCATGGGTGACCCTGCTGGCATTTGAAATACCAGTGGCGTAGCTCTCAGCATCACAGCAATACATAGCTGCCACAGAATGAAAACCGACAGACAGGTGGTGTGGTTCCCTGACTGGGATACAAACCTGGGCCCTGGAGATGAGAGAGCTAAACCTTAACCACTAGACCACCAGGGCTGTCTTATAGGCATTTCATACCTTCTCCTTTATCTGCAGAAAAAGGACATCACCCTCTTTCCTATTTCACAGATTAAAATAGACACCATTACATAGGCTTCCCATTCAAAGTTCTGCCGGCACATCTGCTGTCATGCAATTCTTATTCCATTCTCTTTGTCACAATGGAAGAGGTATCCCTTCCCTCTTCAAAGCTGTTCTTGATCCCATACCCTCCAAGCTCCCCAAATTACGTCTTTTTTCTCTTATTTTTTCTCCACTAGACCGTCTCCATCAGTATTGAACTATGATGAAGTCTCTTCTTTATAATTACAAAATAAAAGGAACTCTCTCTGCCCTACATTTCATTCCAGCTACTGTTCTCCCTCTCTCACCTCATTCGCAGCCAAGAATTGTGAGCGTTGCCCATGTTCACTGTCTTCACTTGCTCACTTCCCATCCAATCCTCAATTCACTATAATTGTCTTCCATTTCCATTACCCCAATGACTCTTTTCTTGCCTAAATCATCTAAAATCTCCTTTCGGGTAAAACCAGTGGAAAGATTTTCAGTCTTTATTTCCTCTCTGACATTTCTGACATCTCTGACATTGCCAACATGCGTGACTGGCGTCCACTTCTGTTTCCTTTGTTCATATGACAATGTTCTCTTTTGGTTTTTCTTTTCTCTCTCTGATAAGTCCTTCTCAGTCTTTCCTCATGTTCTTCTTTTGCTCATCCCCTAAATATTAGGTCCTTTAGGGTTCTTATCTAGGGCCTCTTTTATCCTCACTTTTAATTCTCTCCCTGGACAACCACATCCATTCCCATAATTTTAAATATCTTTCAAATGTCAATGACTCTCAAATCTATATCCCTAGCAAAACTGTCAGCTCCGATTATTACTGAACATTTCCATTTATATGTTCCCAAACCTCTAAAATTTAACATACTCCTATTGTGTTCCCCAGGTCAGTAAATGGAAACAGTATTCATCCAGTTGCATTAGCTAGAAAGGAAGGAGTTACCCTTGGTCTCAGTCTTCCATTGAGGGCCTTTGTAGATTAAACTCTCTCAGTCTTTACATGCCTGAAAAAATATTTTTTTTTCCTAACTCTAAAATGATAGTTTAGCTAGGTGCAGAGTTCTGGGTTGACAGTTATTTTTTCACAACACTGTGAAGATACTAATTTATTGTCTTCTAACACCTGTTGCTGCTGAAGAGGTACACCGTCAGTTTAAGTAACATTCTCTCCTCTCTTGGGAGTGTTTACTTCTATGTCTTTGGCATTCTGCAGATTCACTATACTATTTCTAGATGTAAAATTATTTATCTCTATCACATTTGGGATTTAATGTGTCTCATCAACTCAGAATCTTTAATTCTGGAAAATTCACAATAATTATTGCTTTGACTATTTATTTCTTCTGTTTTCTCTTTCTCTAACTTCTGTTATCCACACATTGGACGTCTTTGTCCTTCTCTTTTAACTTAACGGACATTTTTTATTTCTTAGTTTCTCTCTCTTTCATTCTGTCGTTTCCTCATATCTGCCTTCTAAATTAGTAATTTTGAAAACCATGCATAGTCTTCTGTCCAATCCACTTATTAAATTTTCTTTTAATAGCTACTTTTATTTTAGTTCTAGAATTTCATTTGGTTTTTACATATAGGCAGATGTTCTTTTTCATTCTGGCCTTATGTTTTTAAGTCTTTGAACACAAACTCTGCTTCAATGGGGATAGTTCTTTGTGGACATTCCATTTGCCCCTGGCTGCAGAAATATTTCTACAGGGTAGTTTTGAGTTTGCCTCTGATGATATCCAGCTGTTTTACCAATTTTGGACCATGTGTCATTTTAATTTATCAAACTCTACCACAAGGTAGCTGAATTTGTATCCCACACCCACAGAGTATGAAAGCCGGAGATTCAAGTTTCTTTTGGCTGACCCATTTTATTCTCGAGGCCCCTGACTTATGTGCTAATGCTGCATCTCTGGGACAGTTGCCAGGTTCTTCCAGGTCTCTTTCACAAATGTGGTCATGACTCCATATTTTTGTTTGCATGGGGCCCTGTGGCCTGGATTTCTCTTCAAATGTAGGTATAAGAATGGTATCAGTTTCTGCTCCTATTCACATTTCTTACTTTTAATTCCTCTTTGGTCTAGCACATGAAGGTTTTCCACTGTTGTTTCATGCTAAGGTTGAAAGCTTTTGTATTTTGTCTGGCATTTTATGTGTTTGGGGTCAAGAAGGAAATTCTTTCATATCAGTTCAGACTGTCAATCTGACTGGAAATCCTTGCTTACCTTTCTTTACTTATTTTTCTCCTCCAGTAGACTGTAAGCTTGTGATGTCAGGGACAGCCTAAATGTACAGTGTTGGAGGGGCTAAATGAATATTTGTTGAACAGGTAAATGAATGAATATGAGAAAATTAATTTACGGAATGGTACCTCTATTTGTTGCTAACTCTTTGACCACCAATTTTCTCATCATAACTTAAGTGAGGGATATTTTTGCCCTCTAATAGACCTTATGGTTCCTTAATATATCCTCATAGCTCTAAAAAACAATGATCCTACATGGGACATGGTCTCTTGTCTCCATTTCTCTGGTGTGATATGTCTGTGAGAGAAATGTAGGCATTTCTAAGGATATCTTTTATAAGCCCTTCACATGGAAAAATGAGAAAATTTGTGACTTTTTAAAAACCAGAATGATAAGAAAATTTTTCCAAAAGGCCAATCGTATTCCCACACTCATATTAAATACAAAATCAACACTCTTTCTTCACTGAGACTAAAGTCTTGATACATTGTAGATGCCAACTATTATATAGACAGCACAATAAGTCTGCTGTAAGCAATTGAACATACTCTAGAACATCTGTTGAAAACATAAGGGCTGTATGCAGCAAGACTCCAGTTTCCAAATTCCTGCTATATTTAGTCACTGTGATTTTTTAAATAGACCTGTCTTACATTGCTGTAAAACAAAATAAGTAGAAGTAGGACAGGAAAATGAAGATTAAGTAGATACATGAAAAACAACATGGGGACTACTCAAATTGAAGTGAGCATCACCAGACACAAATTACAACAAAATGAATACTGTTCTAAATCGAATATTAGTAAACCAAACATCAATGTCCTACTTGCTGCGTGAGCCCAGGAAGTGGTTGAAAATAAATTGTTTCAAGAACAATGAATGAAATACAGCATGAGAACACAGCCTAACATTTAAGCAACAGTGCCTTTAACATGTTACATGTTAAAAGCAATTATTTCATAGGAAGAAACTTTTTGTCTCAAGCACCCTGTCTGCCCATGTTTGGCACACAAAGAGTTAATTCCAGAAACGATCAGGATAATGTCCATTCAAGAATAGATCAAATAATGATAGTCATCTGAAATTATACTTTGAACTCTTGTAGCTATCATCTGCCCAAAGTTCGACAATTAACATTAGTTCTAGTAAATTCATTTCTCAGAAGCATCTAATATAAGGCACTGGACTCAGATCAGCTTCAAGAGCTTCACATCGAAACTCTGCTGCTGCTGTCCTACAATTCTTAAGTCTTCAGTCTTTATTAAAAAGTCTTAAATAGATACTAGGGGCACCAAAAGAAAAAAAATAAAATAAAATTACAAAAAAAGTCTTAATAATGTTTGAACAAGGAGTCTCACACTTTTATTTCACACTGAGTCCCATAAATGAGGTAGCCAGTCCTGACTGGGCTAACTATAGTAAGGGTATCTCTATATCTGTCCAGCTGGAAGCATAATTGTGACCATATTTCCAAACATAAAGGTCTTAGATGGCTCTCTATTGCCTACTAGGTAAACGTCAAACTTCCTAGCCTATTATTCAATACCTTCCAAGATGTGGTTCTAATATTTGACTCCATATTTAGTTTACCTGACTTCATTCATTCCTTCATTCATGCATTTGTTTAATGGAGATTTATTTTTTAAGATTTACCATATGCCTGGTACTCTGCTAGGTCCTCTAGTTAACTGTGAAGAAAAGAGGCATGAACTGTCCTAGCTCACCCTTTGTTAGAGGTGAACCGCATTATTTGTCAATTCCCAAACATCCCTTGCTTTCTGCAATCATTGCTTTTGCCAGTTATGCTGGTCCACTGCCTGCCTGCTCTCCGATTCATTCCCCACCCTTATCCTGCTTTGCTTCATGTTACCAGAAACTAAATTTCCCAGGTTTTCTTAAACTCTTGGGTAGGTTTGGCCAATGGCAGATATTGATGAAAGTCTGCAGGACAAAAAGAGGAGAGTAGCCAGACTTTATGCCACTGTCCAGCCCCCACTGCTCCGCAGGGTTCTGTGACAACTCCATGGGTCCAGTTCCCATGTGTCAGCCCCTCCCTCCATGGTCCCAGCTCCTGCTGGTCAGCCTCTGGCATCTGGGCTCCAGTAACATTATTGTCCTTCCAGCCCTGGTGGTGGTAGTGGCCTCCTGCTCTCGCTAATCTTGGGGTGTCTCACCATCCACTCTTAGGCTCCTCAGCTCTTTCAGCACATGTATGACCAAAGTAGTTTCCGTTTTCTAACTGGATCCTATTCTTTCCTTCTGAAATTCTGTCTCCTCTCTACTTAGCCTTCCATCATTGATAAATGTCAGTATTTCATTCACTCTTTAGAGTACAAGTCCAATTCACTTTTTATAATTCTCTTGTAATACTTAAAACGTTCGAACTTATTTGATAATTGCTTATGTAGATATGTCTATTGTCCTTAAGCACAGGGACATACTCTAGAATGAGTGAGTAATCGCATTTGCAATGTGAGATTTATTCTAAGACAATGTCATACCAGGTGCTCAATAAATACCTTGTTGTATTCCTCTAAATTATACAGTGGATATTAGATATTCTATTTTTTTCCAATTCAAAAACTTTAATTTATTGTTTCTTTTGTAGAAATCAATATTTCCATTGAAATATCTGCATTCCTCATATGAATACAGTGTTAGGAAATTAATGCCAGGACAAAATGAACTGTGTATTATTCAGATAAAAGTGATAACATTTCTTGAAGACATAGAAATAATGGACAGGCATTCATATAATAACAAAAGTCCTGAGGTGGGGGGGGTCCATATTTTCATGATTTTAAGATTCTATTAATTTATAGACATCTTCACAATTTAAGAGTCTCTCAATTTGCCCTTCTTCCCACCAGACATACATCTATATCTGACATATTTTATTATCAACTGGGCTTCTACATATTTGAGGTCTCTTCTATTTGAAGATGATGCTATTCCTGCTTACCATTATGTATAAGTGTGGCTGTCAGGATGAGTGTCAACTCAATAGTTATTTCCATATTTCCCAGTGTGAAGATTGTTCTTTGATTGGGCTACAGCTGGGCTTTTGAGAGGCTATTTGCAACTCTAGCTCTTAAATAGCAGGCTTATGAAGTCTTTGTTCTGAAAAAAACTCTTCCATTGTGGATTGTGATGTGCCAGGCTCATCTCCCTGCTTCTGCTGCATTCTTTTAGTCCGCAGTGAAGTCTTCTTGTTTGAAGCTAGGATGTAGCACATCCTTAAAGCCTTCCTCCTGGCATAATTGTTGGCAGTTCCCTCACTTAGGGATGCTGTACGACCAGGGTTGTCTACAAATTCATGATTTGCTCATTCCAATGGACTTATGATGAGCATTGAAGGCACGCCATCTAAAGGCCAAAGGGCTTCCTCTTAGCAACTTCTTGGCGTTATGTCTTTGCCATAGCTGATGAAATGGTTTAAGTTAGTAAGGGAACATGAGAGGTGCAGAGGTTGAAGTTGCAGGCCTGGGTGTCCACATGTGTGACCTGTAACTAAGATACAGCCTGGACACTCAGCCTCATAGGTAGGCCAGTTCTGCTTGGCCAGATGTTCAGCCTCACTTGGCCCCAAAGCCACAGTGATGAGATTTAGGGAGTAAGGCCAACCCATCCTGGCAGAGAAGGACAGCCTCTTTCCTAACGGATACAACGGGCTTTGTTGCTCCAGTCCAAGCCTTAGCAGAAGACTCTACTCCAGTTTATAGCCTTAAAGCAACTGATGTAATTAGTAGCTGGCAGCTTTCCATAAGAAGTGTTCTTATTGCTCCAGCAGGGGGCTCTGCTTGTATTTGAGAGATTCAACCCAACTCTGTATAGATTCTAGCAATTCAAACTGTGGGAGACAAGTGCATTGTCATTACCTGGGAACTCATTAGATGTGAAGAATCTCAGGCTACACTCCAGGATCTTCTGAATCAGAATCTGCATTTCAGCAAGATTAAGTAATTTGTATGCATAGTAAAATTTGAGAAGCATTGACCTAAATCACCAGGTGACTAACTCAGCAATAGCACCTGGGCCTCCTCTTTTTGGCATTGGGACCTTTGTGCTTGTAGATGAGGAAGCTGGAATTTACAGTGATCTGTCTCACAGTGTTCTGAGAATTACAACCAGCAGGGGACATGCGAGGGCCCAGAGACTTGGCAGAGCCAGAGCATGATATTTGACGGACGTCGCTAGACAGCTGGAGTGCAGATCTGGTTGAGAGATTTTCCATGGTGTCCTCTGGAGACTAGCACAGCCTGAGAATGACGTCACTGCTAGGTTAACAAGTTAGGCTAGCACATGGATGGCACCCAGCTGATGAGTGGGTCAAGGTGGGAAAACGGACCCCTCAGACTGAGTAGCCCAGACCGTAAACAACTACATGGCACACTGAGGTGACATCATCAGACAGTATGTAGTCAGGAAAGGGTAAACTAGCAGCTGGACTAGAGAGAAGACATAGCCCAGATAGGAAAGTTCCCAGGGGCGATTTACAGGGTGATCTAGGGCTGATGCTGAGTGTGTTGTTGGAAGGAGGCAAGGCTGCCATTGGTGGACTGACGGATTCAGTCACCACAGCAGCTCATTCACTTTTGCTCCCTCTGTGGTCCTCCCCCCAGGAAGCTATTTGTGCCTTCTGACACTTAGCATATCTTTAAATAGTATTTTACTTACTTTTCCTGACTAAATCTATTTTTTCCTATATACAGAGCAGTCCATCATACTTTCTATTTCTTTGGTTTCATATTTATTATCTCATCTTTTCTTGTTTTTTCTAATCTCAGTTGTGCCCACAACTCTATGAAGAGGTGCAGGTATAATTCATCTTTGATTAGTCGAAACTGAGCTAGAACTGTGACACAGAACCACTTGTCTCACCTAAGGGAGCATATGTGGTGACAAAGTTAAGAACAGAACACAGATATTCATATCTTATCCTAGCACTTCTTAATATGACACCTTGCTGTTTACCATTCACTTCGAATGTGTGAAAGTTTATGAGACTAACATCCTTAAGTTATGAAGCATGGAAGCAACTTTCTTCCAAGAGATATGTTATTCTGAAAACTGATTTATTTTGGCCAGTTTAGCATGAAGCATCTTTTCTCAAATTCATTTCATTTTCTTCTTTATTATTTACTCCAAATATCTGAATCCACATGCATACTATCTACTCAGTAACTGATGGAGTCTTTAATGAGTGCTATGTGTTTTTAAACATAGATAAAACTATAAAAATGCTTTCAAATTAATGAGAGTGACATAACAAATTAGCACTTTAGAAATAACCTGGGGGTAAAAATTTTTGTGTGTTCTTTGTAGAGCTGAATAAAATGAAATCCACTGTTGTTATGCTTTCTCCATCTGACAAATTGTGACTCTCTCTAGGAGATGATGACCACAAAAGATTCCCACCCCCCCAACACACACACCCGAAGCCTTTACATGGACATATTGCTATGAGCCTTCCTCTGGTAACAGGGTTGGGTGGTTTGTATCCTGATGTTTGTATTCTACTTGTACAAAACACAAACTATATTTTCTGTTCCTAGCTTTGCATAGGCAACAATCATTACATTGTTTTTTAATATATTGCTGATATTGGAGGAGAGCACAACAATATATAAGATTGAATATATATTAAATCCTAATATAAGATAAATAATATTAATATAAAGTAATATATAATTTACATATAATTACACAACTATAATAGTAATTTATATAATTATATAAATATATATAATACTAAACAATATCTAATATATATAAATCTTCCATATTTATATACTGAAAGCACAGCAATATATAAGATTTGACAGCTAAAACATAGTCCATTGAATAGAAGTAATAAAAATAATGCTTTAAAGAAAAAGTTCTCCCACATTTTTCTATTTTTTTTTTAATTTTTAAAAGCTAGGAAGTAGAGACTGTAGATCACCGATAAATAAAAATGAAGTGTCCCCAAAATGATGCAGCAACTGCCTCTTTGACTAGCACACACTGCAGCTCTTATGAGAAGTGGGTCTTTGTGCTGATACATTTCATTAGTTGCATGGAGCTCTACTGGAGGACTCACGTTTGTCACACTCAGTTTACAAACTTGCCCAACCAGAGAGCAAACATACTAAATTTCCACTGCTTTACGAAAGCAAAGTACACACACACACACACACACACACACACACGAAGAAAGAAATCCGTATTTCCAAAAAAGGAAGAATAAAACAAACTCTGAGCTGCCAATTGGTCTTATCTAAAAGTATCATTCATTCTCACTTAGCCTCTGATTCAATGTTGAGAAAATACATTCTATCTGACTCCAAATGCTCTGACATACTTCCAAAATTTACTTTATCGTTTTGTAGGTAAAATTCATGTGAACACAGATTATTGGACCATGAATAACATGCAAAATTAGACTACACTGGGAGTGCTTTTCTTGTTTATAACAAATCTTAAAACTCTCATTTACTAGGCATCCGTTACCTACAATGAAATCTCTCTTCTACATACATACTCCCACAAGTGCAAAACCTCTTATGTCTCCCATTAGAGATGGAAAACACTCTTCTCAAATATACAGCGTGAGAATGACTAAAATTGATTACAAAACACTTAAATATTTAAAAATGTGCCATATTTAGGTATTTCTCATGGAACCTAAAAGATTATCATGGATGCCTGAATCCAAGGAGCAAACTGTTAAATTCCATGAGATCAAACAATTTTAACACATGTGCAAACGCTATGCCCCTTTGACCCAGGTCCTGATAAAGATGTGAAGTCCACAGAGCTGAAACCTGAGTGGTCGTTGGAGGCTGTCCTGCCATGGTAACATAATTTACCGTGTCATTACCACAGTTACCACGTCCTCAACTTCAAAGCATATGGTATCCAGGTGATAAATTATTGAATCTGACATTTCTCAACATGCATGAAGTACTCTGGTAAAAGAACTCAACTCCCTTATCTAAATGTGCAATTTCAAGACAATAGGTTCTATTAGAAAAGGATTAAATTCCTGAGAGTTTAGTTAAATGACATAATTAGAAATTTTAGGCTTTCTGATATGAAAAAATTCCAGAAGCAGTAGCAGTAACTGTCCTATTTAACTTAATCTAAAGGGCCAACTTGTTTTTAATGAGTGTGCGTGTGTGGTGTGTAATATTGGCTCACTTTAGTAGGTTCAGCTTTTTCTATGGCTCTAAGGTTCCATTTAGCAGAACTCTCTAGGATGCTTGGAACACTTCAGTACCTGACCAATAAATGAACCCCGGGATAGTTGTGGGTTGGTGTGGCAATTTAGAGCCCGATGCCAAGGCGTTCAGGGTGAACATACACAGTCCCCAAACCTTAGTTAAAGTCAGTTAGGTTTTTGTTTGTGTTTCCCAGAACAAGCCCAGAATAGGCATCCTGCCTGCAGTTAACACAAGGGACTCCTTGCTTTCTTCAGCACGACCTTGGGGTCTTGCAAATGTAATTCCACTGAGGATATGAATCCTTTGTGTAAGCTGTGACTCCTATGCATCTCTCTTTCACCCACAATGAGGCCAATAACGTGTCTGACAAAAAACTTAGTACAGAGGTTGTTCCATATTTTCCCTACACAATGCAAAAAGGAGATGAGAGCTACATGCCCAATGAGGGGAAAGGAGGTGAACCAGAGGATAACCAATCATTTAACCACACGTTTAGCCCTTCGGAGAGGTGATTTGTCAAATGGACTCTAGTAGCTTTAATTCATAGCATAACTGCAAACATTGATCAGGGAATTCTCACTCTACTAGAAGAGGCAGACCATCTGCGTTTTATACTATGTTCTTATAAGGTGCATAAAATTCTGAATTTATAGCTTCACATGGTTCATTTAACTCACCAAGCTAGAGTTTATTGACTCTGTGTAGAAACTTTGGAACAATTTTTGTTATAATCATTGGTGGAACCAGTGGTGTTTTTGTTTTGTTTTTCTTTTTCTTTATCAATGTTCAGAATCAATCACATTAATAGAAGAGAGAGAAGTAATTATAATTTTAATTAGAACATGAATGAAAATCAAGGAAAATTCCAAATGCCAAAATTCTGATTTGCATTTTCTTTAAATTCTCTTGGCATGCTTTAAGTTAATTAATAAATATATAGACTCCAATAAATTTGCATATATTTGATCATATAGTTTTCCTTTTCTTTTCTGTATGTTCACTTAGTTTCCCTAAAAACAGTATAAATGCTTTGGTGAGAAGGAAAAGTACCTTTTATATCTGAATCTTCCACAGCACTCAGCACAGTGCTTAATAAATCCTTGTTGAATGAGTCTTGAAAACAGAAATTTTGTTTCATAATGGATAAATGTGTGGTGGGGGAGACTTGGTTTGGATATTTTTATTGCAACAAAGAAACAAACATTTTTGAGGAAAGTGGGGAGTGATAAAGTGATTACATCTCTACGAATGTTGTATATTTTTATCTACCTCTCTGAAATGTAATATTGTAACAGGAAAATTTGTAACTTGCTAAAAATAAATAAGCAAATAATGTATCTTGCTCATATAAAGACAGAAAAAAATACAACATGGTAGAAGAAATTCATTATTTTGTCCATTATTGTTTCTACAAGAGAGAAATAGTGTACTGAGGTGTGGTATACAGTTGCCCCGGGCCACTAATGCATGAGTTCAGCCCACACATTTCCCATTGAGGTTGATTATGGTCGTCTTCGAAGTAGCCTCATGCCCAGCTCTAGTCACTCTCAAAAATATTTGACATAAAATGTATGGTCGATTCTCATTATTTGTGGCAGTTATGTTCTATAAAGTCACCACAAACACTGAATTAACGAACACTGAACCACTGCTCCTAGGGGAAATGTGCGTGTATATACATACATCTCATATAGATTGTAATCTTAAATCTAAAAAACAATTCATCCTGGTAGATTCTACTTTCCTTTATTTTACAAAAGAGAAACTGAGGTTCAGAAGTGTTAAGTGACTTGCTTGAGGCCACCCCATAACAGGTACCATAGTTGGGACTCAAACCTTGTCCAACTGGCCCTAGAGCCGGAGTTTCCTGCACTACACTGTGCTGCCCCCTACAGTCTCCCTCCTCTGGTCATCTTTGTAGGAGAGCTGAAACAAGAAGGTGGAGCATGGCCTTCTTTGATCTCAGCTGGGAACATATGCATTGGGGGACACAAATCTTTGCCACTCAGTGCATGTCCACGTATGACTGTCAAAGTGCCATAAGTACTGATTTTAGGGTTACAAATAAATTTTAGCAAGTAGGCAAATTTGCAAATCCAGAATCTTCAAATAATGAGGACTGCATCAGTATAGGTCATTTAAGTTAAGACTAAATTCTGGGCGGCTCAGTTCCCAGACCAATGTCCTGTATAGGCTTGAGGCCCCCCCAAGTATTTGTTTCCACCACCTGCCAGTGGCAATGTCTGTGGATGTGCTCTGAGGACCCTCCAAGATCCCTACTGCTGAATATTTGCACTCCATATCATTCTTCATCTTCATTATCTACCAACACCTATCAAATTGGATTATGGATCTTCTTTGAAAACACTGAGAGACTTGAAATGCACATGAAGTATTGTCTTTGTAATCCAAATTACAGAGCCAGTTAAAGGTAAATGTAGAATGATATTTTGTGGGAACTTTAGTAAAAATTCACATTTTCTGATAAATTGCACCCACAGAAATTTTTTTGGAATGTATTCCAAAGTAAAGGATATCATTAGTTGACAAAAGTGGCTTTATCACGATATCTGGAATTTCTCACCAGATTTCTTTTTTAATCCTCTTTGATAACTACAACTTGTATGATGAAAATTTCCCACTTGTTTTACTTTATCAAATGAGCACAATGTAATGGTTGTTACGTTTAGGATTCCCTATACAAAAGTTTAAAAAGATGATTCTAAACTGTCATGCTAATGTAGAAGAAAATATTAAAAGTTATGTCATGAACCCATACAATATTCATGAATATTAAACATAATATTAGTCATATCTATGCTTTTGTAACAAACTACCATAAATTCAGTGGCTTAAAACAACACTATTTTATTATCTTACAGTTCTGAGGTCTAAAATGTGCCTGCAGAGTTGCATTGCTTCTGGAGGTTCTAGGGAGAATCCATTCCTGGCCTTTTGCAGCTTCTAGAGGCTGCCTATATTCCTTGGCACATGAAACCTCCTTCATCTTCAAAGTCAGAAGTCACAGTGCTCTGGGGCATGGCCCAGTGGTGTAGTGGTTAAGTTTGCGTGCTCCGCTTTGGTGGCTTGGGGTTCACAGGTTCGGATCCCAGGTGCAGACCTATACACTGTTTATCAAGTCATGCTGTGGCAGGAGTCCCACATACAAAGTAGAGGAAGGTGGGCACGGAACCCGGTCTTCCTCAGCAAAAAGAGGAGGATTAGTGGTGGATATTAGCTCAAAGTTAGTCTTCCTCACCAAAAAAAAAAAAAAAAAAAATCACAGTGCTCTAACTTCTGCTTCTGTCCCCATATCTCCTCTGACTCTGACCCTCCTGCCTCCCTCTAATGAGAATCCCTGTGATTACATTGGGCCCATTCAGATAATCCAGAATAATCTCCCCACCTCAAGGTCCTTAAATTAATCACATCTGCAAAGTCTCTTTTGCCATGTAAGGGAACATAGTCACTATTTCTGGGGATTATGATATGGACAACTTTGGGGCCATTATTTAGCCTACCACAAAAGTATATGGGGTCAAGTGCTATTGTGAGCTCAAAGACAATTGAGGCATGGTCTCTACCTTAATACCTATAATCTAGACAGGAGCTGGAAAATACTACAATAACCATAAAACAAGGCAGAGTAGCTTTCAAGTCCTAAAGGAGTTCAGAGAAAGAAGATATGGGTCACTAACTGACTGATAAGTCTCAATCTGCATTGATCCACTACCTAACATATGCCCTTGTCCCTATTCATTCCTCATCTGGAAATGCCATTTCCTCCTCTTGTGCTTGGTTAACTCCTACCCATCCTTTAAAATTCAAGAGTCACTTCTTTTGGGACATGTCCCCTGAAGCCCCAAGCAGAGATGGTGCTCTTGTCACATTGTTTTTTACAAATAGTTTAATTATGTGCATGTCATTAGAAAGAGTTCTTATCTTCTAAGAAACTCTTCCAATTTTTTTTCATTTTTGTCTCCTCAATACCTCATGGTAATTTGCATATAATAGATACCTAGCAAATATTTGATGAGTGAATTAATGTGGGTACACATGGTGCATAGAAGGCATGATGGCCAGCTATCTAATTTGAGGCAGTGAGGATGCCATGTAGAGTGGGAAGGTAAGCCATATACTGGAGCTGGGGTCAATAGGGCCTTTTCAACTAACTGATGGCAGGGAGAGGGTCAGGGAGGAGTTAGGGGAAAGGTCTAGAGAGAAGTCAAGGATGAAGCTCCATTATGAAGCCTGGGTGACCAGGAAGATGGTCATGGCTATAACAGAAATAATATATAAATATGGGGAGTTGTAGATTTGATGTGGATGATCATGACTTCACTTTTGGCTCCATGAATCTGAAGAGTTTGAGGCAACAGCTGACTGAGATGATGAGGAAATAAAGAAGTGGAATTTAGGAGAAAAATCAGGGTAGTGTTTAGAATTAGTCTCTTGAGGAATGATAGTATGAGCCATAAGGGTGACTTGAAGGGAAAGACTATGAAAAAGAAATAAAAAGAAGAGAAAAGAATCAGGGACAGAATGTTGGTAAATATATTCAGAGGGATATAGTTGAAAGGGTACTTTTTTTTTTCTTTGCTGAGGAAGATTTGCCCTGAGCTAACATCTGTGCCAATCTTCCTCTATTTTGTATGTGGGTCGCCTCCACAGCATAGCTGACGAGTGGTGTATGTCCGTGCCCAGGATCTGAACAAACAAACCTGGGCCACCAAAGTGGAGCACACCAAACTTAACCACTACACCATGGGGCTGGCCCTGAAAGGGTACTTTTTAAAGAATCAAATCAACATCAGATGAAGCATGGAGCAATTTTTTTGATGACTGTTTCTCTGATCATAGGGGAGCAAGTGATTGCTTCCTTCTCTGAGCCGCTAGATGGCACAACCTAGTGTATCTACTTTGCATTATCGTTATTTGAGGACAGTATTTGTCTTCCCCACTCTCCTAGATGATACACTTTCGGAGGGCAGGGGCTTTACCTTCACATCTTTATGTCTCCGAGGTGCTAAATTCTGCTCTTCAAACTTAGTATATTAATCAATAGAGTCATTAATTAATGAGATTCAGATGTTGTGGTATTTCTTTTCTTAATATTATATGCAGTTTCTCCTAAGTTTGCCTAAGGTCCTGGAATGAAAAAAATATTACAAAGGAGCTTAAAGACACTGTACACAGGCCAGAGGCTAAAAGCACACCTTGTGTTGATTCTCTGTCTTGTTTGCAAAGTGGAACTGTATGAAAACAGTTGGTATGCTGCTCAACCGAAACTTCCTGCTACATGATACTTTTCAGGTTCAAATAAAGGACAGAAGCCTGCACTTAATTAAAAATATACACCGGGAGCTTTCTGTCTCAAGATGAGATTTAATTCTAAAGTCACCTGCAACATGTTTACCAGTCACTTTGACTGAATACTCCCCCCTGGGGGTAACTGGCACTTAAATTACTAGAAATGTAGCTCTAACAAAAGATGTATCAAGTTTACCTTAACCATGGACCTCAAAAAATATGTTAAATACAAATACATCTCATAGAACAGGATTTCAAAAGACTCAAGACAAAGGACATTCACATATTTGAAATTATTTAGATAATGATAATTTGCTCTTTAGTATAGTCATAATAATATTTGAAAAATTCATCAAATATTCATATTTTACATTTAAGCATAAAAGAAATGACAATTTATTAATTTCAATAAGTTTTCCTACCATCAGATAATTCTCAGATTTGGCATTGATTTCCATAAAGGAAAATATTATATGGAAAAATGTACAATGTTCAGATTCTGTTTCTACCACACCCAAATAAGTGCAAGCTCCTTTACAGTCATGCATCCATCTTTCCAAGCATGTTTGGTGGCAATGGCCATCCAACTGGTCCATTAACTTTTTTAGCTGATTCTCCTATCCTCAATGTGCCACTTACCCTGCCTCGATACTGTGAATGACAATAAAACTGAAAAATCAAATTAATGAGTGAATTACACTATTCAGGAACTGGGATTAATTTTTCAAAGCAAGCCAATTTCCAAGTAAAACTTTTGGGCAAAAATTTCAAAAGCTTTTCACAGCTGGTTCCCACCGTCATTTACTTGAAGTTTTATCAATTCACAGAGAAAAGACAACCTCTGGCATCTTTCTGCCTGAGGGAGCGAGATGACAGTACAAGAGGAACACACATAGGCTTTGATATGGCCAGTTGAAAGGGCACTCAAGCTCTAGAAAATTTTCTCTAAATACTTATTTTGTGTGCTGTGTGAAATTTGTTAGGGGTTTAAATCCCTACAGGAATCAGGAGATTTTCACATCTTTTAGGGAGTGGGTATTTTTCAAGGTGAGACAATATCATGTTTTGTTGGTAGGTCTGTTGGATCTCATGTTAGAAAGGTTATTAAATCATATGGCATTGCTTATTTGCAACCCAAATGATTAGGAAAAATAGAACCAGTATGAAGAGAGAGCTACAAGGAAAGGTATTAAGTTTAACCTGAAGAATGATAGCTCTATATACTCATCAACTCCCAATTAGCTCAGTATTAAGCTTATTAAAATAGATATTGGAAAAGAAGTAATGCAGTGTTCTATTTACCACTTATCCTTATATCTAGAATTGTGATGAGCTTGTTTTGCATGGTTAAGATTTAACATCAATTATAATTTATTTTGTTGTGAATTGTTCAAGGCACATTCGGAGGAAGATCCAAACACGTGAAAACTTTGGGTGGGGTGAAAAATTTGTTTTTGTATCACAAAGTTGAGGTACATACATTAACTCATGATTTGATTGCCCCGAACACATGTTTTTGTAAGATAAATTCAAAATGCTAATTCTTCACCACTTGCTATAAAAATAGGCCTCATAGAGAAGCAGACCAATTTGCTAAATGACTAATTTACACAAACCCAATTCACCAACAATCAACTTGTCAAATGACCAATTTGCCAAATATTTTTCCAAGTGTTAATTTTACCATGTCTTTTCTACCTCCTTTCCCACTGGCTTATCGTTGGGTTTAGCTAATATCCATTTGGTGCGTTTCAAACTTCAGATGTCTAGAACTTCTGCAGCTTCTGCCTCGAGTCTTCTTATGTGTCCCCACCCACCTGTGCTCTTTCGTCTGACCTCACTCTTGCCTCAACTCCTACCCCTGGCTGCACTAACCTGTCCTGGACCTGGTTTAAAATATCTGTATAACAGTTGAAAATAAATTTTTGTTTTCACTGAAAATTTGGTGAATTGGCCCTTGCCAATTAGCCTGGGAAAATGGTTTCTTAGCAAACTGACTTGGAATTCCCTAAAACTACCCAAGAAAATCTAAAAATAATAGCATCCTTTATTGAGGGCTTTCTTCATGTTGACACTCATAAACACCATCTCGTTGAATTCTAACAGTAATCGAAAGAGTTTTCTAACAGATAAGGAAACCGAGGATTAAAATGATTAATTTGCCCAAGGTCACAGAGCTATTAAGTAGTAGAACTGGGATTTGAACTCAATCTACCAGACTCTAAAGGCAGTGTGCTTTATACTAAACTAAACCAAATTCTGAAACATGGTATTTTTAATAAAGGTGATAATTACTTTAAAAAAAACAAACAATTTGTGACTTGTTTCCTGATGGTAAGCTCTGAAGAAGCCTAAAACTGGATGAAGGGTGTAAACTTTATATAATTTCAGAGATTCAAAGTCTTAATGAATACTTACATGAATAAGATGAGATTCTAATGCGTTTCTGCAAGGGTCTCTATAAAGTAAGGGAAGGTATCGAAATATGAAGTCTGGATACTCTTGCTTACCCAGAATGTGGGGTCTTTTAAATGAGCTGGCCTTTTCAACTTTCTAAATAAGTTTAAATGGACAGAAAGCAGACCCTTAAGAAGTGATTCATGGATAGCAGAATGGCTTTTATGCATAGACATAAGAGGCAGGAATTGAAGCGTGTGTTACACTGTCTTGAAAGTAAGTCTATAAAGAGAATGGGAGCTCCCTATGCTTTCCACTGTACGGATCGAATCATGCAATAGTAAAACCGCAGAACAGTTACTGGGATATCTGAAAGTTAGCTTTCTTGGATTGGCCTCTATTCTCTTCCCCAGAGGCTGTTCTAAAAATTTATGTTTATTGACATCAGAAATGTCAGCATGGAGCTGGTAGGAAAAGGAGAAAAAAAACACTTCAAAAAGGTGTCAGGAAGCTTGTTTCTGTCTTTCATCTCTGCTGTCAGTATCTGTTACTTTCACTGCTCATCTGGACGCAACATTAGCAGAAACACTGGCAAAATCAAATCCCCTTTCTAACTGAGCTTCTTTGCACTTTTGTTCAGTATCTTTGCCTTGTTGGTTGGTTTTTCCAATAGGAGGTTGCGTCAAGTTATTCAATCATTCATTCTTAATATTTACTGAGTGCCTTCTCTTCATAAGGAAAGTATACGAAGCACATTTCACTTCAATATTCTTAGTAGATCCTGCTTTGCAAATTTATAAGAATTTGAAATGTGCCAGAACCATAACTCACAGAGATTATATCTTCATACATGCCTGCCCTTCCCCTCCCCCAGCTCCCAAGACCCCACTAAATTGCTAGGGACATTATCCCACAATGACTTTTGGGATTAAGCCATGGGTATCTAATAATTTTTTAGCTAATAATCACTAACCAGATAACTTTACTGGCAGTCTATCTTCCCAAGAAAGCTAATGACTACATCGGTCCCCTAGCGAATGGTATTTGTGAAAGGAGACACTGCAGGAGGAAATGGCAGCCTATTAATACTCTTGTTGGTCCCAGACAGAGCCCAAAGTGATCTTTGTGTTAATGAGTAATCTCCTGACAATTTCAGGAATTACAGGACAATCATGTTAGAGATTCTTTAGTTCTTCAATTCCTCCCACTTGGTGACTCTTCAAAAGGACAAACGCTCATTTTCAAAGACTTGGGAATTTGGAACCTTATCCGTGTCCTTTAAGTATAATATTACATTATAGGCTCCCACTTAATAATAGTGATAATTCTCCCGTCATCTCAGAATATGTGATACCCAAGATTTTGCAGATTACTGTGTATACAGTTTTGGACTCCACAGCAAATGAAAGCAGGCAGGAATTTTCATATGGCCATAAGAGAACCATATTAGCAGTTAATAGGTTGTAAAGGAAGATCTACTGGGCAAAGTTAAAGGGCACAGACTACTGAGAAATGTCTTCTCTACATTCAAGTTACATTTACCAATAATGTCTACCTTTTTCCCTCACCTATCCGATTTCCCATGTGGCTAATATATTGAGTTACAGTCATCTGTACTGCATTTCTAGCTATTATCACTTTTTTATGCATATATGCTGGGAGACTTCCCTTAGGAATACAAGTGGGCTATCGATGCAAGTTGTTAGTAAATTTAATGCCATCTTTGAGATGCACAGGTTTAGGAACATGCTACAAAGAGGAGCTGCCGGACAGGATTTCACAGATGTGGCATCTGGTTTAGAATCCTCCTGCAGAACGCCGAAGACAATGGGCTGGCAGCCATGCCAGCTGGCCCTTGAGAACCTCTGTACACCGAGAAGAGAAGAGCCCACTCTTGAGTCACTGTTTCCAATAAAGTGTCATTATTTTATCTGACATTAAAACATATCAATTAATAGTCTGGTTAATTTTCCATAGTTTCCAACTTCATGCCATTTGCAACACTTACAGCAACATTCCATATAATTGTTAATAAAGACCCTCTTCCTCTTTTTCTCTCTTTTGTGTTTTGTGGGGTTTTTTGACCAAAGAGGCTGTGACATGATTGAATAATGCGTTTCAAACATAAAAAGGCTAATGACCTTACTCTTCACCTTCATGTTAAGTCAGAATCAAAAGTGAAGAAGCTTATATTGGAGCATGTAGATTTTAGGTTAAACATGGGAAATCGAGTTTATTTTCACATTGGGAGAATTAAAGGATGTTACAGATATAAATTTTTTCCCACTTTTATTTGTATGTTTCTCACAAATACATATAGGGAATTATATATAATGGTGGAAAAGTCTTATTCATTCTAAAAAAGAGAGTAAACTGGAGGGATGTCATAATCATCAAAAACTGAGACCACTTGACAAAACTGGAACATCTCGTCACATTCACTATTGGGGTGTGGAGCAGGAAACAAAATTACTGAACCCTTCTTAAATAAAATAGAAAATCCTATTCAGAGAAAATCTTTATTCTCATTTGTTTTTTGTTGTGTCATATATATACTAAATAAAGCCCTTCTTATATTCCAAGATTCATAATAAATACTGACATTAGAAAAATGTAGAAGCCTTGTCTTCCAGGCGATAACATTAAACAAAACGCCTATGACTGAGTTCTTGGTTTCTGTTACAAAATTGTTAGGTAGGTTTAGCAATCTCCTTTTATGTATAGCTATTTTTATGTTGATATCTATGTGTTTTTACACAGAATGTTAGCAATGGAAATTACATATGACATTTCACTTTAAATATGCCAGATACGGATTTTAGTAAGTTAGAGATAGAGGAATGCGATCTATCAAGTCTTACGTTCATACTATGAGCCAGACACAATGTTTGGAACTTTGACATTTCAGTTAACCTTCATGGCAACTCGATGGAGTCCAAACTACAACTCCGAACTTATACATGAGGAAAATGAGGCTCAGAGAGGTTAGGTGGCTCACCAAAGGTCACATAGCTAGCAAGTGTCTAAGACAGGACTCACACTTCTGTTTTCTGATTTAAAGCCCGTGATTTTCTCCATATACCATGTTGCCTTCTTTTTACAGGTGAGCTAACTGCACCCTAGTAAGGTGAAGTGATTTGTACAATTTTTACAGCACAACCAAAACCCAGGTTTTCTACTTCCTAGATCTGTAATCTATCCACTACACTAACATATAGATGTTAACTAACATTATAAAATAACTTTTTGGGTGGATTCCCTTTAGCATAAAGTTTACTAACTTGAAAATCTTGGTTTCCCGGCATTGAACAAGCATGGGATAATTAGTAGGATGAGGGGTTTTTGAATGCATACTATATATTTACAGTTAGGAAACAAGAGCTACTCTGAAAGAAAGGCAATTCACGTTGTAAATTTCCTCATAATTCTCAGGTCATGAATGCCAATAGAACAATCATTTCACTAAAATTAAGTTGAACAGAGTTCAGTTATGAGTGGAATTCCTGGTGTGTATATGCTATGCGCAATAAGTGTGAAATCATAACATGATAAGGAAATCAATATGGTGACCTCAAATATCTTTCCCATAATTTTAGATTTTAAATAATTTCAGATAAAATGAACAGGAAGACACCATGGCATGTCATTCAGACCCAAGTTATGGGGCTTTAACAGCAACCAATACACCCACTCCCTTGCCATACTCTAGGATTCATCCTAATTGATTTTAGCACCCCCCATTGGTTGGTACAGAGGATATTGTTGAAGTCAGCCTTTATTAGCCAAGGCAGGTGTATTTTCCTCTCTGAGGCACACTGCTTGCTTTAATTCTCCTCTTTTAAGAAAAGTTTGCACACTTGTCAAGAGAATTGTAGGAAAACTTGGTTCCCAGACACAGATAAACTCTTGTTCTACATGCCTTAATCTCTGGTGATTTATTAAGGCAGGAACCTAAATCCCTGAAAAGCCAAACATAATTGATTGTCTTTGCTTTTAAGTAATTAGAAAACAGTAATCTCTAAATTATTGTTAAATCCAAAGTACATCACTGTGTAAGATGTAACCCATCCCACAAAATTTGTGACTCAAAAAAATTTATTTTTAGTTATAATATTTGGGAGAAAGAACTAAAACATAATTAAGTTGTTCAGAGAAAAGAGGAATCGGTACTGAAAATTCAAGAAATTATCTTATTTTATATGAATAATTATTTCTGAATACTGTAGAGTGAAGCATACATTTCCACAGAAGTGAAAAATAAATTATTTTTCTGGCTTACACCCTCTTCTTAAATATCTGTGCTTCCATCACATGGGTGATAACCACTACAAATGATATTTCTGCTATCAGGATTCCTGAGGGTTGTCACTGTCATAGCAGAGGCTTTGAATTACCTTTATGAGGAAATATATATTCCAACATGTTGTTGCAAAATTATATTAGGTGTGGCTATTCTTAGACTAGAGGTACAAAACGCTCTTAGCCTTCATGTCAAATCAAAATAGCCCCAAACTTCCATATCTTTAGTGATCAGATGTCACTGTATTTAGAAATCATAATACACAGTTGGTTCTTCACGATCATTTATCGATTAAATTAGAATCCATTGGAAATCACAGGTGGCTTCATGAGGGAAATTTAAGAAAACTGCTGAAAGGCGTAGACGTTGAGTTGTAACTGGGCTTATGAGTCATCCACATTAATTGAAGAATTGTTCCACTGTTATAGTTTGTGTCTGTGTTTGTGTACAAAGCCACAGGGTGTGGTCAGTGGTTCCCAGATATTAGTACTCAAGATAATGTTAGGAAGTATACAGATGATTGAGTTTTATTTGAATAGATATATATTCATTTTAAAAGTTAATCTAATTAGCATATTAAAACTTTTGTACTAATTTATGGACATCTCTTTTTATGGTGAATCTAAGTAAGCATCTTTTAAGTCAATTTAAGGAAAAGGATTAGTAATTTACATTACAGATCACACACAGCTATGGCAAAATTCATGAAGGTGTTGTGATGATTAAAGCTTGAGAAACAATGGCTGTGATTTTCCCTATTTGTGGATTCGGTCTACTTTTGTCCAGTGGCACAAATTATTGGAAATTGATTACCCTCAACCATAAAAAGGGTGTAAAATTATACTGTCATTTTCCCCCTATCCTGAAGAGTGGATTTTTTTCTATAAGTATGTAGCACTCTTTGTTGACAAAACATCGAATCTTGTTCAATTAATAATATTTAACAATTTCTTGGACAATTATATTATCACCTTAACATTTGATGTTAAGCTTTGTGTAAGTTTAGTCACACAAAAGGACTCCTGTCCCTTTGGGTGAGATTAGGTTCCCCTGGGATACCCTTGCGTAGCACCGTGAACTTTTCCCTCACAGGAGGGGTCTCAATTGTAATATTTACTTGTGTGATTATCTGTTTAATGTCTGCCATCCCCCAAGACTCAAAGTTGCATTGAGGGCAGGAACTGTGGCTATTTTAGCCAAAGCTATACCCTGCATAGCTGGGACTCAACACTTTGTTTTTGTAATGCACTGGATTTTCAAGTATACTGTTTGCGATTATCTTGAATGTGATGAGGTAAAGTATAGCAGTTATCAGCCTGTATAATGGGTTAGTATTTGTCTCTCTGTGAAAGGGAGAATCATTAGTCATGCTAATGTGGTCGTAGCCAAATGTATTCCTGTTGCTGCCCAAGTCTTCAACTGAGTGTGTAACAGACAATGAAAAAATAATCGACAAATGGCCATATGAATGATGAATAGAATCTCAGAATTCTTTGGCTTAAAAGTGCCTTAGAAATACCTTCTTTAACTTTCCCCCTTTATTATAAAGATGAGTTAACTGAGGTATAGAAAGGGTAAGTGATTTTCTCACATTCATTCAACAAGATAGTGGAAACAGCAGTGCATAATGCGGTCTCGGCATTCCACGGTGCTCAGTCACTGTGCTCTGGGCTGCCTTTCAGCCAAGACTCCCTTTGTTCACTGGTCAGTCTCTGCTAACCTCTGCCTCCGGGGGCAGGTGGAACCACTGGTTCAGCTTCACTACTTGCTTCAAGGTGCGGAAGCAGAAGGTTAATGGCTCAGTCAAGGTCCCTCTTCACAAACTCCTATAACTCAACCAAGGGAATTGGAAATCCACTGCCAGAAAAACAGTGGTGTCTGGTAGTCTATGTTGCAAATAACCTGCATGGGGCTGAGGTGGTTTCCACAAAAGCATAAGACCAAATGAAGTTCAAAACCAAGTTCATCCTCTGATATGATTATTTACAGTCAATAAGAATTGTTAAAAAATCTTGGACTCCTTACATGGGAGTATACAGATGCCTTTGGCGAGCTAAGCCAAATAGCCTTTTGTCTTACAGATTTCTTTAAATCATCAACTGCTGGTCATTAACAGACTTCAAGGTAATGAATTAATTGGAAAAATTGGAATTAATGTTTTTCTTGCTCTCACATGGCTGTTTACCAGTACTAGCGTAACAAGTACAAAGAAGCCAGAGGTTCATTACACTGAACTCTCTGAATATTACATGATTTCTAGGATTTACTGATTTATTACTAATCAATACTACCTGATGTACAAGGATGAGAATTCAATTTATTTTAATAAACCTTGAGTGCATACCATGTGGAATGCTCACTAAATAATATAACATGACATTTAAATTTTTCTTTCTATCAGACTTTGAATAACCATTATTATTTTTAAAAGCTAATAACTACCATGTTACCACTACGCCCACCATCACCACCACTACACACTGTGCATCTACTAGGATCCAGAAACTGCACTAAGTATCCAACAAAAGTGCTTCATTACTTGTAATGTAATTAAATTCCACAGCCCTGCAAGGTGTTCTTTTAAGTCACAGAAGCTGGACTGAACATATTGGAATACTTAGGACACTGCTGCGTGTGATTCTTCTTGATATCTGAGTACGAGGTTGTGTGTCTGACTGATGTACACATGCAAAACCTCCTGTGTTCTGCTAACCTCTTTGGTAAGGACTCTTTGCCTGATTTTCACAGGTAGAAATTTATATCAGAAGTTGTTACTTTTGTTTTCTGTGTGAAATCAGCCTTAATGAAGACCCTTTCCTTAGGCTATTAGTAAAGTCAAATTTGATTCAGGCAAGAGATGCTATTGGAAAGCTTTAGCACAGAAAGGATAATTCTTGGAATACGTCATTAAGATAGTCTCAAAACTACACTGGTTACTGACTCAGGCGGCATGTCTCTACAAAACAAGCAGCATCTTTGGCTAAGCTACTGATTTGGACTGTTTATTTAAACTTTCAAAAATGATCGATGGTGCTGTTGAGACCTGTACTTTCCATAATCTTTTAAATCAGATTTCGTAAGATAAGGTGAAGCAAGGGAAGAGTAACCACATTAGGACAAATAATTATATCCCATAGATTATCTAGAATATGGCATCCCTCTTTTCCATGCTTTCATTTTGTTTCCTTGAAGAAAAATGAAATCCGTCCAGCATTTGAATCTCAGGCAGCAGGAGGCCTACTCAGTGCTGGACCCACAGCAGGCACTTAAGAAATAGTCATTAAATGAATAAAAGAAGCAATTGCTAGTCATTTTAAGCACAGGAATTGTGACCTTCCAATAATTTGTGGGAATGAGGTTTAACTAACTCTGGTTTTCAAGGTTCCCTTTCTTTTCTTTTTTTCCCTTCCTTCCTCATTCTTTCTTATCTCCTTTGTTTTTGCTAATAATGTCTGAAAAGGAGACACCATTGGGGGCCTTAGTAAATAAATGAATGCCTTAAACAAAAATATAATTTATTACTATGAAAATAAACATGGGCTTCCATTTCTCTCGAATCGCCAAAGTTTATATAACAAAGACACAATTGATTAATTTTGAGTTTTTCAAGGTCTTTTTTTGTGTGTGTGTGAGGAAGAGTAGCCCTGAGCTAACATCCGTCGCCAATCCTCCTCTTTTTGCTGAGGAAGACCGGCCCTCGGCTAACATCCGTGCCCATCTTCTTCCACTTTATATGGGACGCCATTTATGTGGCTTCACAAGCGGTGCGCGGTGTGCACTCGGGATCCAAACCTGTGAACCCTGGGCCGCCAAAGCGGAGCGGAGAGCGTGAACTTAACTGCTATGCCACCAGGCCGGCCTCTCAAGGTCTTTTTCCTCTTCCTTTCCTGAAACCATTCACTCTACTTGCTTTAAAGTAAAGAAAGAAAGAAAATCCTTGATCAGTTTCTTCCCTTTGCTTTCTCTCTAAGAAGAGTACTGTCTTTGTCAGACCGACTTGAGGACTCTTTGTGATTCAGAATCTGGAGAACAGATGAAGAGGCTCATAATAAAGAACTGAGAGAAAGGAAGGCAACAGGCAGAAAGGTCATGCATGTTGTTTACTGGGAGAAAGTTCTGGAGGTTTGGTGTATGAGAAATTCTGAAGCGGCCACAAGGTACAAAAGAAAAGAGAGGAGAAGGGAGAGAAGAAAGAAACTTTTGAGAAGTATCACTATGTGTAATGAATTAGCACCACTTTCATGTTCTTCAAGAGACCCAACTCAGCACTGCAGTTCTGTTTTAATTTCTTTGGCTACTCTTTTGAATATTGTGTTATGCAAAATCTGGTCTATGTGGCATTTCACATGCAGTTACAGAAACTTTTGAAAATCTGATTATTCAGACCAGAAATGTTCTTTAGGCCTCTACCCTCACACATATAATAATCTGTATTTCCAAATTTCATGTGCTACTCAGAGTGGACAATTTAAAGTTCAAATGAGATTTTAAGGTACTAAGGAGAAAACTTTTCAAATGTAGAAAAATTGCAAAATATTAATGATACAAGTTATCAAAAATATATCTCCAAATTTTAGCATTCCAACTCTGTAAATTTTATATTTTACTTCACTACAAGCAGACTATTTTACTCATGAAACTAAAAAAAAAAAATAAATTGAATGTCTAGAGGAAAAATTTAACTTACATAGCTAGAAACTCAAATTTCTGAAATTTAATCAATGCATAAATAGTCAGGAAACAGTCAAATATTATTCTCAATAATTGGCTGGCATCACCATCCAAAGTACTGATTGACTGAATTGTGTAGTTTTTCAGTTGGTTTTGTTTGCCTCTGAGGAAAAGAGACGGTCCCATCCCAAGTGTAAAATTAGCTGAGCCTATACTTCAAACAAAATCATTAACTAAGGATCATTCTTCTTACTTCTCCCTCTTAATGACTAGCTCCTTTGAAAACTAGCCCTCTAATTTTGTTAATGCTCTAGTTGGAGTTGGGTAAATTCACCTATCAGCCTAACCAATTTGTTCCCATTTTGCTGTAATTGTTTCTTATTCCCTGCGACTTTCCATAAGATATTAAGAAAACACGGTTATGATTTGTATAATAAAACTTTTTCTCTTTCTAAATATTGCATATATGATAATTTATTTCCAACTATGCTGAATGGGAATTTATTTAATATTTATAGCTTGGTTTCTTGCTAATGGTAAAAAATGTAGGAATAAAGCTTAAATTAACATTCTTTCACTATGCAAGGTTTACGTCAACAAACTGAAATAATTGGAGCTCCTTTCTATTTCCTAGATGGGATGCTGCCCAACTCATGAATCATTGAATAAAGTCAATTAGATCTTCAAAGAAAACCTGAAATATGAAATTTTTAAAAAATTTTGATAAATTCCACAATCGACAATTTATCAACTATTGAAAGCAGTTGATAAGTTTGTCTTCCTATTCAATACCCCATTTACATAAAATAACCTTTTTATTTACCTAGATCTTTCTCATAATTCAAAAGGAAAAATATAATTGTAGAACTTTGGTTAGACTTAAATATCTCAATAGGTTATGTATGTGCATACGTGGGTGGGTGTGTATTTGAAGACAAAGCTGGACAATTGGTGACTAGTATAGCTTAGAGCTGACAATAAAGGATGAAGAGGATGTCCATGGGTGAGAAGGCCTTTGGGAAGGAAAGGCAGATCTCTGGAGGAATGAAGTGTATGATGATGTAGAAGCATAGTAGAGTGGTCTTGAAAGGTAAGTAGAGGTGACACTTTGAATTGTATTAAACACTTGCCTACGGAGTTTGAGTTCTATTCTGTAGGCAATGGAGAGTTACTGGAGTTTTAAACAGTGGTATGATGGGGACTTTTTGTAGGAAGACAACCTCTGCAGCAGTATCAAAATTAGACTAAGAAAGAATAGATCTGCTCAGAGTTCCTCTAGCTATGGTTGCCCTGTTTCAGTTCATCGTATAGCACTGCTGCTTAGGTACCATCTGGTCTCCCAGTTTTTTACATATAAACAACGTAGAAGACTCGTGTTGAGAATTTTCTAAGGTCTCATTGTTTATGAGCCAATTTTGTCAGTTAAACACTCTCTGGAATTACACAGGAAGGGAGCTATAACAGAGGCTATAAGTCTATAGTTGACATGCAGCTTTCAGTAATGAACTGGAACTGGGATGAAAAGGCTGAAAATGTTCAGATTTATAGTATGCTTTCTAACCAAGTGTCTGTTACTGCTCTGGAATATACATGGCCCTTCGCTCCCTCTTCTCCTCTTCTCGCAGCACTGGTGAAGAGGAATATGGCTCCCTTGTCATCACAGAGGACATTTCACAGAGATAACATAGCTTTTCTGCTGTCATTTCAGTATAAACTCAACTTAAACTGGTAAATATCTTCAAAGCTCTATTCTAACGGCATGTTTCCCCCCCAAGTGTGCGTGTTTGGGGGATGGAAGTCTGGATGAAGGGCAATTGTGGGCGAGAACAAAGCTTACAGGGCAGGTTCCCTCCCACTTGCATTTCGGCTTTATGTTGTAGTATATATTCAAATCTCATGTCCACAGTATTACTCAGGGCTTGTTTCTCTCTTGGTCCCCTGCCCATTTCTCCACTTTCTTGGAGACCGAAGTCTTCCATTACTCTTAGCAGTTCTCTCTGAAATTTCCTGATGTCAACCATCTACCTGTCTAGACACCAAACTATTGCCTGTTGCCAGAATCCCCTGTTAACCTACTCTATTTGTTTTCCGGGAAACCCACCAATTATTCCTGGACATACCTGTAGGACTTTCTTGTAATCCTGGTCCACTGGCCTGTGTGGATTTCCCCTCATAGCTTTGGCTGGAGCTGCTTCCAAATACATGTCCCAACTCAGGTGGAGCGTCGAGTGCTGAGACTCACCATTCCCTAGTCTTGCTTTTTGTTTCATCATCAGTAAAGTCATCATTCTCTACCACTATTGAATATAAAACGATGTAAACAGGTTTTCATTTTACAGAAATAAGCAAATGTGCTTTTTCTAGTGTGTTTAAAATAAATGTGAATTACATGAAAATGCTATTTTACTTTGACAGAGTTTTATACGATAAATATAGCAATCTCTTTAAGAGACTGAGGGCTTGGATTGCACATTTACACCTTTATAGATATCAGAAGATAGATGAGGGAAAGGAAAAATGAAAAGAAGAACATGCATCTAAATAGGAATATGAATTTTTCTATTCCAATGAATACTTTTCTTTTTCAAGATAATGCTATTTCACTTTTTACCAAGAAATATCTGAATAATTTGGGAAGAGATGAAAGGAGAAGAAGGAGTCATGGGAGGTATATGAAAAATTATGCCCTATTACCACCTCTTATCCCACCAAATAGAAATAATCATTGTTAATTATAAATATGATATAATATAAAGACATTATATTTATTAATTCATTTCATATTGGGATATAGAAATCATTCTTTATTTTTTTCAGTTCTGGTCTTTATCAAGGCCAAGGGGGCAGAAACTTTATTTTTCCCAGAAATTTTGAAGTAAAATATTTTAAAAAATTTTCTTTGTTGCTACTATGTAAGTATTATCCTACTTCTCTGTCTATGGTCCTCACTATGTAGTACTATGATGTCGTACATTAATGGACACGCCAAAACATCCTGTGATCATTCTCAAGGCATTAAGGGGTAATTGTAGGATGAAGAGGTCAGAAGTCTTGAGTTGCATTCAAAATCAGATGCCAGTAGTGTTTCTAGCAAATCCCACTACACAGCAAGATTTATGTAGCAAATAAACAGAGCATGTGAAAGCAGATAAAATTGCAATATCAGAACTTGTGCCTGCACCTGGGATGGCCTCCAGCCACCTGGGAGCTGGAGCTCATTAAGTCAGTCCTTAATCAAGGCACCACTACCTATTTTTCTCCTACAAACTCATGCAACACAGCCTATGGTTCCTGGAATTTGCTGTTCCTATTTCACCCAGGATAGTGGCATTTGTTCAGTCTAAAGCTGTGTTATTTTAAATTGTGCTGATGAGTCACTCATTTTTACCTAGACAGGAAAATACTGAGTGATAATTCTGCTCTCTTGAACCTAGATGGAAATGGGCATGTGGCCACAGTTGAAGACTATGGAAAGCCTTTGACTAATCCAACCGAGATCTGTATTTTATCTAATTGTTTGGTCCCAATGTAGCCATGACAGCTTGTTTATTCCGAGGGAGCACATGGCCGTATGTGCACACTGGCTCCTCCAGTGCCAGATTCTAATCGGTGCTGACGCCAGCTGCTTGACTTCCACCACTTGCTATCTGAATCAGTTCATCATCGCCACTTCATTTGTCTGACAGTGGCTCCTAGTGAATTTTAAAATTGATTCTGACAGCTTTTGTTTTTAACCTCAAGGCTGTGCTCTGGTTACCTAGGTGAGTCTGACAATTTGATGTTTCTCTTCATAATCAGAGATGGTTCAGTTGGCCTCTGAGCCTTTGGCATCTTTGAGAGAAGTTAGGTCTCCATGTCTTATCCATTAGCATGAGGGGAAGCTCCTGGCTGAGCAGAGAGATGGGGAAGTCTAATTTTCTCTATTTAGATAGAAGCGGAGTTGAGTAATTTATTACCACGGTGGTCTGGGAAGGCAGATGGAGGAAGGCAGAGCTTTTGCCTCAGGGTTTAAACACATTAAAATAAATTCTACTGCAAAAGTATAAATGTTCAACGTAGAGTTCCTTACCAGAGTTTTACAGCCTAGTTCTTGGTTTGGATTGTTTCATTTCTGCCTCCTGAAAAAAGTTTTGTTTTGCTAATTTGCTACTGGCCTTCCCCTCATTGCTTTCTCCCACTTAGTTAGATCAAGGGTTCTATTTCCTCTTGCTTGACATTGTATGTTTACTATTTCCTTTTGTTTGCATGTGATGGATTTTTTTTTTCCTACCTAAAATCTTTCTGTTCCCCTTATAGGTTTCAGGTTTCCTGACATTTCTGTATTACTTAAGATACTTTGGGATATAATGAACAGAAATTTCCAACTCAAACTGGCTAAAACAATAAAGATATTTATTTTCTCATATAACTGGAAGCTCAGGCCCCAGGCCCGGTACCATCAGGGCCACATGTTATTACAGACCCAAATTTCTTCCAGTGTCCTCCTCTGGCCATCTCAGCCTTAGTCATGATGAGGTGTGTTCCCTCATGGTCACAGATGGTCATAGGATGGCCACTGCTGTTTCTAGGCTGCACATCCAGAAACAGAACATCCCTGGGGAAATGGATGGGGAATGGGGAGGGGGCATTGTTCATCCCCAAATTAGGTATGTCATGTCTTCCAGTAGGTATCCCTTCATGTTTTGGGGGCTAAATTTAGATCATAGGCCCAATCCTTCACCCATAAACAACCAGGGCAATGGTTAGACCAGTGGTTCTCAAAGTGCAGTGACAGGCCAGCAGCATCAGCGTCACTTGGGGATTTGTTAGAAATGTCAATTCTCAGGCCTCATCCAAGACCTATGGAATTCGAAACTCTGCGGGTGCTTTAGTAAACCCTTCAGTGATTCTGATTCAAGTTCAAGTTTGATTTCCATTAATCATCTGGGGTAGAATGGATTTAGAAGTCTACTAATATGATTTCTCCAACATCTCTCGTAGGAGAGGACTGAGTTGCTGAAGTCATTGTTCTTTAAACAATGGTTTTTAGTTCAGAGTATAAGTTTTGCACTTTTTTTGTTAAAAATATCCTTAATTATATATTTTACTTTTTTTAATGATAGTGCAAATGGAATTCTTCTTCTAATTCCATTTCAGATCACCACCAGACTGCTCTGGTGGCTTCTTTCACTTAGCCACTGAAGAGGCCCTCAATTCTTCCCGAGGACCCCCTCAGTCTTGTCAGAATAGACACTAATCCTCTTGACCTACCCCCACCTACATCAAAATCTCCTGGCTCAACAATTATATAGTTTTCAAGTATAATGAAAATGTTACCAATTTCTACTCAACAATTAATGAAGTTGTTTGAGTTATGTTTTGTAGACATTTTAGTGAACACGCATTAATTTTGATTTAACAGTTTCCTTTCTTTTCTTTTGGAATCAAAACCTATGTCTTTTAGCACTCAAACATTTTCATGAGTTCTTGAAAAGATGACTGACTCTGGGTAGGGGGCCGATGAGAATTGCCTCGGTGTGAAATCACCAGACCCCACTGCATCTCCCCTTGGACTCAGTATTTCTAAATGATTGACCCACCAAACCAATGACATTCACCTTCTCATTTTAACTAATAACGTGCACCCATAACCTCATGGAGTTGATATGATTGGCAGCCAATGCAAAAGACTTTTGTTTTCTGTTAAGTCATTCAGCCACATTATAGAGACAGATGTAACATTCTTTAGACTTTCAGAAATTTTGAACATAGCTTAAGAGCTACTAGTAATCTGAGCATCTGAAATATGGGGACCTCCATTTGGGGACTGCTGGATAGGTATTATTAAAAGTCTTTTTCAGTTGTAATATTTTGTGAAAAAAGAAAGAACAACAAAATCCTCCCAAGAACATTATAACCACTTTGGTGTAATTAGCTCTTGTTTCTCTAGCTAATGGCCTGCTTACTTGTCCCTTTTCAGTGGGTCCCTAGCTATTTTCACAGCTTAAGGCTCTGTTTGCTTTTGTCTATACATAGACTGCAGGTGATAATTGCCTCCTTATCAGCTTTTTTGCTACTTGCTCTCTGAGGCTTTTCTAAGTTTCTCCTGGCCTCTCTTCACAACTTTCTCTTTTGAGAAATTCCATTTAGGGGGATGTCTCCTTAAGGACTTATTCCAGGTACCAGTGTTCCTTAAAGGAGCCTGGCTTTTCATTCATTCAACAAAGAATTATCAAATTTTTAGTATATGTCAGGCACAGTATAGCATGCTGAGAATGTAGCACTAAATAATCAATTATGGTCGCTAATTTATACTTTAGTGTGGAAAGTCAGTACTAGATTATCAAACAGTCACACAAGTAAATCACCAATTGTAAATTATCATAAGTGCTTTGAAGCAAAGGCACAAGGTGTTGCTAGAGAGCATATCTAGGGAACCTAATAGAGATGGGTAGATCAGGGAAGGCCTCATGGAGGTGGTGATATTGAACCTGAGAACGGAAGCATAAGTAGGAGTTTGGTGAGGAGGTAGGCAAGACTATTCCAAGCAGAAGAAATGGCATTTAGAATCATCCTGAGATTTTAGGTTTTACATCTCACACCAGTAAGAACCTTTGTTAGCCAAAGATAAAACATGTTTTTCCACTATAGCTGATAGAGGAAACAGCTGCCTATTTTGAGTAAATTTTGGATACAGGTAAAGAAAGCAGTGATTGAAGGAGAGATCAGAGTATGCTACCACTTAACCTCTTCCCAGAATGCTCACTTCCTGATCTAACTGGACCAGAGTTTCATAACCAGGAGGTTGCCACAAATTATATGAAATAAATTTTTTTCTCTTGTTCTTTACTATTGCTTATCCCATAACTAAAACCCTCTGGTCCTCTGCCATTCTGCTTCTCAGGATCAGTGGCTCTTGAGCTTGATTACTCATCAGAATAACTTTGGCCATCTTATAAACTATAAGCTTCCCCAATTCCAGAACTACTGAATTGGGATGTCCCAAGGTGAGACTCAGGTAATCCACATTAAAAAGAGAAAAAAAGTTCTCAGGTGATTATGATCCGAAAAAGGAATGGGAAGCCCTGGTCCACTGCTGGCTGTGCACCCGTGGGGCAAGTTACTTACCCTCTGTGACTCAGTTTCCTCAATTGTAAAATGAGAATCCTAATGGTGCCTATCTTATGGAGTTGTTGTCAATATAAGAAGAGGTAGAAAATCCCGACACGTAAAATATTTAAATAGGAAACACAACCACAGAAGGAAATATGAGTTCTAGAGACTTTAGAAACTCAGGGCTATCCCAAAGAGACGAGGACTCCCACTGATTGCCAGTGCTTTAGTTTTCTATGTATTATAATTACTGAAGAGCAAATGTTTCAACATACTTAAAATCAAGGAATAAGATAAATTTATCAGAAAAAGTTTACAAATTGATTTACTATCCTGAACTGTTCAGAAATTTTGCTACTACCGAGATATGATCCCAGATATGAGTGGGCCTGTCCCTTCCATTAAATGAAACAATCTTAATAAAAGTGCTGTTTCTACAACCTCGGTAAGAGCCTTTATAATACTATATTAAAGCTTTGCAATATTGTGTTCTATTGGGAGTAGAACGCTATTGAAAGCTACATTGAATACAAACTAGAATAGAGTTATAAACAGCATTAAAAGTTAATGAAAAATCAGCCTTGTATATGTAGAGCAATAAAAAAAATTTGAAGAAAAAAGTAATTATGTTATGCTAGTTACAGTTAAGACTTACGTAATTATTCTAAATTTGAAATTTAGATCATTTCCCTCCCTCCTGGATGTAATTATCCATTAGACTTACTAATGCACATTTTTCATGTCAAGCTAGCAAGAACTCCAAAATGAAGAGGTGGCGCTGCAAGAAAGAAGAGGAGAAAGGCAAATTTGATGCACGTGGAAGCAAAAGAGTGTAGGAAAGCATCAGCATTTACTGCAGAATCTATCACTAAAATTGTGCGGGAGTGCCAAGGCCATCTTTATTTGATTATATTACAAAGGAAATAGATATGAACTCAATACATCTCCAGTTTGACTACTCAAGGAAAAAACGCTGAAAGAAACCAGTTGCAAGTGAAAGAAAATATCAGCACTTTAGAGCCAAGAGGAAACTTGAACAACCTCTCTCATAACTTCCTTGTGTTTTAAGCCAGGAGACACATCTAGACGGGCCGAGGGCCTCAGTCATGGTCGCACAGAGACTTGCTGGGAGTTCCCTCGGAGCTAATCAGTGATGATTTCCCTCTCTAAAATAGACATCCATTAGGAAATAACATACAGATCAGGTCAAGTTCTTCCATTAGACATATTCCTTGGAATTGCCAGCATGGGGCTTCTGTCAGTTGCTGAGTATGTCTATTCCAATTATGCACCCCGGAACTGGGGAAATAACCACAGGATGGGTTCAGGGATGACCCACTGTGAGACAGACCTGAGCTAAAAACTCCATTGATCACCTGATCCCGATAAGCCCCTACTCTGACAGTGACATTTTAGGTCTCCTGAAAATACATCAATTCAGAGCCAGTGTCCAGCAAGTCCCGAAAAGTCTATTTCCTATTCCTCAATGCACAGTCACCCTAGTAAAAGGCCATAGTATTTAGTAGCACTCTAGTGAGTCTTTTGGAATTATGTGAGGTTTTTTTAATAGAAATTTACATTTGTAGAAAAGGATAGTCCATAACACCATAGAGATAGAATATCACGTCCTAGGTTTAGTTAAATTCTACAGAAACAGAAAAAAAGAAGGGAGAAGTCTGGGGAGGACTAAGAGGTAATGGGTAGAAATGTCAAAAGCAAGGGAGATTTACTCATTTCCCCAGGACACCCTATCAGCTTTCAGAAATCCTGATGAGCAGCTTGCTCCAAAACAGACATAAATATTGTGGCAACAGAAGAGGTCATTTTTATGCACTGACATCAAGAATGTGGTCTGTTAGGATCTGAGAAGATAGCCAGAGTCAGGCAACAAAATTACTCTTTGCAAATCACCACCACCACAGAAAACTTTGGATCTGTGCATTTCAGACTGGGCCAGGCAGATGAAATACTATCTTGTCACGTTTCTACGAACCCTGCTCTCTCAGGAATCCTCTCTCCTCTCTGCAGTCCTCGGCCGGCAATGACTGTCATGAATATTCAGAGAATACAAATGTGGATAGATGTACGCCCTTATGAAGTTATATGAGCCTTATAAAGAAGTCTTCTGGAAGGAATGGCAACACAATTGTTTGAAGTTAATATAATGATTCACGTAGTAGTGCTACTCACTGTACACACAAAAATATAACAACCCAAAGGGTCCGCAAAGTCAAAACTGAATAAATGAATATTTAAGAATTCCAGATGCTAAAAATACACCTGAGATATCATTTTCTTCTTAATCAGAAATTGCTTCAGGGAAGAAGGCTCTTTGCCTTCTGGAATCCAACATTAACCAAGTTAACTTGGCGTCTTGGCAGAAATCAAGGATAACCTGACTCTTGCCAATTGTAAACAGAAAGCATGAAATTTAAATGTAAGAGATACAGAGGAGAAAAGCTGCCTACCTGTTGCTGTGAGTTAAAAAAGACTTATGCTATTTAAATTTCAATGGGTATTGTCATAGTAAAATTTGAATTTGTTCAGATTTTTTCAAATGCACACCTGCCATTACAAGCTCAATCTAGTTGATGTAAAACATTTCAGAAGGAGAAATAGCATTAAAACCTATTAATTTTTTCCATTACCACGAGTTTTCCATTACCACGAGTTTAAGTGCATCACCATTTTCCCATCTATCTGAGGTTGTTCATAACTCTTTACAGCTCTTCCAAAAATATAGCATCTCGCTTTTTGGATATGGGATTTCAGGTTGCAGTTATGTCTTTTTCCTTAGCTTTAGGTAATCGGACATACTTCTTATCCAAAGCAAACTGGGAGTCTCTACCTAATTTTCTGCCAGTGATTCGGTGAACGGACTTCTGATTTCTGTTGATTATTGAATTGCTTCTGGGGATGGATCTAAAATGCAGGCGCTGACCCTTAATGTCAATCATAAAATTCTGAGTCCAAAATTCGGAGGCAATTTCATTGTTTACAGTGTATTCCTGGAAGCGTGATCATAAGCAGCCTGACTGCTTTATGGATTTGTCTCTCTCCCGAGCAAACTTAAAAGAAGGCTTAGTAAAACCTACATTGGCTTATTGAGTGTATGAAAGCTGACTGCTATTCTTGTTTTCTCCTGCTACTAGATATTCTTTGGCTTTATGCATCTGAAGAAAGTTTTAAAACTGAGACTTTTTCTTAGTGTTACTAAATATTTCTTTCTTAGCTAATTATTATGTGATGGGTCATGTAGAAACCACTGAGAATATCTTATGATAGAAATCATTCGCATTTTTAAGTGTATTTCATATTATAGGAACTGCAAAATTGTGTGAGCCTAATTTATATGAACTAATAAGTCATAATAAGTTGGTTATAAAAGTAATTTGAAAGCTGTTCCTAGGACCATAAAATATATAAGTATTTATGTCAATTGTTTTTCAGCTGCAAACAACTATTAATTGTTACCCATACAGTATGGTACATGATAAGCATTCCAGAATTCTACATTTATCGTTGTGATGTTTTTATTAAGAGTACATTTAGGCATTTCCACAAGTACTGTGCTCAGTGCACGGCCCCAGCATGGGAAGCTGGACATTTCGCCTTTGTACTGCTTCCTCTCTGAATACATCTGAACCGTTTTTGATGTCAGTTTCTGGCCTTCTCAATTTTTGAAAAATTAATGAGGAAAATTCTCTCTCCATCAAGAGGCTAAATATGTAGGCAGCAGCCACCTCATAAGTGTTAAATGTCATTGGAAAAGAAGAAAATGGCATCTGCATGGGATGTAGTTTTTTCTTTCTCTGAGATGAATCCAAACAAATGGGGAACTTCCTGAGATGATAGCTGTCGATGTCACTGATGTGAACTCTGCCCCCACAGTCTTCTTTATCATCTTTTAAAAATCACCAATATGGTGGACAATACGTTTTACACTGTGGGCCACAAGATGGACTACCCAAATGAATTTAAAATGTTCTGGAAAACAAAGAAATTTCAGAAAGGTAAAATTGAGAAAATAAGAGAAGTGAGGACTCTGAGCAAAAGAATAGAAGTTTAATAACTAATCTATGAAGTAAAATTTTTATCACAGGGAAAAGCCATAAAATTATATTACACTAAAATTTAACTACATTATCACTAAAATACTGTATGATAAAAAAGTTTTGCAAAAGTATCATGATAGAGTACGATGATCCTCTTCTCTTTCCATGAAATCAGATAGTGGATCCTCACAGACACTGACAGGAAACATCATTTTCATGGTTATGCAAGTTGGGAGGCTGACGTATATGCACCTAAGAGAGAAAGCATATACCTGTATTTTTTTTCCAAGATTACTAACTCAATATTTTCAAATTGAGTTAGTAAAATCCTATCTATCATGATCAAGGGAAGCATGTGCTAGGCACAGGGGACACAACGGTGAAATGGTCCCCTAGTGCCACCCTCACACATCTCAGAGCCTGTGAGTTAAGGTGGTGAGCATGATATTAACAAACACTCCAACTTCACCATCATGAGTGCTTTAATAGGGAGATACAGGGAGCACACAGGAGGGACGAATTAAACATTTGAGACTCAGGAAATGCTTCTAGAGGCACCTGCAGAGGCCTAGGGATGAGAAACTCAATGTTCAGTTTAAGGAACTGGAAGAAGCTTAGTACGGCTGAAGAGTAAGTGCAACATGAGCAATGTGGCCAGAAATAAGTCTAGAGAGTTAAGTAGAGGTCATACCATGACAGGCCTTGACAGCCAAATTATGGAGTTTCGGTTTGTCCTGAGAGCCACTGGGGGCCAAGAAGAGCTTCACTCAGGAGGAGAGAAGAGGAAAATGGAGGCATAAAAAATGGCAGTATGGTCTTTAGGTGGGGCAACTGCCTCAATAGTGAAACGGGACAGACTCTGGATAAAAATGATGAGTTTAGCTTTATATTTACTAAGTTTGAAAGATCTGTGGGGCATTCAAATACAGATGCCCAGGAAGCAGATGGCGCTACAGGGATTTCTACGGGTGGGATCACACCAGGAAAGCATGTAGAGTGAGAAGAGGGCCAGGGGTAGAACTCAGGGGAACATCAACATCTGAGGGATGGGAAAAGGAAACAAAGTAGTCTGAAGAGGGAACTGAGAATGCAGCCACACAAGAGGAGGAACACTGGAAGAGTCTGTCCTCATGAACACCAAGGGGAGGTTGCATTTAAAGGCCACTAGTATCAACGCATACTGTGGTGGCTGTGTGTGGCTGTGATGCTGAAAGCTATACCATCAGAATTTTAAATACCAGCAGGGTCACCCATGGTGGACAGGTTTCAGCAGAGCTTCTAGACTAAGACGGACTAGGAAGAAGGACCTGGCCACCCATTTCCAGAAAAATTGGCCATGAAAACTCTATGAATAGCAGCAGAGTGTTGGCTGATATAGCGCTAGAAAGTGAGAGGATAGCGTAAAAAGACCAGGCAGGGTTCCGCTCTGCTGTCCACAGAGTCACTAGGAGTCGAGTCCACTTGACGACACTAACAATGAAGTATTTAATGCTGCAGAGAGCTAAGATGAGGACTGGGAAGGACTTACTGGATTTAGGGCAGACAGGTTATTGGGGAGAACAGGACCAGATGGTAGGGGAGGGTGAGTGGAGAGTAATAAATTGGAGATGGTGATTACACAAAATTCTTTTAAGAAGTTAAAGGGGAGGAAAGAGATAGATTGGGGGAAGAGGGAAAACGTGGTTGAAAGAATTGCATATTGAGGTGTGTTATTTTTAGGTCAGTGAGATTGAATCGTGTATAAATACAGATACAAGGAAGTGATAGAGAAAGAGATGAAGATACAAGAGAAGAGAGGAAATAGAAGATGAGCAAGATCACTGAGGAAGTAAACTCCCTGAGAGTCAGAATACGAGCGGGAGGACGAAGAGTGGGAGGGAGAGGATGAGGAGGAGGGGGGAGGGGATGAGGAGGAGGAGGGAGCGGATGAGGAGTAGAAGATGAAGGAAGAGGAGGAATTAATAGCTGAGAGAAGAGCCAGAGATGGGATAGAAGTAGATAAGCCTGCATTTTGTTAGCAGGAAGCTCTGAGAGTTTTCTTTGACGCTATCTTTTTTCTGTGCAGTAGAAGGAGAGGTGATCTGCAGAGAGACATGGGGGAGCAGATGTGCTTGGAGCACTGAGGACAAAGTAACCTATCAGAAATTGCCTCTTTGGAAAACAGGAGAGAAAAAGCTCAACAGGGAACACAGGATTGTGAGGCAACATTAAGAGCCCATCAATTTATCCTGGTACCAATCGGTCTCATGTAATTTTCTATCACAGTCTACAGTTGCCAGACACAAAAAGAGACAGCCAGACTGACCTTGAGGGATGATACCATGAAATGTAATATTTTGTGAAACAGTTAGTTTATGAGGCTTCTTCATGACCCAAGCAAAACATCCCCACAAGAATATTCCAAATTGATTAAGTGACCCCAAGAAGAGTATATTTTTTTCCCCAAAACCCTGAGCCTAGGAAAGTAGGGGAGACTGGCCAGTGCATGTAGCTATTCTAACTTGGCCAGTGCATGTAGCTATTCTAACTATTGGGAAGATATAGCTCCATTAATATGATAATCATGAATTAAATGATTTCTGGGTTATACATATATCCCTATGTCATTGTTTAATATGATCAGTCAACCAAAAGTTGTATAATTTTTCAGAAGAGACAAAATGAAATATCTAGAGCTAAAAGCTCACAAACAGACCTAGACCACACCAAAGACTGATGATACATTGTGAGTCCTGGATAAACGGTCGGTTAGCTGCTCTCTGTCTCTGGAATCTCTCTCCCATTTCTTTCCATTGAATTCTTAATTGGGGTTTCCTGTGTTCCAGGTGCTGTGGTCCTGCCCCCTCAGTGGGCTGGCAGTTGGGGAGGCAGGCATGAAAGCAAATGTTTACAACCCAGGCGTACTCATGCCATGAGAGATGGGGCTAAAAGGCTGAGGATAGTAAAGGGGAGACCAATGATTAATTCTGTCTGTCAGATTAGCACAAAACTATTTCAATCCCATATACAAAAGTCCTTTGGTACTCTGTGCTTTGGGGAAACATAACTGAGAGAACACTTAATGAAAATTGAGGGGCCACCCGGTGGCACAGCAGTTTAGTCCGTACTTCGCAGCCCGGGGTTCACAGGCCTGGATCCCGGGCGCCCGCCGATGCACTGCTCGTCAGCCATGCCGTGGCTGTGTCCCATATAAAGTAGAGGAAGATGGGCATGGATGTTAGCCCAGGGCCAGTCTTCCTCAGCAAAAAAAAAAAAAAAAAGAGGAGGATTGGCGATGGATGTTAGCTCAGGGCTGGTCTTCCTCACAAAAAGAAAAAAAAAGAAAATTGAGTTTCTTCTTTTATTTAAAAACAATCCATTTTTCTTTTCAAATTTTATTCCTCTTTAATGGGTGATGAACTGGATATCATGAAACTTCCCACCAAACCTCTCAGTTGCTTGATTTATTCTTGAAAGATATCTTTGAAAAGAAAATCACAGAGTAAATTGTTGCCAAAGACACTGGTTCTGTACTGTTGAACTTGGATGCTGGGGCTGTTACAACAGTAAGTTCTTCTCTGTGCAGATTTTTCAACTGGGGAACAGAAACCATATCCTTGCTCCTGGTATTGCATCTGGTTGCTAGACTTCTCAACTGGGGTTTGGAAGGGTATGTTCAAGCCACTTTAGGAAACAAAGAAATAATTCAAAAGTGTCCTGAATCCTTCTGTGGCTCAAGGGGAAGGGAGGAGGAAGGAGAGCCAGGAGGAAGGGAAGGGGAAGAGTATTGTGTGGAAAATAGGCAGGTATCAGGAATCACGTTTTAGTGCCAGTTTTGTTACTTATTAGCTACACAAATTTAAGCCTTTGAGTTGCTGGTATTATATACGAACTGAATCAATACTCATACTCGCCAGCAGGAGTTAACTTATCCATTGCCATGAATTTTTTAGTGAGTGGGGTCTTTACACTCATACTCAAAAGTCCACACTAATGACCTGGCAATTATTTTAATAGATTCTCAGTGAACTGTTAACTGCTCCGTTGGTATACCAATAAAGCAAGAAGCACTATGACAGCAGGTTCTGTGCTCTATATTTGTATGTTTCCATCCATAATTCTGATTGGAAATCTGTGTATCCAAATAAATATTTCTGTATCCATTTTACTAGGATTATCATTAAACATTTATAGTGTTTTCAGAAGTCCTAATTTTGATTTGCATGAGTAGAGGAGAAGATATAATATGGAATCACAGAATCTTGAAGCGGATGTTATTTTGGAGAACATGCAATTTGACCACTTATAGAAACTCTAGAACATGTGAACAGAGATATTATATAAGAATGTTCTTAGCAGGATTGTATGTGATAGCAAAAAATTAGAAACAACTTTAATGCACATCAATTGGAGAATGGACAAATAAATTGCACCATATTTACATAATGAAATATAATATGGCAGGTGAATGAATTACAGCTACATGTATCAATATAAATAAATCTCAAAAACATAATGTTGAATGAAAAAGCAAGTTGCAAAAGGGTACAGACAGATAGACACTTTTTATATAAAGGCTAAAAATATGAAAAAGGAATACACATAAGGGTTAAAAAAATTATAGAGATATGCACAGGAATGTGGTGATAAACATCAAATTTAGGATGGTGGGTTCCTGAGAAGAGCAGGGAAGAAGTATGTGATTTGGAGAAGAAAATAAACCAGAATCTAGAGAGATTAATCAGTTTATTCAAGGACAGAAAGCAGACTAAAATTTAGTAGCTAGAGCTCAGTGCCTTCCACTGCAATATACTACCTCCAAAATGGAAGCTTCTGAGACTGTCTTTGTTTATTTGTTAATATTTCCTTCAGACACAAAATGATAGGCACAGGGAATTTAATATCATATGGGATATTAAAAGGTCAATTCCTCATTCAGTTTTCAACTTTTCCTAACAAGATGTCTGCTAAATGATGATCCAGCCTTTGTAAAAAATAAAACATAGCAAAAGGAAAAATAAGCCTGACCAGATAAAACATTCCTAACCTCAAGGAAGACATTTCAGGATATCCTTGGAGAAAATTCCCTCTAAACCAAACACCATAAGTTGTGAAAAATCCAGAGTTAAGTGTCAGCCTCATTTGTCTTCTTTAGCTCAGTTGAGCTTAGATTCCAGTGTGAGTTGACTCATTCAAAGACTTATTGAGTGTCTGCCATGTGCCAGGCCCCATGCTAGGTGCTAGGGCCTTGCAGTGAGCAAGGCAGAATCTTGTGGTCCACGGTGTAAAATGAAATCAGAAACAGTGAAGGAGGACTGTTCTTTGCCATTTGCCTCTTGACCCTACTCTAAGAGATGAATAAAGCTAATGGGGTCTTGCATGAGGCCCTTCCAAGCTCCAGTAACCCTGCTTTGAGAAAGATGGCTGCTTACTGAGGGTGGGAAGGAGGGTTGAGATATGAAAGACAGACTGTATTTGTTAGGATTATTTGGGCTGCAGGTGTAGAAACCCAATCTGAGCCTGTAGGGGTTCAGAATATGTCACCCCAAAATATGCCAGCTTGGCAAATTGATTATTTTGAATTAAAGGTACTTGAGAAACAGCTGGTGTGAGAAGAACACGCTGACCGTCCGTTATCTGCCTGAAAGCAGGAGATAAATCTCCCGCGTGAAAAGCACCCTCCCTGTACCAGGAGGGTAGCAGGCATCCTCATCACCAGAGATCGGGAATTTAGCGCTGAGAAGGCTGTATAAACAAACCTTGTGACTTCCTCACCAATTTACTACCCCAAGCCCAAACCCCTTTGTCTCGTCAATTCTTCACAAATTTATCATTTCTTTGTCTAAGAGGTATTAAAGCTCCTGCTTTGGTTACTTCTTAGAGTCTCATATTTTTATGGGGCTCCAATATATATGAAATTAAATTTGTTTTTCTCCTATTAATCTACCTTATGTCAATTTAATTATTAGACCAGCCAAAGTACCAAGAAGGGAACGTTTTTCCACACCTACAAGTCACCTTAAATATACCAGGCAGGAACAATATTGACTCTTGGGAGAAGTGGACACAGGAAACTAAACATTTGCTGAAGCTCTCTCCACAACTCTGCTCTTCTCCTCCTGACTGCTTTTCTTCTCCTTCTCCAGCCGAGGATCTTCAACTGCTCTGGACCATGTGGTAAGAAATAGCCACATAAGCTTCTGAGTTTTGCATCACACAGTCCAGGTACTCAGACCCATTATCTTGGTGCTGAAAACCAAAATCCCAAGAAATGGCATCATTGGCCAAGTCTGAATCAGATACCCATTTCCTGGACTAGTAATTTACCATGACCAGTGATATGTGGTGTACTATGAGTGATGGGTCTAGAGTTGGCCAGGCGCCTGCCAACAGACCAAATGAAGGATTCCATTGAAATATGATGGTTTCTGCTAGAACTCTATAGATGGTTTGAGAGAGGAGGAGCAGCCCCCAAAAGAAGTGGAGGCAGAGGATGGCACCCAGAAGAAGGGCGAGTGCTGGGCTAAAGCAATAGCATTATTGTTTACATGTGCTCAAAACATATTTGGGGAACAAATGCATTCAATTTATTACTATATTTTTAAAAACCTATGTTGATTGGATCGACTCTGGAGCAAAGCTTGGCCACTGAATGTTATTCAATTTCAGAAGATTTTAAGCAACTCTGACATCCATCACTCCTTGACCAACATAAAAGTTCCCTGCCTTCAGGAAGCTTATATTTTATTGAGGGAGGTAGACCACATGTAAATAAAATGAATGATTACAGATCAGAATAAGTGCCATAAAGTAAATTTTAAGAAATAATAAAACAGATGCTGCGAGAGAAAACATCAGAGGATATCTACCTTACATGGGATGTTGAGGGAAGGTGATATTTAAGCTGTATCCTGAAGGATAAGGAAAAGTCAGCAATGGAAACACCAAGGAAAACACATTCCAGGAAGAGAGAACAGCTAACTCAAAGGCCCTGAGATGGGAAAATTATCTGAAAGGAAGATAGGATATGGTGGCGTCCAGAGGTGGGCAGAGGGAGCACGTGTTCATTCAATTAAAATATGGTTGCCACCCTCATCAAAATCGGAGGAAGTAACTCAAAACGAGTAACTTTTTAAAGCAAAGCAATTGTATTTTCCTGAGTATATGACTGGCAACAAGCATAAAGTCCTTCCACATTACAAGTGGCTTTGCTCCAGTTCAGGCATACAACGATCCCCTGGGAGAAACAGAATTTCCATACAGCAACATCACAATCAGGATGAACAGCCTGATTTTGGAGGAAAAGAATACATTTTCTTATCGGAGAGGCTCAAGAGAAAAGAATTATGCCAATCCAGTCTAGAAGCAAAACTTTATACGCCACAAAATATACTTAGTTTGAAAAACAGCAAGATGAAATGTCCTTAGAAATACCAAAGCGTGGAGGCCAGTTTGCTTGTGAGGTCCTGAATCAATTGTCTGAGAAAAAGCAACAAGGTGGCTTTACTTTGCCTGAAATCAGAAGCTTGTAGCCACTACTTTTCACTTTCATACAAACACAGGAGAGTTAAAATATAACCTGGGCCTACTGATGTTTATTGTGCTTCAGCAAAAGAAAAAAAATTAAAAGTAGCCGTCTGTTTTGGCAATCATGCCATTGACAATAGCATGTAATATCTGAACAGAACCCTGCCCTACAGAAAGTTCACATCACTGACCAAAAAGAACATACTTTTCAGGCCAAGTGTGTTCGAGATAAGAGTCCTACAGAGCATGGATTGGTGACAATGAGTTTTGAAAAGGTGGGACTATAGCTATATGATTCTTTCATATGCTAGCTATGATAATCCATAGCTAAATAATTGACCTTAGATGCTAATGCTGAATCCTAAACTAAATTCAGATATCAGTAGTTCTTTAGCGTAAATCAGTAGAAATCAGAAAAAAATGTCCAGTTAGAGGTATGAAAGAAAAGTCAAATAAGTTTCTGTTTAAGATAAACATGTAAAAATACTATCAATGAATAGCTAAAAAATCATTGGTCCTGCCAAAGCAATCTTGAGAAAGAAGGACAAAGCTGAAGGCATCACGCTCCCTGATTTCAAACTATATAACAAAGCTGTAGTAATTAAAACAGTATCGTATTAGCCTAAAAACACAAAGATCAATGGAACAGAATAGAGAGCCCAGAAATAAACCCACACATATATAGTCAATTTATTTATGACAAAGGTCAAGAATATACAATGGGGAAAGGATAGTTTCTTCAATAAATGGTGTTGGGAAAATTGGACAACCACATGCAAAAGAATGAAACTGGACCACTATCTTACACAATACACAAAAAATTAACTCAAAATGGATTAAAGACTTGAACATAAGACCTGAAACCATAAAATTCCTAGAAGAAAACATAGGTGGTAAGCTCTTTGACATAGGTCTTGGTGATGATTTTTTAAATCTGACAGGAAAGGCAAAATCAAAAATAAACAAGTGAGACAACATCAAACTAAAAAGTTTCTACACAAAAAGGAAACCATCAACAAAATGAAAAGGCAACCTATTAAATGGCAGAAAGTATTTGCAAATCATGTATCTGATAGGGGGCTAATATCTAAAATATACAAAGAACTCGTACAACTCAATAGAAAAAAAATTTGATTAAAAAACGGGCAGAATATCTGAATAGACATTTTTCTAAAAAAGACATACAGATGGTCAAGAGATACATGAAAAGATGCTCTACATCATTAACCATCAGGATAATGCAAATCAAAACCACAATGAGGTATCACTTCACACTTGTTAGAATGGCAATTATCAAAAAGATTAGAAATAACAAGTATTGGCGAGGATGTGGAGAAAAGGGAACCCTTGTGCACTATTGGTGGGAATGTAAATTGGTGCAGCCACTATGGAAAACAGTATGGAGGTTCCTCAAAAAATTAAAAATAGAAATACCATATGATCCAGCAATTCCACTTCTGAGTATTCAGCCAAAGGAAAAAAAACCCACTAACTTGAAAAGATATATGCACCCCCATGTTCACTGCAGCATTATTTACAATAGCCAAGATGTGGAAATCCATATCATCGATGGATGAATGGATAAATAAAATGTGGTATACATACATAATGGAATATTATTCCACGATAAAAAAACGAATGAAATCTTGCCATTTGTGACAACATGGATGGACCTTGAGGGCATTATAAGAAGTGAAATAAGTCAGACAGAAAAGACAAATACATATGATGTCTCTTACATGTGGAATCAAAAAAATAAAAAATAAAGAAGCTCACAGATACAGAAAACAGATTGGTGGCTGCCAGGGGAGGGAGTGGAGGGTCAGAGAAACGAATGAACTTTTTTTTTTTAGTTTAAATAGATTTATTTTAAAAAATTTAAAAAAGTTTTGGTTCTGAATAAAAATGCTTAGATACTGCTTAGATAGATTTTTATAATGTAGGAAAAATCCAGGGAACAATTGTAGTTAGGAATAGTTGAGACTAAACTTCATTCTGGAAAATCTCAAGAAAAGAAATAACATAAGCTATTCAGTGGGATCTGTTTGATTTTCACTACTTTGTATATTTAAAAATATGTGTCTATAACTCTTTACTACTTGATAGGAGATTTTATTAGATGTGTGTATCTCTAACACAGGTTCCATACAAGGACAGAATACATCATATTTTAAAAGGAATATAGAGCAAGTGTTATGGTTCAGAGGAGAGTGACCTGGATTTTTTTTTTTTTAAGGAAATGGTTAAAAAATCTGAGATTTCACTCTCCATGAAAATGATCAGCCACGCCATGGAAGGAGGGTGAGCCTCATCCAGTGCCAGGATACAACCAGGACGAGTAGCAGAAGTTAAGGAGGTGAGTTCTGGCTTCATATAAGGAGCTTTCTAAGGAGGTGGCTGTAAAGTTGAGTGGATGCTCTGGGGAGTAGTGGATTCTTTGCCCCAGAAATATTCAAACACAGTCTATGCAGTCATTTGGCTGGATGCTGGAAACCCAAGTGAAGCATTATTTATCCACCTGTACAACAATACTATTGAACACCTACCACATATATATTCCATGCTGTGGAACGGGGACACCGAGGTAAGTGAGAAAGACAAGATTTCTGTCCTCATGGAGCTTGTAAAACAGTAACGGATACAGACAACAAACAGATAACTAAATCAACAGATAATTAAACAAGGCAAGTGCTGATTATGATCATTTCCTTGAAGGAAATAAATAAGATGGGGGGCTGACTGATTGACTATGGGGGTGATCAAAGTAGGCGACATCTGAGCTAAGCCCTGACAGGTGAGAGCATCCCAGTTTCTGAAGCTCTGAGAGCACTGAGTTGGCAAAGGGCTTGGTTTGGTGGAGCGAGAGAGGCGAAGCCGGGAAGCTCCGTGAGGGAACGGAGGACGAGGCTACGGAGGCAGGCAGTGGCTCCATCCCACACGGCTTGGTGGGCCCCAGGGAGAAGTCTTTGTTACAGGGAATGAGACATCACTGAAAAGTTTCAAACAGTAATTTGATGTAATTGAATTTATAGTTTTAAAAAATAAGTGGTGTATAAGATGATCTTTAAATTCTTTTCTGAAGCTGAGATTCTGACTCTGTTATGATGGAGTCTTAGCCCTGTCTTAGTGCACATACAAAACACTTCTGCACCACACCATATGGCATTTGCTCTATTTCTCAGTAAGATTCTACCTAGACAAGGAACACCAAATTGCAAATTTCAACAGTAGCTGGGAAAAAACGACCCATTCTTGTGACTTACCCTAAATTCCCCCACCTCATTACTGCATCTTTCCATAGATATGTCTATTCTGCTCTGATCTGGTCCTCTGCACCTGCCGACCCTGCCCCCACCCTATGCCACTCCTTCTAGTGCCTCTATCTGGTGCAATTCCAACCCTGACAACTGACTGGGCTCTTTCTCCTGATCCCAGCTCATTATTTTGCCCCATAATGGAAGGCTTGTCTCCTTTCTGTCACAATGGACTGTCCTTTTGTACCAGCGCCTTGGCCTGGACTCAAGACCATTTTCTCGCTTACAATCCATGAGACTATAGTCTCCTTGAGAATGGGGATTATATCTGGTTCTCTATTATATCTCTGTATTCACCACAGGATTTGGCACCTCTGATTATTAAGTCTTCAAAAAACACTACTGAATGAACCAATACCCTGACCTTGGAGGCAGCCCGTACAGACATGAGATCCTCCTGGGCACTGACTCTCCTCTCTGCACTCAATCCTACCATTCTCCTTCCAGCTTCTACATTGTGAAACACAGCGGCTCTGTGCCAGCTAAATTCTCCCAGCATTTCAACCAGAGCTGCAACTGAGCCTTTTTTCCCCCTCTCTTAATCAGTGAAGGCACAAGCTTGGGATTATTTTCCTGAATTGTGGCTGAGTCTTAATCGTGACATCTCAGAAAAATCAAGTCTGCAGATGCTCTGCATCACTTCCAGGAAAATATTGTGCACCACCTCTTGCCAGGCACCATGCTAAGTGCTTTCCAGGCACCGTCCCCTTTAATTCTCACTGCAACCCTATGTGGAAAACATTATTATCCCCATTTTACAGATGAGGAAATTAAGGTTTAGAGAGGCCAAGTAATTTGCCCAGGGTCACACAGCTAACAGTAGATCTGAGATTTTCAAGGTTCCTCTGAATATAAAACTTGTACTTTTAGCAACTAGGAAAACAAACTTACAAAATAAAATTCATAATAATACAGCCACATACTGAAAATTAGCACAAAGAAATGCATATTTTAATTGATGATAGTATTGAAAAATGAATGTTATTATGGAATTCTCTGTTGTATAATTGGATAGATTTTAGTTTCTCTGTCACACATTTTTCCCCTTCACCTCCAAAAAAATCTTGTCTATTCATAATCTTTACTAGCATATCAGAACATATTCAAGATTTTTTTTTTGGTAATTCTAAAGCATTTTATTTTAATAGAAGAAACCCAGGAAAACTAGGAAGGCACAGAAAATAGTCCATAGCTTACTAGATTTTAAAGGCCTCACATAAAGTGTATGAAAAGAACCTGAGATCTCATACACAACTGAATTGTATATGAGATCAAAACCATTCAGAGTTTTAAAATCTGCTCTACTTACAGAGAGTCTCAAGAGCCAAAACCAACTCATCTTCCAAAGTTCTTTGAGTGACAGTTCTCAAGTGTCCAAAAGACAAATTTTCCAATTTTTAACTTAACATCAAAACACACGTTCAGATATTTTCTGATTTAAAAAGAGACTGCCCTTAAAAATGCCTGATGCCCCGACGTCATTTGAAACACATATAAAATACAGATGTACCTCCCTACCTAGAAAGCTACAGAATTACAACCCAGGCCACTAGCCTGGGAGAAGGCAAACTCCAGATGCAAATCTTATTGAAGAAGAAGAAAACTTCTCTTCAGTAAAATACTTATCTAAAGGAATCCTGGTTCTAACACTTACACTCACCGTCATGAGTAGATTGTGAAATATTTACAATTCACTTAAGACATACCGAGAACCAGAGAAAGTACTTCTAGTAAATTACAAATAAAAATTAAGCCAATAATCAGCAAATGTTTTACTAGCCCATTTTAACTGGTGAAAATAATTTCCCAACTTGGAAAAATTATGAACTCAATTAAGACTCCAACTTGCAGAAGAGGTTACACATCTATGAACTTGTGAATAGCTGAGGTTTACCAAGTCAGTGATTTTAAAACATCTGTACCGATACTATGACATTTATTGAATATATATCTTTCCCACTTTTTTGGTTAGGAGGCTCTTTCAGGGCTCATGAGGTGTAGAAAAACTTGGGCATGGGTCTTACTTCAAAAACTCTTAGCTTTGTATTTTTGGACAAGTCACTTCAAGTTTCTGAGTCTGTACTCTAGAGGTAATAATATGCACCTTTTCCTCTCACAGAAGCAATGTGTAGCGTAGAGGGATGGACTTTGGGGTCAAATCCTAGATTTCCCTCTGCACCTAGGCCAACACACTTGAGGCTTTGGGTAAGTTCCTTATGCACCTGAGCCTCAGTTTCCTCATCTATAAACTTAGAATATCACACCTAGTAAGATATTGCCAGGATTAGAGAAAATATATATAAACACTTGGCATTTCTTAAGCTTTCAATAAATGGTAGCTATCAATGCTTGTGGACACATTTTGTAAACCGCATTATATATGTAAGATATTATTATATGACTTGACTCTTCAGATATTATGTAGTTTCTTATTGACATAACTAAATCATAACATTTCTCCATTAGTCTGTATACATGAATATATTTTCTTTTACATATTGGAGCCTGGTTATGATACCTTTTTTGTGAAATTTGTTATGAGACTATGATATTAGTAAACCTCCTCATGATGAGATCTCTTCGATTCCTCCTCCTTTGCTGCATTCCAGTCTGTAGTCTGCAGTAAGTTTTCAATCTATTCATTCATTCTTTTATTTACTCATTCAATAAACACCTACCAAAGGCTTACTATGTGACAAGATCTATGCTAGGATGTAGTGCAGGAGGAATTAGCATATATATTTTATCACAGATGGTTTCATCACACCTTATAAGTTATTATGATAAATTATTGCAGTAATGTAGAAAACTTTGAAAATATTTAGTTTATGTAAATTGTAATGGGAATTAAGAATATGTTTTTACAATATGTTACATATTCTCTAGAAAATAATTACATGCAACCTCTTTTCTCAAGGATTACTATATAAATTAAATAAATCCAAAGTGTCTATGAGGATAAACCAAGAAAAAGGATTTAAAAATGGAAATAACTTTTAAAATGATATTTGTGACTCAACACTGCAGTATCTTTCAGAGTAGATTCTCATGGGTTTTATATTTAGAACAATTCAAAAATAGGCCACAATTGGAAACAATTAAGAAACTGTTCTATTTTTATTTTATTTTCCTTAACAGTCATAAGCCATAGTCTATTTCTACTAATGGAAAACAACTGAATTTCACAACACCTATAGGTATATATTTCTATGATATTTTAAAACATCCCCTTTAATCATTATAAACATAATCCATTTTAACAATAATTGAGTGCCTCCAATGTACAGCAATTGCAGTGATGATGAAAGTACAAGATAAATAAAGCAGGGATCAGCAAACTACTGTTTGTGGACCAAATCTGACCCACCACTTATTTTTGTAAATAAAGTTTTATTGGAACACAGCCTGGTCCATTTGTTTACATACAATCCAGGGCTGCTTTTGTGGTACGTTGGCAGAGTTAAATAGTTGTGATAGGGACGGTATGGCCTATAAAACCTAAAATATTTTCTAACTATTCCTTTATAGAAGAGGTTTGCCAACACCTGCTTTATAGTAAAGGTATTAAGGAATTTCCATACCAATTTTGAGCATCAACACAAAAACCAAGAAGGAATTAAAAGAGAAAGTTTGCTGTATATTTAGCTCCTTTTAGGCTTGTACTCAATACTTAGTGGACACACCAGAGGTAGGATAAATGCTACACATTTGAGTAGACAAATTCTCTACAAGCAGTCCTTGCTGGGCTAATCAGCCACTGCTGCTCCCCACTGAGATAACAAAAATTCCAAGTGTTGTCCCAAGCCACCAAGCAAATGCCCACCAGCACTGAATGATCATCCTTTCTTTCAAGAGCTGGGGATTTCAGTTGGTATCTAATTTTTGTTGTTGTTAGAAATATTGTGACTTTCTAGATATCTTTAAACATCACAGCTTATTTAATAGAAAATGACCATTATAATTAAAATAGGAAAAAAGTCAACATGTTACCTGTATGTTGTTCTTCAATCCAGACTTGCAAATACATGAAGAGGAGTAGACCCGCGACTCCAAATATCAGCACGGAGAGGAAGACTTTTTTGGGGTTCATGACCATTTCAGATGGCTGCATTTCTCCTCATTTCTGAAGACCACATGATTTGTTTTTCCATAGAGCTTCAATCCTTTCTTGTTCTCTTAAGGGCTCCTTCCATGAAGTAACCTAGAATTTTTTAAAAAATATACATTTTACCTTGCCAATGGCATTTCTTCCCAAATATGCTATGTATATGCAGCATAGCAACAATACTGAAGACTTCCGTGAACTGTAACACTGAAGACAGAAGAGACCGTGGAAGATGTCTCTAGAGTAGCAATTTTCTTTTCTCTACCTTTATCTTATCTCAGGAATGTATTGCCCTCCAGTTAATAAGTAACACCCTAACATTTAATTAGGTGAAGTATGGCCAGACTTAAGCCCTCCTATATTGTAAAGAGTAAAGTAGGGTTCAGGTTACATTAAAATGATTGCGAGGGAAAAGAAGACTAACAGTATGGATTGCTGAAGAAATTTTGAAAAACATGTTCATGGAATAAAGGGAAAAATCACTTCATGGCTTAAAAGTATATAAAGTCCAAAAATGGAGGGTTCAACCTATCATCTCCCTCTCATGTAAAAGTAACAGATTTCTCCAAATCAAAGGGTACATTTAAAATCCCTCAAAGGCATAAAAGGATACATATTAAAAGGTCAGAGTTCAAGGGCTCTCTCACAATAACATAGGAGTACAGAATCTACATCAGATTACAGAAATCTACCTCAGTATAAAAAAGGTTACTTTATTTAAAAAAATACTGAAATGACTTTGTTTTAGAACAACCTCATTTAGTGTAATCTTAAACTTTTTTTTAAGTCCTACCCACTTTTGAGAATCCAATGAAAATGTAAATGTCTCCTTAGAAAAAATACAAACACACACAAAATCTTGCATAAAATATCAGTATGTTTATGTACTGTCACTGAGACCCAAGTCAAAAAGCCCTGCTCCCCATGAACTGCCACACAAATACAAGTTCACATGGTTAGCAGCCCCGCTAATGAGGCCAAGGTCATGTCTTTCTATCTGACCCTAGCCTAAGACATTGGCTCTGCCCGCTGGCCACAGACCACACCCCCTTTTTGGATGAGATGAATAAATGTTTCCTCAATATGAGGACATCACACACACTGCTGTGTCTAAACCGTATCTCTCTTTTTTTACTCCTCCATATATGCCTCAAAAACTTCTGGGAGAATATTGATTTAGCCTTTTTAAGAGGCATTTGGTGAAGTGCCAGGTAAAAGTTAAAAACAGCTGTGGGCAATTGCTAGGCTGGTTAAAGGATAATATTTAGCTATTCTTGGCAAAACCAATTTTCACACAAATGTTAGGCCTCAAAGGTCACCTATGAATTCAGAATTAGAAGTGAATGTAGCAGAGTGATATCCTGAGTAGAAAAAAGAAATCCACCAAATAGTTAACAGTGCTTATGCAGAATAACAACAAAAAGTCACGTTATAGATTTTTTTTTTTTTGCTTTTTATTTTAATTATTACCAAAAGGGGCCAGAGTAAGAGCAGTGGTTGTCAGCATTACCTGAGGAGCTTTCTCGAATCCACTTCTCTGAGTCCCCTGAGGAAAGGGCAGCGGTTAGCATTTTCACTAGTGCTTTTGAGGATTTCAAGCATTTTCTTGACTTTGGTAGCAGAGGAAGTTTTTGAATAAGTAGAATAACTGACCATATTGCTTATTTGATGGGTGATGCTTTGCTCTTATATTGATTCAAAACTAAAATACTATGGGCTTTCCAAACACATGCAACAAAGAACAGTTCCCGAGAGGTGTGCAATTTGAGGTATTCCAAGATTGAATCCCTCAAGGAAAGCTACAAAGAGAAGCCAAGCTTTCTCCTCTCTTGATGCTGCAGTTAAACAATGAACAGACATAATTCCTGGCTACACAAGAAGATTCAGATAGGAGGAAGCCAGTTAAACAAAATCTACTACTAACAAAGAAATAGTTGTTTACAAGAAGAAAGAGACTTTTACAATCTGTCTACATAATTAAAACTTATCTCAGAAGAAAGAAGATAGAAGAAAACACATAAATCTGAACAAAGCCGCGAACCTGTGGGAATGGTGGGTGTGAAAGCCAAAAGATGTACTCCTTGGGGGTTTGCAGAGGAAAATTATTACCTGCGATGATGGAAAAAGATTAAGAATTTGCCCTGCCTTTCCTCGGGAGATGTTGCTCTGACATATCCTCCTGGGTAAGAAGTCAGTAGAAAACTCATAATTGTTATTATGGCAGATGTGAGTAGGATTGAGTGATTAAAGCCACAAGGCAGAAAGGCAATCTGGTGTAAAACAAAGAGAGACGTTTGATTTTCTCCCATCTCAGTCCATTAACCCAACGTTGGCATTAGGAAATGGCTCTCATTAAACAAAGGTGAGGCAGTGGGAGCAGCAGTGTTGCTTTAAGCAAACCTGAAGGTCAGTTGTGATGGGAAAACACACCTATTTGGAGATCATACACTTACCTCCACGCCTGCGGAAAAGGTGCACATGACTGGAGATTGAAATTACTTGGAATAATGCTATTTTATGTACAAGCATTATACAATGTTTCCACGGTCAAAGGGTTCCATATTTTGCAGAACTCCTTCTTATTCCTGCTCATAAACACGGTATCTTGAACCTAACAGGCACTCAACAGTGTTCTGCATTGAACTGAATTTAGAGCTCCAATAGCAAAATACAGGTAATTAATTTTCCAGTTGTACCTGTAAATCCTTAGTCCTAACCTCCAAATGGAGAAATATGGACTAATAAAATACTGAAAGAGAGGCCTGCATGACTTTGTTAAAAAATACATATTTGTTATTTGAACATTCTATTGATTAATCCCTAACAATTACGAAAAGAAATATAAAAATAATTGTTTCACTCCATTATATCTTTTCCAACAATTTAAAAACTATTCTTTTAAAATGCTCACCATCACTAGTCATTAGGGAAATGCAAATCAAAACTACAATGAGATATCACCTCACACCTGTCAGAATGGCTGTAATGAACAAGACAATTAATAATAAGTGTTGGAGAGGATGTGGAGAAAAGGGAATCCTTGTGCACTGTTGGTGGGATTGTAAACTAGTACAGCCACTATGGAAAACAGTATAGAGGTGCCTCAAAAAGTTAAAAATAGAACTACCATATGATCTAGCAATTCCATTTCTGAGACTATATCCAAAGGAAACGAAAGCACTATGTCAAAGAGATCTCGGCACTCCATGTTCATAGAAGCATTATTTACAGTAGCCAAGACATGGAAACAACCTAACTGTCCATCAACAGACGAATGGATAAAGAAGATATATATATATATAATGGAATATCATTCAGTCATAAAAAAGAAGGAAATCCTGCTGTTGGGGACAACATGGATAGACCTTGAGGGCATTATGCCAAGTGAAATAAGTCAGACAAAGACAAACACTGTATGATCTCATTCAAAAGTAGAATCTAAAAAGAAAAAAAAAAAACCCAAGCCCATAGGAAAAGAGATCAGATTTGGGGTTATGCGGGGCAGGGGGGGAATGGCTGGCAGGGGGAATTGGATAAAGGTGGTCAAAAGGTACAAACTGCCAGTTATAAGATAAATAAGTATTAGGGATGTAATGTACAATATGATGACTACAGTTAACACTGCTGTATGGTACATATGAAAGTTGTTAAAAGAGTAAATCCTGAGTTCTCACCACAAGGAAAAAAATTTTTTTTCTTTTGTTGTCTATATGAGATGATGGATGTTAACTAAACTTATTGTGGTAATCATTTCACAACATATGTAAGTCAAATCATTATGGTGTATATCAAATTTATACAGTGCTGTATGTCAATTATATCTCAATAAAACTGGAAAAAATTCTTTAAAATAACCTTGGTTACCAACAGAAGCATTTTGGGACTTCAGTATAGTGATAAATTTCTAGATGGAGGATTTACACTAGAGGAAATTTAAGAGGAAATTATGAGTTGTCCAGTTTGGCAGAAATCTATGATTTTAGGGAGGGAGTTATGGAATTTTAGAAAGGTCGGTTTGGACCAAATTATGCAGTTAGGCGTAGAAGAACCCAAGTCAGGGGACCACCTGTCCTTAGCCTCAAACTTAGCAGGACCTCAGCAGTCCTTGCCTTCTGCCTCTCCCACAGCAGCGGCACCATTCTGTCTCTTTCCCACTCTCTGAGCAAATAACAGACCATCAGGGATGATCTTCCTCAACTTACTATGTGCCCATCACCAAGTTTACTACCATCTGTCTCCATCCACACTTCTTTGACTCTATCTCCAAAGAACAAGAGTCCTCACTCTTCCCTTCATCTTTTCCAGGCTCCTGTGAAACTCAACTCCATCAATACCGCCCCAGCCTGGGTCTTATCCTGAACCTCTTGATCCAGTGACTTCTTCCTCTGTAACCCCTCCAGCGACTGCCCCATTGCTATCATTCCCAGACAAGCTTGAAGACAGATCGGCCCTGATCACCTCAGGCACCTATTTCCCAGCCAATTCTCAACCCACAGCGGCCCATGAGGCAGGAGAAGATGTGAAGTGGCTCAGAAGTTGTGCAGAGATTGAAAACATAATTCTCTGTTTTGTTGCTATCCTAGTTTCCTCTTCAATGACTCTCTTGTTTATATTTCTTCCCCATTTTTCTTATTGTAGTTCTTTATGCATTGTGGATGGCAATTCTTTGTCAGTTATAAGCATTACAAAAATCTTCCTGTCTTGTGACTTTTTCTTTCCTTTCTCTCTCCCTCCTTTCCTTCCTTTGCTGGTGGTGTGGTTGTCTTATTATGCAGAAGTTTTAAATCAATTTTTGTCATTCTTTTCCTTATTGATATATAAGTTAGAGCCTTGAAAGAAAACATGTGATAAACTCATGAAATTGTGGAGAGTTTAGTAAAGGGACAATTTACAAAGATGTGATCAGGGTTTTGGGAAATGGACAAGGGATAGAGCAGTCCCCAAGGGCAAGTAACAGCAACCACTCCTAGAAGTGAAGACAGGAAGCAGAGAGCCATTCCTGGAGCCCGCAGAGAGGGCTGGAAGGAGGGACAGCTAATGGGAGCTGTAGCCTACTGCACAGGGACACAAACATGCTGTAGCCAGGTGCTGAGGAACCAGAAGAACTCTCCCATCCTCAATTTCCTCCTGTCCTTAGACCTCCTTGTCAGTGACTCGCATTTGGCAAACTCAGTTGACAGCCCGAGGACCAGGAAGCCTTTTTATGCAGCACATTCCAGTGAGCCTCCCAGACCACAGAGCAGGGGAGGGGACAATCAAGCTCAGTTTGTGTTCTCTATGAATTTTCCAAGATAATGTTCCTTACCTTCAAATAATAAAATTATTCTTCTATGTTTCCTTTAAAAAGTTTTAAAGTTCTGTTCTTCATATTTAGTACTTGAATCCACCTGAAATTTATTTTTGTAGGCATTGTAAGATATCCATTTCATATGGATAACATTTGTCCAGCTCTATCTATTGAGTAGTTTATCACTTTACTACTGATTTTTAATGCTGATTTTGTCATATTTCAAATTCCTACATATGTCGTCATTGCATCTAGACACTGTTCTGTTCTATTGGTCCAATATCATATGTTTGTACGAACATCTGGGCCTATCTTTGAGGGATGGACAATGAATCTGATTACCAATTTAACTTTGTTAATGGTTATTTGTTTACTCATTTTACTTTTTGGAGTCAGCTTTAGGAAACTATATTGCCTATACAATTATCATTTCCCTTTAGTTTCCAAATTTATAATCACAAAGTTGTTCATAGATTTTATGATTTTAAAGACTTCTTTCATAGCTGTAGGTACAGCCTCTTTTCCACTTCTACTATCATATATTTGCACCTTTTCTCCTATTTTCTTTGATCATTCTTGCTAGAAATTTGTCTGTTTTAAGAGTATATTTTAATTCCTCTCTCTTTTTTTTTTTTTGTTCTTTATTTCAGTGATTTCTTCTCTTCATTTTTTTCTTCATTCTACTTTTTTCTTTAGGGATATCTGTTCTTTTTTTTCCAAAGTTTTTAAATTGAAAATTAATTTATATATTTTAAATCTTTCTTTTTTATAAAACACATTTATTTAAGGTCACTAATTTCCTCCAAAACTACTTTAGTGGAAAACCACATTTTTATATATATTATTTTCATTGTCATTCAGTTCTAAATATTTTGTAATTTAAATTATGATAAATTTCTGTCTCTTTTTCAATTGTTTCTTTTTCCTGCTTCTGTTAGACTGATGGTTTCCTTAAATTATCTAATCCTCTCTGTTCCTCTTTCTGCTTTCTTTGAAACTATAGATTTTATTTCTATTAGCTAAGCAGTACTTTAAATTTTTAAAAAATACTTTCTTAACTATAGATTTTTCTAATAAAGTTTACAGTTTTCACACAAATTTTAGCATGCTTTAAACACTCATTGAACAGTGTTTCCTCATCATGATGATGTTTGAGATCTTCTATTTAATTTCAATCATTTAAAAGAAATATTATTAATTATTAAATTGTTAATTGAATTTACTGGTATTTTATCAATTTTTGTGTTCAGTGTTAATTTTTGAACAGTACACCTTCTCTCCGAGTTTACTGTCTTTCTTTTTGAACTACAGCCTTAAATATTTCTTCTAGTGAATATCAGAGAGTCAAATTATCTTAGATTTTGTATGTATAAAATTATCTTATTTTTTCCTCATTCTGGAATGATAGTTGAATATAGACTGAGTATAAAAATTATTTTCTCTCAGCACTCCGAAGATTAATATCCACTGTTTCTATCATCCACTGATATTGATAAGAAGTGAGTTGTCAATATAATAGTTTAAGAATGGCCCACAGTTTCAATATGATATATATTGGCAAGGATTTATTTTTAATCATAATGCTTCATTCTTACAGTATACTTTTTACTTGAATACACATATCTTTCTCCCATTCTAATAAATAAGCTGAAGTTGTCTTCACAAATAATTTTAGGTATTTTTGAACATTTTTTTCTGAAATGCTAAATTTTGAAACCTTTCAATATAGCTTACATATTTTTTAACTTCTCTGTTATCTTCCATTGGCTTGTTGTGGGAGCAGACTAGGATACCAAAACATAAACATACTTCCCTGTCTTGATCAGAAATCCCCATGTAAATTTTTCAGACTTATTTTCTTTATCTGTAAAAATGGGGCAATGAAATCTACCCTATGTATCTGACAGCTTTAGAAAATTTTAAGAAAAATAATATGTAATGATTTTGGGGAAAAATATAAAAAATGTGAAATTATAAAGAATTTTAGTAATGTGGCTTAAGAAGTTTAAACTTTTATTTGATAGGTGTTGTGGGCACATAAACATTTCAAAAATATATTGTCTCTATCAACCACAGTGAAATTAAATTGTGGCATGTAGTCTAATGATATTTAGTCACTTATAGACAGTGTTTTATTTAAAGAGAAAAACCTTAGTACTCAACTTAGTCAGTCATTGTAAAAGGTAACAACCATAAAACAGTAAATCTTGACTGAATTACTTTTAACTGGATGAGGAAATGTGACCTTTATTTACTATTTATTACTTAATGTATTTACCATTTTAGAAGTTAAATAACTCTATTTTAATCCATTTTATTATTGTGCAATTCTTGAAATTCTATAAGCAATTTTTATATACTTTCACTCAATCCTTAAAATTTTTAAAAAGTTTTTATTGTGAAATAATTTTAGACTCACATACAAGTTGGAAAAATAGTACAGAGTCCCTGTGTACCCTTTACCCAGCTTCCTCCAACGATAACATTTTATCCATAGAACAATTTACCAAGACCAGGAACTTGACAATGGCACATGAGGAAGGCTGAATAATGGCCCCCTAAAGAGGTCCACCTCATAGTCATTGAAGCCCGTGAATATACTACCTCACAGGGCAATGGGGAATTAAGGTTGCAGATGGAATGAAGGCTTTGCTAATCAACTGATCTTAAAATGAAAAGATTATTCTGCATTACCTGGGTGGGCCCAATGTAGTCACAAGGGTCCTTAAAAGCGAAAGAGGGAGGCAGCATGGAGACATGAAGTGAGATGGACTCCACCAGCCTTTGTCAGCTTGGAGATGAAGAGAGGGAGGAAGGGAACCACGAGCCAAGGAATGCAGGTGGCCTCCAGAAGCTAGAAAAGACAAGGAAATGAATCCTACCTGGAACCTACAGACTGGAATGTGAACCTCCTGACACCTTGATTTTAGCCTGTGTCAGACTTCTGACCCACAGGACTGTAAGATAACACATTTGTGCTGTTTACACCACTAAATTTGCTATGATTTGTTATCGGAGCAAAGAAAACTAACACAGTATAAATAACAAAGTAACATTTTAAAGGAAGACAGTTTGTGAAATTGCTATGAATGGCTAGAATAATACTGATCTTTCAAATATTTTTCACATGGTTTCTCAGGTATAGTATTTCATGGTCTATTCCTACAATAGTTCAATTGTTCAATGTGTTTTGTCATACAGAACATAAAAATGTATTCCTTTACTAGACACTAATTTATAGGTGCTTCCTTATACATTTTGTTGCTTTGATTCCCGCATAATTTAACAGGTACCTTCTACTTTTAGCTGTTGTAATTAAAATTTAATTAGAATTAAAGTTTTTAACATGACAAGCCTTTGCTCTTATATTCTTTGTTTTAGAAGAAAAAGTTTTAAACTGATATTTTACATTCTAGAGTGCAATACAGAGGTTTTTTCTTTTAAGCAACAATAGTCTGTCTTGAAAGACTGCATAAGACTAAAACCAAAGGCCCTTGCAAACATTTGCTTCTATCAGAGACAGGATTGTTCACCTCATTCCTCTTTTTATTTGTTCCCATTCTAAAGATTTCCAAGTGTTAAAAGATTTCAAAGTGTTAAATATAGATGATACAAAACTATTATTGTATTTTACATTTGTTTAAGCACAGTCACAAGAATATTAGCATGTATTTACATGCCAGTCAGGAATCACCAGGATCACGTTAAGTAACACAAAAGGTGCATATGGTGTCAAATTCTATTTTATTAAAGGGACCTATGAAGATAGAGGGAGTCCTTGAAACATTTTTTGGAGTCCTAGGCTTTGGTCATAAGTGGTACAAGAAAATGGCAATTTGAGTGGTCACGTCTATGATGACTTGAAGGTGGTATCAGCCAGGGATTACGTCAGATGAGATAAGTAATAACATGGATTGGGTGAGGGGGCTAGCAAGTCCAATGAAATGACTGAGTTTTAGTTACTGTAGTAATTAATCATGAAACCTAAGAAGACCTGAATAAAAGATAGCTTCCAGTCCATGACTGAGATCAATTGTGGTGTAACCAACAGAAATGGGTAGGTTACAAGTAGGAAGAGGAATTAAAGGAACTCAAGTGGATGCTGTGTTGCCCCCCTAATATCCATTCTGCTCCTCTGTGTGGAAACCGCGCAGTTGAGAACAGTCTGTCCCCCCACCTCCAGCTCCAGCGATGGGCCTGAAATAGTGTAATCCTAACAGGGTAATTAATCCATGGTCCTTGTCAAAATAGTTGGCTCAGGAAAGGCCAGTTGCATTAGTTTCCTGTGGCGGCCATAACAAATCACTACAAACATGGTGGCTTAAAACAAAAGAAATTTCTTCTCTCACAGTTCTAGAAGACAGAAGTCCAAAATCAAGGTGTAGTCAGTACTACACTCCCCTTGGAGCTCTAGGGGAGAATCCCTCCTTGCCTCTTCTGGCTTCTGGTGGCTCCAATCTCTGCTTCCAACTTCACATAGCCTTCTCCTCTGTGTCCCTTATAAGGATATTTGTCCTTGAATTTAGGGCCCACCCAGATAATCCAGGATGAGACATCTTGAGATCCTTAACTTAATGACAGAAGCAAAACCCCTTTTTCCAGATAAGGTCACAGGTTCTGAGAGTTAGAATGTGGACATATCTTTTGGGGGTCACCATTTCAGTCCACTACACCAGATGACCCAGGCTTTCCCTGGCCACAGTGATCGTTTCAGAAGTGATCGAATCAGAACGACATATACAGCTTTGGTTGGATGGTCACAGGAAGTAATACTTCCTCTCCCAGTGAATGTGAGTAAGAAAGCACAGTTCATGCTGTTGGTGGAAGCCTTCTGGCTGCCCTGATGGAAGCCAGCCTAAAAAACAGGCAGCACAGAGGAAGTCAAAGCTGAGAAACCTGCAGAGAAATGGAAAAAAAAACTCAGACTGGACCGAATGCACCCACTCTGCCTCCGAATTGGTAAATTAGAAGAGCTAGTAAATTTCTTTTATTTTTCAATCTATTACAAAGCAATTGTAGATATAGTAAGAGAACTAAGGAATAAGCTATATTTTGGGTGTAGCAATTTTGGCAGGATAATCAGAAATAAATGGAAATAATAGTACTAACATTTATTGAGCAGTTATCACATTTTAGATACTATTCTAAGCCTTTTATATTGATTATTTAATTTAATGCTCACAATAACCCTGTTATCTTCCCAGACAAGAAATCTGCAGGACTGGCTCATGTAACTGCATGGTTCAGTGAGAGAAGAGGCGAGAGATGCAGGTGGAGACAGACCACAGAGGGCCTTGGCATCAACCTATGATGATTAGATTTGTCCTCTGGACACCAGGGAACCAAGGACAGGTTTGAAGGGAGTGGAGTGATCAGGTTTGCATTTTGGGAAGATCACTCAGAGGCGATGTGAAGACTGGGCTGAAGGTAAGGAAGACAATAGGCATTCAGGAAGAGAAAGATAGCCATTGGCCAGTAAATCCCCAGAGCAGGAATTGGACTAGATTATATTCTAACCTAAAAATCTTTCTGTTCATTTGTTCATACACATCCTCTTGTCTCCCATTACTGGAGGCAGTTTATTATAATGTTAAGTAAAGTATATAGTTTGTACTACACACAAACTATGTACTACACTACATACGCACTACACTACTATGTAGCATATTGTAGTTAAGTATGAAGATTCTGGAGCCTGACCACCTGGGTTCAAATCACAGCTTAATGACTTCCTAGTTTTGTGACACAGTTTATTATGTAACCTCTGTGTGCCTCAGTCTGCTCACATCTAAATTGGGGATAATGCAAACACCTACCATGTGAGGTTGCTGTGAAGTAAGTTAATACATGAAAAATATTTAGAAGGATGCTTGGCCCATAGAAGTGCACTACATTGTTAAGACGTTAGTATCTTTATACTCCATATGCCCAGCACAGGGACAGTTTCATTGTAGTTGATCAATAAGTATCTGTTTAAAGGTTGGGTATTTTACTTCAAAATACAGCCTATTTTTACTGTCAGAGGTTTATTCTTTTAGTTCAAGCCAATTCAATCTAATCAATAAACATCCATTAGGCCCGAATACGACTAAGGTCCTGTGCCAGACACTGTAGGCAAAGCCAAAATGAGTAAGGTTTAATCCTCAATCTTCACCAGAGAATATTTGAACCTATCTCTTCATAACTTGCACAAGTTGGTTCTTGTAGAGCCTTCTAGAACAACTCAAAACAAATCTATTCTCTCCTTTTCATGACAGACTTTCCAATTATTGAAAACAATTATCCTGTCTACCCTTAATCTTTTTTACTCCAGGATAAACAATAAATACACACAATTCCTTCAGCCATTCCTTACGGGACAGGGTTTAGGAGCATTCAATCAATTTAATCATCCTCCTCCAAACACATTCGCATTTGTTAACGCTTTTCTTTAAATGCTGGGCTCAGAAGTAGATATAACAATCCAAGCATGATTGAATGGATGGGGAGTGTTATGAGAATCAGCACCATAAAAATAATGGCTAAACTTGAGTGCATCCACAGATAAAATGGGAGAATAAAACAGGTTACAGGTTAGCGCACTAGGGGTTTTCTTTCAGTCCAAGCAACAGGGAAATAGACCTTCAAAAAAAAAAAAATGCAAAGGAGGGGCCAGCCCAGTGGCATAATGGTTAAGTTTGTGTGCTCCACTTCGGCAGCCTGGGATTCATGGGCCCAGATCCCGGGCACAGACCTACAAGCTACTCATCAGGCCATGCTGTGGTGGCATCCCACATACAAAATAGAGGAAGATTGGCAACAGATATTAACTCAGGGCCAATCTTCCTCACCAAAAAAAGTTAAATGCAAAGGAAAGGAGTGTGAAATAGGAAGCATGTTATAAAGAACATGCAATTAAGAAACCTAGATAGGCTATTATTATATGGTAGGCAGTAAATAAAATATTTGTTTAATAAATAAATGAAAAGATTTAAGGCACAGTAGGAATGAGGGTTAACTGTGAAATACGTTCCTCCCAAAAGTTGAAAAAGATGAGACCAGAAAAGACAAGTTGGTCAATATGGAAATTATCAAGAGAAGATCAAAATGGACCAAAGGATTTTGAGGAGGGAAGTTGAAAGATGAGAATTTACTATTCCAACCATTAGTCTCAAGTATCAGAAGAGAAAAAGGGTCTGCTTTATTATAATGAACAGTAGAGACAGATAGTGGTTATATATACAAATGTTACTCATATACCCTCAAACCATATAATAATGAGGTACTTTGGGTACTACAGAAACAAGCAATACATGCTAATTTAAATTTTTGTTTTCTGTTTGAATGATAGCAGGACATAAATTTTTCATGTCAACTAAATAAAGGGAGTTGCGTTTCAGGGAGAAAGTCCAATATATAAAGGAATTACAAAATCTAGTGAGTTTGGTGGGACAATATGGCTGAAAAAAGTGATATAATCCAAAAGTAGGATAATTAATGAGAGGGAATTTTAAAAGCTTCTTGGCAATATATCTACTTCCAAAAAAACCTCAAAAAACAATCAAACAAAACCTGGCAGTAGGTAATAGGAGAGGTAATAGGCAGCAGAATGTTGGGAAGTCATTTTAATCTTTCCAGTTACTTCTTATGAGTAAGCAGTAGTACAAATTAGAATGTTAGCTACAATATAAAACAGAATGGATCAAACTAGTTTTGGACTGTTACCTTTTACAGTAAAATAGCAATATCTGTACTTAATTAATGTCAAATAGTTAAGACTACTCCTATTACAACAAATTCCTGTGATAAATGATTTAGACAAAAAGTTTGGCATTGCTCTACATTCAACAAATTGTCTAGATATATTTTCAAATAAGTATTTTTATGGTGAGACAATAAAACATAAATACTATTGTTACTGGTTGTTATCTAGATAAAATATCTTATACGTCATCACCTATACATTATTTCTAAATTCTCCCTTCTGCTCAACACAGTAACAGTAAAATCCTTGCAATTGTATTTATTTAGTATCCTGCTTCCTTACACCAGATATGTTGAGCAGTTATTTCTGTTAATGATTAACTAGACAGTCAATACCTATTTGGAAGATTGATTTTTTTTCTTCATTATATATTATCTAGACATCTGATGTGCTGTTATTTTTGTATAATGTCTCTTATAGAAACGGTAATACTGCTTTCCATAAAATAGTGAAACTCTATCGCTAACATAAAACTCTATAAAACACTAGAAATATGTGTATATCCTAAAATGAATATGATTTGTTTCTTATAGATAGCAAAGTTTGTGAGCCAAGCACTCATGGCTAGCTTCAAGCAATCTCATGCAAATATTTATTAAATTCCCCGATGTGTTCCCTGTCTTTCCTCTTGTTTCATATTCTAGCCCATCTGTGCTTAGCCTGCAACCATTTAATAGAGAAATAGCATGAACTAAAACAGCAAAGGTGCTAATCTACAAATCTTGGCTTAAAAAAAGAAAGATAAATTAAATCTGCAAAAATATCTTGACAAAAATCATATAGTAAGCTCTTAAGGCATTTTCAAAGAACACACCATAAAAATAGTGCTTATATTAAAATATCAAAGTAACTGCCTAAGGTAGTTATTGAAATAAGTATAGATACACCAGGAAGCCTGAAATAATGCCCACAAAGCAAAGCAGGAATAATATATAACTCTGAAAATTAACATTGCATAAAAAGCCTGAATTACAACAAAACATGTAAAACAGTAGAGTAAAACCTCAAGAATATTACAAAAGTATGAATAATTACTGATGCTTTTAATGCTAAGATTATACTGGTTAATTTTAATTAATTTAGTTAACTAATTAATGAAGAGGATTTCTAGCTAAGTGGGGACAGATTGAACTCATGTATTCCCTCCTCAAATCCCTCTAAAATGAAAGCAAAGAAACTAAAATATTTATATATTTTAGATATAGATAAGGGAGGAGGACATGATTACAAGAGAGAGATAATAAAGTTTTAGAAAATGAAATGCAGGCAGAGGAGCGAAAACTAACTTAAAAGAGCGTACATGCTGAAATCAAAGTGTTTCCATAGTTACGAACAAGAAGCAAGATGCTGTGTGCTACAAAACCCAGGAAAGGTACACTAGGTTCCCAAAAAGAGGGAATGCAAGAGAGAAGGCAATAGATAACTAGAAGAGAAGCAACGCAAAGAACAGGGGGGAAAATCCTCAAAATTAAGTAAACAAACAAAAAAAAATTCAGAAGAACTGTTCTTTATATACTTAAAGAAACAAGAGAAAATATTGGTTACATCAAGTCAAGACAGGACCCTATATATAATTTTAAAAAAAGAAATCAGAGAGAAAAAAAATGCTCTTGCAAATGAAAAATATAACCAAAATGGAAACTCAACATACAGGTTACAAGACAAGGGGACTTCTCAGAAGGTAGAGCAAGAAGACAAAGAGATGGAAAATTGGACAGAAAAAAAAAAAAAACAAAACTAGGAAATAACTTTAATCTAAGAGATTTAACATCTGACTAATAGGAGTCCCAGAGAGACAGAAATGAGAAAACAAAAGGAAGGAGACCATTAGTGATACAATTCAAGAGAATTTCAGGGAACTGAAGGACATGAGTTTCTTAATTTACAGGGACCACTGAGTATTTAGCACAATGGATAAGAAATAAACACATCAGGGGACATCATACTGACATTTCAGAACACTATGAATGAGGAAAAGATTCCATGTGTTGTCACAGAGAAACAAAAGGATCACATCCTGAGGATTGAGAATCAGAATGACGTCAGACTTGTCAACAGCAAGTCTGGAATCTAGAATAAGGCAACAGAGCGAGAATGCCTTCAAAAATCTCAAGGAAAATCACTTTCACTTAAAATTCTATTAAATGCTACCAAATTCTATATAAGTCTCAATCAAGGGTGTGGGTAGAATAAACATTTTCAGACAAGTTCTCAAAAATTTTACCTCCCAAAAAGGTTGAGGAGGATCTGACAAAGCAAGGGAGTAAGATAGGAGGAAGAAACGAGATACAGAAAACAGTAGGTCCAGAAAAGGAGACAGATGACATAAGAGAACTTTCTGGTCAAAGGATGAACACTGTATACAGGTTTAGAGGGCAAGCAGTTCAAACTGGAGCAGGACAGAGGCTTGGGAGAAACTTTTTAGAATGATAAAACTGGTAGACTAGCTGATTTGTCTGAACATCTAGACAGGATATTTAGACAATGATGAAGAGTTTGAATCAGTGAATCAGTGATAAAAGCTTAGAACATTAAGCAAATGAAAGAGCAAGATACTACTAACTTCAGGGAAAAGAGAAAATGCAGGAAGGGAAAACATTAGATTAAACTGCATGACTAAGCTGTGGATAACATTTACATACTCGTGATAATAAAAACACTGAATATGTATCGAAACAAAATGCTATCATTATATGGGGAGGACGGGCGGCTTGGGAGGGACAAGGACATATATGTGTGGTAAGATGAGGAAGGAAAAATAGCTAAATTCTCTTCTATCATGGTGGAAAAGTCAATAGATAAAGCCTAAAACTAAAATATCAAATTTCAAAATGTAGATATTGTTTAGAGATGGGGAAGTAAACACCAAAATATGAAATCACGTGATTCATCAAAGGCAGAGCCAGAATCCAAACTCAGTTTTGCCTGTCTCCAAATTACATTCTTTCCACTAAACTTAAGAGTATCCCTCAAATAAAACTTACATATAGCAAAGCCAAAATTATGAAATTTATTAAAATTTGCTCAAAATGAGCTAATTTTTTTTTTATTAGTTACCAAAAGTCAGAGCTGACTAAATAAACTGATAACTTAAGTACGATATAAGGGGCTATTTGTCTTAAGAAAACATACTATTTTCCAACAACTGGCATCATTACATCTTTTAGGTACTCACAGAAGTGGACATCCACACTGAAATATTCTCATTAGCTGCCAGTTGGTCATCCAGGCAACCATAGAGAATTTCCTCTTTTATGGTTAAAAGTTATTTCCTTCTTGCCACTGCAAAATATATGCTCTTCATGCTGACCTCTTCATGCCATTGACCCTTTGACCATTCCGAAAGGTCTCATATCCCTGGCTCCTGTGGGGATTTTTCTTGTTCAACCTTCAACAATCTCATCCATTTCATTTTTTTTCTTCCTTGGAGGTCTACTTTTCTCTGCTCCATCTCCCATGAAATGATTTAATTTCTGCAGAGATAAAAATTTAACCCATGTTCCAGTTCCAATAATTCACCTGTTCTGGTCTCATATTTCTAAATGCCGACTGGGCATTTCCATTTGTATATTCCACCTTCCCTCGCACTTCTTAACTGGCCCAAATTTCTTATAATAACTAACAAGGCCCTTCCTGATCTAGCTCTTGATCACTTCTTTTATCACTTATACCTCTACCTCAAACTCTACTCTCAAGGCAGGTTGGACTATTTAAATTCTTGAGAACTAATTGCATTCTCTTTTGTCCCTGGGCACATGAACATTCTCTCTTTTTCAAACCCTCCACCAACCTCAAGCTGGTCCTTGTTTGTTCTTTAGGACTCATCTCTGAAGCAATGCTTATGGTACCCTCATGCCAAACATAGTGCCCTAGACATAGTGAATGGAATATAAATATCTGTTGAATAAATGAGCAAAAAGACTCCTGAATAAATGATGTATCCCCAGATAATCTCTTCAATTCAATACAAATAATGCTGCCTCATTAATCTTTCTTAAATATTGCTTATTAAATGTTTTTCCTTTGCTTAAAAAGCCATCAGGATTTTTATCTAAAGTGGAAAACTTTTCTGTCTGCCTTCTGGGCTCTTCGTAAGGTGGTCACTATACCTCTGTAACCTAACTTCTTGCTGCTCCCCAACATGAAGCCTCCTCTCTGGTCTACTGATTCCTGAACACTAGTTAAATATGCAAGTCAAGATGTCTGTGGTAGACAGACTTCTAAGATGAACCCCAATAGGCCCAGCCCTGCATAATCTCCTCCCCTTGAGTGTGGAAAAGACCTGTAAATTTGCTTCTAATGAATAGATGTGAAAAAGGTAAAGAAATTTTGCAGAATTAATAAATGTCCTTAATTGGTTGCCTTTGAGTTAATTAAAAGAGATTTCAGCTATGAGAAAGAAGGAAATCCCGTCATTTGCAACAACATAAATGAACCTAGAGGACATCGTGTGAAGTGAAATAAGCCGGAAAGAGAAAGTCAAATCCTGTATGATCTCACTTATACATGGAATTAAAAAAAAAAAGAAGCTGAACTCAATAGAAACAGAGGGTAGAATGGTGGTTACCAGGGGCTAGGGAGCTGGGGAAATGGGGAGTTGATGGTCAAAGGATACAAGCCTTCAGTTACAAGATGAATAAGTTTTGGGGATCTAATGTACAGCATGGTGACTATAGTTAATAATACTATATTGTATACTTCAAATTTGCTAAGAAACTAGATCTTCAGCAATCTCACCACACACACAAAAGGTAACTATGTGAGGTGATGGATGTTAATTAACCTGATTGTGGTAATCATTTCACAATGTGTAGATATATCAAATCATCATGTTGTACACAATGAAAAAGATAAAATAAAGAGTATCCTAAGTGGGCCTGACCTAATTAGGTGATCCCTTTAAAAGAGGGTCCAGGACTTCCCTGAAATTAGAGGTGCCCTCCTACGGGCCTGGAAGAAGTAAAAAGCTAGCTGTGAACTTCCTTTGGAGAGGGGTGGCCTCTAGGAGCTGAGGCTCTCAGTTGCACAGCTGTAAAGAACTGAATTCTGCCTGTGAGTTCAACGGACCTGGAAGAAAACCCTGGGCTTCAGATGATAATGCAGCCCAGCCAACAGCTTGACTGCAGCCTTGTGGTAGCCTGAGCAGAGGATTCAGTTAAGTTGTTCCTGACTTCACAGCAAGAAAAGTTATCAGAGATAAAGAGGAACATTACATAATGATAAAGAGGTCAACTCTCCAAGAAGACATAACAATCCTTAACGTGTATGTGCATAACAAGAGACCATGAAGCTCAGAAAGGCAAAGATTGATAGAATTGCAAGGAAAAACCGATGAATCCACCATTACAGTTGGAGACTTCAACACCCCTCTATCAGAAATAGATCCAGCAGGCATAAAATTAGTATGGACATAGTTAAACTCAACACCACCATCAAATCAACTGAATATAATGGACATCTATACTACTTCATCCAACAACAGCAAAAATACACACTCTACTTAAAGTCACATGGAACATTCACCAAGACAGACCACATTCTGAACCATAAAACAGGCATTAAAAATTTTAAAATAATAGAAGTCATAGAATGTCTGCTCTCAGGTCACAATGGAATTACATGAGAAATCAATAACAAAGATAGCTGGAAAATCCCAAAACACTTGGAGATTAAACAACATATCTCTAAATAACACGCGGGTCAAAGAAGAAATTACAAGAAAAATTTTAAAACATTTTGAATTTAATGAAAATGAAAATATAACATCAAAATTTGCGGGATGCCACAAAATCAGTTTTAGAAGGAACTTTATAGCATCAAATGCAGATATTGCCTAAAATCAATCATCTAAGCTCCTACCTTAGGAAACTAGGGGAAAAAAACCAAACTAATTCCAAAGTAAGCAGAATAAAAGAAATAATAAAAATCAGAGCAGAAATCAATAAAATTGAAAACAGGAAATCAATAGGGAAAATCAACAAAATCACAAGCTGCTGCTTTGAAAAAGAACAATAAAATCAATGTCCCTAGCCAGACTGAGGAAAAAGAGGAAGGATACATATTGCTAATATCAGAAATAAAAGAGAGGACATCAGTACATAGCCCATGGAAATTAAAAGGATAATAAAGAAATGTTATGAACAACTCTATGCCCGCAAATTTGGTAACCTAGATGAAATGGACCAGTTCTCTGAAAGACACAGTCTGCCAAAATGTACACGAGAAGAAATAGACAATCTGAATAGGCCTATATCCATTAAAGAAACTGAATCAATAATTAATAAGTTTACAAAATAGAAAGTACTGGCCCAGATGGGTTTCCTGGTGAATTCTACCAAACATTAAAGGAAGAAATTATACCAATTCTCTACATTTTCTTTCAGAAGATAGAAGCAGAGGGAATAATCTCTAACTCAGTCTCTGAGGCCAGCATTACCCTAAGACCAAAACCAAACAAAGCTATTACAAGAAAAGAAAATGACAGACCAATACCTCTCATGAATATAGATGTGAAAATTCTCAACAAAATATTGGCAAATCAAATCCAACAATGTACAAAAAGAATTACGGACAATGACCAAGTGGGATTTGTCAATCAAGACTGGTTCAACATTCAAAAATCAATTAATGTAATCCATCATGTCAACAGGCTAAAAAAGAAAAATCACAATAGCATATCAATAGATGCAGAAAAAGCATCTGACAAACTCTAACACCTATTCATGATAAAAACTCTCAGTAAACTAGGAAAAGAGGAGAACGTCCTCAACTTGATAAAGAATATCTACAAAAAACCTACAGCTAACATTATATTTAATGATGAGAAACTAGTTCTCCCAATAAGATCAGGAACAATGCAAGGACGACTCCTCTTACCACTGCTTTTCAACATCATACTGGAAGTCCTGGTTAATTCAGTGAGACAAGAAATGGAAATAAAAGGTATACAAATAAGGAAGGAAGAAATAAAACTGTCTTTTTTCACAAGATGACACAGTCATCTATATAGAAAATTAAAAAAAAAAAATCAACCAAAAAAACTCCTGGGAGCAATAAGTGATTATAGCAAGGTTGTAGGTAGGATACAAGGTTAATATACCAAAGTCAATTGCTTTACTGTATACCAGCGATGAACAAGTAGAATGTGAAATTAAAAACATCTACATTAGTACCCCCCAATTAAATACTTACATATAAATCTAACAAAATACGTGCAAGATCTATATGAAGAAAGCTACAAAATTCTGATGAAAGAAATCAAAGAACTAAATAAATGAAGAGACATTCCACATTCATGGCTAGACTCAACACTGGAGGACTCAACATTGCTAAGATATCAATTCTTCCCCACTTGATCCATAGATTCAATGCAACCCCAATGGAAATCCCAGAGTTATTTTGTGGATATCAAGGGATTTTAAAGTTTATGTGGAGAGGCAAAAGACCCAGAATAGTCAACACAATATTGAAGGAGAAGAACAAAGCTGGAGGTCTGTGACATTACCCAACTTCAAGACTTAACATAAAGCTACAGTAATCAAGACAGTGTGGTTCTGGTGAAAAAAAATAGAAAAATAAATCAATGGAAGAGAAAAGACAGCCCAGAAATAGATTCCCATAAATATAGTCAACTGATCTTTGACAAAGGAACAAAGGAAATACAATGAAGCAAACATAGTCTTTTCAAAAAATGGTGCTGGAATAACTGGACAGCCACATGCAAAAAAAAATGAATCTATATACAGAACTTAAACCTTTCACAAAAATTAACTCAAAATGGATCACAGATTTAAATGTAAAATATGAAACTATTAAACTCCTAGAAGATAACTTGAGAAAATCTAAGTGACCTCGAGTTTGATGATGACTTTTTAGATTCAACACAAAAGGCATGATTCATGAAAGAAAGAATTGATAAGCTGGACTTCATTAAAATTAAAATTTTTTCCTCTGCAAAAGACAGTATCATGAGAATGAAAAGACAAGTCACAGACTGGGATGAAATATTTGCAAAAGATATATCTGAAATATACAAAGAACTCTTAAAACTCAACAAAAAGAGAACAAATTACTCAATTTAAAAATGGGCCAAAGACCTTAACAGATCCCTCAACAAAGAAGATATACAGATGGCAAATAAGCATCTGAAAAGATGTTCCACATCATATGTCATCAGGAAAATGCAAATTAAAACAATGAAGTATCACTACATACCTATGAGAATGGCCAAAATATAGAACAAAGAAAACATCAAATGCTGGAGTGAATGTGGAGCAACAGGAACTCTCATTCATTGCTGGTAGGAATGCAAAATGGTTCTACCACTTCAGAAGGCAGCTCGGCAGTTTCTTACAAAACTAAACATAGCCTTACCATACTATCCAGCAATCATGTTCCTTGGTATTTACCCAAAAAAGTTGAAAACTTACGTCTACATAAAAACTTGCCCATGGATGTTTAAAGCAGGTTTATTCATAATTGCCAAAACTTGGAAGCAACCGAGATGTCCTTTAGAAGGTGAATGGATAAATAAACTGTGGTACATCCAGACACTGGAACATTATTCAGTGCTGAAAAGACATCAACTATCAAGTCATAAAAAGACATAGAGTGAACTTATATGCACATGAAAGAAGCCAAACTGAAAAGGCTACATACTATATGACATACTATATGATTTCAACTATATGACACTGTTGAAAAGCCAAAAATATGGGGACAAGTAAAAAGATCAATGGTTGCTCAGAGTTAGAGGGGAGGGAGGTATGCACTTCACTAGTGCAGTGAAATCACTCTGTATGATACTATAAAGGTGGATACATGTCATTATAAATCTGTCTAAACTGATAGAATATACACACCAAGAGTAAAACAGAAAATGGCTACAGACACGGGTACCGCCAAAGGGAAGCAGGGGAGGGAGATAAGGATCAGGCAAGTAAAAATTCAGAAAGTGTAGTCCACATGGGCCCTCCTAGAACAAACTCTGTGAGAATGAAATCAAGCTATCCACAAAATAACTCAGAAAGGAAATCAGTAATGAACACACTGGTTTTGAGCATTGATTTCATTTAAACATGAAATATAATAATAAAAATGTAGCAAAAATCTAAAATGAGTAAAGGGAATTGGAAGGATCCTTCACTTTACTCTTATTTTGTTAACACAGTAAAGCTGACTTGGGGATGGGGATGTACAGTTCCATGAAGTGTCATAAATGTACAGGGTTCATAAAGAGAATGCAGCTTTTCTACATTTTATTTACTAAAGTGTTTTTTCTAAGCAGGTGAGTAGATGCCACAAAAGAGCAAAAAAAACAGTTAATTAGTGATTCCAGTATGCAATGACAGGAAGACGTCTCAGATGATGATTGTTGGTGTTAGTGCCCTTGGGTCGATTCTGACTCCTAGTGACCCTGTGTCCAGTAGAGGGGAACCATGCCCGGCGTTTTTGCGCCATTCTCTCATCTTCTGGCGCTATATCAGACAATGCTCTGCTGCCGTTCATAGGGTTTTCATGGCCAATTTTTCTGGAAGTGGATGGCCAGGTGCTTTTTGCTAGTCTGTCTTAGTCTGGATGCTCCGCTGAAGCCTGTCCCCCATAGGTGACCCTGCTGCTATTTGAAATAGTGGTGGCATAACTTTCAGCATCACAGCAACACAGCCACCACAGTATGACAACCGACAGGTGAGTGGTGTGGTTCCTTGACCGGGAAACAAACCCAGGGCTGTGGTGGAGAGAGTGCTGAATCTTAACCACTAGACCACCAGGGTTGGCTCAGGTAATGATTAGATATTTATTTCTGATAACTATGATTTTGAGTGTAGTTTAGCTCATTTCCGGCAACAGCCTTCACAGTTCTACTTTGCTATTTCTTCGGTGATTGCAACGTTTTGAATACCTGTACAAATAGAACACCATTTTCCATTGTTTGTTTTACTTATCCTTTCTGAGACTTTAGGTAAAATGACCTATTAAACATCATAAATGTAAAATAGTTACATACTTGGTCTAGAGTTCTGTATTCTGTGTGCAGGGAATTCAATATACTTATAACATCTAGAATTAAACCCCAAGGCACAATCTTTTACATGGATTTATTATCAAAAGGTTCTATTTGTACAAAGTCTTATTATCATATGTGTATATTCAATAAACTTAAGAGTACAAATAGCTCCCAGCTAATAATTACCAACACAAATTGTTTGCATAGCTGTTCTCTTTTAAAGCCAAATATATGGAAGTCCACTTTTCCAATTGCTATAAATTCAAACAACTTTTAACTTACATTGTTCATGATCTTAGAACTTTTTCAAACTATATGAAATAAAAATATATTAACAGTTTAATAAGACCACAAAGTTCCATTTCACCCACTTCTCTCAAGTCTTAAAATTCTCTCAGTAGGACAGGTATCCATGGTCTTATTACCGATATAAATATGAGTAGCTTGGGGTGGGGGGTAGAGGGATAGTTGGTATAGGAGCTAAAGCGATTACTACCTTTATTTGAAGACTTTCTAAGAACCAACTCTCTCCCCATAATAATTTACTATTTTTCCCTTATTAAAACAATACCAAGTTCAAACTGGTTATTAATATTTGTCTTAATATAAGCTGAAGATTAATTATAATTTTTTTTAGCAAAGTGTTCCTATCATAGTGAAATTTAGCCTCAAGACAGCACAAGCCGTATCAGGAGACAGGTTCTTTCAGATTTTCAGAAACTCAGAGCTGTTCCACGTGTTATAATTTATAATAATTTATGAACTATCATATGAAATATGGTAAAGAACTCTACTATAGTCTTATCTTTGGTTTATTGTATCTTAAGATATAAGAAGATCTAGAAGTTATTTTTTTTATCATATATCAAGAAGCACTACTCCACTCATTCTGGTAATGTGAAAGGTACATATCCAAAGCAGCCCTAAATGTAACCAGAAAAGTATTCCTGCAAACTATTGTTACAGGGACCTGAGTACAAATATTACATCATAAACTGTCATGCTAGGAGGAATATTTTAAATACTTATTTTGAAGTTGAAGTTTTTCTGAAGAGATGATTTTTATTATAAATTTTGTAAATATTTTTTATTTAACTTCTTTTACTTTGTGCTTCATATAGAATCAGCCTTCAACTGACTAAACAGAGTGCTTTGTTTTTTGGCATTTGTAAATCTACAGTATTGGGCTTTAAGAACCTGTTTCTAATACATAAGCACTAACAGTGCTTGTCCACTTTCCAGATGATGTACAGTTGACCATCAAACTGGGTCCTAAATCTTACTGAGGCCCTAGCCAGATCTACATTACACTGCACGCTGCAGTCCGCTAGGTTGTGGATGGTTTAGTGAAAATCATCAGTAGTCTTATACTTTGTTTTATAGGCAGGCACCAAATGCTTAAGGAAAGATATGGAAGAACAAAAACCATATTGCCTAATTTCCCTTTACAATTTCTCACGTTGAAAAGTTCTCATATATAACTGAAAAATGGCAAACATATTACCTTATCTAGTATTTACTGATATTAGTATCATATTAGGTATTGTCTCCTATATTGCCTAAAACATATTCTTTTAAGGACAGCTTTTTCTTAAGTGTTTAAATATAAATTATGGAATATTATGGAATGCTGAATGAAGATATCTAAATACTTCAGAGAGGACACTTCACTAATTGACCAATTAAACAACTTTTGAACATGCTAGCTTACTTCAATACAACATGACAATGATTTCACCCATTGGATAGTTGGCTTAAAATCATAAAATATTTTACACAATTTTGAAAAACGTCTAACCTACAGAAAATTAGCATTAATTTGAATACTATACAATCTTTATCTAGATTAAACAATTAACATTTTGCCACATTTTCTTATTTCTCTCTTTCCCATATTTAAAAAAAAATTTTTTGCTGAACCATTTGAAAGGAAGTTGCAGCAATTATGAGATTTCATCTCTAAATCCTTCCAAATATATTTTCTCCCCAAAAAGACATTCTCCTACATAACCTCAATATGATTATCACACTTAGGAAATTTAATAAGGATATAATACTATTATATGATCTATAGCCCAAATTCAGATTCCTCCAATTGTCCCAATATTATCCTTTCTAGCTTTTTATTCATCCAAAATCTAATCAAGAAGGATGCCTTGCAATTAGTTGTCAAGTGTCCTAGTCTCCTTTAATCCTGAACAATTTTCTAGGATTTTTTTTAATGACACTGACATTTTTGAAGCGTCCAGGTCAGTTATATTGAAGAATATCTTCCAATTTGAATTTGTCTGATTGTTTCCTTATAATTAGATTCAGGTGAAATACTGCTGGCACGATAACTTCCAAAGTGATTGTATATCCTACTGCACGTGTGTATCATATCAAGAGGTACATGATGTCTGTCCCACTACTAGTGATGTCAAGTGTGACTGATGTCAATCAATCCTGGCATCACTTGGTTAAGCTGGTGTCTTAAGAAATCTTAACCAGATTTCTTCCTGTAAAGGTAATTTCCCCTCTTTGTAATTAATAAGTCATCTTTGGGCTGACATGTAGAGATAGTGTGAATATCCTGTCCCCATCAACCATTCACCCAATAGTGGATTATCCTTTGACTATTCTTGTAATAGGAGTTGCAAATAGGTGTCTTTATAATTCTATCATTAGAAAAAAAATTATTAGCTTGTATTCTTCAGTGAAACTGAGCTTCTCCCTCCACCCACCCCCATCTGCACACTACACACACACTATGGGCTCACAGAGTCTTTTCTTATTCAATGTGTTCTAATCCATTACATACATTATTATTATTTTATCTTCAGATGATCTCAAACTGGGCTAGTGGGAGTCCCTTAAATCTAGCTCCTATGTCCTTTGATGTATCCCATCAGTTTTTGAGCAATTCCTTGTTTTCTGGCACAAAGTATTCCAGGCTTAGCGATTCTCCCCTAAATTAGTTGAAGCAAGAAGACTTTAAATAAAAAGGAGACCAAGTCAACTCAATTTTAATACAGGAATTTGAATTTAGGCACAAATATTAGAATAGCACCTAGAACATGGTAAGTGCCAGTGAGTATGATAGGTCTCTTCCTTAACCATTTTAGCCATAGTTTGAAGCCTTTGTGCAATTCTTAAAAATATAAACTTTTGGGCCAGCAGTGTGGCAGAGTGGTTAAGTTCATGCACTCTGCTTTGGCGGCCTGGGGTTCATAGGTTCGGATCCTGGGCGTGGACTTATGCACCAATTATCAAGCCATGCTGTGGTAGGTGTCCCACATATAAAGTAGAGGAAGATGGGCACGGATGTTAGCCCAGGGCCAGTCTTCCTCAGGAAAAAGAGGAGGATTGGCAACAGATGTTAGCTCAGGGTTAATCTTCCTCACCAAAAAATAAAAAAATAAACTTCTAATTTATAACATAGACTTTTATGTTACTCTTTCCAGTGTCATATACTCTTATTTTGATTTTTGTTTTCCTTCATTTCTCTTATCTCCATATGAGCACCATATGGATAGGAAACCTCCAAGGAATTTTCTTTTTCTTTTCTCCAACATGGTGCAATCTTAGATCACTGTCTAATGCCAAAATATCCACAAACAGCATAGCATAAAACCCCTATAAAGTAAAGCCTTTGGAAATTCCTGAAATTATCAAGGGATTTCTCATGTCAGAGGAAATAATGTAAAGGGATGCCTGGGCATTTTGTTTATTTATTTGGTAAAAAATTCAATAGACCAGCCTCACTTTCTAAGCAAATGCAGCACCACTCAAGTCACCTCTGAGTGAATCACTGATAGGGAAGAGAAAGTGAAGAAAGAGGAGTGCAACATTTGTGGAGGTCACAAAGAAAAAAACAGTGGGGCCTCACAGCTTGTAAGTTTTTATTTATTTTCATTAGAATGTTAGGGTGGGTGTGAGTATACGTTTGTGTGTAGTATATATGTATGCATGTGCACACGTGGGGTTAAAGATACGGATGTTCAACATTTATTCAACAAATACTTAATACACTCCCACTCCAGGCAAGCATTGCAGTATTTTCTAGGAATATAAGGACCATCAAACTAGACAAGTCCCTATCTTAGTGGCTAATCAAATAACTACAAAAATAAATGTGAATTTACAGCTCTTTGCAAGTATTTGCAATGAAGGATGTGGATACATTTATGTGTACAAATATAAATGTGTGTACGTGTATGTTACAAGAGGATTTGGCTCAGTTTAGGGGGAAGACATGGTTCATTTGAGGAAGTGACACGTGGGTTGAAATCGGAAGTGTTAACTAAGAGTTAATTAGGCAACGTTTGGGTATGTGGGTATACAGGTGTGGGAATGGGAGACAACATGGCGAGTCAGAGCAATCAGAAGAAAGCCAGCCAGCTGAACCAGAGGGAGAGAGTGGGAGTACCAAAAAAGATGAGACTGGAGGAGCCTGATTTTGCTGGCTTTCAAAAAATTGGGCGCACATTTTGGATCTTTATCACAAACAAAGCAATGGTAATCTATTTAAGTGGAGTGTGTAGCTAAACGGATGACAGTCATCATATTTGCATTTTGAAAAGACTCCTCCGGCATCTTACTGGCAGATGGATTTGGAGGGGGAGGAATATTGGATGCTAAGAGACCAGTCATAAAGCCCTTGTAGTTCTCTACACAACGGATGGTGAAAGCTAGACTTGAGTGACGGCCAAAGGCAGATTTGTAACATACTTTGGAGGTAACAATCAATGACTGGGTGAAGGCTCTGATATGAGGTGGAAGGAGAGGTAATGGCAAGGATAAAATCCAGTTGAGGATGTGGGGAATCCTGGAGGTTGGGGTGAGATGGGCAGAGATCAGAAGTTTGATTTTCACATGTTTCATTTGACATTTCCTTAAGACAGACAAGAAGAAATGCCAGTACACACCTGGATCTACAAGTGGGGAACTTAGAGGGATTTTCTGAGCCATAATTATGTTTTGTAGAGTGCTCTGCATAAAACATACACCAATAATTTCAAGGAATTCTTATTAGAGAGTACTTTTTCATATCTGTGTGGGGAAAACTCAAGGTGAACCAAAGTCATAAGATACTAGATGAATAATGCCTGCTACTTGGGAGTTTAGTCATTTGCAAATCCATTTCTACTTTAAATGCTGTTATAATTCCCTGATCAGCAAAATCCGAAACTATGACTTTACAGCAAGTGAGATATATTTATATGTATACATATATATATATATATTGAAGTCACAAAACTATAAGCACAGGATTAATACTTAAAATATTTAATAATCAGTACAACTTGGGCTCCAGCCACAAATAACCGGTAAGACCATACCAGTGCATCCAGTTGAATGCCAACCCTGTCACAGTAAAAGAATTTCATTCTCTGATGTTAAAAATTCCTAACTGAAAATAGAGTACAAATATTAGAATGTGAAAGAGTATTGATAGTTACTGCTTTTAGTCCAATAATGCCAATGACACCTAAGCATTTTTCTTAATACACTGAGAAAATTGAATTTTTTGGGGGGAATAAATTATCCTCATTCTATTCTACTGTTCAAAGAATGCTATGGAAAAATCAAATTTATTTAGGGATATGTTTCTAAAAAATTGTGCCTACATTTCAAATTGGAAATGTCTTTTTTAATCAACATCATCATTTTATCTAAATCTTCACAGACTGTTTTTGTTTAAAGTAATCTGTAACTATAGGTCACAGTTCTAATTCCCTCTGTGATAAAGAAGAAAACAATTGAAATGACTACAAAGCTAAGTCAGCTTTGAGCTTCTTGCTTCTGAAACTAATCGAAAAGTAAGTATCACATTCTTCATTTGAATTGACAAAGTTGTCTTATTTGGTTTTCCTATTTTTACATATATCTAATAGAGGCTTGTGAAATCTCTTTCACGACATTAATTGGGTATATTTTTCCTTTTCTTAACTACATTCTTTAGTATTTCAATTTCAGTTTAGCGTACCATTGAAGTACTATATAGTAAAAGGAGGCACTGTGAACCTACTGACTGGAATGTGTCGTATCTGTTTATTCTGACAAAGAAGGTTTTCTCCTCTATAGCGGAGTTAACAGTTAGAAAGACGAAGGAGGGCTTTACTTACACAATCTTTGCCTCTATTCTGTACAAGAATAAAAAGCATAGCAAGAAAAGGCAGATATTCCAATAAAATTTCACTGCCTATATAGATCTTTGTGCTGCTCAAATGAAAGAAGCTCCTTATTTTCCTTATCACCTCCACAATCCAACAACCTCAATTTCATCTTCTCCCAATTCCCATTGCACCACTATCCTCTTATTAGAAATTGTAACAAAAGTCGACCAAATAAAGTTAAGGGTCAGTCTGAGGTTGAATGTTGGGCCGTTCAATTGACCAAGAAGCTTCCAGTTAGAATGAACAATAAGCAGCAAAGCAATCATAGATCAAATTGTGTTCTGTACAATTGCTGCATCCCCTTTGTAGGAAAAGCTGCCTCTCTTGATTGGGTAAAACATGTCCTTCTTATGTAGAGAATCTTGTGATTGTGCGAAAACAACTGGTTACTTACACACACACAAACACACACACCCATACACGTAGAGACACATTATGAATTCAATCTTGACTGTTAAAAGTTTACATTAAAAAGCTTCTTTCTTTAAAAAGAATAAGATATACAATGTTATAAAAGACATCTAAGAAGGGCCTGGAGTGGGAAGTAATCTAATAAAAAAAATTCTTACTTAAAATTTGGTAAATTCAAGATGCTTGCTGTAGTTAATACTGAAATGACATTTCATATTAACTCAATTCTCAAGAGCAGGTCTTATGTTATGGTCTAGCAGACAGAACATTAGAAGTAAGAAAATTTGAGTTTCACTCTCAATTCCCTCCTTGCTTCTGGGATCCTACACTCTCCTGTATATTGTGTACACAGGTAATCTTCAAAACCCTCTAATCTCTGCAAATACTATATATTTTGCAAAGAAAAGAGATGTCGGTGTGCTTTTAGTGTGTCAACAGTGCATAGACTAAATATATCTAAGACAGACAACACAGCTGTCTATAACTCCCCTCCCAACTCCTATATGCTAGCACAGGACACTATTTCAAGCAATACAAAAAAATTCTAATACAACAGTTTATTTGGGTTGGTAACAAATTTTGGCCTCTTCTATGAGCACACTACACAGCACTGTGTTTTATGGTACAACTTCCAATACTGGACACAGTCCGATTCTTTGTTTGCATAAACATGTTTCAAGGGCATTAAAAATACAATCTCAAATAATATCTCCTTTCCTGCTTTTTTCAGTGCCTAAAATTATGTGTGTATACATATATGTATATGCATATAACATGCACATATATACATATATGTGCATATACATACACACATACATATGTGTGATTGTATATAATGTCTCTCTCTCTATATTTGAAAGCCTTCAATGTTCTCTGGAGATATACATTTAAACAAGATTAAGACCTGGGAGAACTAAAATATTAGCCAGCTTGCACATTAGTTTGTCAACACTCATAGTTACTCACAAAAGATAGATTCCTAAGAGAAAGAAGGACAAGAAGCAAATTTTTATAAAGGTGACAGTGACAGGAAACGATCAGAACATGAGCTTGAGCTTGATGGCCCGTGAAATTTGTAATCCTGGTCCACTGAAGGCAGGAGACCAGTGGACAAGTGGGATGGTCTCACTTAAAAAAAGTAAGGATAGATGGGTAGGGGCACCAAGAATAATCCATGCCACCATAAAAATCTTGTTTATCTAGCCCTGTGGCTCTCATCAGGGCCAGGCCACCACTAGAGAATATTGTGGGAAGGGTTGGTATGCTCAGCTTTGTCACAATTATTGGGGCAAGGGAGTGCTGTTGACTTTTAGTGGAAGGGGAGCCCTACTTAATGTAGAATTTCCCCAAATATACCATACAACACGCAATACCCCACTGAACTAAACCTATAATGAATATCAATCTGTAGGAGCTGGTACATAATCATAATGATAAGAATTTCCACCAAAAGCTCAGATTTACAGTAAGACTGCTGTGGCGAATAATTTAATCATTTCATGTAGTCTGTCTCCTAACTCTACAAGTCACAGAGTAGAATATTAATAGCAAATAAACGTGAAAAGGCAATATCAACACTAAATCAATCATTTTCATTTCAGGAATATTTTATCTGTTATTATTGATGATATGGTGGGTAATCCACAGTCTCTTGAAGTAGAGTCCATACTAGTAACAACATGAAAATGTTTCATAAGTATCTTGGAATTTTGGCGGAAGTATATTAACAATATTCACTCTCTCATTTGCAAAATATCATATTTCCACTCTGACATATTTCCACTCTATAATTTGACTTGGAATACTTTCCCTACAACGATTACCATTATTTCCTTCTTCTTGTTATCATACACAAATAAGTCTGGTTTGTAACTATTCTAACACTACTTTTAGTCTATCCTCATTCTTTCATTTTCCTGTCCTTTTTGTAAGGAATGTCTTCTGATGTTTTTATTTGTCTTAAATCCAAATTTATTCATTATATATACCTGCAAGCTTCTGACTTCTTTAACATGTGTTCCAGCGAAGTCATCCCCAAACATTAGTATAATGAAATGCAAACCTTATTACAAATTACTTTTATTTTATTGCTCCTTTTCATTACAGATATATTCAGTAACTATATTATTGGTGAATTACATTTCAGGATACTAAGGGGGTAGCACAAAATAGTTGTTATTCAAGAAGAGGACAGAGCCTAAGAGGGTTGAAGACTGTGGTTTGGTCCACGGTGAGTATTCAGTGAATGACAGAAGACAGAAAAATCACAAGCCTCTACATTTACCTCTGCACCATTTCATTTTGTGACTATCCTGTACAGTTGATACCACAATGGTCAGAAAGAGTTAACTCCCCTTACTCAACGCACTACAAGGAAGCTGGGTGAGCAGTCAGGAGATCAGATTTCTAGTTTCTGCTCTGCCACTACCTACCAGTGTGACCTTTAGCAGCTCATGGGGATCACTGTGGGCCTCCATTTCTTTAACTGTAAAATGAGGACATTGGAATAAATTACTTTTAAGGTCTTTTCCAGCTCTATAACAGAATCCATAATTTTGATTCTAAGACTTAGGCACTGATCAAAAGAAACTAATTCCTTTAATAAATGTATGTAAAATACAGCCTGTGGATCTCAATTATGTTTCCAACCACAATATTTCTTTTAAAATACTCAATCTAAAGACTCAAGTCTTCAAAAAATGCCATCCCCTATAAAAAACAAAAATGTCTCCTCAGAAAAGCAGTCCCCCTACACTTTAAGTGAGCACAGTCATTATGAGAACATAGTCCCCATTCTGAAGGCGATATCTACTTTTCGGTTACCATTCTGTTCACTGCTGTAAAGGCTTCAGTTTTACTTTTTGTTTTGAATGCTTGAAATAAAAATGATCTTATTTGCTTTTCCAATCATATATTTTTTGGCAGCTCTAACCTTCTCCACAGAGGTTTCCTAAATTCTTTCTAATAGTCTGCAGAACTAACAAACAAAATCTATATACAACTGAACATTGGCTATAACGAGGTGTTTAACAGCAAGTGCTATGGTGTGAATCAACTTCGTGTTCAAGTAACTATTTCATTCGCAACCAGTTTTGCCCAAGAGTTTTTGAAAAACACAACAGAAATCTGTTAAATTGGCAGTCTTGCTGAACTTCAACTACTTTAATCTAACCAGGTCTATGGTAACCATATATACTTGGGAGCTTCTCTTTGATGAAATCTGCATTGATTTGGAGCAGAGGCACAGAGATCAAATAGACCAAACCCCTTATTCTGATGGTGTCTTGCTGTTTCTTCTTTTGGAAAGTACATCTATATATCACCTTAACACATACACGTGTGTATGCTTTAGGAAAACTTCACACTTAAAAATTCAGCTTAGTAAGATTTATAAAGGAGAGTATTCCTATTTGGTTTTCAGAAGCACCCCACTATCATTTTTTAAAAACATATTAATCACCTCCGTTACATATAAAGTGGGATTGAATTTCCCAAATTTTGATGGACTTTTATATTTTCCAGGAACGTGTCCAATTAACACATAGTCATTAAATATGTATACAATCAAGTCTTGATTATCTTTCTGTGAATTATATATAACCTACTGCAAAGTTGTCACACTAGGTTTGTGTATTTCTGTCACCCAGCTCATTTCTGGGCAGACTGCCCACCTGCTCTACCTCCCCATAAATTGGTTTTGTTGTTTGAGGTATGTAAGCTCATTTAAAAATCAACCTAAACAAAACAAAATAATTAGAAAGGCAACTTGCCCACAATAACAATGAAAATCTTTTTTAAACCAAACATGTAATACACTCCAAAGACAAACACAAATGACTTTTAAAATAACCATGATTTTGGATTATCTCTGCCTCTATTCCTCTCATTAACATGAATAATTCAGAGTGCTTACTATACATGGTGAAACTGTTTTCCCTCAATAATTCACTTTTAGTATACAGAAAAATAAGATGTAACATATCCTTATGCATTTCCAGAGGTTTAAATTAGACCATATTTTTAAAGGCAATTTTACTTTCAAAATTATCTTATAGTTTGGGTTCACTCCATTCAGTGCTATCCTGGTTGTAAGGAGAATCTTATACTTTCAAGGCAAGAGCAGTATAGAGCAGTGTAGCAGCCAAGAAGGCAGAAGCCCCACCTTTCTTTGGTTCTTAATATTCTTCAAGTACATATCAATTTTTCGCAAAGTGTCAGCAAGACTGTCAATATCTTTTTTCTTAAAAATATGAAAGTGTTTTGGGACATTACACCCAGATTTGAGCAAAAAGAATTTCCCAATGTTCTGGACACAATGAAGGAAAACATATTTATTATGCAACTTAATTTTGAGTGATAACAATACCCTAACATTGCAATTCCGGCTATAGCAAACATCCCTAAATGAGGAAGCATTTTTGGATGGGGGGGGGGGGACTCAAAATCTCAAATCTTGCTCTAATGATGACACGAACAAAATGAGGGATGTGAATTTATCTGCTGATTATATACAAACTCATCCAGATTCCCAAACACAAATATAAAGCATATACATACATAGACATTTTCTTCATATCCTATATAATATCCTATATTATTCATACTCAATATCTGTGTGGGAAACAATGTGTATGTCTTAGGTCTACTTAATTTGGGGCTTGAAATATTAAGTTAGTCTCCCATTTTGTAAATTCTTCCTGGGAAGATGTTATATTCTTCTGGAAACCACACTAATTTTCTGGAGTCATGGGGCTGTTTAATGCACTGCTTCAGAGCACCAAATGCTATCCTTATGACCAGGAAGAAAGGGGAAGAATGTCATGAGGAGGAGCCTGCAGCTGCACTAAATCTCACCTTCTCTCTGGTAACAAAAAGGTGGAAAAAAAAAAGCAATCAGATTTCACTGGAGTATACACCAGCCTTGGCCAAAGGCTTTAAAACTTTTTTATTTCTTTTTTCATTGAAAATAGAAGGCGAGGAGCTTATAGAGTAATCAGCCAAACACAACAGTTGCTAAACTTGGGTCAACATCAGATATCACAACAGCTTTCAGGATGTTTGTGGAAATGTATGAAATGAGAATGTATATTTTGATACCTGAAAATAAAACATTACACTGTAAGTGAGTGGAAGAGAACAGATGGTTGGTAATGATTTAAAACATTTATGTTTTTGGACTGTCACCAAGCCCCTGTATTGAAAAATATGGTGTTTAGTCAGTACATACTAACATCTATCTACAAGGTGCTCATTTTCTGGAGGATGCTACTGTAATAAAGGAGATAAAAACCAAACGAGGTAAGAGAAAAATTCTTCTCGTTTTCTCAAGGCATTCAATGTGTGCTATTTCTCATTAACTACATTCAATCAAAATGTTTTCCGTGTGATGAGAGGATTTTAATATTTCCTCAATAACAAGTCGACTATAAGTGTCCAGGTATTGTATTCTTTTTGAATGCATTGGGTAGAAGCACAATTTTGTTCTGTATATTTAATTCATTTTGATGGAAGCCCTGAAAAACTCTTTGAGCAATAACAAAATCTGGTAGTCTAGGGTAAAGTTGCCCATGAAAAACAATAACATTCTCCTTACCCTCAATTTTGTAGACAGGCATATGGTGTTATGATTATGTACTGGAATTGGCAGGTGCCAGGCCAATGAATCAGGAAGACACATAAATATTAAATATGGTCACACTGTATTCTGGTGTGTTTGTGTGAGTCTAAAAGAAGCCCATGTTCTTTAAACCCAATGGAATAGTGAGAGCATAGATAAAAGTGTATAAAGAGAGATTAATGCAATGTTTGGGGCTAAAGCAAAGAAAAATAACACTGGTAAATAATACTCAATTACTATAAAAACTGCAAAAGGAAAGTCCTATTAAACATCCCCAGTGTTTTGATTTGGTTCTGATATAAAAGAAAAAAGTCACACAAACACACACTCTATATCATTTACTTGCCATCCCTTTCAAAACCCTGGGAACTGTTCAGGAACAGTTTGCTTGTGGGAGGGAGCTGGGGGTGAACCTGCAGGGAGAGGAAGGAGGAGAAGCGGCAGTTCTAGCTTAGCACCTGTGAACTTAGTTGGAAATAACTCCTGACAGGCATCAAACGTAACATCTTTTAGCCTTCTAACAGAAACATGCTGATAGGCAGGATGTTCAAACGGGGCAGAAGAGGGAGCGGGTAACCATGTGAAAGTAGCAGCAGCAACAAGACAACCACGCACTTCCAGCTCTCCCCAACCCGCCTCAGGCCCCCTCCCATATCAGCCCTCCCAACCCCTTTGCTGGGACCACGTCGAACCTGCCGGGAGGCTCCTAATTTCCCTCTCACCTTGCCCGCAGCCTTAGCAAGAGCCTCAGTAAGGTCGTGGAGTTTGGGACCGATGCAAAAGGGGCACCACAGCAGAGATGCTCATCTTTCTGCCAAACATGCTGGAGGACCGGATAGACCGGCATCAGAAACTCCAGACTGTTCCTTCTGGTGTCCTCTTTCCAACCTCTGCATGCCCCAAGTGGGGGCTGGCACGGGAATCCTGGAGCCCAGGGTGCCCCGCCAGGGCCCAGGAATCCAGCACAGGTAGCTAACAAGTTCGGGCACCCATCCTCCTCCTCTTCGCATCCCTTCCATCTCCTGGACACCACCCCCCATCCCCGAAAATCCAATAGAGTGATTGTAAGTAAGTGCAAATATTGGGGGTAGTGGGGAGGAAGGGGGATAGAAAAGAAAGATGCCTTTCGCACTCAACATTCAACAGAGGCGCAGTACCTGTAAAGGTGAGGATGCACTTCCCGCCCATCCAGACTCCTCTCCTACGGTGAGTGCCAAGCAGCGCCCCAGAATCTCCGCCCCTGCAATCTCGGACCCCCCGCACCCCCAGGCCCCTACCCCAGTGCAGTTACCTCGCGAGGGGCGCCGGCAGGTACTGCATTTCCGGCAGCGGCGCTTCGGCAGGAAACTTCCCCGCGCTCCGGGGCAAACTCTCGTGGACTCCTCCCCGCCGCGGGCCGGCGGCTGGGAAGGAGGGAGCGCGGCGCGCCGGGCGCAGGGGCAGCGCGGGGCCGGGCGTTCGCCCTCGCCCGTCGGCCCGGCTGGGCTGCGGCGCCGCCTCGGCTCGCGCCCGCCCGCCCGCCCGGCAGCTCCGCCTCCCGCTTTTTATCGCCCTCGCCGCGCGCCCGCCCGCTCTGCCTCCTTTTTCTCTGCCTTCTTTTTCTCCGCCTTTGTCGTTTTCTCCGCCCTTGTCGTTTTCTCTTCCCCTTACTTTCCGGCCTTACCTCTGCTGGCGACTCGCCCTCACTCCTGGCCCCGGGTCTGTCCCAGGGCTCAAGTGCCACCCACTGCTGGTCATGGAAGTAATTATCTTCGCCAGTCGTTCCCTAATTCACCTTCCCCTCTTCCCTGTCTCGGATTCCTTTCCCAGGTGTTCTAGGAACACCTGAAGGACAAATCAATAGGTTAGTAGGTTATCGCAGATACTGACTCTCAAATCTTAGAATTTCTTTTGCTTTACAGTCAGATTTTTAAAAAATATATACATTGATTATAGTGGGTCAGTAAGGTGTAGTATGTGCCCTGGGTGAGTTCAGTAGCCGGTTCCTGTAAGACAAAGGCTTTCTAAGAGCCAGTATAGGAGACCTCTCAGGCCGCGCATTTCAAAATCGAACAAGCTGAAGTTGGCAGTCTGTAAAGGGCTTTGCAAAGACCAAGATTAGGATTGCTTTCTTTTTAATCATTAAAGGAGACAATTCATTGAGATTTAAAAAGATTAAATCTTTAAATTTAAAAGATTCAAAAATTAATTCCAAACATTATGCAAGCAATAATTTGAGCAAACAGGCAAATAAAATTAACCTGACCCTTGATTGGGCATTGAGTCAGGCAGTTTCTATGAAGTAACAGAGAAAACCTTTTTTTTTTTTAAAGTAGTAACTGATGAGGGCCAGCTGGTGGCCTAGTGGTCAGGTTCTGCACGTGGCTTAGGGGGCCCGGTTCGCTGGTTCAGATCCCAGGCTCAGACCTACACCACTTGTCCTTCCTGTTGTGTTGGAGACCCATATACACAATAGAGGAAGATTGGCACAGATATTAGCTCAGGGCTAATCTTGCTCAGCAAAAAAAGTAGTAAGTGGTTAAATCTATCTCATTGCTACATTAGAATATATATATATTTCAAACAGATGTTATCAAGTTTCTACATTTTCAGTAGGTCTTTTCTTACTAGTGGTTTAGAAATAACATAGGGTAGTAGTGAACTTTGGTTCATTGAAGAAATACTATTAAAGGGCTTGCTTGTCTGATTCTGGTTTCTTTGAAACAAAGCCTGATTTATTTTTCTGGTGTAAGAGTTTTCTTTTTAATTTGTTTGTCTGCTGGCTTGTTATTAACACTTAACTCAGATAGTGTCTGTCCTCCATGCAGTGAAGATCCTTATTCCCCGCTGGAATGAACCTTCTTTCCTGCAGCTGGACTTTTAAAGAAACAAGGTAGCGCCCTGAGCTGTATTTAACTAGTAGGCATTAGGTGAGTGCTTGTTGAACGCATTAACCAATTTAACTTAGTCACTTTTGGTTCGGTCTTATGGATGTCATTCCATGTCCAACTCTTGAAGTTGTGACCATCCGTTAAACCAGAGGAGTGAAGAAATCCCAGCTGGACTCAGAAGATCTGGACTCTACATCTTGGCTGCTTAAAATCATATAACTTTTGTGGCCTGTGGCTTCTCATTTGTAAAATAAAGAAATCAAGCAAGAATACCATTATTACTCTATTATTTCTAAATTCTTAAAGGTTTTGTAGCTAATGGGGGACACTGGGCATGGTCAGGCCAACTTCTGGTTGAATTTGCTTGATTGATGTGCTGCTAGGCATTGCCAGTCCATTGTGGGATTTTTCTAGTCTTTAGAGTCTATTTCATTCATCTATCATCGCAAATTAAACACTTAGAACTGTGAACTGTCTTCCAATCCTAAACCTCTATCAATGACTAAGGAAATTGAATTTTGTTATTAGCCAAGATTGATGAATAAAGCGTCAAAGAATCACCTAAAAATGTGTACCAGGCATCAGTATAAGATGCGTCTTCTCACGGCATTTGATAGGGACTGAGATGATTAAGTGAAATACCACCTTTTTCAATTTTGTAGTTAGACTAATTTAATTTTTACATAATGAATTATTTCTAAAACATTGGTTCACAGCATGTTTCTAAACTCTCTGGTCTATTAATTTTGTTTAGTTTTTTTTATTTTCTTAAAATGTTTAACTCTTGACTATTTTGGGGCAAGTGTGAAGCTTATGGATCATTGATCCTTTAATGTGCAGGTTAGTAACAATCATAGTCATAAAAGAAGCTTCTGCATCAAATTGCAAGGTACATTTCATGGCAAGAGTGCCTTTGTGGAAGAAGGATTTGATGATCACAGTGCAGATAACACTGGACTGTGCATAAGAAATGCAAACTTGACTTTGAAAATGTAACTAATACTGCAAAGAATGAGCCCAGTAAGCTGCTCTCATTTTATGAAAGACGTGTGTAAGGAAGATAGGGATGGTGGGGTAGGAAAAGAGTAAGGAAGGAAATTTTCCTGGTATCTGTATAAAAAAAAGCTGCTTTAAGGTATGAGTACAGCACTATTATGGTATAGCTCTTATTGTTTTCGCGTTTGAGCTTTTCTTTAGCCATGCAATTCTCAGTGATAACTTGGCTTAATGAATGGCCAAAATAATAATTCAGCAGAAATATATTCAGCACAACGTACAAGGCCATGTGGGGGTTGCAAATACCTCTAAACCATCTTATTTATGGCTCCAACTATTTTGCTGAGGGAAAGCAAGATATGTTTACCTGGAAAGAAATAGTTTTACATGAGTCAATAGAGGATAGACCAGTAGCTATAGGAAACTACTCTTGCTCTTATTCTGTTCTTATTCTATGGGAACTTCTCTTGCTCTTATTCTGTAGAGCAGGAGTAAAACAAGAAAAATAATGAAAGAACATGATTTACCTTGATTCACAAGCAAGAGAACATAAGCTATCCCACTGAACCAGAGTGGGGAATGGGAGAACTCTTGTAATAGATGATAGAAGCCACTTTATCCAGACTTTTCTGGGGAGGAAGTAAAAATAAAGAACTCTCAAGGAAAAAGAGGTTTAAAGTGGTTCATTAAAAAGCTTCAGCCAGTGAGATGAAATGGAAAGAGTATTGAAGAACTGGATTTGGTTCCAAGAAGTTGGGCAAATTTTCTCTCTCTCTTGGCTCAGTCTACCATCAGTAGCATATGAGATCATTGAACTGAATGGGCCCGATGGACCCTTCCAACTTCAAAACTTCTGTGATGTCTGGTCAAAATCACTTATTTTGATCAGGCTATTCAGATGGTTATTCAACTTCACATATCAATTTGTCTGCACAGTGACATTCAAAGCAAATTCTAGTCAGAAAATAAAAGGCTAGTGTAGGCTTTTCCTCAGTAGAAGAAATTTGAAACCAAAATGAGAGCACGCTAGAAGAATGTGGTTCTGATTGTCCGAAGTTGATCTACAGGATGTAGAATGTGGTATCATAGGAAGTAGAACTTCCTCTCTGAAATTTAACAAGAAAACATCCTATCATTTTAATATCAGGAATAAATAGAGCAAAGGACAAAATATTAAAATTTTAGTCTAGGAAAAGTCTGGAAGTATAGTGATTTACTCCTGCTAGACCCAGCATGGTATAGCAAGTTTTGCAATTTGGGATAAACTCAAATTATTGTGTGATGGGGAAATAAAAAAGATTTGACTCTGTGAACTCTGTCTTTAACACTTTTTTAGGGAAGAGATTATTTCTTAAAAATTAAGAAAAATATCAAGGACCTGATATATATAACTAAAGCACAAATTAAGTATTTGGAAGAATATTGAAAAAAGGGAATGCAAAGGGAAAAATACAATACTGGAGAAAGCATAAGATTAACAGTAACTGAGGAAGAACTATGAGCCCTAAAGAGTGGAAAACTTTAAATTATATGAAAAAACAATATTAGACAGAAAAACTAAAAGATAATTATATATAAATAAAAATGAAATAAGATATGTTGCCATTTTTATTATGTATCTGCTGCCCGAATAAAGCAATGATTCAAGGTCAAATAAATTAGAATAGTCAGCAACTAATAGTCTTGGTAAATAGAGCAAGTCAATAAATATGTATTGATTGGTTGATTGAATAAGAATTCCTTGCAGTTATTTTAGGAAAATCAAAGTCACTAGAGAAGTTATTTATGTAATTTCTTAAAATAAGCAAGCATGAATTTCCTTTAAAAATAATAAAGAATAAAACCTCTCCAAATAGTCACTTTTAAGTCCAAAGCAATGAAATCTTATTAAAATTTTGTAATATAGTGTTTATATATAGAAAAACATAAATTGGAAATATATACAATGTGGAAATATAAATGTGCCTCTGTATAAAGGAATTATATTTTACGTCTTTGATGTTTTTTGGTAGATGATTGGAATAGGGAAAATTCTATGTGAACAATTTACCAAAAAAGTGCAATACTTTCCTCTATACCAATATTTGGGTGCATGCATTTTTGTTTTCTGAAATGAATTCAGCTTTTGATATGGGTGGTCAAGATATTGATAGATGACTTCAAGACCCTAACTCAAAATAAAAAGTAGTTTGCAATGGTCTGACTTGATGAGGGGCCTTCCATACTGTAAGTTTCAACAGTGTCTAGGGAAGAGTGGATGATGGAGCCTTCCTTAACAAATATTTTACCAATTAATTCATCAAGCACGGCTGTCAGTCAGTGTGGGCACTCTGTGTTAGTGCCTCGGGTACAAAAATTAATAAGATGTGGTCCCTTTTGATAAGGTAATAACTAATGAATTTAAATCACGTATCATTAAATTTAGAAATGCTAAGCCTACAGGAAAAAAAGAAAGATTTTCTGGGAGTAAAACAAAAGGAAAAATCAAAATAGCTTTATATGATTTCTATTCAATGATACGTGTGTGTGTGTGTGTGTCTGTGTGTGTATGTCTGTGTGTGTGTGTGTCTGTGTCTGTGTTTGAAAAGGAGAGAGAAAGCAAGCAAGCTTGTAAGAGATTTGATGAAATCAGGAGAGTATGTCAATGATGTATCCTAAGATAAAATATGGCATTTGAGGGCAGAAAGTAATTCTAAATCCACCCCTCCCATGCCATGAAATATTTCCTTGTCGAGCGCTGGGAGTATTTGTGATATACGATTCACTTCACCAAATCTAATATCATTTCAGCCCTGGGGGACACAGACCATGGTGACCATCCTAGCCTTTTTGAGGACTTTTTGTCAGCTGTTCCTTCAAAGTGTGTACTGTTAACAGGAGGAATTTTTTTTAAATGAAGTAAACAATGATTTTTGAAAGCTAATGTATAAGATGAAAATATTAGTGTGAAATTCACAAAATCTTATATTTAGTAGCCTCAAAATTTAGAATATAGTATCAGAAGTGTATTACAAATATTATTTTCTAAAGTTGATACTCAAAATAGCTGAAAACAGAACTAATTCAGGGATCATTAGACTCATGTTATTTATTTAGTTCTTCACATCTGAATCTATGTTGACACACAGTTATTCTAAACACTATTTGGATATTTGTTTTACTTAAAAGTTTTTTTTCCCCTTGCATTAAAAAAAGAATTTAAAAAGATTCTCTCGTAATACTTAGAAAAGAGGAAAAGAAAGCTGTCAGCATCTATTAGATATTCACCTTCTTGCCTTTGCATTTGTGTGAGTTAGTGACAGTGGGATTTAAAACTTGCAGACTGCCTTATTTTAGGAGAAAAAGGGCACCATTTCTGGCTTATAATTGTGAAAGTACTTGAACCTTAGGTGTGAAATTTAAAGTAAACAAGTTCTGGATGTAATCTGTTGGCTGAAGTCCATCCTTCAATACATTTTTTAACACATGGTGACGTTGAAGAACAAACTTTCCAAGGAAAAATGTGTCTTTATGCAACTCCCTCAAAAAGTTGTCATATTTAAGTTCAAATGGAATCACAGATTTAAGCATTTATGAGTTAATTATTAGAATATTAAAAATACCTCAATGATATGATATCACTATTACTTCAAGCTCTCTTACCTGCTTCATCTTCTCTCTCTTCTCTTGGTTCACATTCTGAGTTCTAACCACTGTATTAGCAGTTTAATTCTTAATTTCAAAATACCAATATTATTTTGAAAAATTCCCCATGCACAGAGTAAATCAGTAGTATAGTTATTGATTCAATGTAATTTTTCAATGTTGAGTCACCATTTTAGAAGCTTTCATATCATAGCTGATACACCCTATGTTTTAGTTTTCATTTAATTGGAAGGACTTTTTAACAAATCTACACATAGATGTTCAATCTGCATTTTTCAGACATGTTTGACTGCACTTCATGAAGTACTAAATCATTTATACATTATGCAAGTGTCCTGAAACTGTAGAACTCTCCGGTTATTTTTTTCAACCACCACTAAAAGCAGAGGAGTAAATATCAATATATTATCTTTTGAACACTGTCTATACCTCTGGGTTCAATGTGCAAATATCTTCTCCAGCCTAGGAGCTCGCCCATGTCTGTTGTCAAGCTGACTGGAGACTTTCATAGGAGATAAAAGTGAAATGTGTTTCAATGTGATGAGGAAGCAGGAAGGAGAGCAAAAGCTTTATATAAGGAATGTGGAAACAAATATGTCCCAATTTGATGACTTTATTGTAAATGTGGTAAATACCAGGAATTAAAGTGTAAAAATGAAATATCCAATAGGCACTAGCTAAGAATAAACTTTTAAATCACCCTTTGGATTAAATTCAATAACATGGTATTACTTTTAACCATAATGAATTACCATAGGTAGCGAACACATAAATGACTATAGCTTGTTGGATGAGCAGAGAGCAGCAAAAAACTGATCTCTACAAGCAATGAAAAAGCATCAAATTAGGAAGGAAAGGAAAAGCCCAGTGTTTGTTATTCCTTCCTACTTTTCTTGAATATTTAGAAAGCATGTCTGTTGATGGAAAGGACTAGTAAATATTTATAGATACCATTGCCTACCTTATGTAGCCTGTCACTTTAGTAGATTAAACTGGCCTCTTTTAAACATTTGTTTTAGGATTTAAGTTGTACCTGCATGAGAAAAATAATTTTTCTCAAACCATCTCTTTCCTGCCACATATTTCTTGTCTGCAAGAAAGTAAAATAGAGCTCTAAATAGGATGTGGCATAATCATTTGTGACATTTACCCACTGTATGAATACAAAGAGTTGCTAGGAACATAAGTTAATGAAAACAGAACTACCATACCAACAGAATTAGAGGCGTGGAGGTTTGGTACCACAATTTCCAATTTACAGATAAAAGTGTTGAGGGTAAGCAAATTCTAGGAAGATTCTTACCAGTTGTTCTGCCAGTTCTGAGCTCCCTAATCTCAGGGAACTATGGAAAAAGGAAAGAGAATTGGGAAACATGGTCATATCAAGTTTAGTGCGTGGCATACTGTGGGCAAGCATGGTTTATTTATTGATGGAATCAAATTAAACTTAAAATAAGATCTGTGGAAAAGACCAAATAATCTAACATCTAAGCTGTTTTCAAGATTTAAAAAAATGAAAAATATTTTAAAGAAAATGGGCTAAGATTGAGAGCATCAAGGATTATATAACGTGTGTGTGTGTGTGTGTGTGTGTGTGTGTGTGTGTGTGTGTGTGTGTGTGTAAACCATATCTTTGGAAACCATATCTTTTGTTCATTTATTTATCAAATATTTATTGAACATCTCCCATGTTCACAGTTGCCTCTGGGGATTGTAAATAAGAAGGACAAGATCTCTGCCTTCATGTTATTTACACTCTAATGGGGAAAGCACACTAAACAAGGATATAAAATAAAGATGATATGTAAAGACTAAAAGTTTTTAAGAAGGAAATGACCAGGGTTATATGGTAGTTAATATGTGAGAGGGAGTACTGAGGTAGAAGTTCAGGAAAGGAGGTGATGTTTGAGCTGAGTCCTTAAAGATGAGAAGAAGTAAACTAAGCCAAAAGCCTAGGGGTCAGTGTTCCAGGTAGAAGGATCAGCATGTGCAAAAGCCCTAAGATAAGAAAGAGTTCAGTGTATTTAGGGAACAGAAAGGAAGCCAAATGGGCTATGGCAAGGTGAGACATTGTGAGCTGAGGCTAAAGAAGTAGGAGGGCCCAATTCATGGAGGGCCTGTGGGACGTGATAAGACAATCACACTTTCTTTTGTGTGTAGTGGGAAGCCACCAAAGTATTTTAAGCACAGGCAGATTTATAGTTATTGATAGTGAATATAAATCAACAATAATTTGAATTAATATGGAGGTTGTATTATTGTTTCACGGATTGGAACATCTTTTAGATGAATTTGGATGAATAGAATTATTTGTCCTTGAGGAATATTCTCTTTGTGGGCCTACATCTAGGTGTGTGGAAATAATTAGTTTATTCATCATAACGTGAGGACCCTTTATGTCTGCATTACACACACACACACACACATACACACAAACACACACAATATAACAAGTCAATTATTTTTGTTTCTAACTCACATCTTTAAGAAAAATCATAAATCACCCCATAGGTGTATGATGAAATTTAGGATCAGTCCTATAGTTAGTTCTGGTGAAGTTTTGCATAAGACTATGAATGGAGCTTTCATTTGGGTGAAGTGATCTGTAGAGGGAAGATTTCTCGAGGTCTCTTTCAATTTTCATCATTGGCCTTCCCACTAAAGTTGTGGACCTCTTTGGACTTTCACACCTTGAAACAACAGCAATCTCAGGGACTTGCTTGGTTTTGCTATTTGTTGAAGAAAAGTAGCCAGCTGGAGCCGCACACCCATGAAGTGGATCTCACAGACACTCTGATGACAGGAAACAGCAGGGCCTAGCTCATTGCTCGAAGAGTGCTGGCTGTGTTCCTGGTATTTGGGATCCCTTTTCACGATTTTACTGTTGTTTTAATCATGTTATGAAATTGTGGGCTGTCCAAAATCCTTAAAAGTAACACAATTCATGGGAGAAAAATACTTCCTAGAGTTATGGAAGAAATTTGTCAGCTTAAAATTGCAAGGGGGTGTGTTAGTTAGAGCTGCCCTAACAAAGTACTGCAGACTGGGTGGCTTAAACAACAGGTGTTTATTTCCTCACAATTCTGGAGGCTAGAAATCTGAGATCAAGGTGTCAGCAGGGTTGTTTCTCTGAAGTCTCTCTCTTTCGCTTGTGGATGACTGTCTTCCTCCGTGTCTTCATATGGTCTTCCCTCTGTATCTGTCTATGTCCTAATCTCCTCTCCTTATAAGGACACCAGTCATATTGGATTAGGACTCACGCTCATGACCTCATTTTAACTTAGTTACCTCTTTAAAGGCCCTATCTCCAAATACCGTCACATTCTAAGGTCCTTGGGGTTAGGGCTTCAGCATATGAATTTTGGGGGGACACAATTCAGCTCATAACAGTGGGTAATAAATCTGAAAATTAAAAGGAAAGATATTTAAAATTTTATTTATGCATATCGAACCTCACTGATCCCCACTCAACCTTGAACCTCACAATTTTCATGCAATCTAGACTTGCAGAATCCCATAGTCTACCCTCTTGGAACTACCCTATTCAACATTCTTCGTTTCTTGTACTAGAGTAAATAAAGTTTGCAGTACTTAGAGATCTTCTTTTTTCTATAATGTAAGGGCCTGGCAATGGTTTCAAGGAAGGTGACTTCAAGGATGGAATTACGTTACCATTTGGTGTTTAGATTGGGAATGAGATTAGAGACGTGGTAGAAAAGGAGTATATGAGGCACAGTAGTTTTAACCTTTACATTAGAAGGTCAGATTATTTTAATTTTGTTGAAACTCACTGATTACAATACTTGTTCCCATCTGGTTTTAGAACATGTTTCTCTCCATTTATTCAGAATTTTGTCCACACGACAGTTCATTGTCTTAGTGCAATATATAAAAATTATTATTTGTCAACTCTCAAAATATTAGATCACTGTGGTGAATATTTCCTGTTTGCCCCTCCACATCCAAATGTCCCTGTCCTCATCCTGCCGTGTTTCAGAGAGCAGACCTGTATGGACTGTATCCACAGAGTTCCTTGTCCTACGGCTTCCAGCTGGGTTCTGCCAACCAGATACTGGCACTGGAGGCCAGAGAGCAAGAAGAGAGAGAGAAGAGCCTCATTACCTAGGCTTCCTCTCTTCCAGGTTGTCTAAGGGGCACTAAAATGTTCTTCCAAAGATCATGGCTCCTGGGAGTTACCCCACTCTCAACAGCCTGCTACTTTTTCTGGGCCCTAGGCCCACTCCCACTCTTCCACCTCCAGCTCTAAAGGTGCAAACTCCACACCCCTTCAATTCCCTTCATTAGCCTTGGATTCTACACTATTCTTGAATTATTTTCTTAAAAGCTGCCCACATCTTTGTAAATCGTCTGCTTATTAAACTTTCCTCGATGTACCCAGTTTTAGTATGCCATCCTACTTGGACTCCTCTGTAGCCAGGCAGAAGTCATAAAGCTGGGCTTTATCTACCAAAAATCTATTTCCAGTTCAATCACATGATTTAACAGCTAAGAATGCACAGCCCCCACTCTGATTAATTTATTTAATCATTCATTTCTCACTCATTAAACGTGCTTATTGGGTGTCTACCATGCTCCTGGCACCGTGTTTGGTGTAGGGGATGTGACAGTACAGGGTCTAACAGAACTGAACATCTGTTGCAGAAGAACAATGAGAAGCAGTCATGTTTTAGTAAGAAATGCTAGGGAGAGGAGACGGGAGAGTCACTTAACCTTGGGATAGTGGTCAGGGAGAATCAAGGAAAGTTCCAGAAGTGACAACTAAATTCAAATTTGAAGAGTGGGATGGGGAACAAAGAGGGGAAATGGGGAAAAGGGGACTTTTTTGTCATAAGAAAACAAATCCAGGGGTGAGAGAGAGCATGGCGTGTTTGCAGAACAGAAAGTAGCTTGGTGTGGCAAGAGCATATAATACAGCGGAGTGAGTAATATGAAGTTGCAAGAGTTAGCAGGGGTCTTGTATGTTGTTTTAAGGAATCTGAGCTTTATTCCAAAAGCAATGGGGAGAACCAGGTAATAAGCAAGAGAATAACACTTCAGAAAGCTCACGCTGGCTGCAGTGTGGAAAATGCACAAGGCTGGAGGCAGAGAAGCAAGTGAGGGGGCTGTTGTATTAATTTAGGCAAAGAGATGATAGTTGCCTGAACAACCGCCTTAGCGGTAGGAATGGTGAAAAAGTGGAGAGAATGGAGAGATGTAATCTACAGGAAACTTGCCAGTGGCAATGCAGGTAGTACTATATCAAACTGAACTTCAGAATATACATAGCTCTGCTTATCAACATAAAGTTGAACTTTAAACTTGTCATAACCTCCCAAGAATTTCAGCCAAGCATTTTTCTTATTGCTGAAATAGCTATTTTTAGAGATTTCATGGAAGACTGACATTGTAGTCTTTATAGTGATTTGAACTGGGCCTGTCAATATAGTTTGCCCAAGATAAATATTTGCTGAGTGAATTAATCAACTGCCTTTAAAAAATAATATACCTTTAGTAGTAATAGATTTCTATTATATGCTTTGCCACTTCACTTTATCATGCAGGGAAAATGAATAAAATCATATAACTTAATATTAAAAAAAATTTTACAGCAGCCCCTTGTGGTGGGTATAGTATTCCAGTAATGAATTTAAAAGGTCTCCATAGAACTGCTCACTTTTTACAAATTAAAATATCTTGCGAATGCTATCGTTATGATCCTTAGCACCTAAATATGTTTTCCTTTATCTATGTTTTAGGCAGTGCAGCATCAAATTATGAGTAAGGTGTTACATTACCTTTTGGTCAGTGAAATATTATGCTTTGCACAAAGAAATATATTATCTTTTTTCTAAATTACTAAATTTTTGCACTGATTATCACTTTTGTGATGAAAAAAATTGCACTAGTTCCAGAAATGTCCAAAAAGAATCATTACAAACACAAAAGATCATCACAAATGTTTTTTAATAGAAAGACGGTGTTTAGGGAAATAAAATTTTTAAAGATGTTTAAGATATGAGAGCAGTAAAGACTTCTAAAAACCACTTAAGTTTGACTACAGTCATAAAATTATTTTGACTAAACAAATCTACCTCATTATTAATCGTCTTCAAATCCCAAAGAGAATAGATGATCTACTGAGGACTTTTATAGAAGATTAAATTAAAATGATCCTTTGTAAAGTCCTGTTACCGCTTTTAGCTGTAGCTGGCGTGAAATAATATATAGCTTCATTTCAGGTTTAACGTTCAAATGTTTGTAGGTGGTTATCATGTTTTAACCCACGTTTTCTCTCTCTCAAGCTTATTTTGGGTCATCTTTGTGTGTTCCTAGGTCCCTAAAGAGGTTTAATCAGTGGATAACATGTTGTGTCCCTGATGATATTATTCTTCCTATTTTTTACTATCATAATACACTGGTGAGTAACACTTACTTTTTCCATACACTAGTAGAGAAAACCATTTATTTTTCTTGACATTATTTTTTCCATTTTTCTTTTATCCATGAACATTTATGCCTTAAATAGTTGTATCTTGGGAGTACTAGCTCATTATTGTCTTAATTCTTTATAACATCAATTTTTCCTTATGTATGCCCTCACCTTCATTGGTATCTAAAGTACTCCCCATTGAATTGAGTCGTTTCAAGGATAAATAATATTATGTACTGAATTAACATGTCTCTGAGTACTTCCTCTATTGTTAGTTGTAGCCCCAAACATACATGAAATACAGAATTATAGTCTATATAGTATATATTTTAGAAAAGGAAATATACAGCTTAAAAAATTCTCAAATTATATATATATATACCCAATGGACTAGTTATATGATGAAGTAATCATTTTTATCAAAGCTTTCTTTACATTTAACAAGTGAAAAATTGGTTTATATTTGATATATGCAGAGTAGACAAGGTTATGATTTCTCCTGCCTTTAAAAATTAAGTCTTTAGGAATCATTATAGGGCTGTGAGGCCTTATATGGAAATACTGTGGACTCGGATATGCTCCTTACATTCTCACCCCACCACCCTCTTCCATATGTAGAATTCAATTCTGAACTCAAATTCCTGGTAATAACTTTAAAAAGTAAGCTGGAAGGCAGTCTATGAAATCTGCATGATAAATTGATAGACAAGATATAGTTGAAGAATAGTTGATTCCATTGCTGTGTAACAAATTACCGTACATTTTGCAGCTTAGTACAGCACTCATTTCTTAGCTGACAGTCCTGGGGGTCAGAAGTCTGAGCCTGGCATCACTGGGTCCTCTGCTCAGTGTCCCACAGGCGGATATGAAAGTGTTGGTCAGGCTGAGTTCTCAACTGGAGCCCAGGCAGAATTCAGTTCTCTGTGGTTCTAGGACTGAGATCTCCATTTCCTTGCAGGCTGTCAACTAGGGGTCACACTCAGTTCCTAGAGGCCACACACAGTCCTTGCATAAGGTCCCTCTCATCTCCAAAGCCAGCATCAGAGAATCTCTTCCATGTTGATTCCTTATCACGCTTCAAGTCTCTCTGACCCCTCACTCTCTCACTCTTTCTCTCTGACTCCTGGACCTACACTTAAAGGGTTCATGTGGTTAGATCAGGCCCACCTAGATAATCTCTCTGTCTGATGGTCAACTGATTTTGGAGCTAATTACATACGCAAAATCCCTTTCTCGGCAGTTCCTCAATTAGCGTTTCGTTGAATAACTAGGAGGTGGTGTGTATATACAAGGGACTGTGAATCTTGTCAGCTATCTTAGAATTCTGCTTACCACAAACAACAAATGGACTGAAAAGTTGCACAGCAAAGGACCAGATATGAAATAGCTGAATGGCAAAGGTCGTTGATTACCCTTTTCATCCCAAATTGCTCCAAACTGATTGTATTTTTGAGAGTTGTGACATTATCGAAAGAGTGACCAAAGAATACAGAACTTCAAAGTAGTAAGCAAAATTGGGAAAGAGACACTAAGCCTGGAGAGTGTTTCTCTCTCTGCCAAAATTCAGGGAACTCAGGGTGGTCTATAAAGTCCTAAAATGCTACTGGCAGTTTGTGGGGATGCTACACACATTTTTGTGGAATATGCTTTGGAGAAGAGCTGCACAGCCTAAAGTTCCAGATTTTGAGGTAAAAAATACTAACAGAAATAGTTCGAGCCTTTAGGAATACAAATGATTAAGATGTGGAACTTGACAGGCCAAACTTTAGCACTTCAGAGAGTGAGAATGTTCAACAATCATGTCACTTTGATAATGAGCAGTAAACAAACCAAACTGAACGGACATAGACCATCAGGGACATTGGCCAGTGACCAACATATAAAATATAATTAGATCCTTATTATTCAGTGAAAGTGAAAAACATGAACCAGATTAGGATAATACCTATAGAAAAGCATTCCTAATCTAGAAGTGAGTGGGGATTCTAAATTATTAGAACTCACACGTTAAGAGATTTTGAACACTGGCATAAATTTACTGGCATTTTAATAAGGTGAATCACAGAAGTTTGTTGTTGCTGTTTATTTGTTTGTTTTACCACTCATGTGAATGGGGTAATATATGCAGTTTTCCAGTATTCCAATGGGTAATATATCCCATTCCAGCTTGAGATAAGGAAATTTGTATTTAATTCTCAATATTTAGGGTATTTAGTTGATACATCAATATCTTTGTATATTTTACTAACCTTTGAAAAGCTGGAAAATTGGAACATGTGGGATCTTGGTGTTATGTGAATTCAACCTGGGAGGTGCCAATAGAGAGCTACGTGCTTCCTAACTCAGGCTGCAGCGGAAAGAGGAGGCCAGCCTGCACTGGGGCATCTAAATGGAAGCCCTCTGGCTGAGATGAAGAGAAAAAAAAACATGAGCAACAGGAGAATCTCAGACTGTACTTTTTTATTTTTCAAATTTAGAAAGGAAGTGGCCTCTGGATGGGATGTGGTGTCAAGGCCTCCCACTGTCATTCTGCTGCCATCCTGGGAACAGGAACACTTCAGCACACACATCTTTCACTCACGCAGAGCAAGTGCTGTTTGTTCTCTCCTTCTGGCCAGCAGCTCCAAAGCCCGCGAAGCTAAGGCTGTGGCTTCTCTGACCCGGCAGGTTCTCACTCTACAGCAGATAGCCAGGTTATCTCACCTATAGCTCTGACCTCCAAATGTTGTACTGGTTGCTTAGATTTTTTTAGCCAAGTTCCTTTGAACCTTAAACTCAGCCTGAATCATCAGTTTTGCCTTGTTCTTATCCAAGAGCACTTTGGCAGGCTGTGGCGGAACGAAGGCTATGAACAAAACACCAAGTATCCAGAAGATCAGTAGGAGGCAGTGATGAGAAGGGATAGAGGTATAGACCGATGGTATGTGGTATAGACTGATGGCTCAGCTTCAAAGACACAAAGGCAGGGTATAAGTGAGGAAGAACCATATTGGTCTGAAAATATAGTTTTCAGACCAATATTGTTCATCTACATATACACACACACACAATACATACTTTATATACCAAATATATAAAATCAGGCTGCACCTTTCAGAATGGTATTTTTTGAAATGACCATCATAGTTGTACTAGTCCTGAGCTTGCCCACGGAAATTTTATTTTCTTTAGTGCATCCAGAGTTGATAAGACAGTGCACTTGTAAAAACTCAGATGTAACTGTATTTTCAACGAGAAATATAGCTGCCCAGTGGGAGTAAGACAGAAAGCTAGGAAAGCATACAAGGTAATTCATACTATTTTCCGAGGGTTGATAGTGACTATGGAAAGAAGCAAAGTGGTTTATTTACATGCTAACTCTCCCGGTAGCTGGTGTAATACTGTGCTGTGAGAATTGATTGATGTGTCCATCTGTAACAAAGACATCCACCCGACGAAGAGCTTGAATCGTGCGCTTGGATTTATCAGGATGCCCTCTTTCCTGGGCCATTATTAAAGACTTGGATACAAATTTTTAGACTTTCTTTCCATCCCCTCATCCATCACCACTATAATGTCCCCCTGAATTTTAAGTATACCACCTTCTTTTACTGACTCATTTTTTTCTAGATAGATTAATTTCATTGATTAAACTCCAGCAACTTCTTTTACCAATTAATCCCAGTCATGAATTGTAGATACACCTGTGGCTACTAAATAAGTTGTTTCCCATGTCTCCTCAACTACACATTTATACCCCATTTCCATGTTCTGGAGGCATCTTATCATTGCCTTCCAAGTTCTGGCTCTGATATTATGCTTAGTTTAGCTGGAGAGTAAACTATATGGTCCATAGTGTGAGCTGAATTTCTAACAGCAGTTTCTTTTAATGTATTTATAAAATTTCCAGCAAGTGTCTCTTGCAAAGAAATGCTATTTGACCTCAGGGAGCCCAACCATCATTTACATTAAAGGCATAGGTCCTCAGAGAGGACAGATATCTAAGTATCCTCCTGGCAAAATGGCACCTGAAGGAGGCATTTTCCCTGTGTGGGTCTGGCACATGGCATATTTGCCCTATCCCTCTGCATATGCTGAAGTTTTCCTTATTTAGGAAAGCAGCATGGTTTAATGGAAAGAGTGAAATTAGATAAAGCTTTAGCTTTGTACCATGAAAATTAGAACTTTGCTGACTATCTCAGAGAAAGCTATTATAGAAATTAACATGGCACAGAGTAGGCATTCAAGAAATATCTAAAGTAGTTAATCAGTTACCCATCGTCTTGACATTCTACTAAATTCTTCAGGTTTTATTACAGCCCATGAATACCCCCATAAAACACCTTTATATCTTAAAAGAAGTGAAGTATTTTTCTCTGAATGATGAGTAAGAAATCCCACACTCATCCTAAAAATATAGGAGTGCGTGGTTTGTTTCTGTAAGCAGTTAAATTCTTTTAAATGGGAGTCATGAGGCCATTTCCAAGGAAAAACTTATTTCTCCTATTTTTCTTATAGCCTTCCTCAATGCAATTAAGACTTTTGTTTTGGAGAGAGAAGGAAAAACATTTTAAAGGTAAGAAGATATATAAACAAAACAAAATACAAAATACCTACCTCAATATTTTACATACTGCTTCAAATGATTTAACTCTATATCCAATCTTAGAACTAGTTTGTATAATCCCCATGTAGTGTCTTGGAAAAACTATTTCTCTCAATCTCTCTGTCTTTAACTTCAAAGCAAGATGCAGGATTTTAAGACAAGTCATAGGAGTGCCACATGTCATAAACAGATGAAACAGTTGAGGGCAGGCGAAAGATAAGGAAGGACATTCGCTTATGAAATAATAAAGAAAATTCTAGTTAAAGCCAGAAAATAGAACAAATAAAGTCAGCCAAGCTTTGATTCTCACTCACTCTCTCTCTGTTTTTCATTGCAGTCTATTTATTGACAAAAGTTTGCCAACTGACAAAGGCTGGCATGTATATAAAGTGTCAGAACAAATGCCTCAGGATTTTGATAATCCATCGAATAGTATTGATCCTTCTTCAGCCTCTCAAGGGTCTTTTTCCTCTGAATATATAAGCTGAAATATTTTTAACTATTTATCTTCAAATTTACCCAGTGCAACACTTCTCAGTTAGAATTCTTTTCCACTTTTGGAAGGGAATAAGCTATTTTATATGCTGAAAAAAAGCAATATTCTCATTATGGTATATTCTGCATTCTAAATAAATTTATTTGCCTTACATTGTTATTTTTATGATTATTAAATAAAATAAACACAAAATTCTGCTAAAATTAGTATTTTGGTTTTATATTCTAATTTTTATGACTTTATTTAGATATTGAAGGTTTAATTTTCATACATATGCTTTTTTGTTATTATTTATTTACTGTATCTACCAAATACTGATCTTCTGATGCAAAAGAAACAAAGCAAAAGGAAAAATCTTTGTGTTTTCTCTATTTTACAATCTAAGCAATAAGAGTGGTTCATTCAGATATATAAAAAGGAGGAGGTACAGGTCAAGTAGAGGTTATCTGTAGCAGTGTGGACCTAGTCAATTATAAAAAGAAAATATACTAGAAAAAAAGTAGTAAGTTAATCTTCACTAAATTTAGTACTAAATTATAGTAATCAACAAAAAGACACATGAATACCAACATCAAATATTTCCCTTTTTGCCTTCACTTTAGCTGAGAGCAATCACACATAATGATGTGTATTTCCCATAAGTGGCTTAGCATGTACTAGTCATGAACTTATGTGATAGAAGAAACAAAAGTAACTCTCCACCTGTAAGGAAGTTCCAGAGACATCCAAATCTGTTGAAAAGGATGTGGCTTCTAACCTAGGCTACAGGATCTATACTTCTCAGAAACTTGAGTAACAAAATTACTAACTAAACACAGAATTAAACAACTCCTAATCATTAAGCCAGAGAAATTTTAACCAAGCAGATAGAATAATCAAAATATCAAAATGACCAGCAGACTGAAAGAAGTTGTTGGAACTACTAATCCTTTCACACAGTTTCTGCTGTCACTTCATAGTGCTTCCTGGAGGCAGTAGATCACATTTCTTTTAGTTTTGGACATGTTCTAGGAGCCCTGGTAGTCCACTGATGGCCATTTTTTTCTGTGCACTGCTAGTGATTACGTTTTTAAAGAAGCCATGGACAGCCAGGGAACTAGGTGCATGAACCCCTAGCTTCCCCTCCAGGAATGTTCATTGCCAGTCAAGGGAGAGAGAGAGAAAGTCAGGGGCCTGGTTTGAGAATGTATGCCTAAGGCCCTGGATTTCTACGTGTTTGTGCTTTGGACAGATGTCTTCCTGAAACACAGAGAAATCCAGAACCTCCTAAAGGCAGATTTCCAGTGAAACCATGGATTCCCCTACAGAACTAGCAGTCTGACCTAGGCCTGATTAAATCTGCCTAAGAAGGCCAAGGAGAATAGGAACACAGCTACACCTTCTCCACTGGAACATCCAAATGACAGATCTCTAGACCATAAAGCATAACAGCCAATGTTCTGTGATGAGACTAGTCATAGAATTAAAGGAATCTTGGAAAACCTCTAGCTTAACTTCCTCATTTACAGAAAAGGAAACTTATATAGTGTGGGTACAATCAACAACTCATGGGCTATCTTTTCAAGAATATTCGTTCATGTAGCTACTTTCACAGAAATGATTGAAAACAACAGAATTTTTCTACTGGATCTGTATACCATAGTATTACACTGTTTAAGCATCTTCGTGGTCATTTTTGATATTAGTAAAGTTATGGATGTTGTTAATTCATTGTTCACCTCAAGTTCAGAGTATGTCGTTGGGAGTGAAAGATTTATTTCTTGAAGTGATATTGATTTTCCATTAAAAATATGTGCATTATTAGATGGAGAATTTATTTCTTCAAGATAAAAGATAATCTCTGAGCTCAATGTAGTTGGAAATTATTCTCTCATGTGGGCCCAGGAAGAAGTCTGGTTTCATCAACAATAAAATAAAAACCATACCTGAATCTACCATAAAATGACTATTGAGAAAAATAACATTTCTCTCTTCTATGGAGGGAAACACGTTGTCATTAACTGCCCTGATGCTCTGTTGAAAGCCTCTTTAAGAAATTCATTAATAATGAAGATTAGTTGTTTTCCCAATTTAATTAGAGAAACATTTAAGTACCCATTAACCACTATTGAACAGTAAGTCTTGCAAAAATGCAAATAACATTTTTAGCAATTAGGTTTTAGGTCTTTGACTGATAAAACAATGAAGGAGATGTGCCTTTTCCAGAGAATTCCCAGTACCTCAGAACTTCTGTACTCACCAATCCCTCCTAAAGGAAGAAAATATAGAGGCATCCCTCTTCTATGAGACTAGCTTCATGCTAGAAAACATAACTTTGTAAATAGATGTTAGGGTTATGAATGTAAGTAGACTGACATCTTTATATTTTATTCCATATCAAAAGGATCAGAGACTTCCGGATTTTTACAATAGCACACACTGTAAATTTATTTACAGAATTTATACCTATTGAAAATAATGCAGGTATTATTTGATCTGAAATATCTCCTTCATATAACTGAAGTTTTCTTGTCAAAGAATAGTGAAAGAATTTTAGCATTTTGACCTGGATCTCCTTCTAGCCAACGAAAATATCTACAAAAACATCTAAATTTAAAATGACAGTCAACCAAGGAGAAATAAAATCTTAGTAATGCAGGGAACTTTTGGGTCAATAGCAAAAGCGACATTGCATTACCTATTTAAAAAAAATTCATAGTTACAATTTCAGAAAAATAAATAAAAATTAAATGTTACTGTGATATGTTGAAAGCCTGTTTCAGAAAGTGAGAGTCCACAACTGTCTAATCTTTGAATTTGAGGATTAGAACTAGGTTGAATTTTCAGCACGACTGTCTTGTCGATGTTGTCAATTATTCAGTACCCAATGCACCAGCAAAACTTAGGAAAATGGACAGGAGATTACAATCAGAGAAAAAGTGGGTGGATGCTTTCTGGAATCTTGTTGAAGCTGTACCAATTATTCTGCCATGGCATGCCTACCAGTGTGGCCAAGCATAAAGCTGTCCATCAGAAAAGGGCTAATAATTTAAATAAAAGGAGAAGCTTTACATGACCGCACCATTAACTTGATGATAGTTGAGTTAAATACAAAGCCAGATGCTTTTGTGTTTGTTGGTTGTATTTGATTTTCATATGTTTGTTCATTGCCATGCTTAGCATTATTGGGCTGCTATAGTCTTGAAGATAAAATCCTTTAATACTCTATTTAGAACTACAGGAGGCGAAGCTTGATCAATACTTTTTATGAATCTGTAAAGTGTTACAGCACAGCATGTTCCTGCAGACTTTCCCCTGGTGACATGGCTACATTATTTTGGGGCCCGAGGCCCAAGCAATATTGAAATCCTGCTTGAATTCATCTTCTACAGATCATAAAAGTGACAAGATCCCCAAAGATTTACATTTTTTTATGCTATAGATTAATCAATCTTGCAGGTGGAAAGAGAAGGATTTTGGTGTGTGTGCTGTAGACTGTCTTTTCAGCCCGAGGACAGTGTAAGGAATTAATAATCTCCTTTTTCCAATAGAAGTAGATAGTGAGGGTGACTAGTTTAAATGAAAGAAAATGCATTTAAAGTTTCCTTTTGCCACATGCTTTTTGATAAATTTTTACAATGATGTCAACAGTGTCATAAAGAAAACAGTCTGGAATGCATAAGTTTATGGAAGATAATTCTTTGGCAACATCCAAATAACAACTGATTTCTTGTTGTCAAAGTCAAATTCAAATACTAAGAAATGAGTCTGTTCAGAATTGTTACCAATTGCAGTATTTATTACTCATGTTCAAAATGTGAGGATTCACACAGATGATTTTATTCCACAAAACTGTTACATGATCTGTCAGAGCAGACATGCCAAAATGGGCTTCCTTTGTTTTTAAGAAAAAGCTGTCAAATTTTTCCATATTCATCCTCTAAAAATAGAATTGTTTTCTCCAAGGATCTTATCAATTATTGATGCACAGTAGCAACTAAATTATTTTAATCTTTGCTTTGGACATTTCTTTAGCATAAAAATACCACTGACAATTGCAAAATGTCATTGAGTATTTTACAGACTAAAGATCTTTTCTAGAAGTGTTAACTCTCTTGTCCTACCAATTTAAAGAAGTTAAGATTTCCCTACAGAAAGGAGGAATAATAGAAAACTCATTCAAATTTTTAGAGAGTTTTAGTTCCTTAAAACTTTTAGAAGCACAATTTGGCAATAGCTATCAAAATTAAAAATGCATCTAGCCTTTGACACACCAATTCTACTTCTAGAAATTTATTTTGTAGATATACTTTCACATATGTGAAAAGACTTGTGTTTAGAGTTATTCACAGAAGAATCTTTGTAATAACAAATGACGGAAAACTATTTAAATACTCATTTTTAGTAACCTCCTCAAATGTATTATGTTCCAACTATATGTCAGATTACCATGCAGCAGATATACTTACTGATGGACTGACATGGAAAGATCACCACCATGTTGTTGGGTAGAAAAAACATGATAGAGAATAATGTATATTGTTTTTTTGCCATTTGTATACAAAGAGGGAAGGAGGGAGAATATATATTTACATTTAATATAATCTCTGGAAGAATATATTTGAAACTATGAAACCAATCACAGTGGTTCCTTGTGAGGGGTGAGCTAGAAAGTATCTGAGGAAGAGAAATAGGAGGAGACATATTTCTACGTCCCCATTTAAATGTTTGTTTATTTGAACTCTGTGAATAGATTTAGTATTAAGAAAGTAAATAAATAAAATTTTAAATAAAAAAGTAAAAGGTATATACACATCAGTCTCCAAAGAGACCAGGATCTGTTGAATAAGTCAGGTCTTTGAAAATTTTGGTGCCTTGCATGGAAGATGCTGTTGCTGCCCAGCCCTCTCTCCTCAGACTTCACTGCTTCAGTGTGAGCCACCAACTTCCAACATCTGCCTGCATCGCTGTGCTGACTCGTCACTGGACAGGCCGGAAGTGCTGGGGAATTAATGCTTCTCCTGTGTCTGGAGCAGCCCTCAACCAACCACTGAAGAGGGTTCCAAATCAACATCCCAGCTCCCGAGCCCCTCAGTAGATAACGCTGTGCCTGAATTCTACACTGGAATTAAGCTATATTGCTCAAGGTGGTAACTTGTTTGCTAATGCATCCTTTATTCGCTGCCTGCCTTTTTTTCTCTCAATTCTTCATTCCTTTCCCAGTTTCCTGAGATCATGTCCTAAATAAACTACTTGCACTCTACTCTTCATTGCAGGGTTTACTTCTGGAGGAATCCAAACTGACAGTTGGTACTAGAAGTTGGGTAGTGAAGTGATAACTTCTGGTGTGCCTATGCATCACCATTATTAAGACTTCAGCTGTGGAATGAAATACAGGTTCTAGGGGATGAACTGGCTTATGAAATATCTGTAGTATTCTGAGAGATAAAGGAACAGCGATAACTATAGATTGTGGCATTAGCTGATTGTTGCTAAGTTTAAGTGAAGTACTGAAGGAAGCTTCAGGTCACCCAACTATCATCTCAAAGCATGGTGAAATCCAGAAAGTCTTTGTGGCAGTGTTTAGAGGGATCTTTATCTCCTGCAATTGGAGGGTAGCTTGTGCTGAAAAACCAAGCCAGGATCTAATGGTAAGAGTAGTTGTGTTACCCAGAAGGCTCAATTTGTGGCCTTCTATAGTAAAATCAGAACTCTGATAAAGAGTGATTGGTACCTTGCAACCTGGGATGGGGACACTGAGAGGATGGACTTGAGGACTTTGAACCCCAGATTCTCCTGAAACCTCTGGGCTGGGAGAAGAGTCACACTCCACCTTGCTGGATAATAGCAGCCTTCCCTTGTCTGAAGACCATATAAAGACCCACCTTAGGCAGTTGACTCCCAGGATGCTACTAATCTTCCTCAAGATCTACTCCCACCTCCCCTTTCTGTTTTTGGACTAATAACCAGGGCCACATCTCAGCATGGCCTACTATGGGAGAAAACAGATTATTTAATGAAAAAGTCATAGGATCTGGCCAAAATGTACCAGGATGAACCAGGAAACATGCCTGGGAAGAAATCTTGATGATCTGGACTGTGGTGAGGGATGGAATGTAAGACTGGATAAGGGAGAGTTTAAGACTATGGGGGCACAGTCCCAGGATTGAGGATTTAATATCCTGTTGAGGATGCCTGTACTGCTGAGAGATCTCCTTGCAGCTTGGGAAAAACAGTGGCAAACAATAAATAAAAGGGAGATGCCAGAACTTCCTTGGCAAAGTATTGAGGAAGAAGTCAAAGGCTCAGAGAGCTGGTCATGATAGAATAAATATTATAAAAGAGCAGAGATCCCACCAGCTGCCTATATGCATCGAGAGGGCCCAGAGGACACTCCTTTCTCTAAAGCCGTAAAGATTTCACTAGTCCTCTGTAAGAAGGGCTGCCAGATAAAATCCAGGATGCGATATTTGGAACTTTTGCTAAGAAATTATTCACTATTTATCTGAAATTCAAATTTAACTGGCATCTTTTTGCGTGGTTTTTTATTTTTTGCTAAATCTGACAACTCATTTCATTGGCCAGTGTTGATGATAGGGAATACCACTATGGAAATAGGTTTCCCTAGTGTCACAGGAGGTGGAAGGATTTCCAAATAGCAGAAGCCAGGTGGTTGTACTTCACCATCGGAGGCAAGGAGAATGGAATTCTGAAAAGGGCAGCAGGGCTGGAATGGCAGCCAGAGATCTGAATAGCAGGGATCTGTGGCAATGGTTAATAGACCATGGTATTCCTAGAGGCAAGATAAATGGGCAACCAGTGAGAGTGCTGCCTAACCAATGTAACCAAAAAGGATCAAGAGTGGATGATTTCAGCTACTACAGTTGAAAATGTTGACCCCTTGCCTGGTTTCCAGACCTAGCCCATTCTCTGAGCAGGAGACTATTAATTGAATGGGAGGATAGGTTCCTTTAGGAGAAACTCTGTAACACTACAGGAAGCATCAGGCACAATTCCCCCAACTCTTCCTCAAAGAGAGCTGCTGCCATTTCCAGAGTATCTGAACACCGAGAAAAAAGGAAATACTCAAATCCTCTTAGTGTTCCTGGATACAGCATTTGAATGAAACTGATACCAGGGGACCCAAAAAACCATCATGGCCCCTTTTGGGGGGTTATGGGGGGAGTGTACAGAAACCAGATGATAAATGGGTTCTTGGCCAAGTCTGTCTCACAGTGGGTCTACTGTGTCCACAGACCCACCTGGGTCATGTCCCTAGATCCTGAGTGTTCAATCTGACTTGATATACTTAGCAGTTGGAAGAAACCTCAGATTGATTCTCTGGTTTGTGGGGTAAGAACTATAATGATAGGGAAGGCCAAGTGGAAGCCCCTGAAACTGTCACCTCCCTCTTGGCAAAGAGAGGATGTTGGAAGCAAAGCTGTTCCCTGGGAGAAATGGCAGAGATTAGAACCGTCCTGGAAGACTTAAAGGATCCTCATTACATCCCTATTTAACTCATCAGTCTCACTCTTTCTTTTTAGGGTTTAGAATGGTTTGGTTTTTTTATATAATAATTTTTATTGCTTTTTTTATTGAGGTATAGTTGACATACAATATTGTATTAAAAGAATGAAATCCTCCCATTTGCAACAACATGGATGGATCTAGAGGGTATATGCTAAGTGAAATAATCCAGACAGAGGAAGAAGAATACTGTATGATTTCTCTTATTTGTGGAATGTAGAAAAACAAAACAGATGAACAAACAAAACAAAGTGGAAACAGACTCACAGATAAAGAGAACAAATTGGTGGTTGCCGGAGGGGAGGACAATGGGAGGGCAGGAGAAATAGGTGAAGGGGATTCAGAGGTACAAACTCCCAGCCATAAAATAAATAAGTCATGGGGATGTAATGTTCAGCACAGGGAATATAGTCAACAATATTGTAATAACTTTGTATCGTGACAGATGGTTACTAGTCTTATCAGGGTGATCGTTTGTGATGTAAATAAACGTCACAAAAAATTTAAAACAGATCTACCACATGATCCAGCAATACCACTTCTGGGTAGTTATCAGAAGAAAACAAGAACACTAATTTGAAAAGATATGTGCACCCTTATGTTCATTGCAGCATCATCTACAAAAGCCAGGATACGAAAGCAACCTAAGTGTCCATCAGGTATCCATCAGTAGATGAATGGATAAAAAACAAGTGATATACACACACACACAATGGAATATTATTCAGCCATTAGAAAGAATAAGATCGTCAGTCTCACTCTTAATAAAGATAGGTGCATCATGGTGGGTGGCAAAAGACTACTGTAAACTTAACTAATGTTAATCCTAATCTCAGCTGTAGTGCCAGATGTGTTATCTTTATAGAACAAATCATGCTACTAGTGATCTGGTAATTGAGTTCTTCCAATCACCACCAGGAAGCAGAGCCAGAAGTTTGCATTCACTTAGAATTGACACCAGTGCACATTAAAGATCTTGTCCTGGGGTTTTGTTTACTCTCCTCCTCTCTTTCATAGTACAGTCCAGGGGACTTAATCATCTGGACATTCCTTCAAACAATGTGCTGGTCCACCATATTGATGACATTGTATTAACTCAACCTGGGGAGCTGGAAGGGGCAAGTACTATGAATGCCCAGGCAAGAAATATTCACACCTGAGGTCAGAAGGTAAGCCCTTCAGAGATAAGAGGCAGGCTACATAGTGTAGTTCTTAGAGGTCAAGTTGTTTGGGGTCCAAACACACGTCTTACACCTTGCACTTCTACTGCTAAGAAAGAATCACAGTATTTGATCAGCCTCTTCAGATTTTGGAGATAGCACATGCTGCATTTGGTGGTGAGTTGATTACATTGCACCCTTGCCACCTTGCAGGGCACCAATTCATACATATTTGGACTGATACATATATGTGATCAGTGATCATAGACATATGTGTGATAATGAGAGCTCACAGAATGCTGGCACATTATCATGGAATCACCCAAAATATTGAATGAATGGACCCACATAACTGTGGGATTCACCAATCTTTTCTACATACCACATCAACCACAAACTACCAGCCAGAGAGAAAATCTCAACAGCCTCTTCAAGTGCTGCCTCCCCTCCCAACCCCACTTGCCCACTCCACTACCAACCAGTATGTCCTGGCTCACCTCCCAGATGAACTGTTAACATTGCAATCCTCCAGCCTGTGCTTTCTTCCGGGGGGACCAAACTAAAGCATGGATGTAATAGCTGCATGGGTTCTTGTCAATTTGTCAACATCATTCTTTCTCTTCTAAACATGCCTGCCTTGTTCCACTCCATTTACTGGGCTAGGATAGCAAGAGCATTTGTCTGCAGCCAGCATACATCAAATTTTCCCGTAGACACCAATTCTTATAATCAGGACACAGGATTTATTAAATTTATTTCAGACTCTGAACTTGACTTTCATTAGGTCTGGCCTGATTTATTTTTAGTGCCTTGAGCCAGTGCTTACTTCCACAGGAAAAAGCATGTTGTAGTAAATTAGGCAGGTTTTATGGGGGGATGTAGACCGTCTTGGGTTTGGGTCTTATGAGCTTGCTTTATGTTAATGTGGGGTGGGGTGAGTGAAGTTTGAGTATCATAAACTCTGCACTAAGTTTCATCATCTGTACTCTGAGAATAATAATATGTATTTTGCAAGGCTTTTTCTAAATGTATTTAAAGCAAGCCACTCAGTGGCTAGTACATAATAAATTCTTAACAAAAGCTAATTTTCCTATACTGTTCACTTTAACTCTGTGTGTAAACTCCCTCTTCTAATCTTCAAAATGTTTATAATATAGAACAGAAATGATGTCTATGAGGCTTAAAGGGGATAAAGTACGTAGAGCACTGATACACAGTAAGTGCTCAATAGATGTTAATCCCTTTTCCATGTAGCACTATTTCTATCTGCTTTAAATTGTCAGACTTTTGAACAACAACTTTGTCTAGTCATAACTGGAGAGAAGAAAAGCATATTCTTTAATCAGACCTCAGTTCTAGCCATTTACTTTCTAGAGCAGCAATTCGTGCACATAATCCTTTGACCCTCATCCCAGGTTTCTCTCATCACCTGGCTTGGTGTGATGAATGCAGTTTCTATCCCTTCACCCAAAAAGGATCAGTTTGGGAGGTTACTTTCCCACAAGCAGGCAATTCCATTTTCATGCCTTTCTGTTAGAAAGATGGAAGTGAAAAAAGAGAGCAGGCATGGAAGCCAGAGTGAAGACGTGACCAGTCACGACAAATTTCCACGGACAGCAATTGCTCTTCAGCTCTCTGGCTTTCAGAAGAGTGGCCCAGATTCCAGAATTTCTAAATAGAATGGGTCAGTGGCTTCCCAAGGCCAGAGCAGTGGGAGAAGTTCACTCACCTGCTGGCAATAATAAAGTGAATTGGCTGTATGGAATTTAAAAACGATAATAAAACTGACCAAAAGTTGGCCTGCTTTTTTTTTTATCACCACATGGCAGCAATTCTAAATAATGTTAGTTTTAAAAATTCCTCTCTGAAAAATCTTTTGTAAGACTACTGAATAATTACTATAAGTACTCTTGGTATTTTTATTACTTACCTTTTAATGAACATTGCATTCTGCGTGGAGGTTAATTTGCTGAGCAGTAGCCCGCATCCTCCACACATGGGGACTCAGCTACAAGCCTTCCGTTCAGCACCCCGTCTCCAACCTCACGGTACTTTATATATTCTCGCGTTTAAACAGTAGATTTGAAATAAAAATGAGAGCACAGAGAAGATGATAAAGAAACAGAACTAGAGTCATTTCAATTCTCTAGCCATGTGACTATTCATGTTTAAAATTTAAAACAGTGAAAGAATGAATGCAGACTGAAAGTGCATTATTTTAAGTTCGGTCAGTACAAATTTTGGTTCATAGGAGAAATGTATTTGTGTTATTTCATGATTTTATTGAGAATAAATTTGCTGTATAGAGGAAAGGATATTAAAATATGACCCACTTTAGATGTCAAATATCCCCTGGGATGGATTTAGGGTGGCAATCTGGTGAGATGAGGTGACTAGGGGCCTTACCTTTAATTATCATTTGCATAGCAGTTTCCATATTTCCATATAGATCGTATTTAACATATCAATAAAAATAACAATGTATTCTAAAGTTGCTTTTAAAATTCACACTTACATAGGAATGGGAAGCAAATATTTTTTCATATCCCAAAATAATAATGACAGCATGAAATAGCATCTACATGTACACCGTCACAATAATGATGTTCAATTTGGCGTTAGTTCAATGACATCTATCAAAAGCATATCACATTTATTCTACTCTCAAAACAAACGAAAACAAAGCTCAGGAACTGAAAAGTTAGGGAGGCTTTTTTCTTTTGCTGTGTAAGAAGCAAAAGCCTCACGGTACATTTAACCTTCAGGATTTATAGATTTGGATTTATAGAGGGAGCTGCAGCATAACTTGCTTTGCTATCATTACTAGTTTCCCCCATTAAGTCTTTATCCAATCATATATGACAGAATTCACGGTCAAAACCACACTGGGGCATGTAATCTTGGGGATGGCCATGAGTAGGCTGGGGACTCACCCCTGCCCTCCCTCCCCCATCTTGGCAATCATTTCTCTTATCACCACTGCTGCTGTATTCTATGGCTATTGAGGCTATAATTTAGGGGTATGGAATTCATTTTTTGGATTAAGAAGAAATACATGTTTCTCAGACACGCATCTGTGGATGGCTAATCTGGAATAAGATTCTTTAAGGATAGGAGATACACTTGACTTCCAGTGCAAAGAGCAATGGCAGACATGGAAGCAAACGTGATTTATGCACAATTTGTCAGTTCCAGCAGTTGTCTGATTTTCACCCCAGACTCTTTCCTTTTGCCTTTAAGGATCTGCTGGTTGTCTGATGTGTCTTTCTGGGCCAGCTCATTTCCACAGTTAAAACTCAGACTACTATCAATAAAGTCAGGATTGTCTGTTTATCTCCACAAAGATCTCGTGTAAACAGGATGAACTTTACATCTTAGTTGTTTTTCAGAGAGCCCACAGATAGTGTGAAATTGCTTCTGGCATAGGGAAAGCAAACATTGTTCCAAACTAAACGTATCTGGGCAATTTCCTTCTTTTGCTTTCTCTATTATTGAATATATTTATAATTCCCTAAGCACAAAAGTCCCCTCACAGCCTCTCTTGTACATTCCTGCGGAGAATTCCGAATGCCGTGGTAGTGATTAAGATAATGTAAATACATAAATAGCATAACGGCTTTCCTTCGTGAAGAAATAATAGCCAAATTTGGTTTCCACATAATGGTACTATTGAGTCCTGTCTTGAAGAAATTCTGCTTAGGAATATTTTGAAGGCAAAAAAAATGAATGTTTACTGTTGGTTGACAAGCTTGAGCGTTTGGTTTGTAACCGGAGTGAAATCTGAAACTGGCCCCCACACACACGGAGAGCAGAGAGGGACTGAAGAAAGGGGCAGACCACCCCGGGTTGGTAGGTGGCAGGTTTAACAAGAGAATTTGCAAACGGGGCTTGTCTTGGGCGGCTGCAAAACCAGTAGATCGCCACATCCGCCCGCCAGAATCTTAAAAGTTTATATAGAGCCCTTAATGCATTCAGTCACATATACCGTCCAGATGGTCTCAACAACACACTGCTCTCTTGAGGCGGTGTCCTTGAAAATGGCTCCCATTGTGGGAACGTGGGCAGAATGCGCATTGCAAGGTCAGGGGAGGGGTTGGGGAGCCTTCCATTGCCCAGGTCCAGTTCTTAGGTCAACTGGTGGTCACGTCCTCTCCATGACCTCCTTCAACACTTCTAAAGCAAGAGAAGGTTGAAAAATCATTTATTGTCATTATTATTAATGTTATTATTAGATAAAAATGGTTGGAATTGGACTCATTTTTATAAATATCATTCTTTTAAAGTCTCTCTCTATTTTTTCAAACTAAAATGTTTGCAGTGTAATAAAATTATTACAGGCAATATAATTTTTGAAAACCCCATGTACTCCAGCTCTATCAAGTATCAGCATTATCCCATATTTGCAGGCTAGCAGGTCTCTATGTATGGTGGTTAAGGGTCCAGACTTCAAAGTGATGCTCCCTGGATGCAATGCCTGTTCTGTTACCTAAATAAGTTCCTTGCTTTATAGTTTTGGGTAAGTTACTTAATCTCTCTGAGTTTCCGTTTCTCAAATGTAAAATTAACATGATAATATCTCATAGAGTTTTTATAATTTTTAAATATATTGATACATGTAAAGAGTTTAGGGAAGTGCCTGGCATACAATAAATAATTAGTACATGTTTATTATAATAATTTCCTTGAGATTAAAAATGATAAAAATTTGAGATACAGTTGAAGCTACCTGAGTATCCCTACCCAGCTCCCTATTTCCCCAGAATAACTGTCAGTCGGAATTTGTGTTTTTAATTTCTAGGCATGCTTTTATGTCATTACTATTACAGTTATAAAAAAAATTGTCCATGGGTAATATTTATATTTTTTGTTCTTTTCAAACTTTATATTAATGCTATTATACTGTATATATTGTTATGTGACTTTTTTCCTCACTATTAAGACTTAGACATGCTCTTATTAATTTATTTAATAACTATTCATTGTGTAAGTAGACCACTTTATTCTCTAGTTGATGGAGTATTTAGATTGTTTCCACTTCTTTTGCTGTTATGATGATTCAGTGGACATTATTGTACAAATCTCCTCATATACTTGTTCCTGAGTTTCTCTGGATTGTATATCCAGAAGTTATATGGCCAGATCAAAGGAAATCAATCTTTTTTATTGGACATTGCCAAATTTCTCTCCAAAGCAGTTATCCTAACTTAAGCGCCAACCAGCGGTGTGTAAGAACTTCCGTTGTGTTAAGGCTCACCAACACTTAGTATTATCAGACTTTTTAATTTTTCCCAATCTGATCAGTATGACATAATCTCTTGTTCTGAATTGCCTGTTTCTAGCTTCTAATTAGGGTAAACCTCTTTTCATAAGTTTGTTGGGCACTTAGATTTCCATTTCTGTGAATTTTCTGTTCATATTCTATGCTCACTTTTCTACTAGATTGTTGGTCTTTTTTTAAATTAGTGTGTAGGAGTTTTATTTTGTTTGGTTAGTATATTTTGGATAGAAATCCTTTATTGGTTATGTATCTTGCAAATATTCTCTTCAGGTGCATTTGATTCATTTTGTTTTGTTTTCACTTTATTTTTGGTAACTTTTTGAATAGTCTTGTTTTCTCTATTTTAGTCAAATTTATCAGTTTTCCTTTATGGTTGTGATATTTTTGTCTAATTATTTAAAAATGTCTTTCTTATCCTGAGGTCATAAAATATTCTCTTTTATTTATTTATTTTTTAAATTTTGAAGTTTTAAAGTTTGCTTTTCATATTTACGATCTCAATAAACTTGAAAAAATATGTATATTTTCCATATAATGTGAGGTAGAAATCTAATTTATTTTCCATGTGACTAAACAATTGTGCCAACAATTATTATTGAACCATTCATCCTTTCCCACACTGATTTGTAATGCCATCTATGTCATATTTCAAGCTTCTTTTCATGCATGGATCTGTTCCCTGGCTCTCTATGTTGTTCCATTGGTTTATTTATCTGTTCCTCTGACAATACCACACAGTCTAATTTACTCCAGCTTTATAATATGTCTTGCACTTCTCCTCCCACTTCCCACAGCACACAATTTTGCTCTCCTCCTTCTCTTTAGACATTTTGTGTGTGTGTGTGAGGAAGGTTGGCTGTGAGCTAACATCTGTTGCCAATCTTCCTCTTTTTGCTTGAGGAAGATTGTCCCTGAGCTAACATCTGTGCTAATCTCCCTCTATTTTGTATGTGGGATGCTGCCACAGTATGGCTTGATGAGCAGTGTGTAGGTCCACATCCAGGATCTGAACCTGCGATCCCAGGCCACCAAAGCAGTGTGTGAACTTAACCACTACACCACCAGGCCAGCCCCTCTTTAGACATTTACAATTTTTAAATTTATATTCTTTGTCCTATACTCTTCCCTGTTAGTTTTATGATAGCTTGTCCAGTTTGCAAAAGACTATGTGGGAATTTTGATTGAAATTACCTTAAATTTAGAGATTAATTTGGATGAAATCACATATTTAAAATTTGAATCTTCCAATCCCTAAGTATGCAAAATCTTTTCAGATCCTTTTATGTCCTTTGATAACATTTTGCAATTTTCTCCAAAAAATTCTTATATCACTTTTGTGAGATTTATTTCTAAGTTCTTTATGGTTTTTGTTGCTATAATTGATTACCTATTCCAATATTCTAATGGAGCATAGGAATATCATTGACTTGTGTAGGGCCTGGGCCTTGCTTGCTTAGCAAGAGCCCAGAAGCCCATTGCAACCATGTGTCCTTCTGGCTCCCTTCTGGGCAGGACACCCAGCTGCTGGGATTTGTAACAATCCAGGGCCTGGCCAGGCTGGATCTTACCTTATCTCACTTAAAGAACATCATGTCTTAAAGGAACACAGAGCCTCTCCACCTGAGCTATTGTTCCTGGGAACACTGGTCATACCAGGGACAGACCCTTGGCAAGCATATGGCCTTTGTGTCCCCTCCCTGTATGAGCAATCCCCTCCCTGCCCGCAGGTTGTGGGTGCACGTTACTGGCCAGCCGGCTGCCTCTGGACCTCCCTGCAAGTAACTCCCAATAAACCTATATGTCTCGTTTGCCTTCTCTGGGTCTTTTCTTTGGTCTCTCTGCAACCTGTCCCTCACTGCTCACCCAACTAGGTGCGCGACCAGACAACTTTTAGATGATGACTTTCTATATGACCTTTATATTTTGGTGAATTAATTTATACATTTTATTAGCGTTTATTTTTTCTAGTTCCTATGGATTTTTTTTGCAAACGATTATCTTTAAAAAACAAGCTATACCTTTCTTTCCAATATTTATACTTATTTCTTTTTCATCACTTACTTCATTGTCTCAGAAATCTATTACCATGTTTAATAGAATTGACTATAAGAGAAATCTTTGTCTTCTTGACCTTACTGGAATACTTATAAAGTTTAACCATTATTTTATTAAAAAACTTTTCCTTTATATTAGTTTGATAATCATTTTTATTGGGATGAGTCTTGCTTTTGTGTTTCTAGTCCTTAACAACATTATTTTCTTTTTGATCCTGATTATGTATATTTGACTCTCTCTTGGTATTTTATATGTCATTACTATGTGTTTAGATCAGACACAATTGTCTAAATGTGAAGTTACTATATTCTCCTGTCTGGTAGTTTCAGAATCACATTTTAAAAAAGAGAAAAGTCATAATCATGAAAAAAATTTGCCTGAGATATTATAAAGTGGCTTTCAGAAAACCCAAGTCTAACAAATTAATTGTGTTGTCCAAAATCCTGGATGTTTACCATGGGCTATTTTCTTTTTATAGCATGATGTTGGGTTAGGCAAACACTTGAATTTGAGTTATCTTTTTCTGGAGGTGTAACTTTTATTGTTTCCTTGATAACAGGAAAATAATTTACTAAGTTACTAAAGATTTTTCAAACTGCTGAAGTTTTGATAGTCTACAGCAGGAGTTGGCAAACTTTCCCTGTAAAGAGCCAAGTAATAAATTTTCAGCTTTGAGGACCATATGGTTTCTGTCACAATTACTCAGCTCTTCTGTAGCAGCACAATCGTAGACAATACATAAATGAGTGGATGTGTCTACGTTCCAGTAAAACATTATTTACAAAAACAGGCAGTAGCTGAATTTGGCCCACTGGCCATAGTTTGCCACCTCCTGATCTACGATAATCTTTAGAAGTGAATTGTAAATTAGGTGTTCAAGAATATGAATATAATCATAAAAAATATTAAATCCATGAAAAAAAAATTAACTACACTTAACTTTTCAAAATTGATTATGTTAAATAGAAAAATGAAATATTAATTACAAAAGGTTTATGTGTTGTCAATATCTTTTCTGAATATTAGACTAAAAATGAATAAGGCACATGCTCAGAAAATTAGATGGGTACATTTATTTTAACTTGCACGTTGCTGATCAATAAACATTAATTAGTCTATACTGCATAAGTCATTAACAACAGTAACAATAATTAACATCTTAAGATTTACAAATTATAATTCTTTGGGGTGCAGTTCTATTGAATCCAATGTAAAGTGAGAGTTTCCCTTTGACATCTAAATTTTTTGAGGATGTATGTCCCACTATTAGACATAATGCTAATAAGACCATGAAAGAGAAATCAAGAAGAATCTAAATTATAACAGAACATAGAAACTCCAATGTTAAAATATTTCCACATGTTCTCAAAAATTAGCTACCAAAGAGGGGAATAAAGGATCTTCTATAAGTAGCATGGAAAGATCTATGGCAAGTTTTGTTCTTTTTAGGAGAATTAAGATCCCAAGAATTGACCATAAGCAAAGATAGGAAGCAGGCTGTGAGTTTTAGCCTTTAGCTAGTACTTTTAGCTTCATTGTAGTAATGTTTCTTTCTTCTAGGGAGGAAGCACAGGGGGGCACATAGAGGCTCAGAAATTTATATTACCAAAGGACACTCAGCTTTACACACAGGAGCAGGAAGCTGATCCAAATGTAAATTGCTAGAGGATTCTAGGTCGAATTGATTTTAGAGGTCTGGGGTTTAAAAAGAATTCAGTGTAAAGGATTATAGAATATGCGTTAGAAAAACAAAATAGTGGCGGCAATACTGAGTTTTGAAATGTTCACCTTAAGTCAATAAAGATCTGTCAAAATCAGTGTAAGAAGCATGATGTTAAATTACTCCAATGATAAAACCTGTCCCTTTTGCTTCATAAGACAATATCTCTGACAAAAGGAAGGATTCTCAGTACTAAAACTGGGGAGGACTGTATGTGGAAGGCAAGAAATGCATTGTTTTCAATAAAAACATGGCCAGGCTTCAGTTTGGGAATCTGTGTGGGGAGAACATCTGTGCAGGAGAGAGAACCTTTGAAAAGGTTCAATCATCTTCTTGCTTTCCCTGTTACCTGATATTTTGAGAAATGAGACCCATGGCAGGGAGAAGGCTTGCTATTGTGTTCAGAGGCCAAATGAAATGATGCACTTCAGGGCATTTCAAAATAAAAATAAAAGTAGCAAATATAATTTAGGCATAGAACATTCCTGAACTAATTTAATTGCGTATTTCTTTAAAGCAGACAACCACCTGGAAGCAGTCATAACAGCAGCAACAGCAAATCGATTTTGGTGAGCAAACTAAGTTAAATATTAAGATCTAATAATATACTGTCTTGGAAGCAGCTGTGACCTTATTTATTTCCTTTTTAGAACAGTGCTAATAGTTTACAAACAGAGCATGTCTCTATTATCTTATCACACTGAAAACGGAATTATTGATTTCTACTGAAAAAAGAGCATAAAATAAGTACATATCTCTAAGGCTTATAGGAGTTATATAGTAATATCAAAGATATTACTAAGAACTTTGAGATTTTTTCCCTGGAAAAGGCTTTCAATACTTCAAAATGACATAAATAGAAACATCAAATAATATAATGTGTGTCTGAGTAGTTGTGTGTTATCTAATCAAAAAACTTGGTTATTGAGGCAGGTGTATGGTCTGCATAGTAATTAGAAATTAGCATAAAAGGTCCCTTGACTCTAGTCAGTACCTCAACATTTAAGATGGTTCCCAATTTTGTGTTGAAAGAAAAAAATATAATTGGATCAGGTTTTCCCCATGCCAACTAATATAACCTGGTTCCTGGAACTAAGGATGTTTTACAGAGGTGGGAAGGAAGTGGCAATCTAGGGAAACTGAGTTTCAATCTTTGAGCCAAAAGCAGCTACTTGTTATAGGGCTTGAGAAGATTTTTATATGCTCAGTTTAGAGTCAACTCATTTTTTTCTTTAAATATAAAATAAATACTATTCTCTGGTGTTATTAAAGTATGAATATGCGACCGTGTGCATATAGTTTCTTGAATGATAACTGCTGAGGATACTGCGGTAAAACAAGAAATGTAGTCCCTATCTTATAACTCTAGCCAGTAGGTTCCTTCTTCCAGAGAATGAGAAGTCTAGTGTTGTAATACAACTTAAACTGGGTGAAGATGGGATGGTGTTATGTGATTTTATCAAATTTCTTTCGGTTCTGCCTGAAATTGGGGATGTCGTAGGAAAAGGCAATGGATACAAAAACATATTTTACAAAGCTCAACTCATTAAAAAGAGTTCAGAAGTAATTAATCTGTAAGATTCCTGCAATGAATCCATGTTAATTATGAACTAATCAATGATTTGCTAGAACTCAGGATTCTGGTATAACAAATACCAAATGACTTCAAAGAAACTCCTACTTGTATCAGGAATAACACATATTTTAAAAAAAAGGAAAAAGATATTTTACATTCTTCTCAGTCGTGAAAGCACAGTAATTCAAAATTAGCTTTGCATCATGTGAACAGTTCAGTCATTAAAGAACCTGAATATGTATTTCTTAATAATATGGACCAGGGCTAATACATAGTCAAATCACTCTTGACTAAAGGAGTGTGACATTTTCTTCTCAAAACTAAGATAGAAATCGACTATGTTAAGATTTTTTTTTCAGGGGAAAAGCTCATTTTTCTACTTTTATTTCAGTTTGTGGCATATGAGTGAGGTATGGCACTTTAGTACCCCAAAGATGATGAATCAGAGCAGTGTCCTAGTCAACACCTTTCTGACCATTTGATAACAGGCATTTTTGGAGATTTTGTGGCCATTCCCCTCCTCCATAGCCACAATAAATTACAGCTTGCCGTTTTCAAACGTGCTCTTGGGTATTATTTCAGTGGCATTAGCATTAAAATACATTTCCTCAAGGTAAATGAATTCAACCTAAGAAAGATGAAAAATTTAAAAAAAAACTCTCTAGTTCTGGAATATGCCCCTCTTTAGATTTAAGATTAGCTGACATCAATTTGCCCCAGTAGTTGCTGGAAACAAATTGGTCAAATAGCATTTGACTAACATTATGAGATGACAAGCTCTCTTTTAGTGACTCTGATTATGTATTCGCTGGTTATACACATGTCCCACTTTATTGGTCTACAAATTACGTGTGTAACGTATAATCAATCATACAATATGGAGTGCACACATTTCCCTCTGTTTTTGATTAACCCTTATTTCTCTCCTGAAGACATTTTCATGTATCTCAACATGTGTAATCAAGTCAAAGGAGAATATGATGAATGGTGAGTAGTTAATTGTTGCATAAACCAGATGTGTCAGGTATTAATGTAATCAAACATGAGTTTGCAAGCTGTGAATTTTCAAAATGGCAGAACCAAGCGACTTGGAGCAAATAGACTTGGTTAAACTGAATTGTTTTCTCCTACAATATAACAATGACTCACCATATGCCATCAAGTTCAACTTCTGTTTTATTGGGATATTTTGTTGGATTGCTTTTCATGTCAAGTGGAGTAGAACGTTCCTTAGATTAATCTATCCATTGAGAATATTTGACATTTTTTGAGAAAAATATTGTGATGTGTGGATAATAAAACTCACTAACCTGGGACAAGTGGGTAACTCTTGACATTAAGGGAATACTCATAAAAATGATGTGCTTGTAAGTAAGACTGTCATATATGTATCTCTGACATCGCATCCCCGAAAAACAAACCGCTTTTCCCAAACAAGATTATGTTTCGCATGAATAATTCTCACTGTCTTAAAATTACTTTCTGGAATGTCAATGAAAGCACAGGAAAGACTGAGTTAGCTATCAGGAGGAACAGAAATCTGACAGATGATGGAATGTTATCAGAGCATCTTGGAATTGGAAGGGACATTATAAGTCATCTAGAATAATTGTTTTCTAAACTTCAATTATTTAAATACCATTCTCACAATTTTTGCCTATCTCCATACCATTCTTTATTAGCTCCCTATTCCTGTTGCAAACAATACCATAAATTTGGTGGCTTAAACAATGCAAATTTGTTGTCTTTTAATTCTGTAGGTCAAAAGTTGGACATGGGTCTCATGGGCTAAAATCAAGATTTGGCAGGGCTGCATTACTATCTGGAGGCCCTAGGGGACAATCCACTTCCTTGCATTTTGCATCTTCTAGAGGCCACCCACAGTGCTTGGCTCATGGCCTGCCTTCCTCCATCTTCAAAACAGCAACATTGCATCTCTGTGACCCCACTTCTGTCCTCATGTCTCTTTCTGACGAGAGCTGAGAAAAGTTTTCTGCTTTAGGACTCATGTGATTAGATTGGGCCCACTCAGATAGTCCAGGGTAATCTCCCCATCTCAAGGTCCTTAATTTTAATCCCATCTGCAAGATCCCTTTTGCCAGGTAAAGTAACAAATGCATAGATTCTGGGGATTAGGATGTAGACATCTTTGGGGGGTTGTTTTTCTACCTACCCCACCTTTTAACATAAACTAGTTAATGCTTTGATTTGATTCACTTATTTACTTAGATTTATTTTTAAAAGAAAAATTTATATCATTACTATAAAAGGAAATCCAAAATCAGAATAAATTCAGTGAAGGTAAAACAATGGTATCAGATTTAGTTAAATGGATATTATTGCCTCTGAAGGCTCAGAAGCTACGGTTCTCTTGGTTGAAATGTGGGTTAGCATGTTTGAGTAGTATTAAGGTATATTAGCACCAACATGAGGCTTTCCTCTAGGCAGTAATGGCAGGATTGAAACTAGAACTGAAAAGAGAATGGAAAGGTCTCATTAGGCACGTCAGTGATTTTGAATGCTGTGTCCACGTAGTGCTGAAAATCATTTCATGACCCGTTAATAGTTCATTTCTCACCAGAAATTTATGTCCCACATTCTGAGAAGTTCACAGGTAGTGTCTCAAGTCTCTGTTGGTACAGGCGGTTCCCTTGGTAAAATCCTTGCCCCATGCCTATTCAGCCTCGGGCTTGGGCAGTTTCTAGTGGTCAGATTTCTGATTGACCAGGCAGCTCATTCATTAAATCAGTTTTTTTAAATGTATAAGCATATTACATGTGGTACATTCATTTGGGAATGAAAATCTTTTTTTAGGGATTTCTACCCACTTGTCCTAGCTCTGCACTCTAGCAATACAGAACAAGTTGAACTACCCAGCAAAGGAGACTGAGAAGTGCATACAGAATCTGAATCAGACAATCTGGGTTCAAGTCACCGCTCTGCCACTAACTGGTGAAGTATTTTGCAACAAGTCTATGTTTTTTCAGGCTGAAGAATGGGGAATAGTATAATAATATTAATAGCAACTACACAGAACTTTTGTAAAAATTAAACATGCTAATGATGTGAAATCTTCGAAGCCATAAACTTGGTGACCAAATAATAATTGATTGTCCAAATTGGAACATTTCTGAGAGTGAAAGAGAGTGTGTTGATAATTGTGTTGCTACAAGAGGCATAAACTGGGGCTGCCCTAGTAAATCAGGACGCAGGTTCATACTAAACATAGGGGACTTCATTAATTTTAATATTACTTCCTGGTTTTCATGGAAGAGCTTCTCTATTTGAAATCAAATGATCGTATCAACTCTGTTTTTATTTCTTTGTTTTTAGCCTAAATTGGTCCATTTCTTTCAAATATTTCAACATGAGTATTTCTTAGACTCCTTTTCCTGGTCAACCTCATACAAATTGGGCATAGTTTTTTCGGAGGTTTTTTGGGTTTTTTTTGGTGAGGAAGATTGGCCCTGAGCTAGCATCTGTGCCCAGCTTCCTCTATTTTGTATGTAGGATGCCTCCACAGCATGACTTGATGAGCAGTGTGTAGGTCCGTACCTGGAATCCAAACACACAAACCGTGGGCTGCGAAAACAGAGCCCGTGAACTTAACCACTTTCAAAAACAAAACTCTGGGGGCTGTCTTTCTGCCTCACATGATTGTAATGAAAATCAATGAATTAATATCTCTCTCAAAAGGACTTAGACTCATGCCTGGCACATATAGACATGTTATAAGTGCTGTTAAATAGAATAAATAAATGAGGTTAATGGAACTGACAATACTCAAAACAGCAATCTACAATTTTTTTGTGAGTCCCTACATTAGACATTGAGATAAAACAGTAAACAATAAATGTACAGTCCCTGCCCTCAGGGAGCTTACAGGACAGCAGAGACAACAGATGTTAAGCAAGCAGTTGAATAAATTAATGAGTTGCAAGTGTGACTGGAGCTGTGAAGGAGAAAAGCAAGATGCAGTGAGACTGTTTCACCTCGTCTGGGGGCCCAATTTTGTCTGACCAATGTAGACTACAGAGGGACAATTATGTCTCTTGTGCTGACACCAGAAGCATGTTAATTAATGTAAAAATTCATTAGCTTCCAAGCAGCTGTGTCACACTATGAGCTCATGTTGAGCTTGTGGTCATTAACACCCTCAGGTCTTTCTTTGCATGAGCTGTTGTCAGATGGATCCCCCAGCTCTGTAACTTTTTAATTGATTTCTTTAAAAGCCCAAACGGAGATTTCAAATTTATTTTTAATAAAGTTCATCTTGGTGTCTTTGGTCCTTGCTCTGGTCTGTCAAAATACTTTCTAATTTTGGTCCTTCATACACCACGTCAACTCTTCTTTTTAGATTGTCATCTCTAAATTTGATAAGCATCCTTTCTATGTCTTATGAGGGCTTTTGTCAGAGTTCTAGTTTCTAGATCTTTTCAGTTTACTTATTTTAATTTTTATAAAAGCAATACCTCTTTCTAGTACAAAATGTAGGAAGATAAGAAAAGGTTTAAGAAAAATTAAAAATCTCCATCACATCTCCATGATAGTAATACTATCAACATTGTTCTCTTTTCTAATTTGAGGAAAATATACTGAAGAAATCAGGAGCATATAGCATATATGTTTTTGAAACTATGGAGCACATATCTATGTCTTTAGATTTTCTTTCACAGCACAATTTTAAAAGGTAGTGTAATTTTTTTCCATCCATATTTTATTTAACAAACTCTTCACTTGGGACTTTATGTTATTTCTATTTTCTTGCTATTATAAAGTAAGGCTGTGATAAACATCCTTGTAGATAAAATTCTAAACACAGTGGAGTGCATTTTGTGAAGAAGATTAACCCTTAGCTAACTGCTGCCAATCCCCCTCTTTTTGCTGAGGAAGATTGACCCTGAGCCAACATGTGCCCATCTTCCTCTACTTTATGTGGGGCACTGCCACAGCATGGGTTGGTAAGTGGTGCGCATGTCCACACCTGAGAGCCAAACCTGCGAACCCCAGGCCGCTAAAGCAGAGCACACAAACTTAACCATTCTGCCACCAGGCCAGCACCTAGAGGACAGGAATTTTTACATCCTTTTGAGAGAGAGATTTTCCCTCCCTTGTTAAACAATGACTTCTAAAGTGGTTTCCTCAAGGAATCTTCTGTTCCTTGACCATCCAGTTTAAAATCCATCTCATCCTCTTCCCCAAGACACAGTAACTCCTTATTGACTTTCTCTGCCTTGTTTTTGCCAGAGCACTTATCATAACTTAACATATTATCCAATTTTCTTATATATTTGCTTATGGTCTATCACCCTCTCACTAGAATGCAAGCCCATAGGGAAGGATTTTTGTTTCGCTCACTGCTGTATTGCCAGCACCTAGAACAGTAACCAGCATCAGTAGTAAGCACCCAGTCAATGTCTGTGAAAGAATGTGAAAGGGTCTAGTTTCTTGCGGATACAAACTGCTAGAACAACTCCATATACCACCCTCCCACCCCTTCTCTGCTGACAGCTTGCAGGATTCCTGTTCTGCAGTGGTGATAATCTGCACTCACATTTCTCTCTCTGGCAAGGGATGCTCCCCTTTTCCTCTGTAGGTCTCAGGAGGACATGAGGCCACATGAAAGCTTGCCCATATATTACCCATGCAATATATTATTCTAATCTTTCCAACAACCATATTGGTAAGTTTTACTCTTTATATCAATGAAGACAAGAGGGCTCAGGGAGGGTGCATAATTTGCTGGCGGTTACCCAGTTGGTTGTAAAGTGTTCTTAATAAACTATGAACGCTGCCTCTCAGTAACCAGCTGAGTGACTCTGGGTGAGCCATTTAATCTCTCTGATTCTGTTTCCTCATTTATAAAATTAAGGGGTTGGATCTGATCTCTGAATCTGACACTAAAATTATTTCATGACCAGTATGAACCATTTATCTCTTAAAGGATTATTAATTATGTTCTCACAGAGGGACTTTTTCCTTTCTACTAATACCTCTATTAAAGAAAGGAGGAATTTCCGCAGGACCCTTTTAATCTTAGAATTCTGAAAACCGTAGACAGAAGTAATCAGTCAAATATCATGTTCTATAATATCAAATTAGGGAGTTACAGAGTAAAACTATCATCATATGCTGACCAAATATTACCAAAAGTATTGTAACACGCTGTGTTTCTAAGCATTATATGTAAATTAAAACTTTAAATCATCCCTTTATTCTATGAAAATAACACCCAATTATTTCTGTAAGATAATGACAATTGTTGAACATTTAATGTCTGCTCAAGTGATTCTAAAACCTTTGATGTGTTAATCATTTCATCTCCCCAACAATGCTGTGAGGTAGGGCGTATTATTATTTCCATTTTAGAGATGAGGAAACTTGAGTAGAGAGTTTTAGGGAAATTGTCCAAAGTCATACATAATAAGTGGCAGAATCAGGATTTGGACTCAAACTGCATAATTTCAAAGCCAGCACATCCAGAGACAACATTATATTACTCAGTGCCTAGAGGTTGTGTGTTGGGGTATTTATATTCCAGAGAGGGGGGAAAAAGGTAGATTAGTCCTATGACACAAGAGAAAAACTTATGACATATTTGAAACCCAATTATATAAAATGGGATTATAATAGAATATGTATATTCTATAGAATAGAATAGAATTCTATATAATTGAATAAAATTCTACAATGATATTATTCTTCCAGACTATTCTTAATCTTCTTTTTATTTTAATTATTTTACCAATCTTATCTATTGAAATACATAAAGTACATTCTCTTCCTTCTTTACATCCAAGCTACATCACTACATAGCCATAGTTATCAAATTGTTGTAGTAAGAAATCAGTAATAATATATCAACTTTTTACTTTAGTACACCTGTTACTATTTGGTGACCCATCGCATGAATGTGTCAGCCTACTGGAGAAACTTCATTCTGCAGCATTTGAATTAGCTGCTTCTGCTGATAATTAGCTTCTCTTACAGTTAGGTCAATTCTAAATTGCTGCACTCTGATAATTTGTGATCCCTTTCCTGGTTTTGGCATGTTGGTAGTCTGTTTTTAGTGCATAAACTCTGAATGATCAAATTTAAGGAATATTCTTCAAGTTAATCTTCCACTTTGTGTCCCTGGTGAAGATCAGCAATGGTCAGTCAAAGAAAATTTTGGAAATTACTGTTGTCCATGCTGCTAAGAACAAAAGCTACCTAGAGTAAATAAAAATAATGCTATGCACCTACATGGCATTCATGTTTTTGATAAATATTCATTCAAATGCACTCTGCAAGAGAAGGAGACCTGGCCCTTGCCTTCAATGAACATTCAGTCTTATTCCCCAATAACGTCTTACCTTGTGGCTTCATCATAAAAGCATTTTGTTGTCACTGTTATCCACGAGTGGTTATGATTCCAGAACTCGTCTCATTTCACGTCTGGAAAAGAAGCCAATTATCAGCAGAAGAAGCCAATTCAAATCCTGCAGAAAGAAACTGTCTTGTAGTTTATGTGCTGACAAATTCAAGGATGGGTCACTAAATAGTAATGTGTATTAAAGTAAAAAGTTGAATATTTTATTATCTCTTCCTTTATACAACAATTCTATAACTATGGCTCTAGAATCTTCAGTTGTCTGTTTTTAAGTGGTGGAATGAAAACTCTCGATGTAGAATTACCACAAGGCTAGATGCATGGAATTTACACAAATTAAAAGAGTTTATTATTATAAATATGTACAAATTCAAGCAGAAAAATTCTTAAAAATACACTTAAATCATCTAGCCATTTAATATCTGCAAGGAATTGTTATTTTGGAACTATGTATATCATGCACTTTGTTAATCTTTTCTATGCATCTGAACCTTGCTGAAACAAATCTCATCTTATTCATTACTGTCTTATTATTTTTTTAAAAGGATGCTTTAAGTACAGAGATTCCTCAAAAAATTAAAAATAGAAATACCTTATTATCCAGCTATCCCACTTTTGGGTATCTATCCAACAAACTTGAAATCAGCAATCCAAACAGGCTTACACACCCCTTTGTTCACTGCAGCATTATTCAGTATAGCCAAGAAGTGGAAGCAACCCAAGTGTCCCTCGACTGATGATTGGATAAAGAAGATGTTGTATATATATACACAATGGAATACTACTCAGCCATAAAAAAAGACAAAATTGTCCCATTTGCAACAACACGGATGGACCTGGAGGGTATCATGTGAAGTGAAATAAGCCAGACAGAGAAAGACAAACACCACATGATTTCACTCATATGTGGAATATAAACTAACATATGGACAGAGAGAACTGTTTGGTGGTTACCAGGGGGAAAGGGGATGGGGGGTGGGCACAAGGGGTGAACGGATGCATTTATATGGTGACCGACAATAATGTACAACTAAAACGTCACAATGTTTTAAACTATTAAGACATCAATAAAAAAGTCCAAAAGATGATGTTTTATTTATACATTTTTATATAAGCAAAATGTATCGCAAATTGGAATAATTCTCTTAGTCAAGTTAACTGCTGCCAATTGTGTCATGGAGTTTTAATATAGTTTCCGCTTAGGCAAGCCAAAATTGACAAAACTAAATACTGGTACGAACTGTCAGGTCAAAAATGAACTCTTAATATGACAACTGAAGTAAACTGCTAAGAAACCTGGCTGTCAAAACAGAAGTTATGGCTTTGTAATGTATATATAGTTAAAAGTACAGGTTTCTCAGGCACCCATCTGTCAAATGACAGGATGCGATATGTCCTGTGGCTCCACTGTGTTCACTCCTAAGTATAGGGCCAGGAAGACTTGTGCTAAAGCCTCAATAAGAAGAGATTTGGTGTAAATTGTACTTCCAGATTTTAATGTATGGTTTTTATGTTTCTCATGTTGATAGTCTATTATTTTTATATTGATAAAATCTCCTCTCAATGAAAAGGACAAGATTCTATTCTAAAACATGTCAAAATCATATTTTTCTTGTAAGGAAAAAACAAAGAGCTGTTTACAAAATTATTTCGGGAAAGAACTAATCTTTTCCTGGCTCCTTCCAGGTAAAAAGATAATTTTAGCACTATCTCTGGTATGGCATTGAACTAGGCACCGGGGATCAATGCCTGCAAACTAGATGTACATAGGTTATCAACGTGAGCTGTTTCAGGAAAGCTTCAGAAAGAACGTTGATGATGAATGTCTATAGACTCAAAATAGGCAGAAATTATAAATCTCCAATACTTACGACATAGCACGGAGTGTAAAATATGTAATTGGGGCATCAGCTTTTATAAAACCTAAAATTTTAAATCAAGTGACACTAACCACACAAGTTTAACAATTTGCTATGGTAAACTGAACATCTATTATGTATCAAGCACGAATATAGATACTTAACATGTGTCATCTAATTGAATTACACCAATGCAGAAAGGATTGCCAGGGGAGAGAATAATCAATCCAGAGAGCATTCATTAAAGAGATTTCTAAGGAAGAGAAATGTTCTTGAAAATAAAAGGAGCCAGCATGAATTACATGTCACATCAGTTGTCAGCAGTGTTTGGGGAGGAGTCCAGAGTTTTTCCATGAACTTTAGTCTGTGAAAACAAGTGCATTAACTACTTTTCCCTCTTCTATTTAGGGCATCGTTTTTTAAAGTTGACAACCTCCTGCAGGGATGTTCTGAAAGACAGAGACATCTTGTCAGAATTATAAATGTCCTTGGTGGATGAGGCAGAGAGGGTTGACTGTGTAGGACAGTCCTGACAAGTCCTCAGGACTTGAAGTGGTAACCCTCTTTTTTGGTTAGGTTTTTTGTTTTGTTTTGGATGAGAGAAGATATTTTAAAGACTGTGAAGTACAGAGGTTTTCAATTCATTTACCTGTAATCGTGTAGGAAAGGATATGCATACAAGTTAGCACATAGTTGGTGTTCAACATATATTTATCTCATCTAACACCCATCACTGCTGACAACTTCTGAGTGAAGGGAGAATGGCAGACTCTAATGGCTGCCAGAGGGGTCATGTAGGGTTGCTCCGTCACTGGACGACCAGTCTTCGCCTCCTCCCCTTTTGCTTCTAATGTCAGCCATGCTCCTGCCATAGTCCAAACTGAATTCATATACATATACATAGATACAGATAGATAGCCGTAATATGTGTGTGTATCTATGGAGTGTATACACAAAGACATATATGTGTATATATATGCACATATCTGTATGTGTGTGTGTGTGTACCTTTGTGTTTGCCACATGTATTTGCCAGCTCCTTACCATTCTTTTGGAAACTGTTGCCGTGCGTACCCCAGATGATATAGTTACTATCATTTTAGATTAGCAAGTATAGGAAAAGATGAACCTCTACACACAGTTGTTAGGTTCCAGGGGTGTATCTATCTAAATTTTCAATAAATTTGTTGAAGGTGTAATGCGCCTCACAACTGGACCTAACAGTCAAAGTATAACTCCTGCCACTCCTCCAACCCAGCCCAACCAGCCCATCCCCTGGAAACTACCCTGTTCAACTTCTGAAAATTTCCATCTTAGTAAACAGTATCACCACCTATCTCGAACCTGGGAGTTTTCTCTCTCTCTTACCCTTTTACATCTAATCCGTCAGCAATCTCTTTTGGCACTATCTCCAAAATATTTTCCAAATCCATCTACTTTTCTCCATTTCCTCCACTATTACCATAGTCTAAGCCACAGACATCTTTTGTCTGAATTACTGCAAGAGCTTTCAGTCAACCACCACTCTTCTCTCTAGTCACTATCTCTAGCTTCACTGGCCTTCTTTTTACTCCTTGCACTAGCCAAATGTCTCCTCTTTTGGACTTTGGCATTTACTGTTTCTTCTGCTTAAAACTCTCTGCCTCTAGATGTTAACCAGGAGCAGACTGTTATGTCAAAGAACATACTGCCTATGTTTTCTTCCAGCAGGTTCATGGTTTCAGGTCTTACATTCAACTCTTTAATCCATTTTGAGTTAATTTTTGTGTATGGTATAAGATAATGGTCTACTTTCATTTTTTTGCATGTGGCTGTCCAGTTTTCCCAACACCATTTGTTGAAGAGACTTTCCTTTCTCTGTTGTATGTTCTTGGCTCTGCTGTTGAAAATTAGCCGTCCGTAGATGTGTGGGTTTACTTCTGGGCTCTTGATTCTATTCCATTGATCTGTGTGTCTGTTTCTATGCCAGTACCAGGCTGTTTTGGTTACTATACTATACTTTGTAGTATATTTTGAAATCAGGGACTGTGATTCCTCCAGCTTTGTTCTTTTTTCTCAGTGTTCCTTTAGCTATTCAGGGTCTTTTGTTGTTTCACATAAATGTTAGGATTCTTTGTTCTATTTCTGTGAAAAATGTTGTTGGAACTTTGATAGGGATTGCATTGAATTTATAGATTGCTTTAGGAAGTATGGACATTTTAATTTTGTTAATTCTTCCAATCCAAGAGCACAGAATATCTTTCCATTTCTTTGTGTCTTATTCAATTTCCTTCAACAATGTTTTATAGTTTTCAGCATACAAATCTTTCACCTCTTTGGTTAAGTTTACTCCTAGGTATTTTATTCTTTTTGTTGCAATTATAAATGGGACTGTATTCTTAATTTCTCTTTCTGCTACTTCATTGTTAGTGTGTAGAAACATAACAGATTTTTGTGTGTTGATTTTGTATCCTGCAACCTTACCGTATTCGTTTATTATTTCTAGAAGTTTTTTGGTGAATCCTTTAGGGTTTCCTATATATGAAATCATGTCATCTGCATATAGTGACAGTTTCACTTCTTCCTTTCCAGTTTGGATCCCTTTTATTTCTTTTTCTTGCCTGATTGCTCTGGCTAGGACTTCCAATACTATGTTAAATAGGAGTGGTGAAAGTGGGCATCCTTGTCTGGTTCCTGTTCTTAGAGGGATAACTTTCAGTTTTTCACCATTGAGGATGATATTAGCTGTGGGTTTGTCATATATTGCCTTTATTATGTTGCAGTACTTTCCTTCTATGCCCATTTTATTCAGAGTTTTTATCATAAATGGATGCTGTATCTTGTCAAATGCTTTCTCTGCATCTATTGAGATGATCGTGTAATTTTTATTCTTCATTTTATTAATGTGGTGTATCACATTGATTGATTTGCAGTTGTTGATTCATCCCTGCATCCCTGGGATGAATCCCGCTTGATCATGGTGTATGATCTTTTTAATGTATTGCTGTATTCAATTTGCTAGTATTTTGTTGAGGATTTTTGCATCAATGTTCATCAGTGATATTGGCCTGTAATTTCTTTTTTTGTGTTGTCCTTGTCTGGTTTTGGTATCAGGGTAATGTTGGCTTCGTAGAATGAGTTGGGAATCTTTCCCTCCTCTTCAAATTTTTGGAAGAGTTTGAGAAGGATAGGTATTAAGTCTTCTTTGAATGCTTGGTAGAATGTGCCAGGGAAGCCATCTTTACACATGTGTGTTTATATGATTGGACTATTCTTCACTGATTTTCCTTTGAGAAAACTTTTCTGACATCCTAAACCTAGGGTTTGTACTCTTTCTATAGTCTACTAGAGCATCCTATATTTATTAACCCCAGTGTGGCGTTAACAACCAGTCTTGCATCTCCCTATGTCCACTTGCACTGTTATATTTTTCCTTCTTTACCACTACACACTTGGTGCCTGGCACAAAGTCTGACACGTGAATCTATGGTGATTGAATAAATGAATGAACAAACAGAGCTGTCTTGCTGGTAGCCAAAGCAGATCTAAGATGTAAGAGAATAGAATCTGAGTATTAATAGTCTGTTCCACATCAGACTGTTTCGTGTTTATGCTGCTCTAAAGTTTTGAACTGATTTTTTGGTATTCTGTTTACCTTGAGCTTAGGCAAGTTTTTTTTTTTTTTTTTTTAGAAAGATTGGCCCGGAGCTAACATCTGCTGCCAGTCTTCCTCCTTTTTTCCTTTTTTATGCCCAAAGCCCCGGTAGATAGTTGTATGTCATAGTTGTACATCATTCTTGTTGCTCTATGTGGGATGCCGCCTCAGCATGGCTAGATGAGCGGTGTGTCTGTCCACGCCCAGGATCTGAACTGGCAAACTCTAGGCTTCCAAAGCAGAGTGCACAAACTTAACTGCTCTGCCACTGGGCCAGCCCCTGCTTAGGCAAGATTTATACCTATATTTTTCAGTATTTTTTTCTGAGGACACTTTTATTGTTCTGCTATGTTCCCCTTTTGTGCTTAAGGGCCTTATTATTTATTTATTTTTTTTGAGAGCTATTTCCACCTATTAGTGCCACTTGGTTTATTAGTGCTACTTTGTCAAATACTGGCAGCATGCCAAACCACTAGGCACCCTGTTTAAAATAGGATCTTGTTTACTATAAAAAGCAAATCCATACCATTTAGTATATTCCACAGAGTAACATTTTTAAAACCTTAAACACATCAGAATTGCTGTACTATCCCCCAATGTTCTTGTTTTCCATTGTCCTTACATAGTCCTTAGTGCTGTAAGGAAACAATGAAAGTATCCAGGTTTCTTCAAGTTCATTTAATAGCTGAAAAAAAAAGTAGAGTGCTCAATTTATGTCATGTACAGTTGGTCCCAAGGGAAGAGAATCTTTCAATTGACCGTGACTGTGACCTGCCATTGCGCTGTTACTCTGCAGAGTCTCTGCAAGTCTCGGGGTTCTGCTGGACTTGATGTGATGATTTTTTCCCCCTTACACTCTGTGGATCTTGTAACTGTAATGACACAAAATGACGGCATGTTGCTTGTTTTTCTGGCACTTCCTCCGTGAAATTTGTACCATTACTGAATGAATTTGCAACATGGCATGAATACTGTCAAAGATTCTTTATAAAATTGGATTCTTGACAGCAACATTGAAGGAGCAAAGTAGAAAACCTTATAAAGGGTGGGAATTTTGAAGAAGACATTTATTAATTGAAATAAATTGTCAAATAATGATTATTTTATATAACACCCTATCATACGAGAATTTGCCTGCTTCCCTTGGGATTGTGATGGAGAAGGTGGGCAGTGGGGCAGAAATACTGAACTCTATTCTCAGCATCTCAGGGCATGATGTAAAGAGTAAATGTTTCCCCAAAATTAGGGTAGTTATAAGGATGTGGAACCCACTCACTATTTTTTATTCAGTTTTGGCCTTAGAATGGTGAAGGGTGGTAGAATTATTTGTTTCAATTTTCTGTAATACTCTTGAAGCTATGTTGGTCATCACATTTGAGACACAATGTGGGATACTCTTTCACTCAGATTCTAAAGGTGGAGTTAATGATTTTAAAAACAGGATGGATGTGGGGCCAGCCTGGTGGCGTGGTTAAGTTAGCACACTTTGCTTCAGCAGCCCAGGGTTCACAGGTTCGGATCCCGGGCATGGACTTACTCCACACTTATCAAGCCATGCTGTCGTAGGTGTCCCACATATAAAGTAGAGGAAGATGGGCATGGATGTTAGCCCAGGGCCGATCTTCCTCAGCCAAAAGAGAAGGGTAGGCGTTGGATGTTAGCTCAGGGCTAATCTTCTTCACTACAAAAAAGAAAACAGGATGGAAGCCATTCAATGTAACCAAATATATCCATGGTATAGAAATGAGGCCTAAAGAATCCAATTCAAAACTAATCTAAGTGATCAATAGAAGTTATGTGCACTTCCATGGCACAATTAATCTAAAAAACATGTGAAATGCAGAAAATATCATTTAACGGTGTCATCACTGGAGTTACAGATTTTAATCAGGCGCTATCTTAATTACAGTCAGTTTCCAATTATGAACAGGTTATGCATCTAGACTTCATTAGGAAAACAGATATTTGTAAGAATAAATGTTTTTTTTTTCCATCAAAAGAACATTTCAAATGTTGACTTCTTACCAGATTGCTCTGAGAAACTCGTAAAATCCAAGTGTAATTGAGGGTGATATTAATCAAGTGCCTAAATATTTGATTCTGAGAGCAGGGGGAAGGAATAAGGCTGGGAAGGAATAAAAGGGATGCATTTCCTCTCCCTTTCTAGCCTCAAAAAAGTAAAAAAAGAGATGAAACTTTCCTTTTACATCCTGTAACTCCATTCTACCTAGCTCCCTACCTCCAGGGCCCCTCTCCTCTCTCCTCCAGGTATCCTGTGCTTTCCCGCTGCTCTGAGGCACATGAAGTTTCCCCTGAAGTACTTCTCCTAAAACTCATTTCTTCAATAAGGGTAGACTTTGGAAAAGAAAGCATTCTGATTAAATTATTTCACAGTAAAATGTGAATGATTGAAGGCAAATATACACTTCAAGTAGTTCCGTTACTGGAACTACACAGTTTGTCTGGAAATGTGTTAGGCTTGTTGGCACTATAATCTCACTTACTTCTTTACAAAAATTAATTACAGAGGACACTGGGGTTCAGATTGTTTTAAGAGCATAGCCAGTTAATTATAAAGCCATGATTCAAGACATCAACAATGTTCCAAAAAAAAGCTTTTCGGGGATACTTGGTGGTGCCAATTAACCAATGCAGTTTCACGTTCAGGCATTGGGAGAAGGGAGGTGCTGGTAAAAAAAAAAAAAAAAAAAAAAAAAAGTCAAAAATTATGAGGAGAAATAAATTGGGACAGGTGGCTCTGCTTAGGATGTATTCTCCTAGACAAGCTTTCCCGAGTTAAACTAGTTTTGTAGATTTTTCTTTCCCATTCTATTTTCCTCCACCTTCCACATACAATTATACTTTACAAGGCATTAATCTGAAAGTTCCAAATTGTATAGAGCTCTGACTTGATTCTTTGCCTTTCCATTCAAATTATCAGGATTTCTGAGTGGGAAAGAGATCACACTTTGATATTTCCATTATCCGTTGAGGGGGTTTTTATTTTTCATTGCTAGGAGTTTGGAAAGTCTTGTAGCCAGTGGAGAAAGGGAGACATTAATAGTGGGAGCTGTGGCATCCAGCAGCAGTGACTCTGAGGAGTGTGTGTTAGAACTGAGAGGAGGAGGGAAGATGAGGAAGAAAATTTGGAAATCTACAGCCATGTATAAGTTGGCTATTTTCAAATTGGAGCTCTTCCTTCCACCACTGTGATTATACATACCACGTCAATGTTTGGTTTCATACGTCCATGCTGTGGCCCATAGAAAAAATATCTGTTGTCTAGCAAGAAAATCTGCTGTCACTATTGCCAGAAAATACCTTCCTCAAAATAAATTGGCCTTAGAAATGGGGACTCTCTGTATTGACCTTGATTGTTGTTTTCTATTCCACAATACCTCACCAATTCTATTATATATAATGCTAAAAATATTCACCAAATCATAAATGGTAAAAACAAAACAGAACACCACCACCAACAGCAAAATACCCTCCTATCTAAAGAAGTTATATCTCTTGGTGGCATTTCAATTAAAACAAAAGCTACTCAAGGTAGCATGATAATGTCTACTGGCCTCTCTTTGTTTTAAATGAATAGATAAAACAGATTCTCACTAAAGCAAAAGTGTATTACACTTCTCTTTAGATAAAATGAATATATTCATCAACACCAAAACACCTACACAGCCTAGAGCTAATTCCCACGGAAATTATTTTTTAAATTTTATAATTCACTTGGCTCTCACTCAACTGCCAGGGGATTTATGTATAATGTATCTTGCTTTCAAGTTCTTATTAAAATAATTAAGTAAAATAGGTTGTGAAGTCAGATGTTGACACAATTTACTGCTGCTTCTTTACTTTTATTTTCCACTGCAAGAGGCCTTTGAAAGCAATTTCCCCTATTATCCTCCCCCTGCTCCTCAAAATAGAAGCTAATACTGAATGTCAAACTCCCTTTCCTCCCTAGAGGACCAAAGAGTATAGGAGCTCTCTTATAGGAATTCAGAAACACCTTCTTGCCCGAGGACATATCACCTGATACTGAGAAATGGGGATCTCAACATTTAATGAATATCTCCAACACTAACCTTCCGTGGACAGTCATAAAATAGAAGCTCATAGTCTTTTACACACCTCTGAACCCCTCCAGCAAGGAAAGGAGCAACCCTTCTAAGAGAAGGACTATAAATATCTTCAGGATCTTTTAACTTCAAAGAGTGATTAGTGTATTGGTTAAGAACATGGTCTTAGAAGTCCTGAAACTAGATTCGAATGGTGGCTCTGCCATTTTTAGGGTGTAACTTTGGACAACTCACACTTCTTGGAGTCTTTCCTCATTTGTAAAATAGGATTAATAATATCTAGCTCTTACCTTGAGGATTAAACAATACTAAGAATGAAAAAAATCTAAGTTAAATGCTTGCACGTAATAAGCATTAAATAAATGATTGTTTTTGCCCTGGGAAGCAGAGCCTGAGTTGGAGATTCTCGGTCGCGAGATTTATTGGTTGAGTGCTCTCAGGAGCAGAGTGAGAAAATCAGGAGAGGACAGAGGGAACAAGCTAGCAGAGTGTGGTCTCAGTGGGGACTGGCTTCAGACTAATCTCCCCTGGAAGCTCTGTAGCTCAGATTGCATTAGTCAGTCCCACATAGAGGGGCAGGGTGGTGTGTCCTCGGCAGCACGAGGACTCCCATTCGGCAGAGGGAAACTCTCCAGAGAAGGGTGCATCTTTGACTTGTTATCATAACACTAGCAGCAGTGGGGTAGAGGTACCTGTTGGTAAAGGGGATCTGGATGGGATACCCCCAGTACCCACTTGGCATTGCGCAGATCCACTTGCTTCTCACGCCAAGTTCATCCATCCAGGCACAGCTTCTCCAGGATTCTGGTTGGTCACACTTTCTGGGAAAACTTGACAGAGGGGAGAGTTAACTGGACAAACTAGAACCCCTGCTGCTGCCATTGTTCCTGAGGCTGTAACTCAATGGTTCTCAATCAGGGAAGATTTTGCCCCCCAAGGGACATTTAACAACATCTGGAGACATTTTTGGTTGCCATATCTGGAGGCTGCTACTGGCATTATGTCCTACCATGCACAGGAAAACCCCACAGCAAAGAATTATCCAGTGCAAAGGTCAATAGTGCTGAGGTTGAGAAACTTGCTGTTACTGACCTGCATTATTTCATTGCTTCTCCACTCATTCTGGATTCTCCTCCCTTCAGCAAGCACAGGTGCTGGTCCAGGTGCTTGTCTGGTGGGTTGACACAGACTTTCATCCCTGAGGGGTCTAATCCCTGTTTAGCATGTAATTGAAATCGGATATGAAAGTGTCCAGAGATGTTCTGGTGAATCGCTTGAGTGCAAAACATGATCCTCAACTTGCCATCAAGAGACGGAATGGTCTGCTCGAGGAGTGGTCTGGTTCTGGGACTCAGCCTTAGTCTCTGTTGCTGGCAGGTGAGACATTCAGCTGTGGCAATGGCTACATTAATCTGAGTGAGAGGAAGCACATGCTGTAGGGCATATATATAACTCTATGGATTGCTGCAGGGTTCATGTGACCTTTTACTCGATGAGTCATAATGGTAACTTGTGGCCACATGGTCGTCAGCTGTCCAGAGGTCAGAAGCTCAGTTTCTGCCGTGGACTGGTAGCATTCCAAGAGCTGTTTTTTTTTTTTTTTAAATATATCAGCTTTATTAATATATAACTCACATACTCTAATTCATCCTTTTGAAGTGTACAGTTCAGTGCTTTTAATTTTATTCACAGACTTGGATAACTATTACAGCTATCTGATTTTAGAACATTTTCATTATCATCAAATAAAATCCCATACCCATTAGCAATCACCTCCTACTCCCTCTAACTCCCGAGGTCCTAGGCAGCCATTAATTTATTCTCTGTTTCCGTGGATTTGCCTATTCTAGAAATTTCATATAAATGGAATCACATAATATGTGTTCTATGTGTCTGGCTTTTTTCACTAAGCATAAGGCTTTCCAGGTTTATCATGTAGTAGCATGTATTGGTACTGCACTCATTTTTATTTACAAATAATAGTTCATTTTATGAATATACAAAATTCCATTTATCTCTTTGTCAGTTGAGGAACGTTTGGGTTGTTTCCACGTTTTGGCTTTTGTGAATAATGCTGCTATGAACACTTTTGTACAAGTTTTTGTGTAGACATATGTCTTCAATTCCGTATACCTAGGAGTGGAATTGCTGGATCATATCATAACTCTTTGCTTAACATTTTGAGGAACTGCCAAGTTGTATTCCCAAATCGCTACAACATTTTATACTTTCACCAATCATTTTGAGGGTTCTAATTTCTATACATAACCAATACTCATTTTCTGTCTTTTTAACGATCCTAGTAGGTGTTGCTTTTATTTTTGTTTTCATTGTAGTTTTTATTTGATTTTCCCTAATGACTAATGATATTGAGCATCTTTTAATGTGCTTATTGACCATTTGTTTATCTTTGAAGAAATATCTATTCAAATAATTTGCCCATTTTTAAAATGGATTATTTGGCTTCTTATCTTTGAGTTGTTGAAAAGACTTTCCCTTCCGGTTGAATTGTCTTGGTAGTGTTGTAGAAATCAATTGACCACAAATATGAAGTTTTCTGGGCTGCCAATTCTATTCTATTGTTCTATATGTCTATCCTTAGGCAAGTACCATACTGTTTTTATTATAGGAGATTTGTAGGGGGTTTGAAATCAGGAAGCGTGAGTCTTCCAATTTTGTTCTTTTTCAAGATTGTTTTGGCTATTCTGAGTCTCTTGTACATCCATATGAATTTTAGTGTCAATTTGTCAATTTCTGCAAAAAGGCATCTGAGATTTTAATTGTGATTAAATTGACACTGTAGATTAATGCAGAGTACTGCCACTTTAAGAGTGTTGTCCTCCAATCTATGAATATGATATGTCTTTCCATTTATTAAGTCTTCCTTTCATTTTTCAAGGGGATTTTATAGTTATCAGTGTACAAGTTTTGCACTTCTTTTCTTAAATTTATTCCCAATTATTTTATTATTTCTGATCTTATTTCAAATGGAAGGTTTCACTAATTTCATTTTTGGATTGTTCATTGCTCCTCTACAAAATTCAATAGAATTTTGTATATTGATCTTATATCTTGCAACATTGTTGAACTCGTTTATTAGTTCTAATAGTTTTATTTGTGTGTGTGTGTGTGTGTGTGTGTGAACTCCTTACGATTTTCTATGTACGAGATCATGTTTTCTGCAAATACAATTATTTTACTACTTCTTTTCCAACCTGGATGCCTTCTATGTCTTCTTCTTGCCCAATTGCCTTGAGTAAACCTCCAGTACAATGTTGAATAGAAGTGGTAAAAATGGACACCCTTGGTTTTTTCCTAATCTTAGGGGAAAAGCATTCAATCACCATTAAGTATAGTATTAGTTGTGGGGTTTTCATAGAAACCATCTATCACTTTGAGGAAGTTTCTTCTGGTTTATTGAGAGTTTGTAATCAAGAAAGTGTGTTTGATTTTGTCAAATGCCTTTTGTACATCTATTGAGAAAATCGTGTGGTTTTGTCTTTCCTTTATTCTGTTGATGTGGTATATTGCATTAATTTATTTTCAAATGCTTAAATAACCTTGGATTCTTGGTACGAATCCCACTTGGTCATTGTATTTAATCCTATTTATATATGGCTGGATTTGTTTTGCTAGTATTTTCTTGAGGATTTTTGCATCTATATTCAAAAGGGATATTGGTCTATAGTTTTCTTTTCTTGTAATGTTTTGACATACCAGCATAAAAGTGGTCTCAGAATGAGCTGGGAAAAGTTCCTTCCTTTTCCATTTTTTTGGAAGAATTTCGGATGGACTGTAATTATTCTTTTAAATGTGTTTAGAATTCATCAGCAAAGCCATCTGGGCCTGGTATTTTTTTTGTAGGAAGTCTATTCAGATTTTGTATTTCTTCTTTAGTCAATTTTAGTGGTTTGTGTCTTTCTAGGATTTTTTTCCTTTTTGTCTAGGTATCTAAAGTTGTTGGCTTACAAGTTTTTATGGTATTCTTTTATAATCCTTTTCATTTCTGTGAGGTGGGTATTGATGTTTTTCTCTTTCATTCCTGATTTTAATAATTTGAGCCTTCTCTCTTTTTTAGTGGAGAGTCTAGCTAAATGTTTGTCAATTTTGGTGATTTTTTTCAAAGAACCAACTTTTTGTTCTTTTGATTTTCTCTATTGTTTTTTCTATTCTCTATCTCATGTATTTCCACTGTTTATTTTTTCCTTTGTCTGCTTGACGTGGGTTATATTTGTTGTTTTCTTTCTAGTTTCTTAGGTGGAAAGTTAGGTTATTTTTTTAAGATATTATTTCTTATTTATTTAGTTATTTTTTGGTGAGGAGGATTGGCCCTGAGCTAACATCTGTTGCCAATCTTCCCCTTTTAGCTTGAGGAATATTGTCACTGAGCTAACATTTGTGCCAATCTTCCTCTATTTTTTGTACATGGGACCCTGCCACAGCATGGCTTGATGAGCTGCATGTAGGTCCATACCCAGGATCCAAACCCATGAACCCCAGGCAGCCAAAGCAGAGCTCACAAACTTAACCACTATGCCACTGGGCTGGCCCCTTTTTATTTTTTATGTATAGTTATTTGTAGGTACAAATTTCCCTGTAAATACTGCTTTAGTTGCACCCTATGACTTTTGGTCTGTATCCCATAACATTTAGCATTCATTTTTACTTACCTGGAAATATTTTATAAAAGTTTCTTTGTGATTTTCACTTGACCCATTGGTTATTTAGGAGTGTATTTCTTTCCACATATTTGTAAATTTTCCAAATTTTCTTCTATTATCTATTTCTAATTTCATGTTATTGTGATCAGAGAACATACTTGGTATGACTTCATTCTTTTAAGTTTATTAAGGCTTATTTTATGAACTAACATATGGTTTATTCTAGACAGCATTCCACATGAATTTGAAAAGAGTGTGTACTCTGCCATCATTGGGTGGGGTGTTCTATAGATGTCCGTTAAGTGTAATTGGTCTACAGTGTCGTTTACATCATGTATTTTTTTGGTTTGTCTGATGCTTAGTTGTCCTATCCATTAGTGAAAGTGGGGTATTGAAGTCTCTATTAATGTTGATTTGTCTATTTTTTCCTGCAATTCTGTCAGTTTTTGCTTTATATACTTTGGAACTCTTTTGTTTGGTGTATGTATGTTTTTAATCCTTATGTCTGCTTGATAGATTGACACTTTTATCATTATAAAATGTCTTTCTTTGTCTCTAGTAACAATTTTTATCTTAAATTCTATCTTGTCTTATGTTAATACAACCATTCCAGTTTTCTTTTGATTTCTGCCTGCATAGTATATCTTTTTCATCATTTACTTTCAATCTATTTATGTCTTTGAATCTAAAGTGTGTGTTTTGTGGACAGTACACAGTTGGATCATTTTAAAAAATCCAAAATGCCAGTCTCTGCCTTTTTGTTGGAGTGTTTGTCTGCTTATGTTTAATGTAATGTATTTGTTTTCTATATGTCTTGTGTCATTTTGTTGCTCTATTCTTCCATTATTTTTCTTTTGTGTTAAATAGGTATTTTATAAGGTAATATTTTAAGTCCCTGGTTTTTTCTTTTACCATATTATTTGAGTTATTTCCTTAGTTGTGGCCCTGAAGAATACAATTAACATAAACATCTTAAAATAATTTATTTTGAATTAACATCAGCTTAATTTCAACAGTATACAAAAGGTTTTCTCTAATATCACTATGTTCCCTTTCCCTCCTTTGTTCCATTATGGTAATAAAAAATTACATCTTTTAACATTTTAAGTCCATCAACAGTTTTATAATTATTGCTTTTTGAAGTCTTTTAAATCAGATAAGAGGAGAAAGGAGTTGCAAGCAAAAACATTCATACTATCTTTTATATTTATCTATGTAATTATCTTTTTTGGTGTTCTTTATTTCTTCAAGTGGATTACTGTCTAGCACCCTTTCATTTCAGTCTGAAGGACTCTCTTTATTATTTCTTGTAGATTGTATCTACTATCAATGAATTTTCCCAGTGTTTATCTGACATGTCTTCATTTCTTTTACAGTTTTGAAAGATAGTTTTCCTTAATATAAAATTGGTTGTCCACTTTTTTCCTTCAGCATTTTGAATATGACATCCCGTTGCCTTCTGGCATCTATTGTTTCTGACAAAAAATCAGTGAATCTTATTGTAGCTCTCTTTCCTTTGAGGAGTCACTTCTCTGTTGCTGCTTTCTAGATTGCTCTCTGTCTTTGTCTTCTGACAGTTTGACATGTGAATCTCTTTGAGCTTATATTTTACTTGGAGTTTATTGAACTTCTTCATGTTTAGATGCATATTTTTAATCAAATTTGGGAAGATTTTGGCCATTATTTCTTCAAATATTCTTTCTACTCCTTTCTTTCTCTATTCTCTTTTGGGGTCTTTATCTTAGTCTGTTTGGGCTGCTATAACAAAATACCATAGACTCAGTAGCTTATAAACAACAGAAATTTATTTCTTAAAATTCTGGAGTCTGGGAAGTCCAAGATCAAGTCAACAGCAGGGTTGGGTGAGGGACCTTTTCCTGGTTCATAGCTGGCACTTTTTTGCTGTGTCCTCACATGATGGAAGGTGTGATGGATCTCTGTGGGGCCTCTTTTATAATAACATTAATTCCATTCATGAGGGTTCCACCTTCATGACCTAAGCACTTCCCAAATACGCACTTCCTAATACCATTACATTGGGCATTAGGATTTCAATAGATGAAATTTGGGAGAACACAAACATTCAGATCATAGCAGTCTAACTTTGTTTTTACATTGATAAACTTGATGATATTCCACAAAACTCTGAGACTCTCTTCTTTTATTCTTCATTCTTTTACTTTCTGTTCCTCAGACTGGATAATCTCGATTGACCTATCTTCAAGTTCACTGATTCTTTCTTTTGCCAATTCAAATCTGATTCTTAACCCTTCTTGTCAATTTTTCATTTCAGTTATTTTACTTTTTAACTCCAGAATTTCTATTTGATTCTTTCTTTTTTTATAATTGCCATCTTTTTATTGATATTCTCTATTTGGTTCAACAATGTTCTTGTACTTTCCATTAATTTTTAGTCATGATTGCACCTAGTTCTTTAAGAATATTTATAAGTGCTATTTTAAAGTCTTTGTCTAGTAAGGATAACATTCCCTATACTTCTGGTAAGGGCAACATTCCTCATACTTCCCCAGGGACAGTTTCTACTGATTGCTTTTTTATCCTGAATATGGACAAGATTTCCTGTTTCTTTGCATGTTTTATACTTTTTTTGTTGAAAACTGTACATTTTAAATAATATAATGTGACAATTCTGGAAATCAAATTACTCATCTCCACAGGGTTTGTTGTTGCTGTTTGTTTGTTTAGTGACTTTCCTTGTATAAATCAATAAAATGTGCATTCTTTGTTATATATGGCCACTGAAGTCTCTTCCCAGTGGTCAGCTAATGATTGAATAGAGATTTCCCTAAATGTCTTGAACCAGTAAGTCTCTCAGCCTTTGCTGGAAGGTTTTGAGTTTGTTTTGGTGGTGGTGTATCGATGCTCTAGCAGAAAGTTTAAAATTCTCCCTTAGCTTTCACTACCTGCTTGTGAAGAGGCTCAAAATCAGCCAGAGGTGAGAGAATAGGGACTTCTTATGCCTTCCTGGGCATGTACATAGCCTGAACCTCTGTATGGCTTTCTAGATCCCCAGCAATGTGCTGGAGCTTTTCAAAGCCCTCTGTGGACATCACATTTCTCAGCTTTACATTTTAAATTATTTAGCCAGTCTCCTATTAGCTCCAACTGGTATTATTGTCTCAGGAGGGTGTGATGTTAAATAATTGCCACTGATTGTTTTTGACAAATGCCTTGGAGGTAGGGCTGTTCCTGAACTCTGAGTCGAGTCAAATAAAGACAAGCTCTGAGAATAGAGCTTTTCTAGGGAGCTGTAAGACAGATCAAATAGCGACAACTCTCTGGGAACAGAGTTTTTTGGGGGAGCTCCAAATCTGTTTTGTCCCCTCTAATGATTGCTAAGCTGCTGGTTTTTACAGTTATTGTGAGTGTGAAGCTGTTGATTTTCAAGGTTACCATGGAACAGGGGAGTTGGGAATGGGGATTAGACAAGTCAAAATACCATAAAACTTGCTGTTGTTACCAAGATTCAGTCATTTTTTTCTTGAATAAATGCTCCTTGAATTTTGCAAGCCTCTGGTTAATTTCCAAAGCTCTGCAAAAGTTGATTTTGAAAACTTTTTGCTAGTGTTCTTGTTGCTTTTATGGACAAACAGATTTTCAGAAATCCTTACTGCATTATTCTGAAAGTTCTTCCCCAGGAACTCCTTTTTAAATGGCAGTTTCTCTGATGTGATGCCATAGAATGTGTGCTGTAATTCTGCTATTGGAATTTTCCTGAAGCTCTATATGGGATCTTTCTCTACCACGGATACCTCAAATAGCCTGATACCTACTGGGTTATATGGCCCATGTGGCAGAGTTGAGCATACTATAGACTAGTCCTGTTGCCAAGCGCTTTCTTTTTCTAGCTCCGCTTGTATCTAACAGTCTTCAGTGTCACCTGATAAATGGATTCAAACATTATTCACATGTGTGGAAAATCTTTCCTCCAAAACTCAAAGAAGGCTCCAAGCATTGCACTTCTTTCCTAGTGGTAAGAAGTGAGAAATGCAATAACTTGTATTTCACTTTGGGGGACATGTCCTAGAGTGCCCCAGACCACTATGTCCCCAACAACTCTATTGATGCAAGAAGCTCCTTAATCTTTGTAGGGTTTATTTCCCAACCTCTGAAGGACATACTTCTCTTCAATGCATCCAGAGTACTTGCTACATCTTTCTCATTGGACTTTTTACACATGATGTCATCAGTATGGTGGACCAATGTGATATTGCTTGGAAAGTACCAGATAATCTAGGCCTTTAAATTATACTGTGACCAATAGCAGTAGAGTTAAAGATTGCTGAGGCACAACCAGGTTTGGGCAGTTATTTATTCCATGTAAATGCACACTAATTTTGACCGTCCTTCTGGTGGAAGAAGCAGTTTGCCATGGGCCCTGAGCATCCCTGCACATTCTTGCTGGGTGTGCCAAGAACGTAAGGTTCTGACTGCTCTTTAGCCAGGCTGTTTCTCAGGATTGTGTTTGAGAGATGAAGTAACACGATTTGCTTCCACTTATTATAATCGTAAATTTGCCAAGCTCATTATTTCCGTCCTGTAACACAACCCATTGCAAGTGCAGGGAACTGTGATAGGCCCTTTTATTTGCCTCTGGGGAACTGAAGAAAACCAACATGTAGCTTTGGCTACTGCTTTTATAGTACAGATCTTTGTCTCTGAGCCAGGTGTCTTGTGTCTTCTTCCAGCATTGTAAGTCTTGAAACACTTATGACCCAACTTGTTACTTGAAAGTAGGGTAAAATCTTAGACTCTGCACAGTTTTGAGTTTTGGCAATAAGGGTGGGTTGTTGATAGAAGCACAGATTTCTGGAATAGAAAGGATGAGGGCCTATGTGGGCTGGGTTAGGGCATATGAGAAAACTCTGCAGAATCTGGTAGTGAATGCTCTTGCCTCATTGGCGGGGTAGAGGTAAGGGTCTCCCACTCGTCTACCTATTAATGACTGTTTAAAGGCTGAACGGTGAGAGGTAGGATTGAAACTAGTCACTGAACGGTGCCTAGGTTCATTTTCCTCCCAATGGGAGGAGGAAGGGATATTATAATGATATTGGGGCAGCAAGCCCTAGGACCTAGCCGAAAGACAAGGTGGCTACTGAGTTAAGGGATCCCAAAGCTGGAACAGGTGATGTCAGCGATGAGAGTATAGAGCTTTGGTGCATTTAAAACATTTGAAGTTTGTTGAACCTGGGAGGTCAGCTGCTCAAAACTCAAGGTAAATGCCACGCCTTGCCTACTGGTCCAGAGCCGACAAAGCTGTTCTTTCCTCCTGCAGACCCTGGTGCCTCTTACCCCGTTGGCTACATCTTTAGCTATTTTAAGGAAGAAACCAAAAGTGCTGGGGAACATCAGGGAGGGTAGTCACTCAAACTTTTATGGCTGTGCTGGATACTGGAGTTCAAGTCACCCCTAACTGATCCTGTGTGATTGGGGGCATTGGGTGCAGGGTGGCTGAATGGTGCCCAGGATGCAGATAGAGACCATAGTGACAGGGACAGAAAGAAAGAACTCCTGACCCAAGCAGGCTCCAGATGTTGGAAGTACATATGGGAGGAGGTGGCACTGGCCTAGAAGCAAGAAGCCAAAGGAGAATAAAAAGGTTCCCTGGCCGCTCGAGGCATCCTTGCAGGCTAGTCTCCACTACCTTCCTGCACTCCCCAAGTTCCCAGCCGGATGGTAAGTAACATCGTTTCCTTATAGCTGTGACTGGAGCCTCTGAAATGGAGGTGTTAAACTCCTTGATGTGTGTTCCCTTGGGGGAAAAAGTGACTGAATTTAAATGATAAGGTTTGAGCAAAATGCATAGTGAAGAAAAAGAAGTTAAAGTGATCTTATGGGTGGAGCCCTCTGGATAAATTCACATACTTTTCTTATGAAAATATGTAACAAAATTGGTACATGCTTGTGCTGAAAATACTCAAAGTGTCAGATGAGATGCTGTTGTTTAGAGCATAGAGAAAAATGCAAGTGGGACAAACTGCCCTGCCAATTCAACCCAGCAGGTGGGTCAGGGTTCAGCATGAATGCCTCCCTCCTCTGATGTCCAGAGTGTTCACTATATGGATGATGTCCTGTTGATTGGCAAATCACAGCCTTAGTCTCAGTGGACCTAACAGTGATGCTGTCATCTGTCAGCCAGTAGGGGTAGTTAACAAACCCTGACAAAATTCAGAGATTGCCTTCCTTTACAAGGAGAGTTCTTATGACTAAGTGGGTGGATTTGCAATGCTCAATTCCTCCAATGCTCAATCAAAATCTAATGTCTCTTTGTCCCCACTATTACCAAAAGGAAGGCCAAGTCTCTTGTGAGAGTCTTTAAATATTGTAGACAGTATAAGACTTGCTAAACACTCCTGCCAGTCAAATGAAAATAATGTGTTCAGGGGATCAGTAACTGGCCCTAGCATCATCTTGGTTTCTCATGATGGGTGGCAGCTACCCCTTTGATCTCCCACTCTGCTGCCTGAAGCAAAGTTGCTGGTTCTGCAGGGCCTTCAATTCACAGAGGTTGCCCTAAACTCCTGGGCCTGGTTCACTGAAGGTTCAGCTAAGCTGACACTTGATGGTGTCCTCTGGCATCCCCTGGGGCTGTGGTGGCTGATAGCCTGGGTCTGGGCTATGCAGAACTGGACACAGGAGTGGTGATTCCATTCAGTGGGTAGAACTCAGGGTTGTTCTCACAGCTCTGGATACTACTCCCCTTGATATTTTTACTAACTCTTGTACTGTTGCCAATGGCCTCGCCATTTGTTTTGTCACTTGAAAGACCACAGATGGATAGATTCAAGACACCATTCTCTAGGACTCCAAGCTGAAAACAAATCACGGCTGCTGATTTGGCAGTCTGGGTTACTCACAAAGACACCTGTGATAAGTGTCCATTCTCTGACTGAAACCAAGCTCCTGATCACACCTGCACTGCCCAAATTGCTGCCTTGCCACATGGATCTGTCATCACTTTGAACACAGCCACACATCACCATTGGGCACTGGGGTTCTATGTCTGATACAGAAGCCACCACTGCATGCCAGGTGTGTGGCTTCTGCCAATAGATGACTCATTTGTCTCATGATGAAGAAGGACACTTTGCAGAGGTTGTTGACCCTTCCTGCTCCCGGGAGTTTGCATACATTGGACTTTTGATCTCCTTCACCCCCCAGGGCTTCCAGTGATGCCACAGCGCTCCTGACAGTTTTTCAGGTTACGCTGTTGTGGCCCAGTCCATGCCGTCTGGGCCATTGAAAGTAGTCTGTGATGTTTTTTGCTTTATGGAGCTTCTACAATATGACAATGATATTCCTTTTGTCATAAAGTCCATCCAGCAATGAGCCAATGGTCAAAGTATTCGATGGACATTCCATGCCCCCCACAATCTATAGATTTGGGGTGTTGCTGAGTATTAGAAAGACTTCTGACTCTGTCACTCTCACCTCCTCCTGGTCCACACACCTCAGTAAGAGCATGAATGAATTTGTCCTTAGAAAAGGATCATCTCATCATGGCTGCCTCTTGAGTAACAATCAGGAAATAAATTCTAGGTGTGAATGGAGGATATTTGGAGAAAAGTTAAAGATACGGGTACTGGGATTGGGTGTACTAATTTTCTGGTGGTAGAGGGAGAGCAAAACGCCCCAGCACTTGGGGAGGGAACAACTTAGACCCCAGAAGGTATGGTGGGCAGAAGATGATGAGTCCTGTTTGTCCTCTAGATGCAGCACTGCTGCCCGAGTCAAGTGGCAGCTCCACCCGACAATCTGACCTGAGGCTCTTCGTTATCTCTGTTCCCGTGTTAACAAAAACAAAAACACCCAGATGAATGTGTCAGGTCTTGACTATTCTGCTGTGCCTGTTGTGGTCGATGGCAGCTCCCAAAGATGAAGATGCACAAACACAACCTTGTTTCAATCTAACTGATTATGTGCTTCTCCTGATGCCTGAGTGGCCTTGTGTGGCAATCAAGGCTTCAGATACTCAGTGATGCTCTCTTTGTGGCTTAACTAAACGAAATCAAATCAAGTGATCCAAATCGAGTTTAACAACAGATCCTGAACCAGAGTGACTGAATAATGACTCTTCAGGTCATGCATTTGTATGTGGGGAGAATGGGTCATGGAATGCCTCTCCATTGGGCAAGGGGGTTGCTTTGTGACCCATCTTTTGTCCCCCGTAATGATTGGAATTCTCATGGCAACGCTCTGTCACGTGCTATTGATTAAAAGAGTTATACAGGTCCATCCAAATTTGAAGATCAATGTCACTACAAAAAGTGCATGAAGGATGGAATATATATTGATGGCATCATCTTTGGAATATTCAATCTGCCATGCTTTATTATGATGCCATTTTATTATCACATCTACTGAAATAGGCTTCAATGATTCCTCCACATCCCACTATAATGAATCCATTTGTTTCAAATCTGATTGTATTTAGATATTGTTGTGCTATGTATTCACACCTCTTAAATTGTTTCATTATTGCAATCAGCCATGATACTCTCTGAATAAACTATTTTCATTATTAAATCCCACCTCTTAGAGTGTACACTCTATATGAAAAAGATTTTGTTTTGTTCTTGGCTATATATGCAGAATCTAGAACATTGCCAGATGTATACTAGGTACTCATTAAATATTTGTTGAATGAGTAAAACCCGAAGGGCTTATGTCAGCTTTCCGTAAGCAGTGGGCAAGTAATGTCCATAATCTGAGATGCAAAACTGAGGATGGGTAATAAGAGCCATTAATACATCAAAAAAGACCGAGAATCAAGTAAGAAATTACCAAGGTTTAAGCAGCATGAACGTTGCTGTCAAGTTTTGGATCATTAAACTCTGCAGAGAAGGTTCTGCCTCACCTGGGACTATTTTATTAGCCTCTCCATGGGTGCCGCAGTTTTGTTCCCTGGTTTTGGCATGTGTAAAGCACTATTCGGCATCTAACTATGATACATTGGTCAATGAGATTCCCATCCTTTCTCTAACATCTTAAATATATGTGAAAAATCTTTTGTTTATATGATCATATGTAATTATCCTACAAACCCTATAGAAAGAAATTAATTGTCTCATTGTAGATAATTTACTTGTCCAAGATCACTTTATTATAAGTGGCGCAGATTTGATTTAAGCTTGTTTATTGTTTTTTCTCCTTTGGTTCCATTGTCTTGACTGATATTCCAATTACCTACTCTGACCTACTGCAGTTTTGAAAGACAAAGACAAAACGCATGTTCAGCCTGTGCTTACTCATTGATGGAATAGGTAACTGCCAACGCAGAGTGATTTGAGTTGTACCGGGAGGGTTATCAATAAAAAATACTTCCTCAATTGGATTACTGATCATAATAATAGTTATAATTGTCATAGTTTTAGTCGTAGCTAGCATTTATTTAAATTTTACAATATGCTAAGCTGTTTCTTAAGTGTTTATTTTTTTAACATACATTTTGTTAACATGGAAAAAATATCTCATATCTTTCATTCAATAATCAGAGACGAGGTTTGAAGTGCGAGTATCTCTTACAAAAGTAATCCATCGATTCAGTGTCACAGTAAATCTTTCTTGTTTATCTGCTTCGTAGAAACATTTGAGGTCCCAGGTCAAATTTCTCCTCTTCGTTAATTTCAGGGCACTTGTGAGGACTTCATCTTCTGAACTGATAGCTTTTATAGTCTGTTTTGTTTATTTGATATTTACTGTATTATTGTCTTGCAAATAGGTACTCATTGCAGAAAACTTTCTATTAAAGACAACATTTTTTGTCTTTTGCACTAAATATGAATAACAAAAATGTTTATATATTTATTTGTCTGGAAATATGTTTTTTGTCCTCTTGTTTCCACATAGGAGGTAATTTACATAAAATATAAACAATAAGATAAAAATAAAATCAGGAATATAAAAATACAAATCAGAATAGAAAGTAGTGAACAATCCGGAAAGGAGAATGGAAAGGAAATAAGTCCCTTTGGCTCCACTTATCCTGATGGTCAAAGGAAAGGAAATTTAGGCAGTCACCTGATTTACACTGAAGAAAACACACTAGTTTTTTAGGGAGAGCAAATCACTGCCTGGAACTAATCTTTAAGATAAATTTCCATCACAGAAGTGTCTTACGAGGACCCTGAACAAATTAACGAGCAATATCCTCAACAGCAGACCTCGGAACACCCAGTAGAGGTTTCAAAATGGGTTTTCTTATGTGCTTCTTATACATCCCGTAATTAACCAGACTTTATAACGCTAAAAGGCAAGTCAGTTAAAGGCATCATTAAAAGACCCAATACTGCTGATTCAAAGTTCGCAAAAATGTATCAAACTGTTTATTGATGTTTTTAAAGAAATGAGATGCTGCTTATAAAGGTGATCAGTTGATAAAAATTCATGTCTTTCCCAGGGCTGGGGCTTGGTCATCTAGGTGTCTAGTCCTCTTTTGAGAGTTGAGAGATTTGAAAAACCAACAAATGAAGTGTTTATTTTTTTAAAAAGGTGATTGCGATTATTTCAATTTTCAGTTCCCAAATTGCATTTGCTCTCATTCCTCTCAAAACATAACTTATCTCTGGGAAAAATCTGGATGAATCAACCCACTTGACAAAAAATCCACAAATTTCAACAAAGTTTTTCTTAAATAAGGCAATGACTTTTTTTTATCATAAACTTGTTTGTTGAAATAGAGCAAACTTATAGAAAAGTGCACACATTCTGGGTGTTCATTAGAATTACCACAAAGTGAACATACCTGGATGACCATGACCCAGTCAAACAATAGAACATTCTCAGGACCCCAAAAGCCCCCTCATGTCCTTTCAAGTCACCAGTCTCTCCCCACCCGAAGATAACCACCGTCCTGACTTTAAATACTGTAGCTTAATTATGCCTAATTTTGAACTTTTTATAAAAGGAATTGTACAATTTGTATTCTTTTGCATCTGGCATCTTTTGCTCAATATTATATTTGCAATTCCCATACCCAAGTTCATGTTGTGGTGTGTAGCAGTGATTCATTAATTTTCATTTCTAAATAGTATTCCATTTTATAAGTATATCACACTTTATTTTACCTGTTCTCACACAAAGGACATGATCTGCTCGCCCCGAGGCAAAAGCCAATTGTCAAGAGGCAAGATGGTGGAAAAGAAAGGGTAGTTTATTACAGCTTTCTAGCAAGAGGGAAGATAGCCGACTAATGTCTCAAAGAAACATCTTACAGAATAAAGACTACAGGCCAGTTTTATAGGGGGCTGATCTCCAGGTCGGGGAGGCATCTGGTCTCAGGGTGGGGGGATCCATCTGGTCTTAGTTCCTGGAAGTCATTTGTTTTACTTGATATGCATCAGAGACTGGAGCAATGCCCTATACCCTGATCTTTCAGTTGTCATTGATGATGGCTATCACCATAGACTCTCTGCCTGGGGGTCATCACATTTCTAAGGAACTCAAAAGAACAAAGTTATCAACATATAGCAGCTGGGAGGGGCCATAAAATCCAGAGTTAGTCAGAGGTCATTCAAAGTTACAATATGGTTTCTTTTCTACAATATGGCTTCCCTTATGTCAACCTTGTGTTGAGCAGATATCTTACCCACTTCAAGTACTAATGACCATGTGGGATTTTCTAGTTTGGGGCTGTTGTAAATAACACAATCTTGAACATTCTTGTACAAGTCTTTTAGTTCCCATGTAGTAGAGAGACTGATGGATCATTGGAGATATATATGTTCAATTTTGATAGATACTGCCATCAGCAGTGCATGAGAATTCCAGTTATTCATTATCCTTAAAACTCGTTTCTGTCGGTCTTTTAATTTGAGTCATTCTGGTGCTTGTGTAGCGGTATCTCATTGTGGCTTTAATGTGCATTACCCAAGTGGCTAATGAGGTTGACCACCTTGTCATATGCTTATTCACCATTCGGATATCCTCTTTTGTGAATGCTTTTGACAGTTTTTCTACTGGTTTGTATGTCTTTTTCTTAAATAGTGTTGAAAGTTTCTCATATGTTATAGGTATGAGCCCTACTCTATATCTGAGCAGATACTTTATTCCAGACACCGTGTTAAGGGATTGGACTATAATGTTTAGTGAAAACAGACATGATTTTTGCCTTCAATTTTATAACCCTGTTTGGAGAGATTTTTGTGAATTAAACAATCACTCTATTCAATGTAAATTGCTATTGAAGAGAAGGAACACATCTTTCTTTTTGAGTTTTTTATAATGAGAGTAGAAGGACATTGAGCTAGGCTGGAGTTCAGGGAAGGCTTCATTGAGGAAACAATGTTGGAGCTGAGCTCTGAGGAATTGATGATGGGAGTTAATTAGAGTGGGGCTCTTCATAAGTGATGATGTATCATGCAGCAAGAGAGACTTGGAGAGGAATAGCACATTCAGGAGGGTGTGGATATCCAAGTGCAAGTGCAAGTATTTATTGGCTGGTGGCAGACATTGCTTTGCTGTTGGGAAAAGCTACCTGGACAACATCTAAGGACATTTCTAGTTCCAGGAAGTAGGAGGGCATGGTTTGACAGTGTGTGTGTAAGTAAGATTGCCCAGGGAGTACGCAAAAACTGAGAAAAGGTGAGAGCTAAGGGCTAGACCAACATAACATTCAAGGGCTCCGCAGAGAAGGATTTACCTAACAATTGCCAAAATGACAGGATCCGAGAGACAGGAGAAACCCAGACTGAAAAGACGGTGGAGGAAGAGGTCATTTCAGAGAGATGTGGCAAGTGCTACAGAAAAGCCAGGTGAAACAAGGACTGAAAAACATGAATTTGGTAACTTGTCAGTTACTAGTGACCTTGGAAAGGATGGTTTCACTGGCACGGTGGCAGTAGAAGCCAGACTGGGTTGAAGGGAAATAAAAGTTAAGAAAATGGAGACTGTGAAGCATCTTTGCCCGATTGTTTTCAATGGCTTGGCTGTGAAGGGAAGGAGAAAAGTGACAGTGACTAGAGAAAGTGTCAAAGAAGTTTTTTGTGGTTTGTTTTGTTTTATATATTTGTTTTATGATGGAAAGTCTAGTGCAAATTTATAAGCCTGGAGGGAAGGGTCACGAAGAGAGAGACATGAAAGGGATGTTAGCCTCAGGGGCCCACTGACTAGTGAAGGTCCCAGAGGATACACGAAAGGATGAGCTCTTGGGCTGATAGTGAGAGACGAGCCTTTACCAGAGGGTCTCCCTATCAGGAGGGGCAGATTGCTATGGAGATGGAGGCTGATGCTGGTGCTGCTGGCACTGGTGATGAATATATTGGCCTGCAAATATTAAGTGCTCATGTGCCAGACCCTGTGCTAAGCTCTGTACCTGTGCTATCAGTTTTAAGTCTCACCACACCCCATGAAGGGGGAAACTAGCCCAGAGAGTTTAAGTGACTTGCGTCAGGCCACATACACGGTAAGTGGCAGAGCTGGAACTTGAAACTGGACTTGTCTGCTTCCCACCCAGAGGTGTGGGGAGTTGACAGAGTCTTGTCTGAAGCCTCATTAGTCTCTCTAGGAGTCATTGGCTGTGATATCTGGAACTAGCAGCTTTGAGCAAGGGGTGAGAATTTGGAGTACGTGCTGCGGGGATGGACAAAGGAGTGGCCAGTGTCTGGTTCACTGGCTTGCATGCAAATGCCCAAGTGCCATACATTTGCAGTTTACCTAGAGCTCAGTGTCGTATTTAGCTTGGCTTAAGAGTTTATTAGCTCAGGGATAATGCACTGGGCCAGAACAGATGGGTGTTCTTGGCAGAGGTCTCCTTGCCTCCCTCAGGTCCATGGAGGCACGCTGGTTGTCATGGCTAGTCTGAGGATCCTGAGCAGGTCTGAGGAGGCCAGAATATCTGAATACCCCCACTACCAAATGCTGTCTCACATGCCTTCTGGTCTGCAAGGCTCAGGGGCTATAGGAACAAGACTCTTCAGATCACAGGATGCACGCCGAAACTAACAACACGCACTTCCAACGTTTATTTCCAACTTACTCGTATGTCTATATGACTGCCCTAATGGGGTCGGCGGTGGTCCCCGTTTTCCCCTGAGTGAATCCCTACTAAAACGAGGGCACACAAAAGCAGTGGCCAAGGGTGATGCCAATGATTTTAGCAACAGACTGAGGAATTAATACTCTTACCAAAAAGTTGACCGTAAGGAAGCAGAATTAGATAATTGTGAATAAATCGTAGCCTTGCATAAGAGAGAGAAAGAATATGAATGTTAAAAAAGACCATAAAAGTTAATCTCAAAAAGGACTTCAACCCAAGTGACTTGATGCAAATCTGTCTCAATCTCTGGAAAATGGAAAGATAATAGCAAGATGGGGATGGGGTGGGGGAAGGTCCTGGAAAGTAGAAGTATAGGCAGCGTCAGCACTGTCATCCTCAACAGGATTTGGGTGAGGTACGTTCCCAGTAAGGTCTTCTGTATCTGGGTAAACAGTGATGTGGTAATGAAGCTTTTCAAGGTTATTCCCTTGAGACTACGGCTAGAGACGCTTCTTACTTTTTTCCAGGCAGGATATTCTGATACTATTATTTATTTTTATTTTGTCTTGTTCTGAAAATGATGTGAGCCATCTTACAAAATTTATAGTCTCTACTAGTATAACATGAATAGATGAGAAAATAAGCCCAGGAAATTAAACCTATGGGTGTGTGTGTGTGTGTGTGTGTGTGTGTGTGTGAGAGAGAGAGAGAGAGAGAGAGAGAGAGAGAGAGAGAGAGAAATTTTGAGATTGATGAATACTTTTAAAAACAGGAGTTTTTGTCTTTTAGTTTCTGATTCAACCTAGACCTTCCCTCCATAAGCTATCACAATAAAAAAAGTGTGTCTTTTAATTTAACAAAATGCAAACTTATATCTCTACTAGGAGAGAAGGTGGTGAAAAGCCTCTCTTGAGAAAAAAATGAATGGGCAAATGATTTCTCATCCCAAGCAGAAGAAAATAACCTAGGAAGGGAGCCAAGAAAACAAGATTCCAAGGAGGGAGGTGGAAAGTAATGCCAAGAGCCAAACACATAAAAAAGATTTAGAGATCTGGCTAATTAAAAATTTAAAAGCTTTATTTGTCAAAAACATCATAAACAACCCAAATGTTCTAAGATAGAGGACAGGTTGAAACAATCTAACTGCATTTGCTGTGAAGCCGGGAATTCGCTGAGCCAGGGCGCTCTCTGGCTGAGGGAGGTTAAGCATCAGTTCAATGTCACCCAGCCAAGATGTGAGCTGTCATGTCTCTGCTGCAGAGCACATGCTCTTAGACATCATTTCTCCTTTTCCTTCTTTAGATCTCCCTGGGATTTATCTATTTCATTCTCTTTTAAAGCTTGTTGTTTCCTTTATTATTTCTACAAATTATGTTTTGCTTTTCTATTCACAATATTCTTCAATGATTCTTCAATTGTTGAGTGATTTTCTTGGTATTCTGGTAATGTTTATCAAATAAATAAATGAATATTCTAACTGGTTATTTTTGGTACAAACTTCTTTTTTTTTGTTGATCCAAAGCTACATTGCATCCTCATTTTAATTATGAATTTTTCAGTGTTGTCTCTTGGGTTTTCAGTGGTTGGAATAATAGTTTCTAAAAATAATTATAACTGTTTTTTTTGTTTGTTTTCTCCCCAAAGCCCCAGCACATAAGTGTATACCCTAGTTGTAGGTCCTTCTAGTTCTTCTATATGGATCGCCGCCTCAGCATGGCTGGATGAGCAGTGAGTAGGTCTGTGCCCAGGATCTGAACCAGTGAACCCCAGGCTGCTGAAGCAGAACACGTGAACTTAACTGCTACGCCACCGGGCCAGCCCCCTATCATTGTGTTTCCCTCTTTCCGACAATGAAGCTTTTTTTTATGTCCTATCTCTTAATGTCTACACCAGAACTTCAGAACCATGTGAAGTGATCCAAGAGATGCCTGATAACCTTGTTTCTTTAGTCTATTAATAAGGATGCTGCTAATGTTTTCTGTTAAAAAGTATGCTGATTTATTTTTTGTTACTTTCTTCTGTTTAAAAATGCTGCTTGAAAGTGGTTATTCTCTATCATTTTGAGGATATATCCTTCTATTCTTGGTTTTATGATTTTGTTTTAACCAGGAATAGGTGTCGAATTTTATTAATTGCTTTTTCAGCATGTATCCTGTAAGGTTTTTTCTTTCTTTTTGGGGTTATTGAAGTAAATCTTTACATCACTAGATGTCTTGATGTTAATCATTTCTTGCATTCCTACTTGATACAAATACTATATGGTTGTGACAGATAATGTCAATGAAGTATTTTTTACTTTGGTTTACATAAAAATCACCTGGAACAAATGGTAAAATGTAGATTCTATGGCAACACACCTGGAGATTCTGACGCAGTAGGTAGGGAGTGAGGCTGAGAATTAAAATTTTTAGCAGCATCCCCTCTACAACCACAATACTAACATGTGATACATAGACCAAATTTTGAGAAACATGATTTAAATGAAATATTGAGTTATACTTATTAGTATTCTTATGTTGCAGTAACGTAAAAAGTGAAATTAAGGTAATTTTTAAATTTTTCATTTGTTTGTTTTTATTTTAAGAAGATTTTGATGTATTTTTATCTTTGGTTTTGCTGGCTTCATTAAATAAATTAGGGTCTTTTAAAGGATTTTTTAAATGATGTTAACTGTTCATAAAGCATGAGAATTTTCTGTTACTTAAGAGTTTAAAGGAACTAATAAGTAAAACAATCTAACCCTGAGGACTTGTTTGTTTGTTTGTTTGTTTGAGGTAATTCTTAGAGAGCTTATTTTTCAGTCTCTTCTATGGTTGTTGACTTAACAAAAATTGAAGATTGAGCTCAGAGATGGAAGAGTAGACTAGTTTGGCCAGAACATATCATACACAGGAATATAGGACTGGAAAATTCATATGGGACCAGATCATGGAGGGCCTCAACTAGGTATGGAATGAATAGCTTAAAAGAATTTCTGTGTACGTTCTATCATTTTATATTTATAATAGCACTGCGAAATAGGCTTTAACTCCATTCTCATTTTATGAATAAGGAAACCAAGTTTTGGGGTTTCTAAGCAGGGCACTGATTAGGAAGCCAGATCTAGGTGAGCATCAGTAAGAAAAGACGTCTTGAGAGACTAAATAAAATGTTACAGTGAATCATCCATAGTGCTTGGTGCTTGGGGTCAGATGAGACAGGCGGGAGCACTGCAGGGCCGATGTGGTAACAATCCTTTCTGGGCATCCTGTCCTGCCAGGACACAAACTAGTTTGCCTTCTCAGAATACCTTTTGGCGTCTAGTTAATCTGATCCAATCTTCTGTAGTTATTTTATACCTCCTATACAGACAGAGGCTTATCTAAGAATCGTGAGGCTTGAAGCTTACTTTACTTTTAGAGGGTATCTTTAAGTAAAAAAAAAAAAATCTCATTTTTGTAAATTTCCCAAAAACATAAGACCGTATTAACACATTGCTAGATCCCTTCCCAGTAATCCATGCACGTGAGGGGCCATTTAGCTGAAGTGTCTTTAGTTTCATTATAACGCTGCTTCTGACTTTAGCTAAGGATTCAAATTTTAACAGGAAGTTTCAAAATGTATTAACTGAAGTATTAACTGATAGAGTAGGAATTTCATACATCGGGCAGAATATTATGGACCTCAAGTTATAACAGTAAGGAAGTTATGATATATATCATGTTGTGGGGGATCAGAATTGGCCACCTCAAGATGTGTCTCTCTCTATCTTGCTCTGAAGGAGGATTTGACCTTCCTGCTCCCACTGTCTAAAGGAATTTGGGATGGGCCCAAGGACAGACCTCACCTTGGAAGACTCTGGGTATTGATAAACTGGGAGGGTCTTTGCTACACCCATTCTTATCAAAGTTCTGTTTACCATACATTTACATTTGTAAAGATATCTCCTTCTCTGTAGGGGAAAGAGAGGTGGATGACCTTATCTCTAGAAACTGGTCAGTGTGGAAGGAGAGGCCTTAAATCTGCATAATAACTTTACTGTGCTTTTCTTGTAATCCCTCATGGCTGACACTCCCATGTACCCCCCAAAATCGTTTGTCTATATAAGAGAACGTCCACCATTTTGTCAAGGGACATTCCTTGGCCTCTCCCATGTATACATGTTTTATAAAACTTTGTTTGATTTTCTCCTGCTATTCGGCCTCATGTCAATTTAATTTGTCGCCCAGCCAGACAGGACTCAGAGTGGGTAGAGAATGCTCTTTTTCCCCATCAATGTATAGCTTGTATTGCATATATTTCCTCTCCCTGTTGCTGTATGAGTAAAGTCATAGAAGTCTGAATAGGAAAATAGTGTAACTTGTTTGGGAATTCTCAAGGATTTTTCTGGTCATTTGCCAAAGCCTCTATGACTAATATGATGTTGAACAGAAATGTTTGAAAGGTAAAACATCTCCTCACCTCCCCCACTGCTATGGACTGAATAATGTCCCCTCGAATTCATGCGTTGAAGCCCTAACGCCCAATATGATGGCATTTGAGGGTGGAGCCTTTGGGAGGCGATTAGGATTTGATGAGATTATGAGGATGAAGCTTCATAATGAGATTCATGCCCTTGTAAAAAGAGACCAGAGAGCTTGCTCTCTACCATGTGAGCACGTAGGAAGAAGTTGGCCACCTACAAGCCAGGACCAGTTTTCTCACCAGGAACTGATCTCTGCAGGACCTTGATCTTGGATTTTCCAGCCTCCAGAACTGTGAGGAAAAAAAAAATTCTATTGTTTAAGCCATTCACTCTATGGGGTGTTATGGCAGCCCAAGATGACTAAGATACCGACTGTATAGTTATTTTCTGAAATAGAGTGTGCAAAGATGGTTGAGTATAATAAAAGCACCATGTGAGACATACATTTTACAGTAAAAATTAATAGCATTTTTGTAGTTTAAATCACGTCCTTATCCAGTCTGTTGAGGCAGTTCCAGCTTGAATTTTATATCTATAATGATACAACAGTTTTCACGGTGACTCCCCGAACCTAGACTCGCCTACATTCTCTACAATTACAAAGTTAATTTTCCTTTAAAAATCTACATTTACTTTTATTCATTTATTCATTCACTCTGGAGACTCAAGGCAATGAAGTCATTGTCAGGGACTCGCAATCTAGAGCATATTCACTTATACCTGAAACAAGGTACTTCACAACAGATGCAGGGGCCGGCCCAGTGGTGCAGCGGTTAAGTTCGCACATTCTGCTTTGGCAGCCAGGGGTTTGCCAGTTTGGATCCTGGGCGCAGACCTACTCACTGCTCATCAAGCCGTGCTGAGGCAGCATCCCACATAGAAGAGCTACAAGTCTACAACTATGGTATACAACTATGTACTGGGGCTTTGGGGAGAAAAAAGAAAAAAGGGGAAGATTGGCAACAGATGTTAGCACAGGGTCAATCTTCCTCAAAAAAAAGGAAAAAGAATAGATGTAAATTATGTACTGAGAACTATGAGCTCCAGAGGGGAGAGATAATCCTTTTGGTTGGGGTGCAAGAATCAGAATTTGAGCTGGATCTTGGTGTCTGGAAAGGATTTCAACAGGGGGAGATGAAGAAAAGGGCAATTCAGAGGTGAGATAACTAAATTCACAAGGCATAAAGAAGAAAATTGTAAGTTCTTTAAGGACAATTATATGTAGTTTGGTTTTATTAATTTAGAGTATATGTTGGGAAGATAAAGTGGAAAAACTAATTTTAAGCTATATTAAATGGTTTTTAACCACAGACTAAGTTTTCTAGGTTTTGTTCTCCAGATAAAAGGGAAGAATTATAGGATTTTGACAGCATTATACTGAGAAGCAGCAATAACAACTGCTTTCAAAATGGCGCTAGTATCTCATTGTCCATCAGGTAGTAGAATCTGCAATTTTGAAAAAGAGACATTCAGGCTGTGATCATCCCCATGATGGTGTGGTGATCAGAACTGGCCACCTCAAGAACTGAAGGAGGCTTATGACCTTCTCTGCCCCCACTAACTGTCTGAAGGGGTTTGGGATGGAAGGCCTGTCTCTGGGACAGGCCATCACCATGGATAACTCTGGGTATCAATAGACTGGGAAAGTCTTTGCTGGGCCCATTTTTATCAAAGTTCTGTTTACCAGACATTTACATTTGTAAGGAAAATCTCCATTTGTAAAGGTATCTCCTTCTTTGTACTGGGAAGAGGGGCAGATGACCTAATCTCTAGAAACTTGTCATCATGGAAGGTGAGGCCTTAAATCTGCATAATAACCTTACTGTGCTTTTCTGGTAATCTCCCATATCTGACCCAACCCCCAATATCCTCATTTGTCTATTTAAGAGGAGAACCTCCGTCATTTTGTGGAGAGATACTCAGTTTCCCCGAGCTTCTCCCATGTATACATGTTATAAAGCTTTGTTTGATTTTCTCCTGCTATTTGGCCTCATGTCAATTTAATTTGTAGCCCAGCCAGAAAGGACCCAGAGTGGGTAGAGAATACTCTTTCTCCCTTTCAATGGTGGAATGAAAGCAGATAAAATCACCAAGGGAGAGAACAGGTAAAAAGAGGACCAGAGAACTGAAGTCAAAATCATATTTGGATGAGGAAAAAAGAAATGAGGAAGTATCAAGAGAACAAGAATCATACAAACTCATGATGTTAGAGGAAGGGAGTTTCAAAAGGAGGTATTTTAGTCCTGCCTTGCATTTACTTTACATTTTTTGTGCTTATCTTTCTTTCCTTTCAAATTAAACTGTATCTCCATATTGTTAGGGCAAGGATTAATGTTTTTATTTTAACAATGTTTGACACCGTGCCTAATACACCAGGAAGGACATTGTTACGCATTTAATAATACTTTCTCATCTATTGCTTTTTACAGTGTTCAAACAATTATAAAACTGATCATAGCAAACATTTATTAAATTTATAATGGGAAGTTCTGAGTGCTTTACATGAATTATTCTTTTAATCCCCACAACAACCAAATGAGATAGTTACCAAGTGAGATAATGTTCATCAGACAGATGAGAGTAGAGTAATAACCTAAAAATGTATATCCTTTTCCCTAAGGAATCTTGAAATTCACCTTGAATTTTAAAACTCTGTGGGAAGTTAAAGCATTTAATCTCATTTATTAAAAAAAATTTCCTAAGCACATAGTTTGTACAAAGCATCATGTAAAGTATTTTGGGGGGAGGGTGGTAGGACTTGCCTTTAACTCACAATTGTTAGAAAAGCTTTCTTTTTTCTCACCTTCAACTTTAACAATCTTCTCCTATAGAATGAAAAAAACTCAGGTTTCATTGCAGTAGGTATAATAGATACATTATTTGAGAAATCATGATTAGGTATTTCCTAATTTAGAAACATTATATTAAGGTTGCTTTAGAAATATTAGATCTAATATTAAAAAAAAACTCAGTGAAACAAGTGTTGGTGAGGATGTACATAGAGAAATTGGAACCTTGTACACTATTGGTGGGAATGTAAAATGGTGCAGCCACTATGGAAAACAGTATGATGGTTCCCAAAAAATTAAAAGTAGAATTACCATATGATCCAGCAATTTACTTCTGGGTATACTCCCAAAAGAATTGAAAGCAGGGTCTTGAAGAAATATTTGTACACTCATGTCTATAGTAGCATTATTTACAATAGCCAAAGGAGGAAGCAACCCAAGTGTCCATCAATGATTAAATGGATAAAAAAATGTGGTATATACACACAATAGAATATTATTCAGCCTTGAAAAGGAAGGAAATTCTGACACACTACAAAATGGATGAAGCTTGAGGACATTATGCTAAGTGAAATAAGTCGGTCACAAAAGGACTAATACTGTAATATTCCACTTATATGAGGTACCTAGAGAAGTCAAATTCATAGATAGAAAATAGAATGGTTGTTGCCAGGGGCTGCGGGGAGGGGACAATGGGGTATTGTCGTTTAATGGATACAGAGTTTCCGTTTTACGAGACCAAAAGAGCCTGGAGACTGGCTGCACAACAATCGGAATGTACTTAACACTACTGAACTGTACAATTAAAAATGATTAAGATGGTAAGTTTCATTTTATATATATTTTACCACAATTAAAAAAATTAAGCCCTTAATTCAGGTGTTATATAGAGTACAGGCCTATTTTATCATTTTTTCCATACACCTTTTGAACAATGTATCCCAATATGCAGAAAACTCCATTTATGTTGTGCAGCTTTGGCTGTATGTATGGCACATTTATGGATTCAAACCTGAAAGAATAGAAAGCAGGCATGAACAAAAGATAAAATGAATAAGTGCTTACATCTCAACTACTAATAATGTGCTTAACTATTCAAAATGGGAACTTTTGGAATGCTTTAATTTAGGTTTCCTGATAAAGAGCCTATTTTTGACTTGAAATGAAGAACAATTAATTCTACTATAGGCTTCAGTAGAGATGATAATACTGGGACCTTATTATACTTTATAATGATACCAGATAGGGTAATTTTTTAAATGCTTTATTGGATCTATGAAGGGATCATTGTGTGACCTGCATTTAGAAAATCCACTCTCCAAAGAATGATCTGTGGTTAGGCTCTTATTGTTAGGTCAGGTTATGTGTTTGAAGTTGATTAATCCCTTTTTGGGGGTGATTGTCATAACTCATACTGTTTACAATTAATCCTCTGTAACCTGGCCCTGAGTTATTTTTATGTGAAATCTGAGAATCCATGCAATATTCATATCTCATATATAGACACATAATAGTGGGCAATAGTCTTGCCATTATCTATGGATTAATTCAAATTTGATAGAATTATCTCTCTCTAGAGAGAGATTATAAAAGACTTTTAAAAGAACAGATTTCCATACTAACTTTGAACTTAATCAGCTATTTCATAATTATTCCAGGACTGCTTCAAGGAATCCCATGGCTTCTTGTTATTCATAGCAGCAAGACAAAAATGTACGCAACCTTTCTTCATTTTAGGAGGTGGCAAAAGGTCTCAGAGATTACCCTTCACATGCTAATATTTCAGAACTCTATTATTTTGGCGTGGTGATAAAAAAGAGAGGTAACTTTCAAGATTCTTCAGTATTCTTCCCTTTCCTTATTTTCTAAAGATCTTTCGTGTAACTACAATTCTTTTAGTGCTTCTGCAGTTATTGAAAGAGCTTTCATTTATAATGTTTTACTCGGGAAGACATTGAGTTTTTGCCATTTGAAATGGAAATACAAGTTAGAGTTTACTCCTTCAACTACATTGTTTTTATCCCTTCAACTGAAACTAACAAACTGGATTCTGGAAAGATTTTGATGACATCACTGGTTAGTCACAACAACCAAATAGGACCATATTTCCTGGTTTGCTTTTTTTCCTATTTTACTTTTATTTTTTATTGCCTAATACTTTACATATTTAAAATAATGCCTTTTAAAATTAAAATCTTATGGACTACATATGTATACTAATATTTCTATCAAATTGCATATCACATTGCTACTTGAAGTAGGTAAAATATTTAATTGCATAGACATGTATGAATTCAACTAGAAATATTTTCAAGTCTTTACTCTTGAAGTAGTTACCTAATTCATGAAGACACAAGAAGATATTTTGTGTTTTTAGTTGTGCATTACAATCTGCTTATATGACTTTTCTTCCCAGTACTGTAAGCTTGTGGAAGTCAAGAATTGTCTTTCCCTGGTATGTATCTTCCGTAAAAGCTCCACAGATTATTGATGTACAACCTGATTAAAGACCTACTGTACTAGAAATGTGTCCCAACAATGCTTCTACGAGAAGGACGGCACGTGGGGGCATGTGTTCAGTGGCAGGGCTCCTGGGCATTCATGGCAAGTAGTACCGTTTGACTGGGGGGTTCTCCAGATTAGCCTCAGCATTCATCTCTAGGAAGTTACCACTTCAGCACAAAAGCTGGAACCTATTTGCCATCTGTGGTATAAATGTTCTCTTTCTGTGCACGGTGATTATAATCTATAAAGACTCTTGGACAAATCTATTCTCCGTGTTGCTGCAAAGCAGTATCAAGTGATTGCATGGTATTTCAACAACTTCATTTTCCAATTAATGGAAATACTTGAACTTGGTACTTTTTTTTTCTTCCAGAAATAGTTCTCTTTTCATTGTCAGTAATTTTGGCTCATACCCAGAAACTGTGTTGTGGGTCAAATTTGGTCATATTTGGTAATATTTCCCTTTTAGTCTCTCTACTTGAAGAGAAGAATATAGCTTAGTGATTAAGCACACAAACCCTGCGTTCAGAGTGCCTGAATCAAAGCTCTAGCTCTTTCACTTACTCTGTGACTTTAGGAAGGTTACAGAACCTCTCTGGTGCCTCAGTTTCCCCATTAGTAAATAGGTATATAAGAGTTGTGAGAAATAATACACGAGAAGCAATTAATACTCTGCCAGTGGATGGGAGACCCTCAACAGTTGTGGATCATTACTGTTATTAGTAATAGAATTTAGAACTATTATTTTACAGCAGCTCTCCTCAAAGTGATTTTTTTTGGCAGTAGAAACTTCAGAAATTTCTTGTTTGTTTCAGATGTATTCTTGTAAGCACTTGGGGAGTTTCTTATCACTGTTTAAATATATGTGCAGCTATGTTTATAAAAAGATATGAATATTACTAGGTTCCAAGACCTAGAATATTTCTGGATGATTTTACTTTTATTTATTCATCTGCACTTTTTCAGTGCATCCATCCAACCATCTATCCATCCATCTACCCATCCATCCAATATGACAAGTGCCTTCCATAGGCCCTGTACTGGTGAAATAAACAAGGCATATTACCTGCCTTTAAGGATCTCCCATTCTCTGATGGAAGAAACACACAGGTAAACAGGCAATTATAATTCCAAGCATGAAATACTATGAGAGGACTATGCTTGAGATGATCTAAAGGGGGGACAAAGGATGAGTTTCAATGCCTTGAAGGTCAGGGAAGGCATTCAGTTTTTCTAGTAATGATCAATTTATTTAAAAGGCAGTGTTTTTTCAGTTGACCTCAGTCAAAAATTACCTTAGATAAATTCATTCACAGCCTTATAGAAAACACTTAGGGCAAACCTGACTTCTTTCAAAGCTGGAAGAGAGAAACTTCTTTTTCAATCTCATGGCTTTTTTACTTTAGGGAGCAGAACACACTGATTATGACTATTTTGCTGCCTCTCAGTCTTGTTTGGAAAAAAGCGTTGGTGTATTTTATATAGCTGAGTTGAATAAATCCCAGTACTTACCACTCTAATTTACTGCATGTGAAGCTGGCTTGTCCCTTCTATCACAAAAGAAATGCACTAGGGAAAGTTTCCCTCCTACTTTTATATTTCAGAAATAAATCATTGTTTCTGCACAACACACACACAAAGCTGTAAAATTTAGTCTAAGCATTAATAATTATTTTAAGCCCTACAAATCCTAGATTACTTTATACTGTGGCCACAGAAATCTTTTTTGTGTGTCTTTTATTTTTATCTAGTAAAATGGGTCATTACTTGTATAGTCTTTATAGTTTTGAAAGTAGAAGGCTGTGTGTTTTTATAATGTTAGTTTACTTGCTAGTGAAAATGTTAAGATACCTGTGCTCTGATTTTTCTTTCATTCAGTGTCCCTAGAAACAAGAAATCATATTATCTTATCATTGGGAATTTACAGGACACTTAATGTATCAGCGAATCAGTAACAAATCTGACTTAAAAGAAAGAATGAATGAATGAAAACATTGTAAAATCCCTGAAAACATTGCCCCTGGAACATCCATGACGTTACATTTAGGACCAGCACGGACATTGCCGGGGCACAAGCACATGCTAACTGCATAGGATCATGATGCCAAGCTTCGCCAGCTTCACTCTTGGTTGTTGGTTGCTTCTTTTTTTTAACCCTTTTAAGAAATGTTCATGGATCACTTGACACAATGAGGAACTAAGCAACACAGTCAATTCCTTAATTAGGAACCAGAAATCAGGAGACCAAATCTGCTTTGAGAATGTAATCATTAAAACACAGACATGGCTACCTGGATAGAAGGAGCTATTTTGTATGGAAGAGTTGAAATGCCTTAATTATTTTTGAAGACCAAGAATAAAGCCTTCTGGTAAGACTTTCCTGAATCCTCCATGAGTGTAACTCAGTCTTGATGAAACAAAAAGTGAAAGCAGAAGGCTAAGTGCTCCATCTAGAGTACAAAGGAGCCAAGTTTAAAAATCTGGGAGGGATTCTTTAGAAAAAAGACTTTCTCAGAAATACCCTTCCTGTGAGAAATGGATGGGACAAAGATTAATCACTGTTTCATCGTTGTAAACTTAGAAATGGCGTTTTGTTAATTGAATTAGACTTCAATTAGAATTCTAGAAGTAGAATCAATTAGGGTTCTTAAAATTGCTTGCTTCTTAAGGAATTATTAGAAATTGCTTGCAAACTTGTTCTGTTTCTTAGATTTATCAATCTAATCATGCATAACGTTGAGATAATTCAGCCAATCTCCTAGATGCATTAAAGGAATTATAAAAGTCACGTGAAAATATTGAAATAGTAAATGCAGCATCAGTTTCTTAATTATTGTTTAACACAATATGTTCAAATTTTTCATCTTCCATTATTTGCTGGATTTCAAATACTGACTATCACAGCATCTCCGATATTAGTTCTCCAGAAGGCCACGCTCATAAAGTGTTTGTATTTTGTTCATATTAATATCTGTTTTTCCTTCCTGCCCAGGACAATAATCGGTGATTTATCATTTACCTTGAGGCTAATGAAATCAAGCTTCAGAGCCTCTTACTTTCAGGGAGGTCACTGGAGTGGCCATGGACATTTGAAGTCTTGCTAAATAAAAGTTAAGTTGAGGATACATTTCCATTGGCTTGAGTGGGATATATTTAGTTGGTTCACAGTCTCGTTTGTTTGTAATTAAGCTAATATTAGTTATGCTGGTGTAGGAATAACTCGTAGTGATATTCCTACCCTCCAATATGCTGATACCCTGCAGCAGAAGTATTTGGACAACAGAGGAGAAGCAGCAGAAGCAGAAGTTTGCCTGTGGAAAATTCTCCCAAACTGTATAGCTTATATATATAAGACACTGTCAGGAACTGCCTCAAATTTGATAACAATCATGAAAATTTACATGGACATTACCCAAAACTTTAATTACCATTAAAGCTGAAAGAAAAATTTCTAAATTATCAATAATAAAAAATAAATGTCCATTAGCCGTAGTAGAGGAAAAGCTAAATTGTCCATTAAAAAAATCATTGTCTCATGAAGCGATGATCAAAGAGCATGTAGCCTGGGGGCCTGCCAGGTGTCCAAGAGGTTGGGTTCGTAAGCTCTGCTTTGGCGGCCAGGGGTTCAGATCCCAGGCATGGACAGATGTACCACTTGTCAGCCATGCCGTGGCGGCATCCCATATAAAGTAGAGGAAGATGGGCACAGATGTTAGCCCAGGGCCAGTCTTCCTCAGCAAAAAGAGAGGAGGATTGGTAAATTTTAGCTTACTTCAGCAGATCAAGAGCAATTAAATTTCCCTTTTTTGTTTGCCTACTCAATATTTATTTTTCCTTATATTTTTATAAAGCACTTTAAAAGTATTGCTGTTCCTGGTCTTATAAGCTTATAAAGCACATTCACATGTGTCATGGAGGCAATAATCTTCCAAAAAATTTCCCTCTGAATTTCTCCTCCTGATAAGTAAAGAACAAGGATTCCTTTTCTCTAAAGTTGGTCCGGGATTTTGGGAAGTCTACTCCTGGTAGAACTGAAGTATTTTTGATCACCAGAGATTCTGATGGAAAAGAGTTTTATACTAAAAACAAAAAGATCCTTAAACCTTGAGTTTTTGTAGTCCTGAGTCATCCATTATAAGTTGGTAAGTAGCTATAGTGTAGGGTAGACTTTCGAAATTTGACTGGTGGTCTCTGTTGTGAGGGGTTGCAAGAGATATTTTAAACATATGAAATGGCATTCAGAGAACAAGAATAGTAGTGACAGATTGAATTATTTTGTAGGAAAAAAATGGATTAGTGAATGTTGAATTAAAAAGAAAACTAAAATATTTTCCACAAACCAAAACCCTCTCTAAGTTCGAATTCTTCTCTGTGCATAGCTAGAAATTGTGTTCAACTTGGAATCCTAGAAGGCACCGTAAGTCCCGTGTTTCATCAACATAAATAATTAATTGGAGAAGGACATGCAATATTCATCACTGGAAATTATTAAAGTGGATTGTAAAAGGGGAAAAATATCTAAAAATTTAAGAAACATGAATCATTCAGCTTATGACATTTCCTTTATTTACTTTTATAATTAATTTAAAAAACTGATTCCTTTTGGGCCAAAGAAAAATGGTAGGTGTGCTACATTGTAGCACAATTGAATTGTATTAGGTGCGTGGTTTGAAACAATAAGGGATTCACTGGTTCTGGTGCATTCTGCCAGGAGGTAGGCATCACAAATAGGGGGAGTGGGAGTTGTGTTTTGCTTTTTTATTTTAAGCCCATTCCTATAATAAGGCAATTGTTATTTTGGGAGTCTGAGCACTTGTTCAATTTAGTGTCATAACCTGAGAATGATTCATGTTACTGGAGGTTTTCACTTTTGTGGGAAGGGATTATGGTGATGGGTGCTAGAAAATCTATATAATAAATGAGTATTTCCTGGCAGATGTCGCTTTTCTGCCCATAGCCAACACCAATTGCAAGGCTTAGAGCTTAAGGGTTCCTGGTAGTTATTAATTAACATCATAAAGCTTCATCTAAGAGTGTCCATGGGATGATAAACAACTGCTGTTCACATGATGCAAAGTGGCTGAAAATGGGTCAAAAGAACAATACTTCTGTGATACCATTTCTCTTGTCAGACACACAATGTCTATTCCCAGATGTTCTTATTTGTATCAGGGAAAAAGTGAGATTTTTTTTCCTGGCTCTTAAGACCTGTTTGGTAGGAGACCTTGAGAGTTTTATTTAGTCCTTCAGAAAGCAGAAGATGGATTACTTTCAAGTTCAGGAGCCTCGTTAGGATTTCTGAGGAAACGAAAAGGGGTTTGATGTGAGACTGAAGTAAGCCTACCAGGTGTACAATTTTAGTGCTAGTTAAACCACTCATCTTGCTGATGAGCTGATTTCAGAGCAAGGTCTCCACTGTTCATGTGTGGCCCCAAGACCAATGATGTACAAATTAGCTGTATCCAATCACTCGGGAGAACTTATTGTCATCGTTGGGCTCTCTGACATTACCTCTCCTGCCCTCTTTCCTCTTAATTCAGAAAGTAAAATAAGATTGAGGCAAAAAAAGAGAAGCTTGGGGATCTGACATCAATTTCTCAAAGGAAAAAAGGAGCATTTTTTAAACAGGAAAAAAATACTGTAGTTTAAAACCATATTTGCTATAGATATCAGTTATACTTTAAAGCATTTAAAAGTAGACTAGTTTAACTTTTCCTAAATACTTGGAAATTAGCCTTTGAGCTATTTCTTAATCCTAATGCTTTCTTCCTCCTTTGTTATTTTAGATAAATGTTAGTCACAATAGCATCTGTAAACTTCAATTAAATGCAATACTCTACCCCAAATGGAATTTATAATATAGTGTATATGTAATGAACAATCTAGGGAATAATTTGGGCTTTACTGGAAATGGCATTAAATTAATAGGCATCTATGATGTTGTTTTAGACATTGGGTCTGCATGTCATTAGAGTAACAACTCCTGCACTGGAATCACCAGAGAATAAGTTGCCCAGAATAAAATTTTTGGGCTAGGTTTTACACTGTATTTCCAAAATGGATCACACCTTCGAGGTAACTCTAAAACTTTAAACTGAGGTTATAATTTGAGGATAAAATTAAGGAAAAAAACTCTGTATAATGACTAAAGTTAGACAACTATATAAATAACTTGTCATAATTGATAATCCATAAATGAGTACTGAGGACTTTTGAAGACATCCCAATTCTATTCATGGCTGTCACTTACTCGTGTAGTTATTCACTCATCAAATATACATTAAGCCCCTAATCTATTCCAGGCATTTGGTTAAGCATCTTATAAACAAATGGCTGTATTATCTTTTCTAAAGTTCTAGAGTAATTGATTGCATTTCACCCAATCTGCAGAAATACTGAGTTAACCCAAAGTGGAGAGTTATCAGGCAGGCTGGAAATAGTAAGACAATGAGCAAGAATTTACCAGTATATTTCCAAGCCCATCTAGAAGAGAAGGGGCCTCTACCTTTCCACGCAGTTACTCAGCCCACTTAGCTGGTGAAATAATGATAGTAACCACAAGTGAACATTTATTTAGCATAAGCTGTGGGCTAAATCTTTTAAGTGCGTTCGTTTATTTAATCCTCAAATTAGTCTTGCAAAGTTACCATCCTCACTTTTTGAGTGAGGAAACTGAGGCTTAAAGAGGTTAATTAATTTGCTCAAGATCACATAAAAAAACTCTGGAGCCAGAATTTGAATCCAGGTCTTTTTGACTTCAAAGCCCATGACTTCCATACATCAAGGAAAAATACGTATTTATAACAGCTTGATAACCTTAGCTGTTAACCATTCCTTACCTCTTGCTTCATGTTCACTCAACATACTCTTCTGATTTACATAGAACTTCCATTAAATATTTCCCTTGCAGGAAGAGAACATTTCACCAAAGATATTGACTGGTTGATGCCCTTGGATATTGTGTATTTAAAAAACTGTAGTCAAACAATTTTGCATCATGATTTACACTGTCTACTGTTATGAATTTGATTAATGTGAGTTGGCCCCTCCAATACAGGCATTTACAAATGAATTTTTTTGGTCTATAGAACTCAGGACCAGATCCTAGCCTAAGGTATTTTTGGCATCTAAGCAAAATCTCTACTTTATCATTATTCATATTCTCTGAAATAATGAAGTAGTTTTTTTTTTTTAAATAATCACAAACTTACAGAAACATTTCAAGTATAGTACAAAGAAAGTTTTTTCCTGAACCTTTTGGTGGTAAGTTGTCAACATGAGACCTCATAACCACCAAATACTTTGGTTTTTCTACACACTAGATCATTCTCTTACATAGTACAATCCACAATCAAATGATCATATCAAGAAAGTAACATTACTACCATTTAATCCTCAGACCAAATTCACATTTCTCCAGTAATCTTAGTAAAGTCCCTTACAACAAAAGGATCTAGTCCAGAATCAAGCTTCTCATTTTGTTATCATCACTCTTTAGCCTCCATCATTCTAGATCAGTTTCTCTGTCTTTTCTGGACTTTTACAACCTCTACTTTTTGAAGACTATAGGCCTGGTTATTTTGTGGGACGTCCCTAAATTTTAGTTGATTAGATATTTCCTCATGATTTGATTCAGTTTTTTGCATATTTAAGAAGGATATCACACAAGTGATGCTGTGTTCCTGTCATTGCGTTCTATCAGATGGAATGAGATGTTAACTTTGATCACTTTAGTAAGCTGGTGCCCACCAGGTTTCTCCTCTGTGAAATTACCTTTTGTCTTTTAATAATTAATAAGTATTTTGTGGGTAAATAATTTGAGAATATGTAAATATCCCTCCCACACCAAAACTATTTTATTCATTTATTTGTAATTTCTTTATATTATTATGGAGTCATGCATTCTTATCTCAGTCAACGGGTTAGAATCTTTACTATTATTATTTACTTCGATGCTCAAATTCTCCAAGATTGCTCAATGGGAGCCCCTTCAACCTGGCTACTCTGTCCTTTTGGCATGTCCCCACAATTCCTTGAGCGCTTAATTTGTGGCAGAACAAGATGTTGAGCCTTGTCTTATATTTTTTCTGCCACATCTGCGAAATCAGGCTTTTCTGCAAGAAGCCCTGGTTTCAGTGGAGAAAGGTATTTAGAAATCAAGACCTGGGCACTAGGTGTACTTGGTGCTATTGAGATATCGCTACTCCCAGACCCTCTCTGGGCATATTGCTAGGGTATGCATTCATGTTTATGTATATGTGGTGGCCTTTTTGATGTGTCAACTTGGCTAAGGCACAAGTCTCAGTTATCTAATCTAACACTAATCTAGGTGTTGCTGTGAAGGTATTTTGTCAATGTGATTAAAGTCTGTAATCAACTTACTTTAAGTTAAAGAGATCATCTCAGATAATATGGGATGGCCTGATTCAATCAGTTAAAAGACATTAAAAGCAATGCTGAGGCTTCCTTAAAAAAGTTCTGCCTGTGCTTGAAAGTTCTAGCCTGCCCTTTCTGATGTCCCACCATATAGATTTCACACTTGTCATTTCCTTTCAAGAAACCTCTTAATTTTTATATCCTATATTTGTGTCACACACCTATATTTGTTCCTATATCTACCTTTATATATATATAATCATGAGTTATATCAAAATCTCCAGTTCCAATCCAACACCTAGTTTTCCCACTTTTCATATTGTAACTCTTTTCTCTGATAGTGAAAAATATGGCTTCCATTATCCTTAATATATTTACTTATGGGATCAATTCCCATGGATGTAACTCATTTCCCCTCACTTCTGTCTACTTCTTCTCCTTTATGGGGCCACTCTGTTTATCTCACTCTGGCTGTGAAAATCAGCCCCAGGTCGCCCCACAGTGTCATTGTCCTCCTCACCCTTCACATGCTCTGGCACCCACACACTGCCCTCCTTTCTAGATGGAAGTCCTCCTCACCCCACTTATTCTCTGACATCCTGTGCTGGGCCACTCTCCTATGCTGAAGCCCTCTTCATCCCACTCAGCCTAGGAATACCCTGTGAAAAACTATCCCCCTTACACAAAAGCTCTCCTCATCCCTCACAGGCTCAGACAGCCTGAATTCGTTTCCCAGCCCCTATATGGATGCCTTCTGAACCATGCTCATATATCCTGCTGTGGCCCACCACAGATCCCTCCCACTCCACCCCACCCCACCTCTACCACACAGACACTTACCTTATGCAGCCTCACTGAATGTCTCTTGGACTAAATTGTTCAGGAAAGAAAGAGGAAGAGAGTGAGCTGCAGTAAACATTCTCTAGACCAGTGGTTCTCAACTTGGAATGATTTTCCCCCCAGGGGACATTTGGCAATTTCTGGAGACATTTTTGTTTGTCGCAACTAAGAGGCTGCTACTGGCAACTAGTGAGTAAAGGCCAGGGATGCTGCTAAAAATCCTACAATGCACAGGACGGCTCCCTACAACAAGGAATTATTGTCCGAAAATGTCAATAGTACTGAGATTGAGAAACCCTGCTCTAGGCAGATACCCTAAAAATCTTTGATTTTCAAATACTGTTTAGGCTCCTGTCTTTTTCCTGAATCACACTTCCATGGAGGGTCAGATGTTTCCAATAAGAACCAACCCACATAGATTAACAGACTGCTCAGCTTTCAGTAAAATTAGATTCTTTTATATCTCCATAAAGAAAACAGTTCAAAAATTCATTTTATTAGATTAGCTATCTAAATGGATGGATGAGCAGCAGAGACTTAAATTTCAGATGCACATGCTGAGCAGATTGCGAGACTCCTTTGAATTATTTCTGAGGAAGGATATTTTAAATTTTAGTATTGGCAAAATTATAAATAGTCATGTCAAAGATGTTCTCTAGTAACTCTGAAAGGTGAATTCAAGGGTGTTGGGTCTGTAAAGGCCAAGGCGATAAATATGCTGCACCACGAGAAGGAGGATAAGAAGGAGACACGATGCTATAAGACAGTGTTCCTCAAAGTGTGTTCCATGGACCAGTAGCATTGGTATCATCTGGCAGCTTGCAAAAAATCCCAACACCCGGGTTACATCCCGGACCAACTAAGTTAGGATCTCTAGGAGTCGGGCCCAGAAATCTGTGTTTTAACACCCTTTCCAATTGATTATAATGCTCATAAAAGGTTAAAAACCACTGCACTAGTTTGAGAAGCAACTCAGATTTCTTAGCCCTAAAGGAAGGATTGATCATATCCTTTCTGCTTATCTTACAGAATTATCATTATGAGGCCATTGTCTATATGAGACAGTTTAATAACTTTTTATAACACAGTGTTGTCACTTGGTTTAACTATATTGCAAAACATCCATTTTCCTATCTCCTCCATCAGTCATTTCTGCCGATTGTATAGCTGCTCAGCCAGTACAGTGTAGAAAAGCGTGAGCTTTGTGTCGAGTACCGCGGGCTCTAAATTTCTTCCTCGCTATCCACATGGAAATCCAGTTAACTCCTCCAAGACTCTGTTTCCATTCTGTTAAAAAGGTTTCCTGTTTCAAAAACAAAACAAAAAACTTTTCCTCTTTGGTCAGATGGTGATACAATAATAGTACATAGATATAATTTGGGGCCTGGAGTTACTGCATGAAAAATTTTTAGCTTGGTATGATTTGTCTTTTTGATATTTGTGAACATAGCAATCCATAAGTCAAAAATTTTAGAATACTCTTTAAAGGAAAATAAACCCATTAAATATTAGTCTTTAATTATTAAATGTTAGTCTGAGTTCCCCCCGACCCAGTGAGCCACACACGCTTTAGTTTTGTCTCAAGTATTCCAAGGGCTCTAAAGTCTTTGCTGATGACTACGTCTAAATTTTCCACAGGGTCCTGGAGAACTCAAGTTGTTGAAAGCCTGCTTCAGGATAACTGGCGTCATGATTCTCATACTTATGTAGGAGACGGTTGCTGAAAAATTAAAGCTTTCTGTGCCCCGCTGCAGACCTACTGAATAAGAATTTGTGGAGGTAGTGCCAAGGTGTCTCTGTAGATGCCACCAGGGTTTCTGTTGCACATAGATGTCCGAAGCCATTTATTTGCATATGTGTTCATGTATCTTTAGTTCTATGCAATTTTATCACATGTGCAACTGATAATGTTCTTCAACACTGCACATTAGTAAATTTTTGCTGAAGTTAATCCTTCTCAATTTAGTGGTTCTTTAACTGACGGCTGCTGACTTATTGGAGATTCTAATACATTAGAAAAGTGTTGAATTTGGAAAAAAGTAAGTCATGTTCCTGTGTACAATATGCACGAATATATGCATATACACAGAGAGTTATGTATAATACATCACTTTACTTACACAAGTAAATGACCCAGATGCTCTGAGCGCAAACAAATCAAGGAGTTAAGTAAATTAAATACTTTGGAAAATTGCAGGATCATGTTTGGGCAACTAACTTTAATTTGTGTGTTGAATTAGGAATTCACTGCTTAACTTTAGAAAATTTAAGCCTGACAGGAAGCAAAAAATCCAGGGAAATACACCTGCCCTTCACTTCTGGGTCCAAGTGGAGGAGTAGAGCTTGTTAATTGGTTAATATGATAATTTTCAAAAATCCTTCAACCTTCTGCATTAATTTTCTAGGGCTTCCACAAGAAATACCACAAACCAGGTAGCTTAAAACAACAGAAATTTATTTTCTCACAGTTCTGAAGGCTAGAAATACGAAATCGAGATGTTGACAGGGCCATGCTCTTTCTGAAGGCTCTAGGGAAAAATCCTTCATTGCCATTTTCCAGCTTCTAGTGGTTGTCAGCAACTCTTGGCGCTCCTTGGCTTATGGAAGCCTCACTCCAATCTCTGCTTCCATGTCACATGGCCTTCTTCCTTGTGTGTTTGTGTGTCTCCAAATCTCTATCTTACAAGGACACCGGTCATTGGATTTAGTGTCCACTCTAATTCAGTATGACCTCATCTTAACTAATTACATTTGCAAAGACTCTGTTTCCAAATAAGGTCACATTCTGAGGTTCTGAGTAGACATGAATTTTGGGGCGTCACTCTTCAACCAGTACATGCTCCATCCTGTTTCTGAGGCACATTCACGCTTAGCTTCCCCTTTCTTCCCCCATACAATGAGCATTTTACGGATGAAGCAGTTCGTGGGTAACTTCACTTCAAAGTTGCTCCCACAGTGTGAAAATGCAGTGACATGTAGTGACATGGTTCCAAGTGTAAGTTCCCTCTTCTTAGCATATTCTCTCTTCAGCTAAGAACCAATTTATTTTAGAAAGTAGAGTGCAGAGTTTCTCCAACTTTATACTATTAAGAGACACTTTCATTTTTTTCTCTCATGGGTCCCATGCTTTCAAAATTTTTTGTCTATTAAATAAATTATAGTTATTAAGTAATTAATTAAATTTTCCATAAAATTCATCAGTGATCATTTAATATAATTCCTTATAAATAAGGAAATTTCACACTTAGCCTGTGTAGATTTGTAATACATACATGGGAACATGCATGACTTTAATTGGGCATTTTGAAATTCTGGAAATAATCAACAAACCATTATAACTATACCTGTTCACCTCCAAGATATGAATCACTGGTCTAAGAATTAATGATAAAGATTGCAAACTTGTGAAAATGCAGTTAAATATTCCATCTACTTTAAATGGACAGTAATTCACTGAAACACAGTTCACTTCTTGTGGTATTCTCAATGAATATTATAGTTAGGGCTGCTGCTAGGTAACAACATGTCAGGTAGAAAGTAGATGTGGAAAAGCTTTGCTCTTCCTTCTCCAGATTTGGAATGGGGACATGGGAGGGGGAATGGAGAAAGGTGCGAGGAGTTAAAAAAGCTGTTGAAAAATGTAATAGCAAAGAATTATAAAATATTACTTATTTTATAAAACAGAGTATAGCTAGTTAGTAGTTTCCATTTGTCTATACATTTTAATTTAGAATGCTTTCATATATTATTTTATTTGATAATGCCAAAATTCTGGGTGTAAAAGGCAGGTATTATTTCCCATAATTTCACAGATGAAAAACCGAAGCTTATCGGGGTTAAGAGACTCACCCCTCGGCCGGCCACATAGCCGAATTGAAATTCCAACTGAGATCGTTAGCATTCACATCCACTGTTCTTTCCTTTGCCACAGTTAACGCTTGGCTAATAACAATTCCTAAAGTATCGTGCATCACATTTTGAATGCTGCTTCAGGGTCAAAACAGGACCACAAAACTGAAATTGTGAAAAATCTAGGTTCTAATTTCAGCAGTTGTCTGATCTTGGACATTTGTCAACTGGTGTGATAACATTTGCCCCACTTCTCTGGAGGGTTGAGAAAAGGAAGCAGACACAGAAATATGAAACAATGATGAGACACCGTGTGGATGGGACGAGAAGAGAGGGCGTGCAGGAGAGACAATTTTGAGTTTCCCGTAAGGCACAGATTGCAATTTTGTTTCCTGAGATTTCTGTGTTTCTTTTAACAATGGACCCCCCTTTTTACTTTAATTAAGTAGCTTTTGTTGTTGTTGTTTTATGTGATCAACAAACCCTGTTCCAAAGACACCAAGTTTACCACCTAGTACAGAAGACTGACATGAAGCAAGAAATTTCACCAAAGAATGAAAAGAGTAGGAGAACCACCCAAGAATACTATTTTTTTAAAATTATTTTATTGAGGTCATATTGGCTTATAACATTGTGTAAATTACAGGTGTACACTATTATATATCAGTTTCTGTATAGACTGCATCGTGTTCACCACCAATAGTCTAGTTTTTATCTGTCACCATACATATGTGCCCCTTTACTCCTTTTGCCCTCCCTCCACCTCCTTCCCCTCTGGTAACCACTAATCTGTTCTCCTTATCCATGTGTTTGTTTATCTTCCACATATGAGTGAAATCATACAGTATTTGTCTTTCTCTGTCTGACTTATTTCACTTAGCATAATACCCTAAAGGTCCATCCATGTTGTTGCAAATGGGATAATTTTGTCTTTTTTATGGCTGAGTAGTATTCCATTGTATATATTGTATACCATATCTTCTTTATCCATTCATCAGTTGATGGGTCCTTGGTTTGCTTCCATGTCTTGGCCATTGTAAATAATGCTTCGATGAATATGGGAATGCATAAATCTCTTTAAATTTTGATTTCATGTTTTTTGGATAAATACCCAGTAGTGGTCTAGCTGGATCATATGGCATTTCTATTTTTAATTTTTTGAAAACTCTCCAAACCTTTTTCCATAGTGGTTGTACCAGTTTGCATTCCCACCAGCAGTATTTGAGGGTTCCCTTTTCTCCAAATCCTCTCCAACACGTGTTATTTCTTGTCTTGTTAATTATAGCCAAAGAATACTATGTTAAAGTGCTATTATTCTTTTGTCCTTTACTGTAGTTTACTTCTAGATGCATTCAAAACCGGTATTCAACAGGGATCCTGAACTGTTTGATGTGGGGCTTTCTGTGCAGTCAAAGTTGGTTGGAAGAAGGAAGGCCCATTTTAATTTCTTTCCAATTTAGCAGAGTTGGAACTGATTTGTTGTCCCTCCCCCACCAAGCCCCCAATGTTTACTTTTCTTTTCTTTTTTATTCCTTTTGTATATGAAGTATTGCCATTGGTTTTCTCTTGGAAGAGATTTGGGAAAGTTAAAAATAAATCTTTTCCTTTCAAGTTTTTTGAACCTAGAGGACAATTCTTTTATTGTAAGCAGAAAGACGAAGGAATGTGTATATATCACACTTGTGTAAGGGTGGAAACTCAATTAAAATATAACATTATAGGTTTTTATTCTTAGGCATATTGTTAAAATGCTATTGCCCTGGAATTCAGACATGATGAAGCACAGTGGATGAACAAAATCCATCTGCACAAAAGGCAAAATATTAAATGGTCTTGAATCAAGTTTCCCTTGCTAGCAATAAAAAAAATGACATTTTTATGTTAGGCGTAAAACCACTAACAAACGAAGCTATAATCATGGGATTATTAGCAAATAAACTCGCTTGGATTTATAGAGCCATAGATATGTTGGGAAACATCCATGTGGTAAGTAAAAAAAATAATTCATATGAATTTATGTGAAATTTCACAATGCAATGAATGATTGATTACAACTTTATTTGTATTAACCCAGATGGTGCACAATTTGGGCATGTAATTCTGCATATGAGAAATGCTTTATAAATGCCACACATCTCCGTTATGCAGCAAGGACTGCCTGCCAGAACAACATTCCACTCCAGAAGGTCCATGCCAACATGAATAAAGAAGGGAAATGACATCTTACTTCTTGGAGTAAAGAAACTGCCGTGCAAACAATAACAACAATCAAGCAATCAGAGAAGTGATTAAGTAGGAAGAATTCATTCTAAATGACCGACCGTGGTGGACCTATAAAACATGACCATTACGGCTCACCCAGACAAAAAGAAATTTTGTTTGAAATGACTGCCCTCAAAGTTTCTGCTCTAAAAGTCTTTTTATAACCAGCTGTCTTTCTACTATTTATTACCAGAAAATACCAGAATGATTCAATGTCTCTGTTGGTATCCTTACTGACTTTCAACTTGGATGCCAGAGAAACTATTCTGGACTATTTAGTTTCAAATTCTTACATGTGGATCTACAAATGTCAAATGAAAAGGGTCATTTCTCTATGTCCTTGATAATTTTTAAAGAAATTCTTTGCCTAGGGCTTCAAGATGACTATGAACCCCAACAATGGATTTTAAAATGGTTTTGCATTTTTCTGCTGAGCAAGTCTGGAACAATAAGGGACAATCTTGACCTCAGTTTCTTTGTGTTGGTTACAATTATCATCCGTTTTCTAAGGTTTTTGCATCGCTTAAGTACTTGAAGTTTTTTTTCACATTGGGAGCTTTTCTATTCTTAAGAGTGATAGTTCTTCAACTAAAAATATCCTTGAAAAAAAGATAACCAAACTGTTGAGTCAAGATTTAATTAATCAATCAAGTATAACATGGTAATTTACTGAATCAAATAGATGGCATCGATTAGCAAGTTAAAAAAACTAAATGTGAAGTGGAAAATATTTAGAGAAGAACCAAGCATTTGTGTTCATGTATTTTAAGTTAAATAAATAAAATCTTTCAACCCAGTCTAGGACTGGAAAGTGCAAAAAAGAGTAGGCTTGCTTGTAATGAGTATTTTTCTCATTCTGAAATATTGGTTCATCCCCTTACCTTGATTATTCTACCTTAGAATTAGGCTGGGTCATTTTGGCCAGTCAAAAATGAAAGCAATTTGCTGAGGGAAATTCAAATTAATCTAAAATAACCTTTCAGTAAAATGGGATGGAAATAATGTGAAAACTGCTTATGAAGTTTGTCATCTGGATATTCAAGATGAAAAAGATACATACGGAATGATTAAAATTAAAAAATAATTTAAAAGCTACATGCACAACGATGAAAATGAACCCAAATACTCCACTTTTTCTTGCATGGTTGTATTATTTTCGTAGGGCTTCCATACAAATTACCACAAATGTGACGTCGTAAAACAACAGAAGTTTATTCTCTTACAATTCTGGAGGCTAGAAATCTGAGATGAAGGTGTCAGTGGGGCTATACTCCCTCTGAGAGCTCTAGGGAGGAATCTGTTCCTTCCAGCTTCTGGTGGTTCCTGTCATTCCTTGGCTTGCGCTAAGCGTTACTCCAATGTCTGCCTACCTCCGACTTCTGTTGGGGCCTAGGATGGGCCGCCTCATGATGTTCCACAACGGCATATTGACTATTTTGAGTTAAAGTTACTTAAAAAGCAAAAAGGGCTTTTTGACCCTCTTGTCTCTGTTCCCCCTGAAAGTAAGAAATAAATCTCCCGTGTGAAAGGTGCTGCATCCTCATCACCAGAGCTAGGGAATCCAAGGCCGAGAAGCCTACATAAACAAACCTTGCTAATTATGTACCCCAAACTTAAGTTTCTTTGTCCTGTCAATCCTTCACAAATTTATTGTTTCATTGTGTAAAAGATATATATACTGCCTATTTTGTTCACTCTTTGAGCATCATTTCTTGATGGTCGCCAATACGTACGTATTAAACTGGGTTTTTCTCCTGTTCATCCGGTCTTGTGTCAATTTTAATATCAGTCCAGCCATAAGAACACAAGAAGGGAAGAAAGGGGACTTTCCCCGCCCCCAAACTTCAAATGATCTTCTTTTCTGTATGTGTCTCCTTCTGTCTCCTCTAAGGACACTCATTGGATTTAGGTCCCACCATAATCCAACGTGATCTCATCTTGATCCATAATTTAATCACATCTGCAAAGACCCTATTTCCAAACAAGGTCATATTCTGAAGCCCTGGGTAGACATGAATATTTGGGGGACACTATTCAACCTACCACAATGGTATTTCTGTTTTTCATAAATCACATATCCCTCTCTGAGCTAACTGGTAGGACAATTAAGGAGGGAGGAAATCCGTTTTCCTCTGAGTGGTGTTATTAAGCTTGTATAACTCCAACTGGCTAATAAATCTATAGCCTAGACTGTTTTGGGGTTTTTGTTGTTGTTAGACTCAACTAAAGTGTATCTTGGTTGCACACTATCATCTTTCACAGCAAAGGACTGCTTTGCACACATGAGCTGTTTTCTGTGCTGCTATCCTGGTGGATCATCTTACTACCCACGAACTTTCTCATCAGTTTCAGCAAAGCTAAGGCATTTCAGAACGTTGCATGTACTTCTTACAAGCAACTCAGAAGGTTTAGGAATTAAGCACTGAATTCACTTCCTATAGGAAAACGTTTCTAATTTTTTTTTTTTAGGGGCAATGATTTGAAAAATATGAGATGTTAGATCACACAAACTATTTTATTTTGGAGAACTATTTTGTTGGTAGGAACTTCAAGCAATGTCTAACATGTAAAATAACACAACTCATAAAGCTTTGTTGTAGAATTCAATGTCTATAATTAAGAAATCCTTTACATATATTTAAAATTGATGTGTGACATACTCAAAGTTGTGGTAATCTGGAGAAAGCATACACCACATCATAATTAATCATGTGATGTCTATATATATGATGTCTACAGACAAATATAAAGTGGAAATAAATACCTCTAAGAGTGTGTTTGCACTTGTTCACTAACATAAAGACATGTGTAGAGAACAATGACAAGTCCTGAATCTAATCTAAATCTTGCTTTTTACTTAAAGAATGTTCTGGATAACTTCTCCCAAAATACCTCTGCCAAGCCCAGTCCCAATTAGCATAGTGCCTGGATATAAATAAGATAGTGAGGAGAAGTTCCTCAGAATTATGGGTATTTCTGACTGTCTCTGTTAAAAGTACCTTCTATCCACATGTCAATTTATTTCCATGTCCCTAAAACACTGATGATTGTCCATTCAGTTTGTCATTATAGATCTTTATAGGCTCATTTGCCCATAATAAGAGGTAAAGAATAATGAGAAATGCAGATTCTATTTACCTATTCATCTGTATATATCCTGAGGGAAGATATATTAATCCAACGTAAGTGGACAGCTATTTTGAGCTTTCTAGTTAAATTAGCCACTAAGACTTAAGTTTCTTCTTTAAAATGGAGTGGAAGTTTTTCCTCCACAGAAATTAAAACTATTTGAATGTATTTTTAATAAATGAAAACTAAATTCAATAATATCCATATCGAATAGCAAATGAAATGATAATACTAAATAGGATTTTTGACATAATAATACATGAAGCAGACATATATGAGTTTAAAAACATCAAAAAAACTTCAGTTATTTAACATCAAATTTCAAAAAGTTTTATATAAATGTTTTATATGTAAAAGATATTTTAAAAACTGGAATAAACTCAATTTTTCAATGGTTAAGGCAAGCCCACCAGTCTCTTTTTTAATATTGCCTTTATATGTATCAGCAATTCACATCTATCTTTACAACCCACTGATTCCATTTTGATAGAATATTGGAATCTCAGGGTTTGGAGGAATTTAAAGGTCATCAAATCCTCTCTCCCCAGAATTCCCACAGACTGGTTGTTCAGATTGAGCTATTTGATCATTTTCAGTGACAGAGAACTATATCCCTCAGGACAGATTCTTCCTTTTGCTCAAAGTTGATTATTAGAAACATGTTCCATAAGAAGCGTGGAATGGGGAACATTTTCAACATCTTAGACATTCCGACTTGGAACTTCTCATTCTGTCCATGGCTCTTAAACATAGCATCCAGATCAAATGATTTATTTTAAGTGAACCAAGACCAGAACTCAGTGTAGTGAAATCACCTCCCTCTTTCTTCATCCTACATTCCTATTAATAGCTTAAGAAAAAAATACACTTTAATAATTTTTAATTTCAATACAGTAAAATTCACTTTTCTGTTGTAAAATTCTATGAGAATTGATGAATGCATATGCTCACATAACCACCATCATGATCAAACTACAGAACGATTTCCTCAATCCCAAAACATGTTCTCTTGCTGCTCTTTGGCAGCCAATCTCTTCCCAAACACTAACCCATGACAACCACTGATCTGTTCCCCCTACCTATAGTTTTGCCTTTTCTAGAATGTCATATAAATTAAATCATGCATCTGTACCCTTTGGAGTCTCATTTCTTTCACTTAGCATAACATATGTGAGAGTCATCCACATTGTTGAATGTTTGTTACTTTTATTGTTGAGTAGTATTCCATTGTATGGATGTATCATAATTTTTTGTCCATTCACCATTTGAAGGAAAATTGGGTTGTCTCCAGTTTTTGGCAATTATGAACAAAGCTGCCAAAACATTCACATACAGGTTTTTATGTGAATGTAAGTTTTTATTTCTCTTGAGTGAATACTTGTCGGGGAGGTTGCTGGGTCATATGGCAATTATATATTTAAGTTTGTTAGAAACCGACAAACTGCTTTGCAAAATTGAACAATTTTTCATTCCTACCAGCAATATATGCGTCCTACAACTTTGTTTCTGTTTTAAGAAATTGTTTGGCTAATCTAATTGATTTGCTATTCCATATATGTTTTAGGATAAACTTGCTGATGTTTGCAAAATAGTCTTCAGGGATTTTGATTGGGGTTGAGTTAATTTTATACATTAATTTGTAGAGAATTGATATTGATAATAGAATTAATATTGAATCTGCCATTCCATGAACACAGTAAATACGTTTGAAACTCTGGGTTAAGAAGAACTTAAAGAAATAAAAAGAACATAGAGAAAAGAAACTTTTTATTAGGCACTTATTGTTCTACAAGTATTTGAAATTGATTGGGTAGTGTAGATTTCCCCCATATAATTTGACAATCAGCAAGGACACCATCAAAAAATCTGAATCACCATAGTATTTCGTGGTGATAAATATAAAACTCTAAGAAATCTTTAAAACCTCCTTGAACTGACACAAGTAAATATACAAAAATCAGTCATATTTCCATATACTAGTAATGAACAATTGGGAATGTAAATTTAATAGACAGTACTATATGCAATAGCACCATAATTGAGATACTTAGGTATATATCTAACAAAATATGTATAGAATCTTATGCTGAACACTAAAAAACTCTAATGAAGGTACAGACCAGCTCCTCAATCTGTTGAATTTTTACTGAATCTTTATTAAATTGAGAGACATTATAGTTCTACGACATAAGCCCGCCTTATTAATGTGAAAGTTACTTAAAATGAAGACATTTGACACTGAGGCTAAGAAGAGGAAAGGCAGGGATGTATGGAAATAACTGAACTACACAAATGAGAACAAACAAAAGGTATTTATTCTGAACTGGTTATAGCAAAGGAGTCAACCACCATCTCTTGTGTTTGGCAGAGACTCGAAGGCAGAGAGGGAAATGGCAAAGTTGTACAGTGAAAAGGGAAGATTTCAGGTGTGCTCAGACTGGAGGCTATTGGCATGAGGTGGGCTAGCTACAAACAGGGCATCCCATGTGATTGGTTTAGGGAACATATTTGGCTTTCTCATGTCGGTCCTGAGTTGGAAGCAAGGGCAAAAAAAAAAAAAATAGTAAAGTGGGCAGTCATTGCTCAAGTCCTGACTTTTTTGGGTCCATTGCTGAGAAATTGTTGTTTGGCTTCCTAGGCTGGTTACTGCAGAGGTTGTGGATTAGAGTTCTATGGTTATATGTAGTGTGGCCATTGTCCGGCCATTCTCTTAGCTGGTGTTCTGGGGAGAAGACAGTGGAAATACTCTTGACATATAAATAGTCCTCAGCCAGCTAAAGGTGCAGAAAAAGAATATGCTATGCATAAGGTACAGCATAGACAAAAACAGAGAATCCCTTATGTCTTGAAGGATTATAAGTTCTACATACTATATAAATGGTGCAGTGGTGACATTACGTAGCATATGCATTATAAAGATTTAACGAATTCTATATTTTGTTAGTATAAAGCCCTCATCTTTTCACATTTTCCGTATTCTGAGATTGAGATTGCCGCCAGGGACTTCTACATTCTATTTTTATCCCCTCCACACGTGGTTGATACTTGCTCTCCACACAAAGGTAGCTCAACTGTCAAATTCTAAAAGAGCTATCACATGTTCATCAGGTTCTCTGTGGCTTTACTTTTTAGAATTAGGCGGACAAGAATCAGTTCTATTGTATATTATCAAAAGCAAAATTTGACACCTAATTATGTTCCATTCTCCAGAATGAGGGACAATTATGAAAAATGCTGGTTAGAAGAATTATTTATGGTAAAAGGGTAGAATGCTCATCCTTTGGAGAGTTTAACAGTTGCCATCACTTCTTGCTACAGCTTTTCAGATATTTCTACTTTGGTTTCTACCCATGGCTAGTCAGCCTTTTACTTTGAACTTCTTGTGACTCTTAAATTTTTCTGCAGATTCTAATGATCTATTTAACATATGAGACAAGTAAATCAATAAAGTGGCTTTCATCTTAAGAAGGAGAGAAAATTCTTTTTCACCATTATGTGAAATTTTAAAGCTACTTGATGATTTTCTCTTTCTTTCTTTCTTTCATTTTTTTTTTTTTTTTTTTAACAAAATCCGTGTCACCCAAAGACAGCAGTATGTCTTCTACCTCCTCTGGCCCAGTTTTCTTGCTTAAGATTGTTTCCCAGCAACACCTTCCATGTTAACTTTTCAATAGCTGCCTCCCTCCCTACCATAGGTAGAGGTACATGATATCCAGGACATGCTTAGACCATTTCCTTTAAGTTTATGTTGTCCCAGATCAACTCTAGAAGTGAAGTGACACTCTGGCCTTGGGTGACTGGGGTTTGCATTCTACTTTTTCATTCTGTCCAAATGTAGAACAGACATATATCCTGATTCTCTACAATAGTGTATAATCAAAGTCACAGTTGAGATTTCCCAGTGCATACACTGGGAACAACAGAAGGTGAGTAGAACTTGCACTTGCTATTAGATGTGACTATAGTCAGATACTCATCCAAACCCACGTTCAAGCTCCTTTGTAGTGCGCCCCCATACCCAGCTCCTGGTATGACTCTAGGGCTGAGGCTGGGCCATCTCCACAAATGAGTAGCTTCTGCATATGCCTCTGGCTCAGATTTATGGTCCAAGTCATGGGGATTCTCCCTCCCTTCAATCCAAGGCCCTCACTTTAACGTCTTCCCAGGGTGCCTGACAGTGCTATTGTCAAGTCCATTCAGGGAAATGGAAGCTTCAACTGTGGGGATGTGATTTTCCCTTATGGCCCTTAGTAGGACAACAACTGAAGGACATTGTTCTTCAACATCAGTGCTTGCAGAAATATTCAATTTTTCAATACATATGTGGAGCAACAACAGGACAGTCTGGGTTGAGTTTAACAAAACCTTATTGAATTCCACTTTGTGCACCCTTTGGTAGCATGAAATGAAAGTCAGAATTTCCTGTTATCTTCCAGGTCTTGTTACTGTTCTCTAAGAGCATCTGCCTGAACAGGAACACGCATGTCTCCACATTAACAGGAAATAACTTGTAGTTTCCTTATAATATAAATCTATAGTTTGATAAGCATACTTTCTTTTTCGTATGGAAACTTTATAGGAGTATAACTTTGCCTACAATTGGGACCAGGTTGTATGTGATCTGTCGTATCGAGCAGCCCTCAGGAATCACATTGTCTTAAACAGCTGTATTTCAGAAGAGGACTCAGGCTTTTATATGCAGGATTATAAGTCTTGCTCTGATCTTTTCTCCCAAACAATGGAACAGCTTGGCTTAGAGATGAATTGATAGCTCCACATCTGAGATAATAGATATTATACATTTTAAACTCCTAGGTGTGAATGTTAAAAAAACAACAAAAACTTTCATCAGGCCAAGACAACTGACAGCACTTACACTGTAATTATTTGCTTATATGTCTGTGGCACAATTATATTCTAAACAGTAAGAATATATTGTAGTCATCGTCGTATCCCCAGAATCCAGCTCAGAATGCAGACTAGACAATGAATAAATGCTTGTAGAATAAATGATTAAGTTAGTTTTTTTCCTCACCATTGGACCCCAACACCAACCCATTTCTTTCTTTTATCCAATCGTTCCTTTTGTCTTATTAGGTATGCTATCTTTTCCCCAATTGATCTCTGCTTCTCCCCAAAGCTGCCACTTTCATTTAGAACTTCAATGTCTTGCACTTGTACTCTAACAACCATTCCCTACCCAGCTTCCTCGTGTCTCCCCACTTGAGCGCACACTCCACATTGCCCCAGTTATCTTGTTCTGATGGAAATCTGACCTTGTTACCCCTGGTCTTAAAAATCTTCCAAAATTTCTCCATGGCCCAAATAGTGATTTCATATCTTTTTCTTCAGAATGCTAGGACTTCAGAGTAATGATTCCAGTGTTCCACGTTTTATTCAAATTAAAAATTTTTTAACCATATATGCCTGACTATTTTTAAAAGTGACACCAAAACTAGCCCTTCTGGGAAGATGGAGTAGATTCCATCTTCTAAGTACTACTAAAAACCCTGGACATTATATCTAAAATAATCAAAAGAAGACTCAGAGAAGGGAGAGAAGAAGTTGAACAGGCTAGGAACCCTAAGACCCAACTGACGTGGTGTTCAGTTCCCTGGGTTTTCTTTTTCCCTCATCTATCCCACACTTGGAGCCAAAAAAGCTGACAACCTGGAAACGCCAAAAAGTACAGACAAAAAAATTCCCCAACAAAGCCTGTTCTCTCTAGCCTTAGAACCAGTAAAGAAGAAGCCTAGGTGGACAGAAAGCTTTTAGATAATAACAGATCTACTTCAACCAGACACCACAGAAAAAACTGTGGTCCCTCTACAATCTATGCCAGCAAAAGCCAAATGGGGAGCCTAGATATCAAGCCTCATGAGACTGAAATGAAGCAGCCCGAATACCAAATACTCTGGTGAGTGGTGTCAGAGAAGGCCAAGGAGAGAGCTGAGACTTTAATATCCACTGGGCAACAATGAGACCTCCCTCCACAGTGTCAGTGAAGTCCACGCAGGGAGCCTGGGTTTTTTTTTCTCCATTTGGCAGTAATCATGCAACTCTCCCTCTCATCACTGGGGGGAGGCGGATGACAGAGGAGGCCTAGTGAGGAGTCAGGACTTTCATCAGTGCCCAGCTGTAATGAGGCCATCCCCCTCTCTTGCCGTGTCACTGTAGGCCACAAAAGGGGCAGTAACAAAGCATTCCTATCCTTCCCATTCAGGGAGCTATCAATGGAGGCCTGTCAGAGCTGGAATGCTCACTTCCACCAGGCAGTAACAAGGATCCCCCATCTCAGGTGCTAATGGATAGAGGTGGGGAACCTGGACTTCTACTTTCACCTGGCAGTAATGAAGCAGAACCCCCCCCCCCCCATATTATCCATGCTGGAGCAGTGTCAAAAAAGACAATAAATAGATAACACCAAGGTGACAGAGAAGTTAGAATTATCTAAGTAGCCATCATAAAAATATTTCCTTAAGTAATTCCAAATATGCATGAAACAAATGAAAAATTAGAAGGTCTCAGCAAAGAAATAGAAGATATAAATAACCAAATGGAGATTTTAGAACTGAAAATAAAATAACCAACATAAAACACTCAATGGATGGGTTCAACAACAGAGTGGAGCGGAGGAAAGAATTAATGAACTTGAAGATAGAATAATAGAAATTACACAATCTGAACAAAAGAGAGAAAATAGACTGAAAAAAAATGAACAGACTCAGGGACCCATGGGGCTGTAACAAAAGATCTAACATTTGTGTAATGAGAATCCTAAAAAGACAAAAGAGAGAGGGTAAGATTGAAAAAGTACTCCTAGAAATAATGGTGAAAATTTCCCAAATTTGGCAAAATACATAAACATACAGATTCAAGAAGCTGAGCAAACTCCAAACAGGATAAACTAAAAAAATCCACACCAAGAACCATCATAGTTAAACTTCTAAAAACTAAAGATGTAGAGAAAAATGTCTTGAAAGCAGTGAGAGAAAAGACTCTTTGTCTGTAGGAAAAAAAAATTCACTGATTTTGGATTTCTCTCCTGAAACCATGGAGGCCAGAAGGAAGTGGCAGCACACTTTTTAAGTGCTGAAAAAAAGGAACTCTCGACCCAGATTCCTATATCAAGGAAAACTATCTTTTAGGAATGAAGTAGAAATCAAGACATTCTTAAATGAAGAGAAACTAAGAGAATTTGTCACCAGTAGGCAGTTCCTAAAAGAGTGGCTAAAGGAAATTCCAGAAACTGAAAGGAAACAATAAATGAAAGAATTTTGGATTATTAAGAGGGAAGAAAGAAAATGGTAAGCAAAAATATGGGTAAATACAATACTCTTTCTATCTGGTCTTCCTTCTGTTCTTGAGTTTTAAGGCAATTATAACAAGGGAGCATAAAGGAAGGTAAATTTTCTACACTTAACTAGAACTGGTAAAATGATGACACCTGTGTACTGTGAGATATATATATTTATTTATATATCTGTTTATATATTTATATATCTGTGTTTATATATATACCTGTATGTGTGTAAATAATGTAATACATAGAGCAACTACTAAAAAAGTATACAAAGAGAAACACTCAAAACACTATAGAGAAATTAAAATGCAATTCTCAAAATAGTATAAGCAACCCAAAGGGAGGCAAGAACAGAAATCAGAGACACTAATAATATATCAACAGATTAGATAACATAGAAGAGAAGGATGAATTTCTAGGAACATACAACTACCAAGACTGAATCATGAAGAAATACAAAATCTGAACAGACCAATTACTAGTAAGGATATTAAATGACTAATAAAAAACCTCCCAACAAACAAAAGTCCAGGATCAGATGCTTCATTTGTGATTTCTATCAAACATTTAAAGAAGAATTAATACAAATCCTTCTCAAACTCTTCCATAAAATAGAATAGGAGAGAACACTCCTGAATGCATTTTCTGAAGCCAGCCTTACCCTGATACAAATGCCAGGGAAGGACACTACAAGAAAAGACATTATAGGCCAATATACCTGATAAGCATAGATGCAAAAAACCTCAATAAAATATTAGCAAACCAAATTCAACAGTACACTTAAAGGATCATACACCGCCATGATCAAGTGGGATTTATTCCAGGGATGAAGGGATGGTTCAACATCCACAAATCAACCAATGTGATATACCACATTAACAAAATGAAGAATAAAAACCACATGATCATCTCAATAGATGCAGAGAAAGCATTTAAAAAATTCAGCATCAATTTATGATAAAAACTCTCAATAAAATGGGTATGAAGGAAAGTACTTCAACCTAATAAACACCATATATGACAAAACCACAGCTAACATTATCCTCAGTGGTGAAAAACAAAAAACTCTCCCTCTAAGAGCAGGAACAAGACAAGGATGCCCACCCTCACCACTCTTATTCAATGTCAAATTGGAAATCTGAGCCAGAGCGATTAGGCAAGAAAAAGAAATAAAATGTATGCATATTGGCAAAGAAGAAGTAAAACTGTCACTATTTGTGGATGACATGATTTTATATATAGAAAACCCTAAAGAATCCACAAAAAACTATTAGAAATAATTTATGAATACACTAAAGTTGCAGGGTACAAAATCAACATAAAAATCAGTTGCATTTCTATACACTAACAATGAACTAGCAGAAAGAGAAATCAAGAAGAAAATCCCATTAAGAATTGCAACAAAAAGAATAAGATAACAAGGAATAAATTTAACCAAGGAAGACAAAGATCTATGCATTAAAAACCATAAGACTTTGTTGAAAGAAATTGAGGATGACGTAAAGAAATGGAAAGATATTCTGTGGTCATGGATTAGAAGAACTAACATAGTTAAAATGTCCATATTACCTAAAGCAATCTATAGATTCAATGCAATCCCAATCAGAATCCCACTGATGTTTTTCACAGAAATAGAACAAAGAATCCTAAAATTTATATGGAAGAATGAAAGGCCCCAAATAACCAAAGCAATCCTGAGAAAAAAGAACAAAGCTGGAGATATCACACTTCCTGATTTCAAAATACACTACAAAGCTATAGTAATCAAAACAGCATGGTACTGGCACAAAAACAGACAGATAGATCAATGGAACAGATTCAAGAACCCAGAAATAAGCCCACCCATCTATGGACAGCTATTTTTTGACAAAGAAGCAAAGAACAGACAATGGAGAAAGGAAAGTCTCTTCAATAAATGGTGTTGGGAAAACTGGACAGCTACATCCAAAGGAATGAAAGTAGATCATTATCTTACATCATACACAAAAATTAACTCAAAATGGATTGAAGACTTGAGTGTAAGACCTGAAACCATAAAACTCTTAGAAGAAAACAGGCAGTACGCTCTTTGACATAGGTCTTAGAAGTTATCTTTTTGAATAAGTCTCCTCAGGCAAGGGAAACAAAAGAAAAAGTAAACAAATGGGACTGCATCAAACTAAAATATTTCTGTATGACAAAGAAAATCATCAACAAAATGAAAAGACAACCTTTTGATTGGGAAAAGATATTTGCAAATCATATATCTCATAAGGGGTTAATATCCAAAATATATAAAGAACTCATAGAACTCAACAATAAAAAACAACCTGATCAAGGAATGGGCAGAGGATCTGAACAGACATTTTTCTAAAGAAGATATACAGATGGCCAATAGGCACATGAAAAGATGTTCAACATCACTAATTATTAGGGAAATTCAAATCAACATTACAATGAGATATCACCTCACCTCGGTCAGAATGGTTATGATTAAAAAGACAAGAAATAACAAGTCTTGGAAAGGATGTGGAGAAAAGGGAACTCTTGTATACTGCTGGTGGGAATGTAAATTGGTGCAGTCATCATAGAAAACAATATGGAGATTCTTCAAAAAATTAAAAATAGAAATACCACATGATTCAGCTATTCCACTTCTGGGTATTTATCCAAAGAACACAAAAACACTAATTCGAAAAGATATATGAACTCCTGTGTTCATTGTAGCATTATTCATAACAGCCAAGACTTGGAAGCAACCTAAGTGCCCATGAGGAAATGAATGGATAAAGAAGATGTATTTTACACACACACACACACACACACACACACACACACACACACACACAAAATGGAATACTACTCAGCCATAAGAAGAAGAAATCTTGCCATTTGTGACAACATGGATGGACCTTGAGGGTATTATGCTAAGTAAAATAAGTCAGATGGAGAAAGACAAACATCATATGATTTCACTTATATGTGGATGATAAACAAACAAACAAACACATTGCTACAGAGAACAGATTGGTGGTTACCAGAGGGGAAGGGGCTTGGAGGAGGGCGAAATAGGTAAAGGGGCACAGGTGTAAGGTGAAGAATGGCAACTAGACTTTTGGTGGTGGACATGATGTAGTCTATACAGAAGTCAAAATATAGTGATGTACAGCTGAAATTTGTATAATGTTATAAACCAATGCGACCTCAATAAAAGTAAAATAAAAAAATACATTAGATTGGATGAAAATGAAAATAAAACATATCAAAATTTATGTGACACAGCAAAAGCAGTGCTGAGAAGGAAATTACTAGCACTAAATGTATACGTTAGGAGAGAGGAAAAGTCTGTAATAAATAATCCAAGCTCCTACCTCAAGAATCTAGAAAAAAAGGAAGAGTGAAATAAACTCAAAACAAACAAAGGGAAAGAAATAGTAAAGATAACATTAGAAATCAATGAAATATTAAGGACAAAATAATAGAGAAAAATGGTGAAGCAAAGAGCTGGTTCTTTGAAAAGATTCATAAAATTGACAAATCTCTAACTAGACTGACAAAATAAAAACAAAAGATACAAATTAATAACATCAAGAATGAAACAGGAGATACTGGCAGAGATCTTGCAGATATTAAAAACAATAAGGGAATGCTATAGACAATTGTACCTGCATAAATTTCACAATGTAGATGAAATAAACCAATTCCTCAAAAAACACAAACTATTACAACTCATCCAGTAAGAAACTGATGATATAAATATCCCTATACTATTAAGGAAATTGAATTTATTATTTAAAATATCCCACAAAAGAAATATTCAGGCTCACATAGTTTCACTGGAGAATTCTACCAAACATGTAAACATTTAAAGAAGAGTTAACACAAATTCTACACAATCTTTTCCAGAAAATAGAAGAGGGAAATTATTTTGTACTTCATTGTATGAATCTAGTATTAACCTGATACCAAAACCAGATAAAGCAGTACTGTAATTAAATAAATAAGTAAATAATGATAATGAGAAAAGTAAAGGCCACAAACATAGAATTCAGTAATATAAAAGAAGAACTATACACTATGACCAAGTGGGGGTCATTCCAGGATTGGTTCAATATTTGAAAATCAATTAATATAATCCACTGCATTAACAGGCTAAAGAAGAAAAATCATATGGTCATATCGATTGACACAGGAAAAGCGTTTGACAAAATTTAACATGCTTTCATAATAGAAAAAAATTCTCTGCAAACTAAGAATAGAGGAGACTGTCCTCAACTTGATAAAGAACGTCACTAAAAACCTACAGCTAACATTGTCCTCAGTGGTGAAAGAGTGAATGCTTTCCCCCTGAGATGGGGAACAAGGCCCAGATGTCCACTCTTACCACTCTTATTCAATGTAGTGCTAGACATCTTAGCCGGAGCAATAGGCAAAAAGAAAATAAAAGCATCCAGATTGGAAGGAAATAAATACAACTGTCCCTATTTGGAAATATCATGACTGTCTATGTAGGAAATCCCAAATAATCTACAAAAAACCTCCTAGAACTAGTAAGTTAGTTCGAAAATGTCACAGGAAATAAGATCAATACAAGCAGAAAATCAATTGCATGTCTATATACTAATAAGGAACATGTAGAACCTGAAATTCAAAACACAATACCATTTATAATTGCTCCCCCAAAATAAATAAAACACATCAGCATACACCTAACAAAACATGTGCAGGATTTGTATCCTAGGACTGACAAGATGTTGACGAAAAGAATCAAAGATCTAAATAAATGGAAAGATATACCGTGTTCATGGATTGGAAGATTCAATATTATAAAGACGTCAGTTAACCCCAGTTGATCTATAGATTGACTGCAATTCCCATAAAAATTTCAAGAAGATTTTTTTATAGGCATAGACAAGCTTATTCTAAAATCTGTAGTGAAAGGCATAGGGCCTAGAAGAGCTAAAACAAATTTGAATAACAAGAATAAAGTAGGAGGAATCAATCTAATTGATTTCAATGCTTATATAATCAAGGTAGTGTGATACTGGTGAAGGGATAGACACATAGATCAATGGAACAGAATAGATAGCCCAGAAACAGACCCACACAAAAATTCCCCTGATTTTTGACAGAGGGGCAAAAGCAATTCAGTGGAGTAAGGATAGCCTTTTTAACTAATGGTGCTGGAGCAATTGGACATCTATAGGCAAAAATTAACTCAAAATGGATCAAGGACTTAAAAACAAAATGTAAAACTTTCAGGAAAGAAATAGGAGAAAAACTTTGGGAGCTAGGACTAGGCAGAGTGCTTAGACTTGACACTAAAATCACGATTCTTAAAAGGAAAAACAAATAAATTAGACCTCATCAAAATTAAAAATCTGCTGGGCAAAAAATTCTAAGTGGGTGAAAGCACAAGCTACATATTGAGAGAAAAATATTTGCAAACCATATGTCTGACAAAGGATTAGGGTCTAGAATATACAAAGAACTCTTAAAATTAAACTGTAAGAACCACAACAATCCAGTCAGAAAATAGGCAAAAGACATGAAGAGACATTACTCTGCCAAGGATATACAGATGGCAAATAAGCACATGACAAGATCTTCAACACTATTAGCCATTAGGGAAATACAGGCTACCTTGTGTCCAAGTCTTTGGGTGGACACAATGAGGTATCATTACACACCTACCAGAAGGTCTGTGATTACACCAAAAACTGGTGAGGATGAGGAGAAACATATTACTAGTGGAAATCCGAAAAGGTATCACCACTTTGGAAAAGAGTACAACAGTTTCTTACAAAAATAGTGCAATTACCATATAACCCAGCAATTGCACTCTTGGGCATTTATCACAGAGAAATAAAATTTATATTTTCAAAGAACCTGTACACTAATGTTCATAGCAGTATCATTCACAATAACCAGAACTGGAAACAACCCAGATGTCCTTCAATGGTTGAGTGGTTAAACAAACTGGTACATTCACACCAGGGACTACTACTCCTCAATAAAATGGGCAAAGTAATGATACAGTCAATAACCTGGATAAATCTCTAGAGAATTATGCTTAGTGAAAAAAAAAAAGGAAATTTCAAAAGGTTGCATAGTGTATGACTCCATTTATATAACATTCTTGAGATGACAAAATTATAGAAATGGAAAACAGCTTAGTGTTTTCCTGGGGTTTTGGAGAGGTTGAGGGTGGGAGGGAAGTGGATAAGTGAGTGTGTCAATAAAAGGGTAACATGAGGAATCCTTGTGGTGATGGAAATATTTTGTATCTTGACTATATCAACATCAATATCCTGGTTATGATATTGTACTATAGTTTTGTAAGATGATATTATTGGAAGAAAGTGAATAAAGGGTACAGAGGATCTCTTTGTATTAGTTCTTACAACTGCATGTGAATCTACAATTACCTCAAAATAAAAATTTTAATTTAAAACAAACATACAAGCAAAAAGAGTGACATCTAACAATATCCATACTCAAATATGGTACATACCAAAGGTTAGCATTTTCCAGATTGCCAACTAGTTACCTAGTGCTGATGGGGAAATTTGTTTTATACAAAGAATAAAGTTGGTGTCTGTGTACATATTTTAATTTTTATAAATATGTCATTGATTATGCGTGTTATAGTTCTGCATTATTCTTACAATAAACAAAATAGAACAAAAAAAAGAACAAATATAGAAAATTCTGGTTTGTGCATGTCTCCTAGTATAAAATTGTACGTTTGAGACACTGTCTACAGCGTGAAGAGTATGTGGTGTAGAATTGAATGCCCAGAAGAGTGCAGGCACACTTATCTGTGCATATTTTTTGTTACACACAGAGGATTTGGGCCAGTGTCATATCTCAGATATTGTTTCAGCATTTTTTTTCATGCTTCTATTATGGCTGTTGTTTTGTGGTAAGGAATAATAGCAATGATTAAATGTTTTCAGTAGGTGAAATCTAAAGCAAAAATCTAGTCTAGGATATTTTAATACAATAACATCCCAATATCAAAAAATAATCTTAGGATCCAGTAGACCACAGTGGTAGAAAACATAAGCTATGGGTTCTCAGCTGAGCTGAGCCCGCGTCATGCCCAGGGAGAAGCTGGTGCATCTCTACTTCAAATGCTGACATGGTGAATCCTGTTTTAGTCATAGATGCAACCACAAGACCAGACCTTACCCTCAGATTCCATCTGTGTCCATTGAATTACCTTGGTGCCTTGTAGAAAATTAATTGACTATGTATATGTGGGTTTCTATCTGAAATCTCTATTCTGTTTCATTGGTGTTTTGGTCTATCCTTATGCTAACACAACACTGTCATGATTAGTGTAGATCTGTAGTAAGCCTTGAAATCATAGAGTGTTAGTTCTCCAACTTGGGCCTTCTATAAGATTTGGCTATCCTAGGTCTTTAGTGTTTTGATATAAATTTTAGAATCATAGTTTTAATTTCTACAAAATAGCCTTCTGGGATAATGATAAATTTCAATCCACAGATCAATTTTTAAAATTGAAATCTTAAAAATATTGAGTGTTTCTATCCATGAACATGACGTGTCTCTCTACTTATTCAGGTCTTCATTACTTTTTCTCAGTTATATTTTATATCTTTCACTATAGAGATGTTGCATATTTTTTGTCAAAATATTACTAAATATTTTTTTTGATGATACTGTTTAAAATGGTATTATTTTATTTTCAATTGTTTTTTCTTACTATATTGAAAAACAACTAATTATCATAATTAAGTAAATCCCAGATGTAGCACAGCTATCTCGGAGTCCACACCTCAGTTTCCTCACCTATGAAATAGAAATAATAATAGCATCAAAACCTTAAAGCTGTTGTGAGGATTAAATGAGTTATTATGTATAAATTATTGACAGACCATTGTCTAACCTAGAGTAAATGCTCAATGAATGTTGATCATGGTTGTGTTTATTCACGTCCCAGAATAAGTGCTTCCAGGGAAACATTCTCATTTTCAGGGACTAAGGTTGGCTGGGATCTCCAATCAGCTCTCCTTCTGGAGGAAAGTTGTCTTTACTGAGGCAGGAGCCTCTTCTGGGCTAGAAGTAGTTACAGGGTCACATCCTTTTGCCAGAATGGAGTCCTGTTAGGCTGTGTCCCTATAGGGTCTGGATTGAAAGGATGGTTCCAAAGCAGAGGGTTCCTTTCTCCTCTGCACAGGTTTGACCCAGAAACTGAATTATTCTGTGAAAGGGTATAGACATCAAGGAGTGAATGCTACCATGCCAAGCAAGATAACCAGCACTGCAAGATGTCTATAAGGCATTTGTTGTTAAACATGTCTTCTCAGGATGCTGAAAGCTGTGGGGATAGGAGCTGGGAAGAAGTCCTGTTTCTCTTTCAGTGTTTAATCCAAAATCACATCTGCTAACAGTTAACAAATAGACAAATAATTTGAAAGCCAGTGGCAAGGCTGAGGTCCAATACTATGCTGCAAAGACAATACATGTTAGAAAATTTCAAATATAGAGAGAATTCAGTTAAGTGACACAACATCATGCCCACCTCTTAAGATTTTCCAGAGCCCGTATTGGAACCTATAGTTTTTCATGAAACGTGAAGCTTTGAGATGCCCAGGAAGTTTCCTTGATTTTGAAATAAGCTGAGAATCTGGACTATCCTGAGAAGAGAGTGAAAGAAACCTAGAGACTGTCTCAGTTCTCCTCTCACAGTGTGGATCCTTACGTGTCACTGAATATTTACCCACCCATCATGCTGCTTCTTCCTGACAACTGAGGCTTGGCTTTCCATTATCTTAAGCAACATGTGTATTTTGTGGAGCTGTGCCATTTTGTCAATTACATCTGGAAAGATAATGATTAAATATTATCGTCTGATAAAGATCAGTATCCCACATGCACGATTCATGATGGAGTCTCTTTTCCAAACACAACTGCAAAGCATAAACTCAGTGTTCAAAAGAAAAAGGACTGTGATACAAACATCAAAAGTAGATCGTTATCTGAATTCACCAGTTGTTATTTCCTCTCTCTCTTTTGTGAACAAATTTACACCAGTAGAGGAGGGAGTAAAAAGAAGGAAGGCAAATGGTATCTGACAATATATTTATAAACTTTTATTTTTGTTTAATTTAGAATACATTTTTTTCTGATCAGAAAACACGACTCCTTGATGAAATTTGGAAAATGAAAACAATTGTAAAGAATAAAATAAAAATCAATTTTATCTTTTGGATCCAGAGAGGTCTGTTGTTGGTACGTTAGTCACACGCACACACACACAGACACACACAGTTTTTACATCCTGATTAGTTCATGCATTGTTATACCCTGATTCAGTGACGGACTTTTCCCGTGACCTTGAAGTAGACTTCAGTAGCATGAATTTAAATGAATGCATAATATTAAGTCATAAAGAACACATTATTTTATTTAATGCTTCTCACATTATTATTATTTAGGTTGTTCCAATGTTTCACTATTACAAATAACTCTGCAATAAATATCATTGCACGTAGTAAATTCCCAGAAGAGGTATTACTGGGCCAAAATTATAATTTTTAAGGGCTTTTGGTTCTTAATTTGCTTTCTTCAAGGTTTATCAATTTAACACCAACAATATATGAAAGTAAACATTGCCCTTCACCCTCATTAGCACTGAGAATTATCATTAAGGAAAGAAAAAATAGAACAATTTTATACCTGAAAAATCATCTCTTATTGTCTAAATTGGCAAGTTTTATAATGTTAGTGGGAGTGGGCATGTTTTTAATGAGCGTCAGCAACTTTTAAATTTTTTCTTTCCTTTATAAATTATGTGATGGTGCTCTTTGCCTATTTTTTCCCTAAGTTTTAATCATTTTTCAAAACATCTTAAGATCTCTTTATATAGTAAAGAAATTAACTATTTGCCATATTTATTAACAAATATTTGTCTCTCTGTTTTGTCTTTGAATCTATTATATACATGTATATGTACACACATATATATGAACATGGATATTTTTATGTAGGCAAGCCAGTGACATTTTCTTTTGCTATTTCTGTCAGTACCTTTATGCTTTAGGAAGTCCTTACCTAATATGAATTAAATATTTACCATTTTTTAAACTTTAGGTTGTTCTATAGTTTCATCCTTTACATTTAACTAGAATTTACTTGTATTATCGTATGAGCTAGAAATCTTTACTTTCTTCTGAATAGTCAAGCAATTTTCCAGGACCATTTATTGAATAATTGTTTATTTTGTCACTGATTTGTTAAGTCACTTTTATCTTAAATTCTTATGTAGGTCAGCAAAGAGTTCAGGGCTCTTTTGTTCTATTGTTCTGTCTAGCTATTCTTGGATCAGCATGTCCTGGTTCTCAAAGTAATTGGAGAGATAAAAATACATCCTAATCTTGTAATCTCAGTGTCACTTACAAATGCGGTGTTTAGTAATATGAATATACATGGCTAGAGGTTCGCTTGATTGGAAATATCTAAATCTGATATCAATGATGCACTACTCTCATAAGGCGTGCACTTCCTCCCATCCCGCCTCGGGTGATGCTGCCTAGATATCTGGGTCTCAGCCTTGGGTGCACATTGAAATCACCTGGAAAGCTGAAACCATCCTGTTCATTGCACCAAGTAGGTCAAAAAAGTATATTGTGAAAGACATTCCCCAACTCTTCTTTTTCTTGTTGTGTTTAATACAAGTTGATACTAGTTTTGTAAAATAAATTGGGTAGAGTTCCCAATTTTTTTATGCTCTGGAATTTTTTAATAAAGCCTGGGAACTAAAAAAATTGAAACAAAATTTTATATCTTGGCCTAGGAATCTTTCATAGAGATATTTATTTGATGTGTTTAAATGTGTTCCATGATTCATTTGTTCCTTTAGACATTCTTTAGGTTGTTTGCTCACTCAACAAATAATCGTTGAGCACCTGTCACATACCAGACATGACACTTGAGGACAAAATGGTACACAGAGTAGAAATGTCTTCTGCATCTTGGAGTATATAATCCAGTGGGGAGATACACAATGATCCAAATACAACAAATATGTATAAAATTGCAGCTCAAACAATGTAGTGCTAGAAAAGCCAGGGGTTTTGTAACAGGCAGGTAAAACAGAGAATGATTAGCTGAGAAAGTGAAACGTGAGCTGGGGTTAAGTTATGAGATGTCAATTAGGGAAGAGGAGGAGTGGGAGCCCCCAGGACAAGAAATAGCATATTCAAAAGACCTATGGTAGTGGGAAGCAGGGGGATAGGAGGGAATGAAAGGAAACCTGTGTGAGGAGCAGATGGGGCCAGACAGTTCAGAGCATTGTGGACTACCTTATGAATTTCTGCTTTTATTCTAAGAGCAAATATATTAAAAGATGTTAAAAACAAATCAGTAGATTTGTTACTTAATTAGATTTGTCTTTCTGCAGCGTGACGAACAGATAGGGTGGGGATGCTGGTTTGCAGAGTAAATGCAAGTAAACTAGTTGGAAGGCTACTGGTATAATCTCGAGGAGTGATACCAGTTAATTGGACTAGATCAAGAGTCTGCAAACTGTGGCCCCTACTTGTTTTTGTAAACAAAGTTTCATAGAAACACAGCCAAGTTCATTAATTTATAGTGTCTGTGGCTGCTTTCATGTGATAATGACAAAATTGAGCAGTTGCAACAGAGACTGTATGGCTTGCAAATCCTAAAATATTTATTATCTGGCCCTTTACAGAAAAAAGCTTGCTGACCCCGGGACTAGAATAGTAGTGGTGGGAATGGACAGAACCAGATGGATGTGAGATAGTTCCCAGAATCGTCAAGTTTTCTGCTTCTTGTATCAATTATGGTGTTGTATTTTTTTCCTAGAAAATTACCTGTATGAATGATATTTTGTAATTTAATGTTAAATTTTATTTTATTCTCTTATAATTGCTTTAATTTCCTCAGAATCTGCTTATATGACCTTTTATATGCTAATGTACCTTTGGATTTTCTGGGTTTGATTGATGAGACTTGAAAATATTTTCTCCACTTATGAGATGTTTCAAAGTATTAGCATGAAAACTATATTAATTTTACAGTTTTCCTATGCAATGATTTCTATCTACTTTTGTGCTGACTTTTTATGCTTAATGTATTTTCTTTTTTCTAACTTCTTTAATTTAATGCTTAGTTCATTTATTTTTCTTCTGTAGTGCTAAAATATGTTTAAGGCTATATATTATTCTTTGAATATTGCTATATATACAGACTATAGAGTCTCAAATTATTATTCTATAGCCTATTTTATTTTTAATAAGAATAATTGCTACTTTATTAAGATTTTACTCTATATCAAGTAGTGTACTAAGTGCTTTATCTCATTTAATTTTTGTCACATGGCTGTGTAAAAGTATTATTATTATCCCCATTTTACAGAACAGGGAACTTAGAGAGGTTTTCATTTTACCCAAATTAACACAGTTTATAATCAACACTGTTTTCCTTCCTGTTCCAAGGATCAAGTTCACTTTGAACCAGGTGGGAAATGTTATAATGATCATACTCAGGATTTTGGAAATGATGAGAGTTTAACAAGAATGTCTTAAAAGAAGAGCATGATATTCTACCCGTTATAATAAATCCAGTGATCCGAAGGCCCTTGTTCCTGCCTGGAATGTTAACTCTAATTGGACAGGAGGAAATGATCTGAAAATGTTTAGGGACTTTGTGTCAGAAATGGAGATAAAATGAGGTCATGGAAGAGGCTGCTCAGAAATGATTTTCATGAGTGCCTGAAAGGTTTTCTTGTAGTATAGCTCGGCCTGAATTGAGGTGGGATGTTCTAAATCTCCTGTGAGTTGTTTTCCTGGTAATCTGAAATAATCAAACACGCAAACATTTGTAATCTCTAACATTCAACGCTACTCAATGTCTTATAATTTCTAGCATTAACTGTGGCGTTTTACATGTTCAAAATACCCTTCTCAGGAATTAATGTGTGACTCCCTATTTTGTCCTGCTTTCAAGTTTCTGTGCATTTTGATGCCTGAGTGGATACAGAATGAAGTAATGATGTGGATGGCATGGGAGAGGTGAAGGTGATAGTATTGGGACAGAAAATCATTCCCGGGCAGTGTTTGGCTACTTTGAAATACATCATCTGTACCAGGACACTACAGAGCTTGCCAGGTTTTCTACCTGGTCCATATACTGATGGTGGGGGGTGTAGGTGTAGGGGAGGAAGATAGTGAGGTGGAGTTTCTGTCGTTCTATCTTCTCTCAGACTGTTAAATTTGCTGTGGCAGGAAAAGATTCATTAGCCACTGTCAACATAAATAATCCATAATCAATCTATAAATCAAAATTGGGGTGAGTTTATTATGAACCAGACCTGGGAACTAGCCCAGAGCCTTCCTTCCTCGAGGAAGGAAGGGCACCAAAGAAGTGGGGTGTACAGAGAGGTTATATACCATCTTGGAACAAAGAGCATACATCACATATGATAGGAATATCCCATTTACAATTGTCGCGAGATGCTTACCTGGCACAGCAGATCAGTGGTCAGCAGGTCACTGGTCACAAGGTGAACACAGTAGGTTGGTAATTAATCCTTAGTTTCCAGGAAGAGAAGCTTATCCTTAAAGAAATGCCAATATGGGGGAAGTTACATTCCAATCTTTAAGGGCATCATTCTTGTCTTTGGGACATAGTAAATATGTAAAGCAAATGTACAATGAATTCTCAACAGGCCACATCAGGCTCTTTTGGAAAAATAAGGTCAGGCCGAATTCGTTTTAAACCAAATGGCTTCCTCATATACTCCAATATATCCTATTGCTTTTCATTTATTTATCCCCACCAACTACAATCTTCATAGTTGGAATTAAGATGTTTAGTACCAGATTCAGGAAATATCTTTTCTATCTGTTCATATCATTACTATATTCTGCCCCCTCTGACTTTTTTCCCCTTCCCTACAGAATAAGGAAGGGATTATATGACAGCCACAAGATTACAATGGAAGCCAGACAATGGTTGTCTTCATTGGTAGATTCCTCAGACTCTGAAATGACCAATGGTTATCCTATAAAGATCTACTTGCCTCATTTTTATTTCTGTGTATATTACACATTTTGTTTATCATAAGCCAGGAATGCATGATCCAAAAGTCACAGTACAAAATATCTAAATGCCCAAAGGTGGCCAAATGAATTAGATCTTAGGACCCTGTAGTTTACTCTCCTTTAAAAATCAAGACACTGAAATTACAATGACAAGCTTCCAGAGAGAAGTTGGAACTAAAGTCTCACTCCTTTTTACAAGGTGGTGACATTTTTATGGTTCCCTGTCTGCCCACAAAGCAGTAGGTCTGCAATCTGCAAACTCCCTAAATTCAATCTTACCCTATTACAGTGGTTAATGATATGTACATGTGAGATCATTTTTACCTCTCTTCTTTTTAAAATTAGCAAACAGAGTTTTTACAACCAGAGTCACAGATATAGTTGAATAAAATTAACTAGTCCCTGAAAGTTTCCCCATCATCTTTAAATACCAACATTGCGTGATTGTCCAGTAAAGTTAATACTATCATTTTACAATATTGGCACATTAGAGATTTACCTCCTAAAAATCATTACTCTTTTCTGGGGTTAATTAGGCCATTTTCCCAATGTGTGAGCATGGGGATGGCATTACTATCTTTAATATTTAGTGGTATCTTGGCTCCTTTAAAACTGTGTCTTCTCCATGCCTTAGAAAGATAGTTCCTAGCCTACAAGGACTGTTTCTCCATTTATTGTTTTTACTTACTGTCAAAACTATTGCCTTTCTGCTCTCCTATGAAAATGGGACCTGCCTGGGCTGATATCCGCGAAAATCATCCTTTTGTGGGAGAATGCCACAGAGGAAGAGCTGCCTCCAGACCACTGCTAGAATGCACTTCTGACCTGGAGGGGAAGGACTGAAGGCCCTGTGGGCTGTGGCCCCTTAGGCTTCTCTGCCTCTCTGGTTATTTAATGTCACTTTGTCAAGCAAAGCCTGCAAAACTGTAAGGAAAGGAGGGCCGGGTAAATTCCAGTAGGAGGTATTAGAAGGAGAGCCAGAAAACATAAGCCATGGCTGCTCTAGAGGCAGCGTGCAACCTTTGGAAGGATGGAAAGATCGTGCCCAATTGGGGCCCTAGGTCATCACAGGCATTTCATGAAGATTCCTGTGCTACAAGTTTGGATCTGGGGCATTCCAAGTAAAGTTATTTGTGCCGTGAGTAAAGCAAGAGATTTCACACAAGGTAAAGAAATAAGAGTGGGGACAATGAAAACAACCTTCGCTTGCTTCCCAGCTGTGCTGAGGGCCAGCTCAGGGTTAATGAAATGCTGCCGTTGATTGAAGTGATTGCAGCCTTCTGCTGCGCTATCTCACTCTAGGCTTTCAGACTTCCTCAACTTGCTGTCTATTACTGGATCTCACATACATGACCTCTGGAAAAAACCTCTGGAGGGTTTCTGGGTCTCAACCTTCTAATAGGGCCTTTTCTCCTTCCCTGACTGATACTATCTTCTTAAAATGACTACATTTATAGGCAGCCAACAGGACCAGAACACAGTGAGTCAGAGGCCTGTTTCCATTGACGGCCTCCTCCTTTTCCTTAGTTGACTTCTCTGACCTGCTGGAAAAGTCGTGAGTCTCCTTCACATTCTATTCTTAATGAGGCTATTTACCCTGCATACTAAATGAGATCATGACTATGTAATAAATTCTCCACTCTGAGCTAAGCTTGAAGAGTCAGCCTTTTCAACTGCATACAGTTTAACCTTTCAACTGATAAGAACACTATTGCTGTACGCAGATTGCATATTTTACGGTTGTTGTGATAAAAGAATCCCAGCAACCTAGAGCTTTTTTACATATACTTTAAAAAATTATCTGTTTTTAATTCTAACTTTAAGACTGGTTCCAACTGCTGTTTTTTTTTTTTTTTTTTCATTCCAGAAAACAATCTGGAAAAACCATTTGGACTGGTAAATATCCACGAAAAGCCGCTTTTGACATGATATACATACGTAAATGTACATACAACCAAGAGTTTTACATACCAAAGAAAAAAGACCAATTTTTCAGTTCTCACAATCTGTCCTATTTTGTGTGTAACAGAAAATGCTCATTATCTTCTGAGTAGAGCAGATTCTGGGTATTTGGAAAGTTTTGTTGTCAGAGCAGAGGGGTGAAGGTGAGCAAGTTTGGAGATTTACAGAAGGGACTGAACTGTATTTGTGGAGGATTGAGAATAGATGTCAGACATGAATTTTGAAGTAAACACTGCCCACTGGGTGATGTAAAACCCTTCCTCCATTTCCTGCACTTTGTTTAGGAACACCTTAGTGGGTGGATTATTTATGGTGAATGCAGAGAAGTGTGCTATGGACTGAATATTTGTGTCCCCCCAAGTTCTTATGTTGAATAGTAACCCCCATGAAAGTAATAGCTCATGAATGGGATTAGTACCCTTATAAATGAGACCCCAGAGAGCTTCCTTACTCCTTCCACCACGTAAGGACACAGCAAAATGGTGGCTGTCTGTGAACCAGGAAGCAGGCCCTCACTGGACACCAAATCTGCCAGCACCTTGATCTTGGACTTCCCAGCCTCCAGGACTGTGAGAAATAAATGTCTGTTGTTTCTAAGTCACCCGGACTGTGATATTCTGTTGTAGCATCATGAACGAACTAAGACAGAGGGCTAGTCCTGCTTCACATTTGAAATGGGTTGAAATAGAGGCAGCACATGGGTACATCTGTCTGTTTTCTCACATGTGGGGATGCTCTTGACTTTTTGGAGCAACTTCTCCACTAAAGCCTGAAATCCTGTCATCAGCACAGTTACCTCTTTTAAGCAATCCTCTTTTCTTTTACAATGAAATACAATCAGAGGGAATCCTCTGAACTTTTGTGGGAATGAACTTGTGTTTTCCCTGAGAACTGCAGAACAGACTGGACACAGTTAGGCACAGGGTAGAAAGAAGGGAGGCGAGGGCCAGGCAAGCAGTCAGCCTAATCTCCACATTGCCCTGCTCTACCCTGCAGTGTGGGCCTGGGCCTAAATTCCAAAGGGTGCCAACAAACCAGGTCAGGGTATTCGAGGAGAAAAGAACTTCTGCTTTAGTTTCCCATTAGATCCCACCCTTCTGTACACATTACCTAAACACTGCAGCCACTGAATCTTGCTCTTAGGCCAGATGAAGAGAGAGCCTGGTTGAGACCCACAGGAGGTATAGCTACGCAAGAATGAGGGAGGTAGCATGTGAGCAAGGATTCTAGCAGACTTGACGGTAGTGAGAGAAATGACTGAATACATCTCTAGGGGCAAATATATGCATGGTGTGTGTGTGTATACAGAGAGAGGGAGAGAGAAAGATGGATGGAAGAGATAATCATTTATTTCTTCACTTATTATTAATTCATGTGATAATCACAAAATTACTGTGTGTCCAGCATAGTCCTCAATCTCAACGAATCCTCTATCTCTGGCAAGAGCAGTCGTGTATGTGGAACTAGAGTGCCAAAAGAAGTGAGTACTAATGTAGGAGAGATGAAATTTAAACGTGCCATGGAGACTGCAAAACGAGCAGTCAGCGTGGATGCAGCAGCATGAGGCACGGTTTCCTTCTGATGCTGACAGGATAATCTCCATCCCAGTTTCTGCAGCCTGGGGAACTATTTACACTGTCCCTCTCATTGAAAGACTGGGATGTCCCCCAGTACCTCAACAGGCTGGCCCAGCCCTCTCTCCATTGCTTCACGTTGAAAGATTGAAGCAATTCCATCTTGCAGAGAAAATTTTCCATGACTGAGGACACACCCAAGGTAACTGATCACTTCAGCTGCCTCATTCTGCAATATTTATTCAGAAGGAAGATGCATTTTTAAAAGGGAAACCTTGAAATGTACCTTTAAAAGTTAACCCTTGAGGTCAATAGCTCTTAGAAACTTTGCTTACTAAGAACAGTTAAGGAGAGAAATGAAATAGTTATAGCGAAATTTCGCTGAGAAGACAAACGCACACCCCACCACACATATATCATGCTATTAAGAGAAGCTAGAAAACATTTATCCCTCTCCCCCAAATATAAAACTCAATGGAAAAAGATCTTTGACAGAGAAACTCAGATGCTTTACGAAGCTTTTACCTGACTGCCGTCTAACACCTCCTCAATCTTTTCCTGGGAGTCTCTATTCTTCCTTTAGGCTCTCTCCCTTTCCCTTCCTCTCTCCCTCTCTTCCTTGCTTCCCAAGGATCAGGTGTGCAGAATTTGATTTATCCAACACTTCCTAGTTTATGAATTACTATTGTCATTATCTGTCGATTAGAGTCTCTCTCTTTAAAAATCTGGTGATTTTCTTTTTTTGTCTGATTTTCTCAATCCCATTTCCTACCTCCTATAGGCACCTGTTAGTGTATTTGGTGCATGTTCTTCCAACACACATGTTTGTTTAGATAATTACAGACGTTTGAAAAATACACGGTGCTGTATGGGCATTTAATTTCGCATTGATGGTATTGTGCTATGGGATCCCCCATTCCTTCCCTCTCCCCCGCTGCAACATATGTATCTGTAATCTACTCATGTTTCTGTATGCAAATTTAACTCACTGCTTTTGTAGTATTTTGAAGTATACTGCTTCCTAGTATTCATAACACACTCATATCACATTTTAGGTTTCATTCTCCTAACTGTGGGTACTTTTGGCAACATTTAACCACACACAATAAACATCCTCTCACCTGCGGCTGTCTTGTTGTACACCTGTGTGGGAGTTTCTCGGAGGGACGGACAGGTAAGCCTTGCTGGGTAGTGGGTTATATACATGCTTCTTTTCAGTAAGTGCTGCTAGATTGCTCTCTGGAATGGTAGTACCAGTTTACATGGCCCCAGGCTATTCATTTCCATACTTCCCATGTAGCATGTGAAATTATCCAACTTTCATGATTTACCATATGATGTGTGTAAAATGGTATCTCATTTTAGAGAATGGAATGGCTGAATTTTTTAAACTTATTTTTCCACTTTATTGAGATGTAATTGACATATAACATTATGCAAGGTTAAGATGTACAATGGGATGATTTGATACATATATATATTGCAGATGATTACCACAATAAGTTTAGTTACATCCATCACCTCACATAGTTACAATTTTTTGTATGTGTGGTGAGAACATTTAAGATCTACTCTCTTAGCAACATTCAAGTATACGGTACAGGTGTTGTTAACTGTAGTCACCATGCTGTACATTAAATCCCCAGAACTTACTCATCTTATAGCTGGAAGTTTGTACCCTTTGACCAACATCTCCCCATTTCCCCCACCCCTCTGTGTCTAGCAACCACCAATCTACTCTCTGTTTCTAGTGAGTTTGGCTTTTTTAGATTTCGCATACAAGTGAGGTCATACTTATTTGTATCTATCTTTCTCTGTCTGACTTATTTTACTTAGCATAATGCCCTCAAGGTCCATCCATGGAGTTACAAATGTCAAGATTTCCTTCTTTTTTATGACTTAATCATAAGGAAAGCCTGAATTCTAATTTAATATGTGGAACATTCAATAATTAATCTACTTTCATAAGAGTTATTCATGATTTCATGTTGCTGCCGTAAGATGTCCTTTGCAGTAAGTTGCATTACTATGCCCAAGACTTCACCGCTCCCTGAACTCACACCTTTGCCATATGACTTTGAAGTAAATTCCACAAGAGCAAATGTGCATTTCCTCACCACACTGATGGTGAGCTGATCAGAAGTGACAGGATGCTAGTTCTAGGCTGAGGCCTTAAGAGAATTGAGTGTTTTTGCTCATTCTCTTGTACTTCTGCCATCATCAGGAAGATGATGAGCCTTGGGTCGTGTATTAGGTTTCTTTTATGCTATAATTGCCATAACAATTTATCACAAATTTAGTGGCTTAAAACAATGCCAATTTACTATTTTCAATTCTGTACATCAAAATTCCAAAATGGGTCTCACTGGGCTAAAATCAAGGTGTTGGCAGGCCTGCATTCTTTCCAGAGGCTCTAGGGAGAATCTGTTTCCAGGCCCTTTCCCACTCCTTGAGGGTGCCCACAGTCCTTGGCTTGTGGCTCTCTTTTCTCTCTTCAAAGCCAGAGACATCTGGCCAATTTCTTGTCATGCTGCCCTCTCTCTGGTTCTCTCTCTGGTTCTCTGTCTCTCCTGCCTCCATCTTCTACTTTTGAGGACCCTGTGATTACAATGGGCACAGGCTGATAATCCAGGATAATTTAGGATAGTCTCCCTATCTCTAGGTCAGTTGATTAGCAACTTTAATTCCATCTGCATCCTTAATTCACCTGTGCCGTATAATATAACCTATTCACAGGTTCTGGGGAGTAGGATGTGATCATCTTTGGGGGACCATAAATCTACCTACCATGATAGCTCTTAAAAATGAGAGACATATGGAACAGACTTGAATCTAAACCCTGACCTAGAAATAACTCCCAAGGCCATCTGACATCAGCAGGGTTGCCTGAGCTCACTGCAGACGCATGGGCAAGACATAATCCTCACTATTGTAGCCACTGAA